>OY757317.1:60453262-61653262 GCA_963583905.1 Stenurella melanura | reverse complement strand
AATGTATTTTTGTAATATCACGATTTTAGTGGCAGGCCTCAGTACTAAAAATTTACTTCTGTAAGGGAACGTAATAAAAGAATTTTTAGCAATAGTGTTATAATGTTTTAACAACTTATATTTAAATAAAAACAGTAAAAGTAATACATTTTCAGAGGTGAAAACTTTTATTATCAATAGACAATTATGTATGAACACTATTGTGAATATTAACTACAGCTAGAACAATTGCTAATATTAATTGCCTTATGAAGTTGAAAATAAAATTGATATATTCACTTGAAATTTGGTACACGTATATATTATAAAACTAGATTATATGTTGAGACGATTCCGTTGAAGGGTTGAAGGTTAAATAGGGGAAATAAGTAAAGCAGGCTGGTAAGAGTACAGACACTTGGAATTTGGTGTATATACTAGAAGTTTAGGCTTCAGATTTTTTATATCGTTCAACTCTCTTACCACCTCCACTCCATTATTATTAAAGAGGTTGATAAAATAAAATTGAAATATCTACTTGAAATTTGGTACACGTATGTATTATAACGACACCTGTAACTAGATTATATATTGAGATGATTCCGTTGAAGAGTTGGGGGTTAAATAGCTGTGAATATGGCAAAATAAGTAAAACAAGCTGGTAAGAGTACAGAAACTTGAGATTTCGTGTACATGCTAGAAGCCAAGGCCTCCGATTTTTTACAATATTTCCAATTCCACCCCCACTCCATTATTAAAAGAGTTGATAAAATAAAATTGAGATTTTTACTTAAATTTGATACACGTATGTATTATTACATCTATAGTTAAATTATATTATGAGATAATTCCGTTGAAGGGTTGGGGGTTAAATAGGGATAAATAGGGGAAAATAAGTAAAGCAAACTGGTAAGAGTACAGGAACTTGGAATTTGGTGTATATACTAGAAGTTAAGACCTGTAATTTTTGTATAATATTTATCAATTCTCCCACAACCCCCACTACATTATTAATGGGGTTTATAAAATGAAATTGAGATATTCACTTGTTTGGTACACGTATATATTATAACGACACCTGGAACATGATTATAGATTATTCCGTTGAAGGGTTTTTCAACCCCTCCACTACCCCCACACCATTATTAAGGGGTGGATAAAGTATGATTGACATATTTACTTAAAATTTGGTACGTGTATGTATTATATCGACATCTGGAACTAGATTATATATTGATATGATTCCGTTAAACTACATTTTTGTCGTATATGCTAGAAAGCAACATTTTAAACAAAATTTTGACATCTGCCTCAAATATTATTAAAATTCTATTCAAAATATTTTTCCTTAATGAGACTTTGATGGAAAATTTGGATGTGGAAGTAGTGGTTCCTTAGGCAACGGTTTTTCACTTTCCTCGCGTACTGAAGGGAAGTATTGTATTCGAGGAGAAATCACCCTCACAGATTTTTCGGATTTTTGCGTTTCAGATCATGTAGATTACGAAAATATAAAGGTTTTTCAATTCCGTCAGTCTGTGTTTCTGTCTGTTGGTGCACTAACCAAAAAAACTACTTGACGGAGAACACTCAAATTTGGTAGGTAGCTGATGCTATTTCCACTGAAGATATGCAGGGTGGGCCGTCTAATAGACCGTCTACAGGTAGTGAAAAAACGTTTTCTTCGCTAAAATATAATATTTACACGTTTCGTGACATTCTCTATTTAAAACATTAAACAGGATTTTTTTTAACAACTACACTCCAGTAGATGGATATGCAACTAACAATGTGAGAGTTGGCAATAGTAATTGGCATGTAGTCAACACAACTGACAAGGAAGACATATAGTTTTAGCGAAAATATATAGGGTAGTCGCCCTAAGAAATACTTCAACTGTGGTGGAAATTTGTTAAAGCATTTACGCAAGTCTTCCATATTTGGAACCTTTTATTTAAAATTGAATTTTTGCTGTCGGATGACCACTCCGTATCAGATTTTCTTTGTAATAATTGTGATAACTCATATGTCGTTTCGTAATTAATAATTTTTTAGAGGGCCCTGTATAAAGAAAGAGGGAAGTTCTGCGTAAATACCTTTACCGAGATTTTTTATATAATCAGCATTTTAAAAGTTATGCTAATATTTCAATATATCTCGCACACACTGTATATGGTTTTAAAAAGTTTTAAGTACAATGTTCGTAAAAATATCCACTTAGCAAACAGTAATATAACAATCAAAATTTTGACCCCTTTAGACAACGAACAGAGTAACACTTTTAGGCGAATTAAGTTTTTGGACTTTAAGTGAGTTAGTTTTACTGCGGTATGAGACAAATGTTGGTTATACAAATTGATTTTCCCATCAATACAACTACTTCTGTGTATTTACCGTTATAATAATACTGTATGTTTGCACTGAACATTTGATATTTTATTCAGTAGACATTTCTTATTTACTCTCTCTGCTTATTTATTTAATGACGCACTGCCCCATTATATTTTCGGTTCAGTGCAATCTTCCCCTCGTTAGAAAGGCTGCTTTTATGTACCTGCAGGAAGTGGAGTAAATGGAAAATAATTTATTATTAATACCAACTAGACCCTCCATGATAACTGCCAATTAAATATTAACAGTTTTCTGCCTGGAAAAGCGTTAGTCATTACAGAATATATATGATCCGTTGATTTAAAAGAAATCAGCAATGACGTTGTTACATGTGACACGAAAAGGAAAAGAACTTTCGGGATTATTTCAATAGGTAAAAGTGGCAGTTAAAATAAGGAAGTGACAGAGAACACCTTATGAGAACATCAATGTAGCAGTAGATATCAATGATGGCTTTTGGTGCATGGCAGTTCAAGAATGATGAAAATAGAAAATATATTGCTTGTATATCCACGTAGTAGAGGAAAATAGCAATTGTAAAAATATTCAAAGGTCGTTTTGTTAAAATAGATTTAGCCTGTGATGAAACGTCGAGGTTTTAAATTGAAAGAAAAAAGTTCCTGTTGGCCTGTCGGTCCGACTGTCTGACGTTCTGTTTGTCGGTCTGTCGGTCTGTCGATCTGTCGGTCTGTCGGTCGGTCGGTCGCCCTATTTTGTGCGCATACGATTACTCGGGAACGGTACATACGGAAGTACATATATATTGTATACAGGGTGGGGCAAAAGTGTGTCGGACCTCGATATCTCGAGTTCTACGACAGCACGAACATTTTTTAAAAATTTCAAGTAAACTAGATAAAAAAAGTCTATAACTGGAAATTATTTTTGAAAATACAAGGCGAGCCAAGACGAAATTAGAGGACAAAGTACCTTTTTTTAAACGGAATATCAGTTGCATATCAGTTTATTTTTGAAGCCTCTTTCAAGGCTCTATTCATTCCTATATTAGCATTGAATATCTCCCAAACACTTGGATATAACGAATTTGTTTGTTGAAAATATGCAATCTGCAGATGGATATTAAAAAAATCACAATTATGGGTTTTAAGAAAAACTTATGTGAATACCAGTTACGAGGCATCTAGTTAATGTTTTGGAATCATTTTCATTTCCTAAAACTGTACAGGGTGGCCAAAAATTATTTTTCAATTGAGAACTTTTTAAATTGATTTTTTCAATTTTTTCAAATTGAACACCCTGTATATTATTCAGCGGGTTGACGTAAAAATGAAAACCTAACACTTTTTGTAAGTACTTGCCGTTTTATTGAGCAATAATGACAAAATTCGCAAATAAACTTAAAAAATGAGGTTTCTTCAAATAACTTAGTAGAAAACAAATTTAATAAATGTCTGTCTGTCTGTCTGTCTGTCTGTTGGTGCATTAACTAAAAACTACTTGACGGAGAACAGTCAAATTTGGTAGGTAGCTGACACTACTGTCAGCGAAGAAATGGTTAAACTTTCACTGGAAAATATACAGGGTGGACCGTCTAAAGGGAATAAATAATGAAAACATTTGTTTTGCTCAAATTTATAATTTCCACGTTTTATGGCATTCTAAACCTATTTCAGAAAAAAAAAATTGAAAATTTTTTTGAAAGAATTTTAAAAAATTTTTGAAAAAATTTGTAGTTTTACTTCCCTCACATACCGAAGGGAAGCATTGTATTCGAGATTTCTTCGGATATACACGTTTCAGATCATGTAGATTACGAAAATATAGGTTTTTCAATTGCGTCAGTCTGTCAGTCTGTCTGTTGGTGCATTATCTAAAATACTACTTGACGGATAATAGTCAAATTTGGTAGGTAGCTGACACTACTACCAGCGAAGAAATGGTTGAACTTTCACTGGAAAATATACAGGGTGGGCCGTCTAAAGGCAACAAATAATGAAAAAAAAATTTCGTTTGCTCAAATTTAAAATTTGCACGTTTCATGACATTCTAAAACTGTCTCAGAAAAAAAAAATTCAAAACTAAAAATTTTCCTACCAGTAGAAAAACGAAATTTTTCAATGTTTCAAAAAGAAAAATTTGAAAATTTTGTCTAAGAAAAATTTTTACAATATTTTAAAATATATATTTTTACCAATAGAATATATGATGGAAAAAACGTTTCGCTCAAATTTAAAATTTCCACGTTTCATGACATGCTAAACCTATTTCATAAAACAAATTGTTTTTTAGTGAAAATCCCATGACGATTGTATCATGTGGTAGGACCTAAAATATTTTTTGTTTTCTGGTGTTGATGTTTTAATTATTACAAGTGGTTGGAAGGTTGTAGGACAATTTGCTAAATTCCTCCAAATACGCTACAGAATAATAATTATAATCCGTAAAAAATTCATACAATATAAAATCTTAGTAATAACAGAGTTGTTTTATATTTTAAAAATTTTAGTTTAATTTGAGCCCTATAGGATTTATTTTGCACTTTTCCTTGGCCCGTTATCTACTATACAAAAACAGGCGAATTTTAGGCCTTTTTTGCGGTCATTCTTTGTAACGGTATTTACGCAAGCCTTCCATATTTGCACCTTTTATTTAATATTGAATTTTTGGATGACCACTCTGTATATTTTTTTGGCCAAAAGTTATCAGGTTTTCTTTGTAATAATACCTTCCGATTACTATTTTCATGTGTGGCAATTAATAAATTTTTAGAGTGACCGCCCTGTATAAATAGAGAAGGAAGTTCTGTGTAAATACATTTACCGATTTTTTTACCACTACCATAGAATATATGAAAAAAAAATATTTCCTCAAATTTAAAATTTCCACGTTTCATGACATTCTAAGTTCTAAGGAAACATTTTTACCACTAGAATAGACGAATAAAAAATGTTGCTCATATTTAAAATTTCTACGTTTCATGGCGTTATAAACCTATAAATAAAAAAACTAATATTTTTTTTGAGAAAATCTTTTACCACTACTATAGAATTGATGGAAAAAAAATTTGTTCGCTCAAATTTAAAATTTCCACATTTCATTGGCCTATTTCAGAAACTTTTGACAATTAAAAAAAATAAAAAGTTTGCAAATTTCTGCCCACCACAAAATACGAAATAGATGACGGAAAAAAATTGTGTTTGCTCAAATTTAAAATTTCCACGTTTCATGACATTCTAAACCTATTTCAAGAGAATATTTTTACCACTACTATAGAACAGATCATGAAAAATTGTTTTACCATTAGAATAAATACATCAAACAAATTTTGTTTGCTCAAATTTAAAATTTTCAAGTTTCGTAACATTCTAAACTTATTTAAAAAATATGTATATATTATTTAACCACTGCTATATTTCCACTCCACTGCGTGAATGTGGAAATGAAAATATGACAGATGGCAATAATATTTGGCATAAGTACCTACGAGTGCACCTATTATAGTTTTATTGAAAATGTACAGGAAAGTCATCCCAAAAAATAATTCAACCATTTGTAAAGGTATTGAAACATATTCTTTATAGGATTTTGCAAACAGCAGAAAAAAAGTGTTTCTGCTGTTTGCAAAATCCTATAAAGAATATGTTTCAATACAATTATAAGCAAACAAATAATAATTCATTTTTAAAAATTTGTAAAAGTATTTGCGCAAGCCTTCCATATTTGGCACCAGTTATTTAGTATTGAACTTTTGCTGTCAGATGACCACTCTGTATATTTCTTTGGCCAAAAGTTATCAGGCTTTTTTTGTAATGATAGTGACAACTATATTCCGATTATTATTCTCAATGTAATTTCGTAATTAATAATTTTTTAGAGTGACCGCCATGCACAAATAAAGAGGGAAGTTCTGTGTAAATACCTTTACCGATTTTTTAAATCCATTTAGTAGTCTACGACATTTCCAGCTACTTTGACGTTTATTAACTGTATCTGACATTTGTTGACATTTTGACGTTTGTTGATGTTATAGGAAAAAGGAAAATTAATATGGAAATACCACAAAATATCCAAAACAATGCGGGAGAAGCCACAGAAAATGTAATGCCGGACAAATCCAAATGATAAGGAATATGAAACATTTACTCTGTCTTTGCTTCTCATATAACAGGGCGTTATGGCCATAACGCCCTCTCATTATGCCCGTGGTCATTATGAGCGCCTTTATGGTAACCATATCCAAGGTATAATAAACAAATAATATGCAGGTGAAAAATAAAGTAATTATAATTTCAAAAAGAAGCGTATGAAGCTTATGTAATTATATCAATGAATTACAATATATTTTGCCGTAGAATATAGTTTATTTCCACATACACATTGTGAATTTGATGTATTATTTTAGGTGAATTATTTTAGTTTAAGAATTAAAGTTAAACTAGTACTCATGCGTACTCGTTAAAATTTTCTGGTGATTTTCACTATGAAATGCATTCTTTGCTATTCATATTACCAACTTCAGAAAGTATACACTTGATACTGAAACGGGTTTCATTGAAATGTATCCTTGGTTCTATATGCATCCAACTACATACGAGTTACTTATTCACGGGCCAGATATGATTGCCTCTTCATTGCGTCCGATTCACCAATTATCAGAAGAGGTCCAGAAAGCTATGAATAAGGACTTTAAGCGATATCGAGAAAACTACTCCAGGAAATATTCAATGATAACTACTCCAGGAAATAATACAATGAAGATGTTTTATTTAATATCAATTACTTCTAACCCGGTGATCACTAGTTACAGGAAAGTTCTCAAAAAACCATTAAAACGTTTTCCTAGATAAGTTCTTGGGTTACTAATTGCTCCAAATATTTCAATATCCGAAATTTCAAACATGAAAAAAGAAACGGCGTTTCCTCATTAGCAACATCAGATGATTCATCAAATGAGGAATCAAATTAACAGCAGGTACTACTGCCAAACGTATTAAAAGTTTGCTTTCTTATACATATATGTATAAAAGTATACAAGTATAATTGCATATGTCAAATTTGAGCAGGTGACAAAACAACAAAATAAGTTTCTACAAACATGACCATGCGTGGTTTTTGAAAATTAGGGTGTTTTAAGTGAATTTTAGAAAATTTATTTCATGAATATTTTTGAGACGTGTAAAAATAAATGAATGGAAATGTACATTGGTATTTTACTATTTATAAATTGTAAGACAAAAATTGAAAACGTCCATTTCACCTGGTGAAGTTTGAACTATGCAATTCGGGATACCATGTATGTTAAGTTAATAAAGTTAATATTAGGAGTATTGTTGTACTTAGGTAGACGACAAAATGTGAAATTACCTATCAATAGTAGAAAAAAGTAAAAACAGAAATAGTATTAGAATAATTCCAACATACTTCATATATTATGTCATTTTCAAATGTTTGTTTCAGAACGCACACACTTTTTGTTCTCAGTAACAGCAGAAACCTGTGTTTATTACGATTGTTTCAACTAATTCCAAAGTTTTCCGCCGCCATATTGAAACGGCCATTTTTAATTTCTACATTTTAACATCAGATTTAAAATGTACACCCGTAAAAACCCCTATACACGAGTTTTTCAAGGATTGTTACGGAAATTAGATTTATTGCGACGTTTTCGAATTTCTGTCCCACGAACTTCTACACCATCGATAATAGGTAATAGGTTCAATATAAAATAAAATTTCATCATCATTCGGTTAATGACGATGAAATTTTATTCCATCATTTTTAGCGATCGTTTTTTTAAAGAGCGCGGGCGGTTCAATTTTTTGCAATATTTTTTTAACAAAAAATTACGGTTTTAAGAATGTTAGTACAGGGGCTGAGCGGCATTATCGGCACGTCATTGTTTCATGTCTTAGAAGATATTTTAATCATTTCATGAATGATAACGATACACAGAATCGACTTCGGGCGGGGGCAGCTCCAATCACGTACGACACGAGTTGTCAAAATTGTACAAACACTATAACATGTGATCGTTACAGGATTGTTTTAATATTTAGAGTGTTTATTTAAACATTTGGAACACACGCAAATATTTTCAGAAAGAAACTCAGAAAGAAATTGTTTCGAAATTTAATAGAATTTCAGACTCTTATTGTAGTTTTTATAGGTAAAGAGCCGGCTGTATAGATTTCCTATGAATAAGATACATGAAAAACTTTGTATGAGTAAGTACTACCACAGACCTGCAGGGTGCCACTTTTCATATAAGCAAATTTTGCCCACGTCATGGAATTTTAGCGGAAGTGACGTCAAAATGGGAGGATGCGGGCAAATAAGGAGAGGCAGCCTATTTTATTAATAACTAAAAGGCTTATACTTTAACTCAAAAGAAAATAATTCATGTATTCGATGACTTAAGAAAGCAGAAAAAAAAACCGCTGCCTAAGGAATGACTACTTCCACATCCAGATTCTTCATCCAAGTCGTTATAAAGGAAACATCTTGACGATATTTGCACTCTAGTATGTGGAAATTATTGGTCATAGAATTTTAATAATATTTGGGGCAGATGTCATAGAAAAGTTGGAGGAGTTGGTTTCTACCATATACGTTAAAAATGAAGTTTTTAGTTCACCCTACTTATTTTCTACTATTCACCTCCCACCCCTTCAATGGAGGCATCTCAATCAGATGTCACTACAATACATACGTGTACTAATCTCAAGTGAATATCTCAATTTGATGTTATCAATCCCATTAATAATGAAGCGGAGGTGGTGGAGTTTGAAAAATATTAGAAAGAAATCTGAGGCCTTGGTTTCTAGTATATACACCGAATCCCAAATTTCTGTACTCTTATCACCTTGATTTACTTATTTTCCCCTAGTCATTCCTATTAACCCTAACCCTTCTACGGAATCATCCCAAAATATAATCTAGTTCCAGATGTCGTTATAATATATACGTCTACCAAATTACAAGTGAATATCTCAATTTTATTTTATCAACCCCTTCAATAATGTAGTAAGGGTAGTGGAAGGGTTGAAAAATATTGTTAAAAAATTTGAGGTCTTGGCTTCTAGGACATACACCGAATTTCAAGTTTCTGTAGTCTTACCAGCTTGCTTTACTTATTTTCCCCTATTTACCCCTATTTAACCCCCAACCCTTCAACGGAATCATCTCAAAATATAATCTAGTTCCAGATGTCGTTATGATACATATGCGTACTAAATTTCATGTGAATATCTCAATTTTATTTTATCAACCTCTTGAATAATGGAGTAGGGGTGGTGGGGGGCTAAAATAAATTATCAAAAAATCTGGGGCCTTTGTCTCTTGTACATACACCGAATTTCAAGTTTCTGTACTCATACCTGCTTGCTTTACTTATTTCCCCCTATTTACCCCTAAATAACCCCGAACCCTTCAAAGGAATCATCTCAAGGAATAATCTAGTTCCAGATGTCGTTATAATTCATACGTGTACCAAATTTCAAATGAATATCTCAATTTTATTTTATCAACCCTTGTAATAATGAAGTAGGGGTGGTGGGGGTTGAAAAATATTATAAATAATCTGAGACCTTGGCTTCTAGTATATACACCGAATTTAAAGTTTCTGTAGTCTTACCAACTTGCTTTACTTATTTTCCCCTATTTACCCCTATTTAACCCCCAACCCTTCAACGGAATCATCTCAAATTATAATCTAGTTCCAGATGTCGTTATAATACATACGTGTACCAAATTTCAAATGAATATCTCAATTTTATTTAATCAACTCTTTTCATATTGGAGTAGGGGTGGTGGGGGTTGAAAAATATTACAAAAAAATCTGGCGCTTTGGCTTCTAGTACATACACCGAATTTCAAGTTTCTGTGGTCTTACCAGCTTGTTTTACTTATTTTCCCCTATTTACCCCTATTTAATCCCCAACCCTTCAACGGAATCATCTCAAATTATAATCTAGTTCCAGATGTCGTCATGATACATACGTGTGCCAGACTTCAAATGAATATCTCAATTTTATTTAATCAACCCTTTTCATATTGGAGTAGGGGTGGTGGGGGTTGAAAAATATTATAAAAAAATCTGACGCCTTGGCTTCTAGTACGTATACCGAATTTCAAGTTTCTGTACTCTTACCAGCTTGTTTTACTTATATTCCCCTATTTACCCCAAATTAACCCCCAACCCTTCAACAGAATCATCTCAAAATATAATCTAATTTCAGACGTCGTTATAATACATACGTGTACGAAATTTCAAATGAAAATTTCAACTTTATTTTATCAACCCCATTAATGGGGTAGGGGTGGTGGGGGGTTGAAAGATATAAAAAAATCTTAGGCCTTAACTTCTAGTACATACACCAAATTTCAAGTGTCTGTTCTCTTACAAGCTTGCTTTACTTATTTTTCCCTATTTTCCCCTATTTAACCCCCAACCCTTCACCGGATTTCCTCAAAAAACAATCCAGTTCCAGATTTTGTCATAATATATACGTGTACAAAATTTCAAGTCAATATCTCAAACCGTTCCGGAGAAAACGTGCGGACAAAAAAAAGTTACAGACAGACCGACAGACAGACCGACAGACAGACAGAAATTTTTTTTTCGCTCAAATTTAAAATCTCCACGTTTCATGACATTCTAAACCTATTTCACGAATAAAAATTTTTGAAAATTTTTTTGCGATTACTATACTTCCAATCCACTACGTGGATGTGGAAGTATAGTCCAGTAAGTCAGGGATTTTACCTACAAAAATTATTAACAGCAAACCGAGGTATGCAAAAAATCGTAAATTTTCCGTAGAGTTCAATGAACTATTTTTAAAACAAATGATGAACTTGCGTCCTCTTCAAAATGGCGGCCAAAGTTTGTGAAAAACAGTTTTTTGCGTTAAAAAAGAAAAGTTGGCGTTGCACAAAAAAAAGTTTAACAGCACAGTTGTGTAATTTTTTAATACGGATCGAGCCGGCCCAGTCCGATCTCAGAAAATTGCAAAATTAATTAGTTATTGCAAAAAAGACGTTAAAAATCGAATTTTTTTGAAATACCTGTATCTCCGTGAAGAGAAGATATTCTTTAACGAAACTCGGTGAAAGCATAGTCCAAGATATCTCGAATAAGAGCATTTTTACAGATTTGCAAAATATTGCAAATTTTTTGCAAAAATCGATTTTTTCGAAAAAAATGCGTTTTTTTGAATGTCCAATAGCTCATACAGGCCATCATATTTCTATACCGCACCGGTCCGAAAAGTTTCTCTAACAGTTGCGCTAACCTGTACAATTATTGCGCATATCACGAAACGATCCCTAATATGCGAAAAATCGGTCAAAAAATCGATAATTTTTTTACTCCAAAAAACCTTGAATATTTTTGAGATTTTAAATTATATTGGAATGCTATTATTGCCAATAGATAGCTGGCATTTTTATACAAATTTGCAAAAAAAAATAATTGCTCTCCGACCTTCTGAAGACGAGATAATTTTTTTAAAGAAATTCTTGTGGCGCTATTTTTTAAAGTAAAGGGCTGAAATTTGCAGTGGTTATTGTACAATATTTGCATTTTCAATAAAAAATTTTGATCGGCCGTTGCTGAGCATTGCAAAATTAAACTCGGAGCTCGATGCTGCGGCGCGTGTTATCTAGCGCTAGGGGTGAAGTGGGGGGGAAAGGGGGGGGGAGAGCCAGCTCTCAGTGAAGCCTTGCGTAAAACTGATGTCTATCCTGTTTACACCACTTTGGGGGTTATTATGTTTATTGATTGTATCCGTGAAAAGTAATGTACTCCTTTCAAATGAGCCCAATTTACAATATGTGCGACTACCAAGGAATACTCATCGATTAACATCGGGCCTATCTTTATGTCTATACTCACACTACCCATGCACAGTGAGCCACGTAGATCTAGACCATTTTATACGTGGTCCGTTCTCAAAGATATGTGTACATTTAAAAGATTATAGTTCAAAACTTACCCCTGTTTTCCCTTGTCAGGCCTGTTGCTTCACTCCGATTATCTAACCTTGATGACTCGAGTTTCCACTAATAAGCAAGTAAATGAAACACGCATTTTCAACAAAACCTAAACTATACTTTACAAAAGAACACATTACAAAAGAACAATAAGTTTGGAAAATAGAACACCAATAATTAATACTTAAATTAAAACAAAAGAAAATGCAACTTAAAAGATAAACAAATAAGAAAATCATTTATACTCAAATTCAAACTGATTGCCAGAAGTGCCAAAAAATACAATAGCCTTAACTAGCATGAAGTTATTTTTTTCTGAAAACTATACTTTATAAACTAGTGCAGAAACGCCAGTTGCCAGTGACAATATGAATGAGGTAACGTTTAATTTGAGAAATTTGATGACATGAAGTTAAATTTTATAACAGAAGCTCAAAAATACAAATACCTATACCCGGTAATACTAAAATTATAACGATAAAAGTAGGCCGATCTTACACCACCAGTAGCTGATCGGAAAGTTTCTTTCTTTCCGGACGGGATTACCCTGGTCAATTTTTAGTTAGTGGTCCTTATCTACTCCAAGGCAATGATCAATCAAGATCAATGAATGAAAGTCCGCCTCTTTTTAGAGGCCTCAAGTCATCCGGAAGGTTGCATCCTCTATAGTAGAAATTATGTACCGAAATAGTACTCGTCTGGCAAGTGGCGTTCTCTATAGTAACTATGGCCAAAATGGATTCCCTTAAATATAATATGTCCATTTAAACAACTTAAAATATTCTACATCTAAGCTATAGCTAATTATACCTAGTCGGTGTAAAAACCTATTTGTTTTACGAGTGGACTTAGAAAAGGAAAAACCGACTAGTTCCTACCTAATGTGCAGTTTGGGGAATTCTTGTAATCAATTACCCCATTTATGATTTGCTTATTTTACACATTCACCTCGTTTAATTACCCACGCGTTTGTTATATTTCTAATAAAAAGCAATTTTACGATGACATCGATCGTAACGGATTTTTATCAGTTTATGAGGAGTATTTTACTGGTAATAGAATATTTCCGATTTAGCAAATTTACTACAGATTACTTCATAGCTATGGCTGAAAAAGTCTAATAGTACATCGCCCGCCTCCATGACATTTTAGGGTTTGTCAAATATCGCCCCAAACTATCTACGA
Source organism: Stenurella melanura (assembly GCA_963583905.1). Taxonomy (NCBI): domain Eukaryota; kingdom Metazoa; phylum Arthropoda; class Insecta; order Coleoptera; family Cerambycidae; genus Stenurella; species Stenurella melanura. Next base: position 61,639,753 of record OY757317.1, on the reverse strand, counting down.
AATTGTGCTATTGTATGGCAAGTAATTTTAATTCCTTTACGCTTTATTACATTTGTTACATTACCAAAGAAACATCAAAATTGTATTATGTCTCATTTATGTATTCCAATTGTTTTTGTAGAATACGTTGCATTAATATATTTTTTTTTTGCTTTTTAATGGGAGACTCGTCTTCATTACCACTACTACTGTCACTGTAAACGTTATTTAATATTATTTCCGCATTATCGTCATCACAGTCATCATTATCGTTATCATCATTTGAACATTCGTCTCTTTCTAGCTCAGTCTCTGTGATATTTGGCTCGTCTATTTCTTCGTCGATATCATCAGCGACGACTCTGTTCTCCTCAATATTTGAGCAAATTTCATCATCACACGTTGAACACACATTTGAACATTTTATGCCGTGTTTTCGGCAGCTGCAGGCGTACGCCACAGCATCGAGCTCCGAGTTTCATTGAATTTGCAATGCTCAGCAACGGTCGGTCAAGTTCCGAAGATTTTTTATTGAAAATATAAGTATTGTACAATAACCACTGCAAATTTCAGCCCTTTACCTTAAAAAATGGCGCCACAAGAATTTCTTTAAAAAAAAAATTATCTCGGCTCCAGAGTCCGAGAGCAATTTTTTTTCTTTTTGTAAATTTGTAGAAAAATGCATTGGCAATAATGGTATTCCAATATAATTTGAAATGTCAAAAATATTCAAAGTTTTTTGGGGTAAAAAAAATTATCGATTTTTTTACCGATTTTTCGCATATTAGGAATCGTTTCGTGATATGCGCAATAACTGCACAGGTTAACGCAACTGTTGAAGAAACTTTTCGGATTGGTCCGATATAAAAATATGAAGATCTGTATGAGCTATTGGACATTGAAAAAAACGTGTTTTTTTCGAAAATATCGATTTCTGCAAGAAATTTGCAATATTTTGCAAATCTGTAAAAGTGCTTGTATTCTATATACCTTGGACTACGCTTTCACCGAGTTTCGTTAAAGAATATCTTTTCTTCACGGAAATACAGGTATTTCAAAAAAATGCGATTTTCAACATCTTTTTTGCAATAACTAAATAATTTTGCAATTTTCGGGGATCGAACCGGGCCAGCTCGATCCGTATAAAGAAGTTACACAACTCTGCTATTAAACTTTTTTTTGTGCAACGCCAACTTTTTTTTTTAACGCGAAGAAACTGTTTCTCGCAAACTTTGGCCGCCATTTTGAAGAGGACGCAAGTTCGTCATTTGTTTTAAAAATAGTTCATTCAATTCTACGGAAAATTTCCGATTTTTCACATACCTTGGTTTGCTGTTAATAATTTTTGCAAAAAAACGTGATATTTTCGACAGATTTATTGGACTAGTAATACTTTAATCGAGGGTGTCTCAGAGTTGCGGGCAAATTAAGCCTGGCAGCCCACTACAACCTCATTGTATAGCTCAAAACCTACATTTTGACGTTATTTTTATTCGATGACACAAAAAATCGTGACCAGGAGTGACGTCAGAATTCCATGACGCGGGAAAAATTTGCAAAAATGAAAAGTGGCTCCCTATCCACTGCATTATTAGTGAAAAATGAGCCGCATCTTCAGACCAATTCATACAAAAGCAAATGTTAGTTTCCCAGGTAGGTTCGGGTGTCCTGAATAAGTTCTCAAAAGTCCTCGAAGTGGAAGTGTAAGGATAAAATTTGGCAACGCTCTAAAGGGCTAAAATAGTGATCAGAAACTAATTTTTCGAGATATCTCGGTTTTCATTGCCTCTACGACAAATAAATCAGGCTAAAAAGAAAACTCTATAAAAAAGATAGAGGGTCTTTCTATCATATACGCAATAGTTTTCATGAAAAATTTTAGTAAGTCATACCTAAAATCAAAAAATTTATTTGTGGCAGTTTTTATTGCACAGAGGGTTAAAACATAAAAAAAAACTTCTGGTTGGCAGTGTGAAGACTATGAAGCAGCTTCGCCGGTCCACAAAAGCTTCATCTGTTGACATTTACTTTAATGAGCAGATGGTTGCAACTGTAAACCAAGAGAAGCTCCTTTCCAATAATAAAAATAAAACCAGATTGATTTCGATGTTGACAGAACAGTTTGAGGCAAATAATTATATTGTAGACATGCCAAAGATGATGCTGACATTTTGATAGTCGAAACAGCGCTTGAGGAATCATATAAATATACTACCGTTGTGGTTGGGGAAGATGTGGATCTTCTTATAATTTTAACTGGTCGTACACCTATTAATAAAGAAAATTTTCTCCTCAAACCAGCAGAGGGAAGATCCAACGAGAAATGTATTCTTCACGAAGCTTTGATAACCATAAAGATATTCGAGGTCACATAGTATAGTATAGTATAGTTTATTTCGTGTAAGACAATTACAGTTGTGTACACTCGTCAATAAAACATTGTTAATTACATAAAAATTAAACAAAAGAATACAAATTTATAATTACTTTGGAGATTACAATTAATGTAAAACAGAAAATATACAAAATAATGCTCTATTCCCTAAAAGAGTATTACAGGAAACGTCAGATTATAATTTAGAGTAATATCAAATAATTATAAAATGAGATAACAGTAACGAAATAACGATACTGCTTACTGTATTTTATCACAAAAAAAAAACACAAAACAGATATAAATATGCACATGTATATCCATGTATACAACAAACAAAATAAAAGACAAACCAATATTGATACGAACTTCTATTCTCAATGTTCTAAAAACTCGTTAATAGAGTAGAACACTTCTGTGGTCAGTAGTTGTTTCACCCTGCTGGAGAACACATTCAAGTTTTTATTTCTTATTTCGAGCGGGATTTTATTATATAATTTTGACCACCAGTAGTCCACTCCCTGCTGTGATATATTCAATCGATGATGTGGAATCTGTAATTGTTCTCTATTTCTGGTGTTATACTGATGATTCTCAAAATTATGCGTAAATTTCTCCTCATGTGAATGTACATATTTAAGGCAATTGAGTATGTACAGTCCTGGAATAGTAAGTATACCATGTTCTTTGAAGGCATCTCTGCAGCTCTCTCTGTAGGTCATGCCACATAAAGTTCTAATTGCCTTCTATTGTAGGATAAAGATTTTCTGGGCATCAGGTGCTGTTCCCCATAGGAGTATTCCATATGTTGCGATGCTGTGGAAATTTGAATAATAGGCTACTTTTGCCGTTTGATAGGTGGACACCTTTTTTAATATTCTAATACTGTAAATAGCTGAAGCAAGCTTTTTTGCAGCGCTCATCAATATGGCCTTTCCAATTCAGTTTACTGTCCAAAGTTAAAGCCAGGAAATTTAAAGATGTTTTCTCAGCTTCTCTTTTTGTGGATAAGATGATGTTTTGGGTTTTTCCTCTATTTAATGTTAAATAGTTCGCGGTGAACCACGTATTTGCTTCATGTAGTACATTTTGAGATTGTGTTGTTAACTCAATTTTATTTTTTCCTTTAGATATAAAAGTTGTATCGTCTGCATATAAACAAGCCCCATAGCTATTGACATTAAATAGTAGGTCGTTGATATATATTATAAATAATATCGGCCCTAACACCGAGCCTTGTGGTACACCTTTGGTTATTAAAAATGGTTCTGATTTTTTATTATTCTACCATATTGTCTGATGTCGATTGGTCAGATATGACGTGAACAGTTTAAGTGGAATTCGTCTTACACCATAATAGTATAATTTGTCAAGTAAAACTTTATGGTCAACTGTGTCGAAAGCTTTACTCAAATCACAACAGATTATTTCTGTTTCTTCCTGTCTGTCAAGAGCCTCCCTTATTTTTTCTACTGCTTCTATTAAAGCTGTAGTGGTTGATTTTCCATTGCGGTACCCGTGTTGAGCGTTATGTAATATTTTGTATTTTTCAAAAAACATCAACATATTGTTTCTGCACGCATTCTCTGAGTGTGACACTAGCTCTGTTTAATAATGGCAAGACTGCAGCTTTGAAAGTGATGAAAAAACGGCAGGACTTGAATCTTGTAACTGAAGTTTTCAGCAAGACTGGTACTTCTCATGACATGGTTACTTCGAATGGGATACTATTTTTCCTCGCAATCTATAACGCTCCAGTTAAAGAAATTTCCATCGATAACTATCGGTATTTTTGCTTTATTAAAGCTGTGAGCAAAAGCGAACCAGTGAAATTGAATTAATTACCACCGACTCATGACGCAGCTCAACAGCATCTCTTTCGTGTTTATTGTCAAGTACAGAAATGGTTGGGTAATGTACTGAATTCTGAAGAGGGGATGGATGTTAAAAATATCACATTGTGGCCAAAAAACAACACACCAACTTCATGCGCCTGATTTCCTTATGAAGATGATTTTCTGCAACTGTACGAAAGGTTGTGGACCATTGTGTGACTGTCGTAGGTTGGGACTTATTTGCTTACCAGTTTGCGGCAACTGCCATGGACAATCTTGCTTGAATGCTGAACCGATTGAAAACTCGTCAGAAATAGAAGCCGTCACTGAAGCAGATACTGAAAGTTCTCAGATTGACTCGGATTTCCTCGAACGAATCGATGAATTTATAGAAGGAGAAAACGGACAAGAAGAAAATTATTAATTTGACAACATTTTAATAAGTATGACAGTCGTGGAGTAGACCTACCGGGGAAACCACATAAAAAAACGCGCCTAGTTCTCAACCTCAAGGGTGGTGTGAAATAGAGTACTTAAATTACACAGGTCCACAAAATAAAATCGATGAAAGGTTCCTTTGACCAGACCAGGTGCATCATATGTTTTTGGGGTCGCTGAAACTGAATCCGAGACCCGTTTTGCCCCATCACGTCAGGTTTTTCTCCCAACCTCAAAAAATAGCTAAAAATGGTAAAACTCAACATCAACCTTGCAACCTAATCAAACTTCATAACTTCATATCCTCATTATCCAAAAATCCAAATACACAATAATCTATAACCTCAGAACCTATAACCCCAAAACCCGTAACCCCAAAATCCCATAATTGCAATATCCATAAACGGAGAGACTTCGCTGGGGTGCTTTATTAACGAGAGTCCCCTTGCGTCTCACTGTTCGGGGTGGTTTAATTACGTGAGAAATAAGAGAAGGCATTTTTGATGGGCCACAGATAAGAGAACTTTTGAAAGACAATGAATTTGAAAAAAGAATGACTAAGGTGGAGAAAGCAGCCTGGCGAAGTTTACAGTTACAAAAAAATTTCTAGGAAATACAAAAGACACTAATTATGTGAGTATTGTTGAAAATATGGTGAAACATTTTTAAAACGAAACGAACCCGTTATCACTTTAAGAGTGAAGACCAATAAAATGTCTATTTACAAAAATTTTAAATTAATTTAAGAATCGTGAGAGGTGAGGGGACTCACGTAAATCAACCACCCAAAACAGTGAGAGGCAAGGGGACTCACGTTAATAAAGCACCCCAAATGGAACAAAAAACTGCTACGTCCACCTCGTAGTTCTTGAGTATGCCTGAATGTAGGTAATTGCAATAAAGAACATCTTGACCTTACTGGGTATTGAAATTATAGAGTTTTATGGTTACAAAATGTGTGAATTATAGGGATGGAACAAATACCTGGTTCAACTCTCTAAACATCGGGAATTAAGTCTCCAGTGAAGTCTCTCCGTTTATGGATATTGCAATTATGAGGTTTTGGGGTTACGGGTTTCGAGGTTATAGGTTCTGAGGTTATAGGTTATTGTGTATTTGGATTTTTGGATTATGAGGATATGGAGTTATGAAGTTTGATTAGGTTGCAAGGTTGATGTTGTTGAGTGTTACCATTTTTAGCTATTTTTTGAGGTTGGGAGAAAAACCTGACGTGATGGGGCAAAACGGGTCTCGGATTCAGTTTCAGCGACCTCAAAAACATATGAAGCACCTGGTCTGGTCAAAGGAACCTTTCATCGATTTTATTTTGTGGACCTGTGTTATCCATAATATCCCATAAGTTCAAATTCAATGCAAGATTTTCATGAAAACTATTGCGTATAAGAAAAAAAGGCCCTCTATCTTTTTTATAGAAAATTTCCATAGCTTTCTTTTTCGCTTAATGTATTTTTGTCGTAGAGGCAATGAAAACCGAGATATCTCGAAAAATTCGTTTCCAAGCATGATTTTGTCCATTTACAGCGTTGACAAATTTTATCCTTACACTATCACTTCGGGGACTTTTGAGAACTTATACAGGACACCCGAACTTACCTTGAAAACCAACATTTGCTTTTGTATGAATTGGTCTGAAGAAAAATCCTAAATGCAGTGGCTCTCCTATTATCTTTCGGAGCGCTAAAATTTCTAAAATCTCTAATTTGATTACTAATAAATAAATTAATTTTGATGAAACCTTGTGCAATGTGTTTGTAATGACATTAATAAAAAAGCTGAAAAATATTACAATAGGAAATGATCGGACGGGGTAGAAAACACCTCTTTTATCACGGGTGCATTAACTTGTAGAATTAAGTCAAAATAAAAAAAATATATACAGACTGTCTATTTTACGAGGGCCACACCAAATATCTCGCTTAATATCTATTGTAGAAGAATAAAGTTTTAGAAGCAGTTGTCCCATTTTTTGTGAGCTATATTTCAGTAAAAAGAAATTTGAAATCCATAGCCTACTTTATGAGATATATTACGAAAACCTGAAAAATAGGAAAACCACAAACGGTTATAGCTTCCTTATTTGAGGAGATACGAAAAAAGTTAAAGGAATGAAAGTTGACGGCAAAGACAATAGGAATAATAACGTGTAACAAAAAAATCGAGAAATGCAGTTGGCTTTGACATACGCTATTGTGCAAAAATGAAAAATACATATCTCAAAGTAGGCCATGACGCCATTAATTCCGTTATTTTTTTCTCATTCGAACGATATAAAGCATGTCACAGAAATTTTAACCGATACTGTCAATATTTAATATTTTACGAATAAAACAATTCATATAATTGAATCGTAACAATCAGCTGTGCCATAATAGTAAAAATTCACTTTATAATAATTATAATTCCGTAATTATTTATTACAATTTAATACAAACCAATAAATATCTCATAAATAAAAATACTACCTACTACTATATTGAAAAGAAATTGTGTGTATTTATTTTTCTAACTACAAATGCTCAAATTGTGCACCATGCATTCTGACACATAAACGTGCTCTATGAGACACGTCACGCATTACATTTTGGAGCATTTCAGGAGTAATTGCCTCACATGCGTTTCGAATTCTGGTTTTGATGTCCTCAATATTTTCAGGGGCAGTTTGAAATACCTTGTCTTTAATGTAACCCTAGACGAAAAAATCCAAGGGAGTAATATCTGGTGATCGAGCTGGCCATAGAATGGGTCCATAGGTGCCTATCCAGCTATCTGGCATAACTTGATTTAAATAATTTGTACATATTACAGCAGTGTGAGGTGGAGCCCCATCTTGTTGAAAATATGAATAATTTAATCTTTCTGCCACTGTTAATTCATAAAGAAAATCTTGAAATTCGTTTTGCAGGAAATTAAGGTATCTACGAGCGGTTAATTTGCCATCATAAAAATACTTCCGGTTTACCTGGTTCATTTCCGGTCACTTCCGGTTTCACTTCCGGTTTACCTGTTTCATTTCCGGTCACTTCCGGTTCCACTTCCACCTGCATACCTAAATTATGAATCACCTCCATAGACAAGTTTAGACATGTTCATGAAATAACGGTTAAGCCAGATGCTCGCCCACGTGCATGCCAGATGTTCAACACGTGTACCCCAGACCGTAAGAACGGCGGTTACGATAGCTTCCCATGCTCACCCACGTGCATGCCAGATGTTCAACACGTGTACCCCATATGCAGGTGGTCACCCACGTGCATGCCAGATGTTCGCGGTCATTCACCTTCATCCAGATGGTCACCCACGTGTACGCCAGATGTTCAACACGTGGTGATCACTGATCACTGCTCCGCTCCTGCTCATGCTCATTATTTTTCCCATTTGCACCCTACTCCTCATTTTGGTTAACATAATTCATTACTCTATTCACTTTTCTTACATTATCCACAACATGCGCTCGCCTTACTACTTTTTTTGAAAATGAACCGTCGTTTTTAGATTTTGAACTAACTTCCTAAACATAGTTCGATTTGGCTGCGGAGCATCTGGAAATCTATCTCCGTAAACCGTGACTGCCATCTCAGCGTCAAAATTGCACTGACAATAAATGCTAATCATATCGAATTTGTTATTTATTATTGGTGTACACCATATTTACTGATACAAAATTTGTCTTAGAACTCGACAACGCAACATACAACATACAACAGTGACAATCTGTCAAATTTATTAATAACTGTATACATTGTTTTTCACTAATTATGGCACAGCTGATTGTTACGATTCAATTATATGAATTGTGGTATTCGTAAAATATTAAATATTGACACTATCGGTTAAAATTTCTGTGACATGTTTTATATCGTTGGAATGAGAAAAAAATAACGGAATTAATGGCGTCATGGCCTACTTTGAGATATGTATTTTTCATTTTTGCACAATAGCGTATGTCAAAGCCAACTGCATTTTTCGATTTTTTTGTTACACGTTATTATTCTTATTGTCTTTGCCGTCAACTTTCATTCCTTTAACTTTTTTCGTATCTCCTCAAATAAGGAAGCTATCACCGTTTGTGGTTTTCCTATTTTTCAGGTTTTTGTAATATATCTCATAAAGTAGGCTATGGATTTCAAATTTCTTTTTACTGAAATATAGCTCACAAAAAATGGGATAACTGTTTCTAAAACTTTATTCTTCTTCAATAGATATTAAGCGAGATATTTGGTGTGGCCCTCGTAAAATAGACAGTCTGTATATATTTACCTTTTTGGGTCCAAAATAAGATGATCTCACTCTTGTGATTTTTTCCGAAAAATACATATTTTGCGAGATATGGCCATTCGAAAATTCCAAAAGATGGGGGAGGGAAAATGCAAAAGAAGAAAAAAATGAGGAAAAATTCTGATTGAAATACAACACTTTTTTTCTATGCAACTTTTCTATAAAGTGCGTTTTCACTGAGAAAAACATGAAAAACTATCCCTTTCTTTGAAATTGGAGCGCTTTAAAAACATGTAATTTAAGAATTGGAAAAAATGCACTACATTATTTATCGTAAAAAATTATAATTATACAGTGAGGGTCATAAGTCAATTTTTAATTCTAAAATGACATTTTTTGAGCATAATTTTATACCTCTCCCTTCAACCTCCTTGGAGTGACAGCTTACCATTTAATTTTTTTAAATGGAACTAGAGTGAATGTGATAGTTCATTTGAAAGGGTTTATATATATATTCACTATCCAGCAATATTCAAAATAGAAACATTTTCACGCGTAGGTATACGAAAATAAATCTTAACAACATAAAAAAATGTAAGCTGGCTTTAAATCCTAACACTTTGTACATGAAATCAATACTAATTATATATATTGAACTGACTAAGGGTCACTGTATCAATACGACTTTATAGTTATCCTATGGTTAAAGCATAGACATAGGCATATGCTTTAACCATGGGATAACTTTTATTCTCTCATTGACAAAACGGCCCTAAATGAAATCAAATTGTTGTCCATGCAACATATTATTTAATACTTAACATACATACTAACATATTACTTAGCATTTGCTACAGTTTTGTTCATTTATTTTTTAGCTTAGTCAATATTTTTGTTTCTTAAAATAATTTAACTTATTAGAACTATTTCTATGAATTCCACCATTCTTGGATGTAAATTAAACAGATAAGAATGATGAACTATATTTTTGAGACACATCAAAATGACTCGTTAAAACAAATACAAAGAAAGATTTTTGATATTTTCTATGCATGAATCACTTCAATTAGAACTAGATTCATTTTAGTTTCGTGATGAAATGGAGGAAATGCGTGCCAGGAATGCATAGGTTTACGTAGCTGACGCGTGTTCAAAGCAGGAGCGAGCTCGTATTGATCGACGCTGCCCCTCGTCTACCTGGCGCACCGTGACCTCGACGGCGGCACCCACGGTTAAAGGTTATTTTTAGAACCTTTACAATTTTCAATTAAAACGAAACACAAAATAAAACAAGGGGAATATTGTTAATGAAAAAATGCACGTTTACTGAACAAGACACAAATTGAAACAAAATTAAATATGACTAAAATATTATAATTCTATGTAATAAGCACGGTCAAAACAAGTTAGTGCTAATGTAATTAGTATATTTTTATCTTCCTAAATTCTTTGGGACTTCCTGCCACATGCATTTTTTTCTTTTTAAGCGGTGCTCGGGGAATCCATAAAATATCACAATTAACCAGTATGTTACTGGTAAATAACCTCTACGCCCGTGACTTTTACGTCAAAGGATCAGTTAGAGGTTGTTTTTCTTTAAATAAACAAAACAAATAAGTATAAAAACTTGAAATTAAATATTTCTCCAACGTTTCGGAAATCTAATCTGTTTCCCGTTTCAAGGCTTGTTTTGAAACATATTTTTTGCTGTGTATGATAAATACACAGCTCTAAGAATGTTTGTTATATTCGATATCCATAGATACTTACTATTTCCATAGAACTGTGGATATAGTTTTTTTAGTTTTTATACAATGTTAAATTTGTGAAGTTCTTCTTTTAACATTGACAACCAATTTGTACTGACATCTACGGAACAATTCGACACGCATCTATCCTCATTCAATAATATTATCGCGGATTCTTTAATTTTTATTTCTTTGATATCTGCCTCTTTTGTTAAAATTTTTGCCGAGTCTCAATTTATTCTATGTCCATTCTCCCAAGCGTGTTCCCAGATCTTGGACCTCTGAATTTCATTTTTTCTGATGTAATTTTGATGTTCGCCCAATCTTATACTAAAAGGTCTGGATGACTAACCCACGTAGTGTAAGATTGAGCGAACATCAAAATCATATCCGAAAAACTGAAATTCAGAGGTCCAAGATCTGCGCACGCGCTTGGGAGAATGGACATAGAATAAACTGGGACTCGGCAAATATTGTAACAAAAGAGGCAGATAGCAAAAAAAATAAAATTGAAGAATCCGCTATAATATTATTTAGTGAGGATAGATCTTGGTTGCCAATGTTAAAACAAGAACTTCACAAACTCAACATTGTATGAAAACAAAAGGAACTGTTAACTATATCAACAGTTCTATGTAAATAGTAAGTATCTATGGATATTGAATATAACAAATATTCTTAGAGCTGTGTATTTATCATACACAGCAAAAAATATTTTTCAAAAAAGCCTTGAAAAAGGAAAGAGATTGGGTTTCCGAAACGTTGGCGAAATATTTAATTTCAAGTTTTTATACTTATTTGTGTTGTTTATTAAAAAAAAGCAACCTCTAACTGATCCTTTGATGTAAAAGTCACAGTCGTAGAGGTTATTTACCGGTAACATACTGGTTAATTGTGATATTTTGTAGATTCCCCGAGCACCGCTTAAAAAGAAAAAATACGTGTGGCAGGAAGTCCCAAAGAATTCAAGAAGAAAAAAAAATAGTAATGTCACCAATAACATTTAGACAATAATTAGTATATATTTTCGTAAAATTTTAGGTGCTGATTCTACAAGCAAGAATAATAATATATATATAAACATGTACCTGGAAATACTGCCTAAGGGAGCTGCCCCTAAATATAGGTTTTTACTCGTTATCTCGAAAATACTTTGGAACAACTTTATGAGACTTGATTCACGACTTTACATCATTACGGTATATTTTTGCACATTATTAACCAAAACTTATTTTATTCACGAGCGGAGAAACAGGGGATAGTTACCCATTATTTCTACAGTTTTTTATTACGAGCGTTACCAAACGAATTATTAATATTTCGACTTCGACTGCTTTTCCTCGATAATGCTTCGTACTGCTTATTGTCAAGAGGGCCCTTTATAACTAAGCATGATGTAGTCTCAAACTGTTAAAAAGGGACACTAGAAATAAAACTGTAGAAACAAAGGGTAAGTAGTTTTCTAGCTCATGCATAAAATTAATTTTGAATGATATTGTGTAAGCCTTAATTGTGCAAAATAGTGAATAAAGTCTAGTAAAGTTGTCCAAGGTAGTTTCGGATGCGTATTTATAGACAGAACTCTTACAAATAAGGCCCACATCACAAAAACTGTCGCAAAAGTTAGAGCAAGAAATAGGCTCATCCAAGAACTATGTGGCACCACTTGGGGAACATGCGCTGTGACCCTACGAACTTGAGTACTAAGCTTGGAATATTTTGCAGCAGAATACTGTGCCCTTGGTTGGCTAAGCAGCACCCACACAAGCAAAACTGACGTGGAGTTTAATAACACTATGCGCTTCATTTCAGAAACAATTGGGTCCACACTCATAGACTGGCTGCCAGTCCTCAGCAACATACTACCATCACAACTGGGAAGGAAAGAAGAGAGTACCGCAGATACTTTCAAATCCAGAACTACCAGTGCACTCTGATATACCAGACCTAAACGTAGACAGACTCCACTCAAGACACCCTCGCTTTCCTTCGCCACTATTGGGGAAATGGCAGATTTCAACCTGTTTAATCCATTCAAAAGAGAATGGACACATAATTCTCCGCCACGATGTCACAATCTACCACCTGGATTTGACCAACCTCGCAAGATATGGTCTAATCTCAACAGACTGAGAACGGAACCTGGCAGATGCGCAGACTCCCTCCATAAAAGGAGCAAACTGCCCTCTCCAACATGCGATTGTGGCGCGCCGCGGCAGACCATTCAACACATTAAGGAAGACTGCAGTATTAGAGCATATAGGGGTAACTCCGATGACTTCCTGATGGCAACTACAAGTGCAGTTGACTATATTAAAAATCTAGATATATGTTTGTGAAGAAAGTTATGTTTTATACGATTCTTTTTTAACTATTATTTTACCGTATATTTTGATTGTGTACTGTTATAATGTCGTCCGCTAAATAATAATAAATAATAATATAGGAAGTTTTCTTCTAAAGGGGAACATCGGGACACCCTGTGTATGTTTGTGGATATTAAAAGCTTTACAAGTTATAATGCAGATAAATAAACGTTGTAGGTTGCGTTTGAATGATAGAAAACTCTTATTTTGGATGAGGGGAATGTTCAGCCATGTAATAAACTGAATACGAAGTTATCATCAAATAAGCTATCAAGTATATTCTATACATCCTTTTTATTGAATGCATCATTTTCGAGCTATTTAATAATTTAATGTAATTATTCAGAAGTACATTTGCGAAGTTTATGGCCACAACTTGGTCAATGTTTTCGTACGGCAACGAGAAAAGACAAATTGTAATTGTGGTGTATTCCATGAGGTCTAATCTTCAGCTGACTTGTTAAGATGGAAACCCTAATTCGTCGACGATGTTAAAATATGAACACAAAATTAACATTCTTATAAAATTGCGAATCAAGATATTGTTTTTTTATAACAGCATCACAGAAAGTGTCCTGGATTTAATTTTTGGACAATATCATCAGCATATGATCGTATCTTTGCGTTATCTGGATTCTGTTTAGATTGTTTTTATAGTTTTATCGATATGTGTCTGTAGTCGCATCGCCTCTCGCTCAAAGTGTATAGCGAATATGGGAAAATCTATGATTTCTCCCAATGAAAAGTGAAACTTAACTAACAAAAACAAAACTAAACTCGTCCATTAAGTTGAAAATGAAAGAGGTAAGGAGTATTAATCATATTGCATTAAGGAAAAAGATGCAATAGTAATGTATATTGCAGTATTATTTATTTCTTCTTGTTAAGACAACTATTCGTTGCTTTGAAAAGTTTGCGGCGTTTATTTTAAGGGTGAGTAGAAAGTATGAATTACATAAATGCATTTCACCCTGAATTCCGAGGGTATAAGCTTTCTCAAAGAGGGTCGTATGAGAAATAATCTTTTGTAGCAGGTGTCTGTTGGATCGCTGACGTATTCTGTTGCCACCACTTTACTCATATTTATAGTATCATGTCACCAATATTTGGGCTGAACTAAGAAATCCTTAGATCATAATACAACTCAACACAATCATAGCGTCAAAATAAAAACACGTTGATTTATGATTTTCAATAAGTCAATCATAAACTTAAATAGATTTTTTATATTGATCAATGATTAATAAGAAATATTAGATATCTTTTTTGCTAGAATGTGTATATTAAATATAGAAAATCAAGTGACAAAGAAAAAAGCTTGTTAAAGCACAAATTCAAAAATATACATTTTTTTTACTTTCCTCGCATAATACCGAAGGGAAGAATTGCATTCCAGAAAAAATCCTCCTCCGAGGCTTCTTCGGATTTTCAGGTTTCAGTAGATTTCGATAGTTTGCTTTTCTGTCTGTCTGTCTGTCTGTCTGTCACTCTGACGGTCTGTGGTCTGTCTGTTGGTGCATTAAAAAAAGAACGACTTGAGGGAGAACAGTCAAATTAGGTAGATAGTTGATGCTACCGCCAAATGGAGAGCGGGAAATAACCACGAGTGAAATTGCTGCTACAAAAGCCAAAAAATTGTTTTGAGAGTACTAAAGAGAACATGGCATTCTTAGTTGATGACTTTCCACAGAGTTGTTTTCCGTTAAATGAAGAAAATCCTAAAATTTTATCACAAATTCTCCTTAGCATAATGATCTTCCGTAATCACTAATAAATAACAGCAAACAATGTGACTCTATTTTAGTGTTAAATAATGTTGTCGAAAAGTCCAAATTATTGACGATATTTTTATAGAACTCAGTTTTCATCGTCTATGGCTTAATGATGAGATGTATCCTCTTTTTATTGCACGACGGGGCCCATTGCCAGACAATGTTTTAATGCTGTGAATCGTAATCATCGAATAAGTTTAGCAGAACTGTAACCTTGGCCTCTACGATCTCCAGAATTGAACCCTGTGAATTTTTTGAGTTCGACATAACTTACAATAATCCGATTGCTAATATTGGAGACATGAGACACCTCATAGTTGGTAGCATGAGATAGAATCAGAATTCTTGAACGTTTTGCAGTGGTTAAACTTTCACTGGGAAATATACAGGGTGGGCCGTCTAAAGGGAACAGATAATGATAAAATTTTTTGTTTGGTTTTAATTTATAATTTTCACGTTTCTTGACATTCTATACCTATTTAAAAAAATAACAATTTTTGAAATTTTTTTCCACCACATAAAATAGATGAAAAATTTTTTTTTCGCTCAAATTGAAAATGTCCACGTTTCATGACATTCCAGATCTATTTCAAAATTTAAAAAAAAATTGAAAATTTCGTAACCACTACTATAGTTCCACTCCACTACGTGGATGTGCAACTAAAAATGTGACAGATGGCAACAATATTTGTATATAGTTAACACAACTGGCAAGGAAGACACCCATTTTAGGTTTATAGAAAGATATACAGGTCATCCTAACAAATAATTCAACCATCGTGGAAATTTGTAAAGGTATTTACGCAAGCCTTCCATATTTGGAACCTTTTGCATAACATTGAATTTTTGCTGCCTAATGACCACTCTGTATAATTCTCTGATCAAAAGATATCAGATTTTCTTTGTAACAATATTGATAACTACATTCTGATTATTATCCTCATATGTTGTTTCGTAATTAATAATTTTTTAGATAACCGCTCTGCATAAATAAATAACGAAATAAGTTCTATGTAAATACCTTTACCGACTTCTTCATGTATTCTTTAACACTTTTCCAAAAAAAGGCGCTTATTAATCGCTATCCCCCCACCTTGTTTTCAAACGTATTGCTCAGAAACATTTGAAAAAAATGATGAACCTTGGGAATAAGGTGTAGATTGAATAAAAATTATCAGGATTGCATTACAATATACTCTATTTGGAAATGACGAAGAGTAATAAAAACTCGATGTAAATGTAAATCTGCAAAAGCATAGTCAGTCAGTTTAATTAATTGACTATTAATTGTCTCTATTATATGTATATTATATCATATTGGTGAGCTGTACTTTTATGATTAACTATGCTTTTTGCGAATTGGCATTTATAATAAGTCTTTATACTCTTTATATGAAGAAGTGATTCAAACTACATTGTGATATTCTGATCTCTAGAAAAAAATTGGCTTTTTGTGTCTTTGTAATTAGTAAATCAAGGAATATTGATGTAATCCACAGCAGTTGTCAATGTAACAGTATCTACTTATTGTAGCTAGATACTATTATATGTTTATAGCAGCAGTATAATAATTATTATGTGGCTGTAGCGAAGACTAGTGATATTTTTTTATATTAAAACAATTCGAAAAATAAGTGAAGAAGAAATATTTTAGCACCTTCTTCGTGCCGAGAAGAACGAAAATTTACAAACGTTTTGGAGAATAAATAATGAGGCGGCGATTTTTTTAGGGTTGAAAGAAGCAATGCTGTTTAGAGAGTATATCAGAAGATCTCTTTAATGCCCGTCACAAGCTTCTTGAATAGATATTCTAATTCATTAACTTTCTAATAACGGAGATACCGCTTGTTAACGTGATTTTGAGACATTCATTATAAGCTAATTAATTCAAGACAATGCAACCATCTCTACTCATTTTGAATGGTCTTCTAGAAATAAAGATGATATACTCCTAGATATTTATTTTACGTTTTTCACATTTGTATACATATATACTCAGGAAAAATACCTAAATTTAATTATACACATTTCTAGATATCCATTCTTATTTATATTATGAGTATAATAGTATAGAATAATGAATAATTAAAACAAGTGACACTTTATTATTCCTTACATTTCCTCATTCAAATTGTCATACGCAATTTGTTAGAAATAAAAATAATTTGAAAAAATTCAATTTATTATTTGATGATGTTATGTAACTTCTAGGATTAATATGGATTTCTTTTATATATGGAAGCTTTTAGTAGTAATGCTGGTAAACTGATTAGGTGTACCGACTTTTTTCTACAGCTTCTCTTTGTAAGTATATGTGATTCAAAGGAAGGTTTCATTTTATTACATCTGACACTAAATCACTTTCCAGCCGCATCATCCTCTGTCAGCTTCATCTTCCAATGATCAAATTGGGCAAATCACATTTTCTCATTTCTCTATATGCCTTTTTAGTTGCATAAATACGTAACGCTATACTATAGCCATAAGCGAGTTATTTTAAATGGTATAATGGATCTGTTTATTATTAATTATGGTTCTCAGATTTAAATATTACTCATTTAATTTTTTTTTTCTTTTTGATATGTTCTATCATATATACTGTCTTCAAAAAATAATACCTACAAAATAATAGAGTTGCCTTCTTCATCAACGTGTTATACTGAGAAATAACTTATACTTTTGTGATATTTCCAGTCGAAGAACAGTTAGGAGTGTTTTCTGATATATAAATAAACAATTGAAAGTTGCAATCGGACTTTGGCGAAATGCAAGCACCTATCCGAGCAATAAAAATAAAAAACCGCTGTCTAAGGAATCACTACTTTCACATCCAGATTTTTCATCCAAGTCACTTTAAAGGAAACATCTTGACTAGATTTGCACTCTAGTATGTGGAAATTATTGGTCATAGAATTTTAATAATATTTAGGGCAGAAGTCATAGAAAAGTTTGAAGCATTAGTTTCTACCATATACGTTAAAAATGAAGTTTCTAGTTTACCCTACTTATTATCCCCTATTCACAACCTACCACCTCCCACCCCTGCAATGGAATCATCTCAATCAGATATCATTACAATACATACGTGTACTAACTTTCAAGTAACATCTCAATTCTATGTTATCAATCTCATTAATAATGCAGCGGAGGTGGTGAGGGTTTGAAAAATATTATAAAAAAACCTGAGGCCTTGGTTTCTGTTATATACACACCAAATTCCAAATTCCCGAATCCTTACCAGCTTGGTTTACTTGTTTTCCCCTATTTACTCCTATTTGACCCCCAACCCTTCAACGAATTCATCTCAAAATATAATCTAGTTCCAGATGTCGTTATGATACATATGTGTACGAAATCTCAATTTTATTTTATCAACCACTTTAATAATGGAGTAGAGGTGGTGGGGAGTTTAAAAATATTATAAAGAAATCTGACGCTATGGCTTCTAGTACATACACCGAATTTCAAATGTCAGTACTCTTACCAACTTGCTTTACTTATATTCTCCTATTTACTCCTAAATAATCCCCAACCCTTCAACGGAATCATCTCAAAATATAATCTAGTTCCAGATGTCATTATAATAGTTACGTGTACCAAATTTAAAATGAATATCTTAAACGCTTCCGGAGAAAACGTGCGGACAGAAAAAGTTACAGACTGATAGACAGACAGACAGAAAATTTTTTAACACTCAAATTTAAAATCTCGACGTTGATGACATTCTAAACCTATTTCAATAAAAAACTGTTTGAATTTTTTTTTACGATTACTATATCAATCCACGACGTGGATGTAGAAGTAAAATGTGCGGATCAAATGCAATATACTCGTCGTGTTCGTACTCACGAACAGTATAAAGAAACTAGAGTAATATTGAAATTCTGATATTGTCTACAATTATATATTTGGCATATTTTAAAGATTTGACAGTGTAAATATACCTAACCAAAAGAAAAGGCAAGAAAATATGATATTTCTCCAACGTTACCGAAATCCAATCTGCTTAGCTTTCCGAACTTTAGAGTTGGAAGTATTATTTAAAAAAAAATGTGTGTAAGGATATGTGGAAAAATAAATCAATGTGCGTAGACATGTAATAAAACATTTCCAGAGAACACAATGAGTTCAGAGTAATACATCTTCGTGACTTTACCAAATAAAGACATTAAAAGTTAGAATCTTGAGTTTTCATACCCTACCACCTACAGTTTCCTCTTGATTTATTAGACACAAAGAAAAAGAAATATGATTCTATCATACTCAATGAAATACTGGAGATACGACTAAAGACGAGACAAAACACATCTACTAAAGAAAACGCTAAAACTGAACAGAAACAAACTAAAAATAGGGACGCCATGCTACACATGGATAAAAACAATGAATAGACTAGGAAAGGATTGTACACACTGGCAAAGAACGGCAAGCAAGAGACGAAATATAATAAAGAAATATCAAGGATATTAAACACGGCTAGATTCGGAAGCAAAGGAAATAGAAAACTCCGAAGAAGAATAGGTGAAAAGATGATCACAGACGGAAACTAAAAAGAATGTTACGATCTAAAAGTGAAGATCGCACACACTTTAAAGATTTAAAAGGTCCTAGGTCTTACATATCCTATTTTGGTGAGTGTGAGAGGATAAATAAGTAGAAAAGAATGCTGTAAGGTAAAAATATTTATTACAACGATTTATTTTACATGGACAAATTTGAGAACTATTAAGTATTAACAAAAAAAAAATATGTACAATAGCACACTAGTAAGAAAAATATTTATAATAGAGAAAAAAAAATTTAAACTGTACAATAGATTTTAACGACTGGGGTGAACTATGCCCCGGGCGGGTGCATTCACCTGTCCCTACAAACAAACAAAAATAGCTCTAGGCCACAAATGTAATCTACACCCTACAGTATCTCTCTGAAGGAGTCACTATATCAAAATAAAGGAACGATAAGCAAAATGTTAACTAGGTACTAAATGATTAAATATAAAATATAAAAAGATTACTGAAAACTACAGGATGAGCACACTAATTTAAAATTGTACAAAAATAACTTATCTTTTTCTTAACCCACGTGAAGAATCGTAGATATCAGGTGCTCGGGATCTGGGGTCTGGTGTTATGCCAGAACATCCTCCAGGAAAACACAGCTCGGTATACTTCGCTTCAGAAAAACTTGTACCAGAGTTAAAATTATGTGGGGTTGCCCACGTGGCTATCAAACCATACCAAAAATCTAGGGAACTACTACTTTCGTCGCCCAAAAATAAATCCGTCTACGATAAAAAAACATGTAAATTAGTGTAAAGCTAACCTCAAAATGTACACATGGTTGTGAACTAAAAAGAAGTGAAAATACAACTTACCCAGATTATCCGTTAAATACTTGTTGAAATATCTCCGATTTAAGAATCGATAAATTGAGAATGTAAAATTATCAAATAACTGGTGAAATTATAGTCTTAAACTCCGATACCAAGATCGATTTGCCTCAACTTTACACTAATTCAACATTTTTGGTAGGAGGTTTGATTCACGTTGTCAACCCTTAAGTTTTCTTACTGAGATCTTTATTATCGGCATTCGGACTTTGCGAAAACTGACATATGGAATAAACATTTGTACTTTTCGGATTAATGCTGAAATCGATGCATTTTAATGTGTTTAGCACTATAAAAGAGAATCACTCATTTATTACAATGATTAACATGAAATTCTGTTTTATGTTACCAGGTTCGCCATCTATTGCCTGATATGTTAACCACAAGCTTATTAGTACCGACTTGTTTAACCCATGGTCGCTCTTGTCGATTTTATCACGAATAATGGCGGATGGTTTTTTTTTTTTTTTTAATCACATATACCGGGTGTCCACATATACCGTGTGTCCCCGTAAATTAACTCCCTGCTTACCCCAGATGTTAATGCCAAATAGGGCGTGACAAGAACCATCTCACAAACTCCTACACTTCCCATCCGATGATGACAAATGGAAACTTAAAGGAAACATCTCACAAACACCTACACGTCCCATCCTATTAGCTCAGTTGTCAGAGATAGAAATTGATAAAAACCGGTCACTCAATGTTATATGGCAGAATTTTTCAGAATAATTATTTTTGTTTTAATAGAATACGATAAAAAAAAGTTTACAGCTGTAAGGTGCTGGTGACCCCTAAAAAAATCGAAAATATTTGCAGAAATTCGGTTCTTGGACAATAACTCGAAAAATAAAAAATACGTATCAAAATACTAATAGCACTAGGCGATAGAGGGGGAAATTTTACATCAAAAACTTATATGAAGTTCTTTTATGCGATCAAAATGTAAGCTCCGGATTTTTTGTTTACTAAATTTGTTGTAACTTTTGAAATAATTAATGAAATTGAGCTCAACAAAGCTTAAATGGAAGAAGGAACATGTGACTATTGGCTTATTATATTTTCAAGTATAAAAATGAATGTATGTAGGGATAGTACATATATGAAGTTGGAACATATTTTTCCGATGAAATTGGTAAAAGCTCTACCATATCTACAATTATTAAGATAAAAATCTAAAACTCTCACATATTACTTTTGAAGTAATGTATAAATAGGTCCGATGGATAAATATGAAAAATAATTTTTGTAATAAAAGTTATTAACGTTTATCTTACCCCTAGTTTCACGAAATTTGGAGCATAAAAAATTTTCGTAAAATAAAGAGGGTTAATTTAATTTTTGAGGTAAATCCCCTGAAAACTCTTAAAGTACACATTTTAATCTTAAAAAATCACACCTACAGAAATCTAATAACGCGATTTAAACCAGAGTAATAGGTAGCTAAAGTTAGTTATACATATCAAATTTTATCACTTTCTCAAGATTTCGAAATTTTGGAAGTGTACATCTTCAAAAATAAATTTTTGAGATTTTTTCACTCATGCTATTTCTACATACATCAATTTTTATATTTGAAACTATAATAATCCAATAGTCAATGTTCCTTATTTCACTTAAGCTTTGATTTCAATTTCATTAATAAGGTCAAAAGTTACAACAAATTTAGTGTAGCGCATTCGAGACCGCGAACGCTTCGCTAATTATGTGTCGCCACTTTCCATTTTCGTGCGTTAATAAAACAAATCTAGAGCCTATATTTCTGATCGTACAAAAAAACTTAAAATACGTTTTTGATGTGAAATTTCGTCCTCTATCGCTTAATGCCATTAGTTTTTTTTTTATTTTTCGAGTTACTAGCCAAAAACCGAATGTCGGCCAACATTTTCAATTTACTTAGGGGTCACCGGCACCTTACAACTGTAAACTTTTTTTTATCGAATTCTACTCCAAAAAAAATACTTATCCTGAAGAATTCAGCCATATAACATTTAGTGACGCCTTAAAATCCCTGACGACTGGGTTATACGGAGTGTAATCAGTTTCATGTCATTAAAAAAACTGGTAATGGGGACCGACTAGACAAACGAAAAACATTTATGACTTTTTCCTCTAGGGGCACTTTGAAAATAACTGACCTAGGTCAACCTTTTTAATATATTTTTTTTAATATTAATGTAGAAAATAATTGAGAACCACTGCTTTTCTTGGTCAATGAACTTGTAGTTCCCAATTATGCAACTTTTAAACTGTCATAAAAAAGTACAAAGACCTTGGATCATCCACCGCCTTTGATGGACCGCCTCAACCGAACTGAGGCAATTATAAAGAGGTAAATAATTCGTTATCTTTTCCTGCACAAGCAAATAATGGCCGTAGAAGTTTAAACAGAGCATTTCTTTACATCTGTGTCTTTTAATTTGGAACAAAATATTGGCTTAATGTTTATAATTTAGAATATTTAAATGTGATTTATTAACGTTTGTAACATAAATGAGTGTCCTGGGTTAAAAGCTTACCTAAGTAAATTATTCGAAATCTGCATCTGCATCTACACAGTTCGGTATGTCGAATTAAGGACATACGTACTCCGTTCGACACTAAACAATAAACTATCAATTAACGTTGTCAATAAAGAAAAATAAAAGAAAAACTTGGTCCAAAATCCAAAACGGAATACAAAAAGAACGAACAAGTAAGTTGTGTCTGCACGTAATCAAGAATTTAACGACGAAGTCAATAAAATAAATCTTCACTATAAATACACAGCGACCCGAAATTCAAAAATAACAAAAACAACGAACGGCGGGTTGGACGTGTGTACATAACGAAACACCCACAGAAATTAAAATATTGCACAAGGGAGAGTCGGAGTATAGTTTTCTTCAGATCAGATCTACTAAACACTCAGAAAACGTCGACGTCTTTCATCTTATTTACCGCACCGCTAAAGACCGCCGACATTTTATAGCTATCTACACAAATATTGAGTATCATAGGCAAAGACACGCGCGACGATCTAAACCTACTTCAATATTCCAGCAGTTCTCAAAAGATTTTATTGAAAATTTGCGAAATTTTTGTTTATTTTTTTTCCAAAACTGAGCTTTGGACCCCATGTTATATAAGGTTTTTTTGTTTGTCTTGTCGTTCCCTACCACCAGTTTTTTTTAATGACATGAAACTAATTACACCCTGTATATCCCTACCCCAAGCATCATATGGCTCTCGCTGCTGGCAACAAGCATGTCCCATGTCCCATCCAGCGTATGCAGCCGGTCCGTTGGTATATGAAAACCTCCAAGTTTTGTTCCAGCATGCGCTTTGGCCCTCCGTTGGACGGTCGAGTGGTGAAGCCCAGTCATGGCATGGATATCTCACAGCGAGTAAAGGATGTAATAGTAGACGACTGAGAGACTACATTTGGGCGTTCAATGGGCGATCGAACTGTGTGTTGGAACAAACCTCCTGATTGGATTTCAGGAATCGGCAGCAATGCCCACCTTACGGTGGCAACTCAATCAGTCAATCAATCATAGAGAATATTCGAAATTATGGCGGAAGTACCAGTTAGAGGTAAATAGTCAGGTATTGTGAATCCAGTACGGCTGCCATAATTGCATAACTTTTCTAGATTTGCATGAAGCTGACCCACTATAAATGGCGAAAATGAACAAATAACTGATTTAAACGAATTTTCATCGACTTCAGAATCGATGTTAGATAACACAGCACCACAAAAAAATTTTTTTTGGAACTGCTATCGAGACAACTGTATCCCTATGTAATTTTCGACGCTGAATCCGAATCAGTGGTCAGAAAAAATCGTACACCCCAAAATCAACCCCTAGCGCTAAAAAACACTCCCGGGTCAAAATGACTTAACGCTCCACGAATAGTCTTAAATTTCAATAAACCGAAATAAATATAAACATTCAAGTATATAACGCATAAATACAGAGTTAACACTACTTTCCATTGAAATCACCCCCATGAGTTCGTGAAAACTACCCCTCACACAACAGAAAATATGCATTTTTTTTTATATATTACTTGCCACTTAGTGTATACAAAAATACAATGGGCATACATCCCGGTTTGTGGGGGTCCAGAGGCAAGCATCCGTCCCAGTTATGGGATAAATTTTAAATATGCAGTGTGTCTACTTTAAGCCACGATTAGTAAATGCCAAACTGATATTTTAAATAGTGAATTTCAGTTATAAATGAAGTTTCTACCACTAATACAAATTATTATATTAATTTTCTTGTCTGTCATGCTCTAAGGCAAAGGGCTGATCAGGTCTCTAGCTGACGCAAATGTTGTACGCTGGCTCAAGTATTACAATGTGCTGTTATAATAAATTTATATATTACGTAATATATATTAATAATGAAACAGCTTATACTTCACCTATACAAATTACTTATCTTCCAGTCGGTGATCCATTATTATGATATTTATATTTAATAACTATTGAGGTAACTTTCAAAATATAATTTCAGTGTAATGAAATAAGTATTAATTATTATTTTTTACTAATAGAAATTACTTAAATAAGATATATAATAATCTAATCGTTTTAAATTATATGGTTACCTACTCCTAATAATGCAATAATATGAACTTTTACTGTACGTGCATTTACCACTATGCGAGCCAATTATACCCTATATAGATATATTTGAGATTTTTACTGTTCAATAAGGGATAATAACTTATTTTAAGAATTATTAATTATAATTGATGCCTTATGAATAGGTCGCTGGTTGGTGAAAACACCACAAGAGAATATACTGGACAAAACTTTTACTTTTTCATTTGCAAATTTAACAGAATATATGACAATTTTTCTTAAATTATTTTTAATTAAGTGAATTAGTAGAAAATCGTCAGTATATCCTTTATAACTTAATGAAAATGCAGATTGTAGAAAAATATGAATTATTTAAAACTACCTTCTGCCTTGTCTTATTTTTATACTCTTCGCAAATACAAAACGAAGAGTGTATTACATTCGTTCGGCACATTCCTAAAACCGGTAATATCGCTCGTAGAGAAAAAAATTTCATATCACTCTGTTGGAGATGGAATTCTGAACAACTTTCAAAATGTTCGTTCATCTGTCTACCTGCCTGCCTTTCTGTCTTTCCTTCTTTCCGTCCGTCCGCCTGCCCGTCCGCCCGTCCGCCCGTCCGTCCATTTGTCTGTTTGTCAAGTCTCTTGAGAGCATGATAACTTAAGAACGAAAAGTCCGATTGTATTGAAACTTGCACAGTAAGTTAGTGTTAGCTAGAGGAACAAAATTGATCAATTAATAAAAAAGCTATTAATTATTTAAATTTAATAAATTCATATATTTATATTACATAATATTGCTACATTGCAATCCCGGCTAATTAGGCAATAGTCTTACACCAATAAATCTGTCACAAATGCGATAAGATTATAAACCAAGCTTTGGCAGCGCTCATTCATCTCGCAGTAAAACCGTCACTCGTTAATATAAACAAACATTATTTTTTATTAACGATAACTACAATACTATAAAATGTGCAACAATTATGTAAAAAGTGCAGTAAACCTGCCGAAGAATATAATGGTTAGCTCGTTTTCTTTGGTATACCCGGTGCACCGCTCCCAAATGATACATTTTCAATATGTCACCTACGTCATCAAACAAAGTGCTTTTTTAAATAAGACGACAGACTATATTAATCATGAATAATTGGTAGTTATCTATAATTTGTATAAATTTTATTAAGTAGAGTTGAGTTGTGGGGGTCAAAGGTCGATAAAGGGTCTCGGAGTCTGCCAAGATTGTCGATATCTAGGCAGAAATAAAAGTCTGAAAAACGCCAACTGGTTGCAAAGAGACAAGTCTAGGGTTCGAGAAATCAAATACGGGTCCATCGACAAATCCTACTCTCACGTCCTAGAAGACTTAGGTCGCGTGGCCCCTGGGAACATGGCGTACAATAGGTGTGCGGTATATAGCAGATGAGAGAAGGCGAGGAGTGAATCTCCAGTGCCCTAAAACTGGACCAAATCGACTAAGGCATGGAAATTCCAACAAAAGAGTCCCTTATTCTCCAGGTTGAGGATTGAGTGCAAGGCTAATAACCCTTTCTTAGAAAAATTAGAAATGTGAATACGAAGGCCAACGAAACCGGACTGATACCTCAAAGACGAACTAAGCGACGAATAGCTATAAGTATTAGAAACTGGAGAAGAAAAACTCAAAAGAGAACAGAATGGAAGAAAATAACCAGATAGACAAAAATCCACTATGGGTTATGATGCCGAAAGAAGAAGATGAAGAGTTAAGTAGTATATTGAATTGGCGAAATCTAATTCGAATTTAACAGGTGGTTTTGCGTACGACACTATTTGTTATTTACCCTTTAGTCGACCTCCCACCATTAAAATTCAAACTAGCTAGCACTAGACAGACGTCTTACTAATTTCCACAAATCATTTACCAGATAATTTAATAATAATTGTATCAAAATTGTCAACGTCTTAACTAACGGCTATTGTCGAATTAGAATAGTATCAATCATGGTTACTTTTTTCTTCGTTAAGTGGTAAAGTCGAATGCAATTCCAGTCGTAATGTATCAGTTTGGTTGTTATTGATTCTGATTCTTTGAGAGTAATAGAAAGCATATTATATTCAGGTGATTTACTAGCACAATCTATCACTTACACAGCAGGTAAAGAAACGACTGTAAAATCATTAAGCTCATTTCTAGCACTTTGAAACTAGTAGCAGACGTAGTATTTATCGTGACAATTCGGAAGCGCTATGGTTGCCTTGAGAGGCCCTGAAACGGTGGACGGCACTTACTTCAGGTGTAAAATTAGTTCACACATGACAGCATCCAACTAATGTCAAATTTTAGAGTTCGAGGAACTGTGTTCAAATGCATATGATTACCAAACGAAATTTTAGTTAAATATATTGGCAACCCATTAAGTATAATTCTTCTTTAGTTCTTACTTAGCTAATTCATGAAAATATTAAATTGACACCAAATTACTTACCTAACTGTAAAATATGGTAAAATACTACATGGAAACCGAATTATACAATCGATGTTCAGAAGAACGTTGTTGCAGGGCTTCCGGACAAAAGGGGAGCAGTATAAAAAAAATAACTTTAGAGGCTGATGTATCAGCTATACTGCAGGGTAGGGTGGTAACCCTGCAGTATAGCTGATACAACAGCCTCTAAAGTTAATTTTGTTTAATACTACTCCCCTTTTGTCTGGAAGCCCTGCAACAAATGGCGCCCAACGCGGGGCGCCATCTGTTACAGGGCTCCCAGATAAAAGTAGTGTAAAAGAATAACTTTAGAGGCTGATGTATCAGTTATACTGCAGGATAGGGTGGTTTTCCTGTGCCCTGAACATAACTAGAAACAGATTTGCTAATCAAATGTAGGTACGATTATTAACAATATCCCACAAAAATAATATTACACACAATCAAAGTTGCTAGATGTGTGGCCCATACTTAACCTATCACAAAATGTACAACAACTTAAAATTAGTAAAACCTTAACTACTATTATGTAATATTTGACCATCAAAGTACAATGGATTATAAAATTACATTAAACTACTGAATAATAACGTTAAAATGAGCAAGATAAGTGAGTGACGATAGGCCAAATTTCACAAAGTGAAAAAATTGTAAGCGTTGTGTTCAACACCACTGAAAATTCAATTGGTTATATGCAAAATATAAACTGACAATTTAAATTTAATGTGTAAAATATTAAACAAAATAGGTGGAAAAACTGTAGTTACGTGGGTCGAATGACAGCAATTTAGTACCGCAAAAACCTGACGGGCTTTGTATGCCTCACGTGGAAGGTGGGGTGTTGTATCAGGTCCCTCGTTATGCTAGTAAAAGACGCTTACTTCCAGCAGGTTTCACAATGTCTACAGTAGGCCTACCAGGGAAGCAGAGCTTCCAACGGAACCAGGTAGGAGAGTCTCATATGTGCAACCCGACATTCCACATCCAACCAACAGCTGGACAACCAAGTTTCATCAAAACGAAAGTTCACGTAGTATCCAGACTCAAACGTACAAATAACGAAAGAGGTAAGACGTAGGGTCAACGTACAGGAACCAATACCAGTAAGAGTCAAAAATAAAGGTAACAGTAAAACGAAAATTGACAGTAAACTCGAAAGTAAAAATCGAAGGTAAATAGCTCTTAGATGTTGAGTGGGCTTAAGAATTCCTTTGTCATGTGCTTATAGAAAGTTGATTGATCCGGAAAATTCCATAGCAGTACTTCCCAACAGAAAATTATACTCAAATATCAAAATAAAATTCTGCTAAATTCGTCAACTCGCACTATATCCCACTAAAGGAGCAAACTTACAAATTGCTATACACGTGCTCAGCGACACAACTTATTTTCGGCAGGAGACGGAAAATATCACCAAAAATGGCTAAGACGGAAGCCTGTCAAAAATCCAAGGATGACGGAACCTCTTCAAGGGTATGTTTAAAGTGGCCACTACACAACGTAACCCACAACTCTGATAAATCTCCCTAACGACACTTATTTCCTGCATATAATATTTCATATTTCCATTAACAAAACAATAAGTTTAATCCACAATAACGGTCTTGAAAATGTTATAACCGGACGTTAGGAACTCGCTTCCCTAAGAAATGAATGAACGTCCACCGTGTTGCTAGCATCGCGTTGCCAGCAACGCCATGCATGGCTCACATGGAACACTACGATGGGCAACCAGTTATACTATGTAGATTCGACTAGAATGATAACATTGGAACAATTACGATATTTAGATTTAAATGAACAGATGCGAAAATAGATGGTAACAACGTCAATAAAAATTCAATTGAGAAACGTAAATATTTCTTTACCTAATTCTGAAATTTTTTATGTTTCCCTTATATCATGAAGTGGGTATATTTAAAAAAATATATTCTAAGCCTACAAAGCAATTTCTCGCTTAATTAGCTGATGTTTATCAGCACAGCCAAAGTTTGTATTAATATTATCTGGGTGATATAAGCTGTTGTGTCATACCGGGGCTACATCCCATTGTAGTCGGGTGTATTAGACCACCAGTGAGTTCACAGAGGGTTATTCTCCCCTTCTTTACGCCCTGCAGTGTAGCATTATAATAGCATCCGACTGAATTTGCATTGTGGATTAATTAATATACATGCACATGCAGATTGCTATATTTCATATTTTATGAGGTCGGCTTTTCTAAAGAAGTGGAAGTGAAGGATTTGCATTATTTGAAACAAAGGTGGTACAATCTACTTTTAAGTGCCACTTTCTCTACTACGACAATTCACATAATACACTGTAACCTAAATAGACATTTACATTTTTGATATTAAAATGCAAGAGTTACTACTGCTTACCGAGGAACAATAAATTGTCTCAATTACAGTACTCTATTATAAATTAATTTGGGAGATTTAACAATATTGTAAATTATTATGGCATGATTGGCAATTATGTTCCACAGGCAAAAATAAAAAAAAAACAATAAAAGATATAAGAAACCAATATTGTTCCATTTATTCTAAGAAAAAACTTGGAAGGACCGAGAGCCGTAGTACTTCAAGGTACTTGTTACACACATATACAACAGAAAAACGTGCCTTGGTGTCATTATAGATTCCAAACTAACCTAGAATTAACATTTGGATAGGATTATCCAAAGATCGGTACCAAGCAACCTGCAGACAATGATATGGCAAAACAATAGGGCTTGAATCTGGTGTATTGCATTGGCTTTGTACCGGCGCAATTGAAATCATTATTATATTATATGCTGCCGCGCTGCCTCAATTTATAACCTAGAGCCGAGGCCCCACGGCCTGTGACTTGGCGAGCCTGGTCTGAAGTTTGTCATACCTCGCACCATCGGAACGTAAATACTGGCTATTGCTCGAGGTGACTCGGGATGGCTTGACATTTTCCGTGAAATGTCGGCAAATTCTCGAACATCAAAGACTTATGTATCGAGGGATAACACGCCTCAGTACGACTCGTGCATCCATTCCCACAGCCTGTTGTGGATTGTGTAACGAGATTTAATATGTAGTGGCGCAGTTGCCGCATAGCAGTATTTGGGTAGTTAAGTCACTCTGCATATGACTAGTATTGTATTTGCAAATGTTTAAATCGAAGTTAGTTTCACTGTAGTTTGCTTAAACAGCCTAATTTAAATTTTATATTTACTTCATTACATTCGATATTATTATAATTACCTTGTTCTACTTTTATTCAATGACACCATCCACTAACGCCTTTTGCGTTTCACTTTTTCTCTTCAAAAAGTCACCACTAAACAGATATAACCCGCTGAGGCACACGCTACTTCCTCGTCACTGTCCGATTCATAAACTTTATTAATTTTTTTCTTACTTTTTATTGGGTATTTTGCCACTGAAAAATATTTAAACATTTTAATGAAAAAACCTCTGCGCCAAACGGATCAGACAGAGGTTCGTTCTTGAGTACTTGACTGTTTCAAAGAGTCTCACACCTAAAAATATATAGAACAACTACACTAGAACAATGTTATAAACTAAAAACTGAAAATCAAGGCTATAGGTAGTTAACGTTTCGGAAGAGAATCTACTTCCGTTCTCAAAACTTTTTTGGCCGTTCTTTTTTTTTTAAATATTTTTCAGTGGCAAAATACCCAATAAAAAGTGAGAAAATCTGAATATGCCACAAATAAACAATTACAGACAATATTTATTCATTTTTATTGAAAACTGTTTTCATTAACCAAAAAAAATTAAATTGAGGAACAAAGAAACAATTGAAACTGACGTAACACGTCTGGCAATGGTGTATTGACGAGAAGTGGTCGACTCGAGGCTACTCGAGATTTGCCAAGCCACGCACCGTGAGAATGCGCGAAGAAACTAAGCCAAGAACCAAGAATGGCTTGTTTGGGAGTCACGAGCGCTCTGAAGAGTAATCCTAGAGTGACCATAGAGATGGAGACACTACTACATCTTGTCCAGGGAAATACGAGAATGGGGATAAGAGGCTACAAAACTTAAACGCGAGGCAAGTTCGGAACACATAAAGATAGCGAACATAGTAGAAAACCTTCTACTGAATACAACCGAGTGTTTTTAAAGCAAACTTAGTAATCGAGTTAATGTGTCCTGTGAATTCTAACCTGAAGTCGAATAGTATACCCAAATCTTTGATACTCTCACAACGTGTTAAAGAGATGTCGTTGAAACTATATGAATATTCAACCGGATTTACCTTTGGTGAATAAGTCGTAACTTTATATTTAGATACGTTCATTAATAATTTACTCACTAGGCACCAATTCTCAATGACATTTAATTGTTCGTGTAATCTTGCACAATCCTCTAGGGTATTAATTTCACTAAATAATTTCAGATAATCCGCAAAGAGAAGTTTGTTGCAATTCAGTCCGTCATATAAGTCATTAATAAATACAGAAAATAAGAGTGGGCCCAAATTTGAACCTTGAGGTACGCCAGAGGTTGCGACATATGTATTTGATTTAAAACCACTGTACTGAACATACTGTAACCAGCTTTGTAAGTAAGACTCAAAACATTTAACAAGTGGATCACTAAAACCAAAGTTGCCAAGTTTATTTATTTAAAGTCTATAGTCGATGCGGTCAAAAGCCTTTAAGAAGTCAGTGTATACTATGACTACCTGCCCTCGTTTGTCTAGTATAATGATATCAGAAATGTAATTTTTAACGTATTTGTTTGGACAAAACGTTTTAGTACTTCTGACCAGAAAATCTGATGAGGGCATCATTTCCACGTATAAAAAGTACACTCGATACAACTTGATAACTACAACCGCTTTCCAGGAAATTGCTGTTAAACATTTGAATAATTTTTTGAAAACCAAATTCGAATATAATGAAACAAAGTGTATTTATTGAAAAGTGTGCTTTGGTTACGTTTTAGTTTTGTCATGTACGTCATTTAATCATTTTATTTTATTCTTGTGTTCTTCGAACTAATTCCTTTAACTTTTTTATTTAAAATGTCTCGACATAATAATTTTTCAAATAGGGAAATGAGGGATAGGATGTGTTTACGCACAAAAAAATTTTAGCGGACGTGCTGCATCGAGGAGATACTCATTTCAATATCCAAATAGATTACAGCCAAATAATAAGATGATCTGTTTCGTCGTTTGGGAGAAAGGGGTTCATTTCGACATAAAAATGATGTAGGACGACCGAAACGAATTACTCCAGAGCAAGAACTAGAAATTTTAGTTCGTGTGGATGAAAATCCTCAAGTCAGCTCAAGTCGTTTATTGGCGGCAACAGGGGTGAGTAAACAATATGTTCTAACAGTCTTACGCAAAGAACGCGTCTACCCATATCACTTCACTTCTGTACAAAACTTACTTCGAAGGGATCTTCCACAAAGGCTACATTTTTGTCAATTTGTTCCAAATAAATACAATAAGGATCGAAATTTTGTTAAGAATATTTTACTTACCGATGAAGCAACTATTACTCGGCGTCTTTAACTGGAGAAATACCCATTACTGGAAAATACAAAATCCTCGTGCAGTTAAAGAAAGTCATTTTCAGCACGAATTTAAGATTAACGTTTGGTGAGCTGTAATCGGTGATCTGTTATTTGTCTTTCCCCCAAATTTAAACGAACAGCCTTATCTATTTTTTCTTCAAAATACTCTTGCTGATATATTACATGCTTTCATCCTAGACATACGGAACAGAATGTGGTTTATGCAAGATGGAGCTCCCCCTCATTTCTCCATTGAAGTCAGGAATTATCTTGATGAGACTTTCCCACGCAGATGGATCGGTCGAGGAAGTGAGCTTGCTTGACCACCAAGGAGTCCTGATTATAAACCTTTGATTTATTATGTGTGGGGTCATATGAAGTTCTTAGTCTATGCAAATACTATCAATTCTAGAGAAGAACTGTGGGACAAAATACAAAACGCAGACAATTTTCTGAGAGGACAGAAAAATTTATTTTTCAATGCAAGAAAATCTTTTATGAAAAGAATTAGAAAAGGCATAGAAGTAGGTGGAGACCATATCAAAAAAACCGCTGCCTAAGGAATCACTACTTCCACATCCAGATTCTTCATCCAAGTCACTTTAAAGGAAACATCTTGACTATATTTGCACTCTAGCATGTGGAAATTATTGGTCATAGAATTTTAATAATATTTGGGGCAGATGCCATAGAAAAGTTTGAGGAGTTGGTTTCTACCATATACGTTAAAAATGAAGTTTCTAGTTTACCCTACTTATTTTCCACTAATCACAACCTACCACCTCCCACCCCTTCAATGGAGTCATCTCAATCAGATGTCATTACAATACATACGTGTAGTAACTTTCAAGTGAATATCTCAATTTGATGTTATCAATCCCATTAATAATGAAGCGAAGGTGGTGGAGTTTGAAAAATGTTAGAAAGAAATCTAAGACCTTGGCTTCTAGTATATACACCGAATCCCAAATTTCTGTACTTTTACCAGCTAGATTTACTTATTTTCCTCTAGTTACTCCTATTAACCTCAACCCTTCTACGGAATTATCCCAAAATAAAATCTAGTTCCAGATGTCGTTATAATACATGCGTCTACCAAATTACAAGTGAATATCTAAATTTTATTTTATCAACCCCTTTAATAATGTAGTAAGGGTAGTGGAAGGGTTGAAAAATATTATTAAAAAATCTGAGGCCTTGGCTTCTGGACATACACCGAATTTCAAGTTGCAGTACTCTTACCAGCTTGCTTTACTTATTTTCCCCTATATACCCCTATTTAACTTCCAACCCTTCAACGAAATCTTCTCAAAATATAATCTAGTTCCAGATGTCGTTATAATACATATGCATACTAAATTTCATGTGAATACGTCAATTTTATTTTATCAACCCTTTGAATAATGGAGTAGGGGTGGTGGGGGGCTGAAATATATTATTAAAAAATATGATGCCTTTGCCTCTAGTACATACACCGAATTTCAAGTTTCTGTACTCATACCAGCTTACTTTACTTATTTCCCCCTATGTACCCCTAAATAAACCCCAACCCTTCAACGGAATCATCTCAAAGTATAATCTAGCTCCAGGTGTCGTTATAATTCATACGTGTACCAAATTTCAAATGAATATCTCAATTTTATTTCATCAACTCTTTTAATAATGAAATAGGGGTGGTGGGGGTTGAAAACATTATAAAAAAATCTGACGCTTTGGCTTCTTGTACATACACCGAATTTCAAGTTTCTGTAGTCTTTCCAGCTTGCTTTACTTATTTTCCCCTATTTACCCCTATTTAACCCCCAACCCTTCAACGGAATCATCTCGAAATATAATCTAATTCCAGACGTCGTTATAATACATACGTGTACGAAATTTCAAATGAATATCTCAACTTTATTTTATCAACCCCATTAATGGGGTAAGGGTGGTGAGGGGTTGAAAAATATTGTAAAAAAATCTGGGACCTTAACTTCTAGTACATACACCGAATTTCAAGTTACTGTAGTCTTACCAGCTTGCTTTACTTATTTTCCCCTATTTACCCCTATTTAACCCCCAACCCTTCACCGGACATCCTCAAAAAACAATCCAGTTCCAGATCTCGTCATAGTATATACGTGTACAAAATTTCAACTCAATATCTTAAACCGTTCCGGAGAAAACGTGCGGACAAAAAAAAAGTTACGGACAGACAGACAGACCGACAGACTTTTTTTTTCGCTCAAATTTAGAATCTCGACGTTTCATGGCATTCTAAACCCATTTCACGAATAAAAATTTTTGAAAATTTTTTTGCGATTACTATACTTCCAATCCACTTCGTGGATGTGGAAGTAATTTACTCTAAGTTGCAACAATGGGGTTTTCTATGGCAGGAAACTTTATGTAATAAATACTAATGTCATTAAGTCAACTTTTATGTTATTTTTTGTTTTTTTAATGAAATTAGATCCTTTGATTTATGTATTTATCTCAATACCATGAAAATACTCCATTAGTTGATAAGGAAATGAGAAAGAGTTTACGCTGTTATTACGATTTTGTTTTCCCTTATGTTTTGTACTGTTTTCAATAAATACACTTTGTTTCATTAAATTTGAATTTGTCTTTCAAGAAATTATTCAAATGTTTATCTGCAATTTCCTCGAAAAGGTTGGAGATATCAAATTCTACCAAGTGTACCTTCTATACGTGGAAATGACGCCCTTATCAAATTTTCTCGTCAGAAGTACCACAACGCTTCGTCCAAAAAAAATATGAAAAAAATGTATTATCAGATACAGGTCCTGTGGCGCCCTCTATGATCTAACGTGATGTAATACATAAATTATTGTTTCTTAGAATAAAACAAGTTCCTCTAGCAAATTTGGCGAATATCAGTATGTTGAGTTATCGCAAAAAAAAACGAAAAAATGATTTGAAATTTAACACCCTGTATCTTTTTCCACAGCAACACTTCACAACAATTCACTCTGGTGGTGAAAAATATGAGTTACGTAACCGAAAAAACATTGTGAAACCAGACTTTTATCAACCTTCTACTTCCAAATAGATTTGTTAGAACAAAAAAAATTGTACAATTCTAGTGCTCCTTCCGAATCGGAGTCATTCAATAATTCGAAATTCACATTTTTTTCCTTTTCATCGGCCATATAAAAATTACCTCTTTTATTCCTTTGTCCCTGCCTGTTCGATTTCCTTGGACATACATATTTTAGATGACCCATTTTTCCACAGATGTCGCAAGCAGCATTTTTGAAGAAACACTCACTTTTTTGATGATTCTTCCTACCACAACAAGAACACTCGCGCACCGGTTTCTTCCACTCACTCGACGTTGATGGTTCATTCCATTGTGCCCCTTGCTCGCGCTGCGGTAAACACCTGGTTGTACTGCCTGAAGAATTAAAATTTGAAAAGGAGGACCGCCGCGTTAGCCCTTGAATTTTGTGTACTTGCTGTGTTGATTCCAAAATGCCTACGTCATTTTCTGCTGCTTCCATATTTCGGGCTATTTCATACGCTGTGGTAAATGTCAATTTTTTATCCTTATCGTCAACCAATAGCCGCTGTTTTATTGATTCACTTATGATGCCGGACGACAACTGTTCTCGCAAGTTTTCATCCAGTTTGTCCCCAAAATTACATGTTCTTGCCAAGTTTTTTAACACTGCTACATATTGTGTGATAGTCTCACTTTTATCTTGATATCTATGTCGAAATTTACGTCTTTCCATCATTACCGATGGTGCAGGTTGTAAATGATTTGTCACCAAAGAAATTAATTCTTGATAACTTTTTGTTGCCGGTTCCGCTGGACTACACAAATCTGCTATAAGTTCGTAAGTTTCGTCCCCGATAACTGTCAACAACGTTGGTGTCTTTAAATTATCTTCTATTTTGTTGGCTATAATATACTGGTCTAATCGAGCAATATACGTTTTCCAGTTGCCCTTATCCAATTGAAATTCACTTATTTTGCCGACTGACATTTTTATACTCGACGGCCACTACACTTTATTTCAATTCTGCCCACGTTGTAATAACTTGTATGTATTATTAACAAACGCTATTATTTATTGTTTTTAAATCCTCGTCGCCATTTGTGATAACTTGTACTATAATAATTATTATTATGTTGGAAGGACGTGTCAATTAAACACCATTCTATTTTACACTGGTTTATTTCCCATCGCCATTGTATGTATGTACAAAAACTCTCTATAAAAATGTGTTCATAAAAAGGGACTACAAAACAATATATACGTGGAAATGTATCCACAAGTAAACAAATAATTAATTATTACATACCAAAGCATATTTGGTTATATCCTCATATTTTGGCCCATAGAATCTACCTCTGTACTATAGCCTATTATTAATGGTCCATCCTGTATAATATGTAAATAGTATTTTTGACAGTGTATGAATAATATAAAACAAAACATACTTAAACTAAGTATACTTCTGAATCATAACAAATTATTCCATAGTTTCGTGTTTAACTAGTAAATACATAATAATACAGAAATGCTATGTGCAAAATGTGCATATTTAGTTGAATCTAATTTAAACATTTTTACTTTTACACTTCATAAGCATCTACCACACATTTATATTTTATATCTATTAAGATGGTAAAATAGATCGATTAATTTCATTTTCAAAAATAAGTCATATATGGGATATCTTCCTTCATAAGAAAAATGAGCGTATAACTTGTATATTTACAAACACCTGAAACTTTTATTTATATTCAAAAATACTATGTGGGACAGTAAATAGTAAAATAACACATTGTGTCCATTTAATACAACTCTCACTATATTTTATGGGGAAAACAGAGTACAAAGACTATTAAAAATTGTATTTACGCACCATCATTGAAAAGTATAGATTGAATTGAAGTTATAAATACAATTTTATTGAAAAGAGAAAATAATGATGTTGTCCAATAGTTCAAAAATTGGGGAGAGCAAATTGGGTTTACGGTTCGTTACTGTTAGGAAATGACTGCCTTCAACCCCTGTGTCGAACACCTTGACTGATGTTGAGGACTCGGCCTAATCGATTTTACAAGAATAATTCTGATATATTTGTGAGTAGAGCTGATGTACTATTATGAGAGTTTTAAGTATTACATTTTATTAGTCATTATTACCTCAAGTGTGGCAACTGTGACTGGTTAATAATGTTAATTAATCACATTAGCAAAGTTTTGTATATAGCAATGTTTTCTTATTCTGATTTTTGCACTCATATGAAAGAAAATACAGGCTGAATAATATCTATATATTTCCTTATTACGCCATTTAGTTATTAACAGTTAAATTAATCTTTTACGTTCAGTTTTGGTAGCTATAATTTCCTATTAGAAAACAATAATTAAATAATATTTAATAGAAAACCTAGCCGAGAAATGCAATAATAGACAGTGGTCTAGGTCAATTTGATGTGGCGCATGACTTTGGTGTATTAACAAAACATTAGTTAAAAAACAACTTTATAAAAACAAGCATTTATTAAAGTGTAATTCGGCAGGGCCGTTACCGGAACCAGTGCGAATGAGTGGATGTTAACAAGGATAAATTAAAAATTATCGAATCAAATAAATATAATCATTTTATTAATGTTGATGACCTGACCTAAAAATTGTCGCGAAAAGTTCATAGATATTTAATTCGACAAAAGTAGGATTATCTTAATGTATATCTGTATTAAAATTCACAGGGTCAGGTAGATGTGATATATACAGACTTCTCGAAGGCGTTAGATCGGACTGATCTTGAACTTTTAATAGGTGAGCTAAATATGTTTGGGTTCAGCTTTCATTTCATAGCATTTTTGAGGTCATATTTATATCACAGAAAAGAGTACGTAATGGATATGAAATTGAACTATTTACAGCAACTTCAGGTGTACCTCAAGGTTCCAATCTTGGACCACTGTTGTCTTTTTTGTTTATTAACGATCTCATAAACAAAGTACAATGCGTAAAATTGTTGTTTGCTGATGATATGAAGATCTATGCAGAAATAGGCAGCATGAATTAGTCAAAATGTAAAGTTATTTCTTGTAGAAGATAACTTTTTTTTGGGAGGAAAAAACTTCAAAAGGCCTGCACTGCTGTTCGATCGTGCAGGGGTGTGTGTGATTTCTATCTCACTAAAAAACCTCTCTCTTCTCTGTGGCCGCACCATCTCCGGAACCGCACGAGCATTACTTCAGAAATGGTAGGTGGACTGTTACGATGTTCCAATATTATATTGCAGGTCTTCTCTCTTATTCATCCTTTGTCTTCAGGATTTTGGTGCATAAGTCACTGATTGCATTCCAACTTGCTTCGTCGTTCAGCATAATGCTGACGAGGTTGTTCGCACTGATATGTTGGTTTATGTCAACTTATGTCAGCTTATGTTATGTCAGCTTATGTTATGTCAGCTTATGAGGCTTTAAATTTGAGCAAGAAACTTCTGTCTGTCGGTTTAACTTTTTCTGCACGCATTATTACTTTGGAACGGTTTAAGATACTCACTTGATATTTGGTACACCTATGCATTATAATGAAATCTGAATAAATTATATTTTGAGCTTATTTCGTTCAGGGATAGGGTAAATACGTGAAACAAGCTAGTCGGACTCCAGAAATTTGAGATTATTTGTATACACTAGGAATCAAGGTCTCAAATTATTTTATGACATCTACCGCCTCTACCACTATCTCCATTTTAATAATAATAGTAATATAACGCATAAACAGTGATGGTAAATAATTGAGTAATTAATGAAAAAGGAAAAACAAAGCATGCATGTATCATAAGTATACATAATTTATAGATATACATATACAGATTCAGCAAATTTAGTTTTAGGTACGTAAACTTGTTCCTGTGCAGATAAACCACGCCGTGTCATAGAACAATGCAGGGCATTGTCCATCGCTTAACCGCAACGAGTTGAGAACAGCGCAAGCGCACCCATTCTGCCTTTAATAGCGTAGCTGTTTAGACATGTGGGAATAAAATAAATTAATCTCAATTTCATTATTAAAATTCCGTGTGTTTATACAACTGCAGAAAAAGTGCAAATTGTGAAGTGGTACTTCGGGGACCATTCCACTGATGACACAATAAATTTATTTGCTGTGGCATATCAAGACAAACCAATCCCCTCAGCTAGCATAATTTCATACATTATTTAAAAATGTGAGAATTTCGGGTGTGTCGTGAATTATTGTAAAAAATGCTGTCAACCCGAACCCCGTCATCAACAATTGAGCGAAGAACGTGAAATTCGCGAATTTAATGTCTGTACACTTGTTGAAACTAGTGAACCTTGTTCTAGCAGACAAATTGCTGATGAAGTTGACATGAAGGAAAGAACTGTAAGAAATATTTTGAAAAGAAATGGATACAGTAGTTTTAAAGTTCAAACAACGCAAGAAATATTACCCGAGGACAATTTCAAACGGATGGAATTTTGTGAAATCATGATAAATAAAGTGAATGAGAATGAAAACTTCTTAAAGAATATATTGTTTACAGATGAATCATCCTTTTCATTACAGAGGAAACACAATCCATCCGTAGTACGATATTGGTCTCGAAAAAAAAAAAAAAACATTTGAGTGTTGCTGTGTGAACTCAGTATCTTCAAAAGTAGCAGTACTTGTTCCACTTACGGTCGGAAACTACTCATTATTATAGATTCCTCCTAATTTAGATAGCTTAAACCTTGAAGAAGATTTCCACTTTATATAGAAAATGTACTAAACCCGACTGTGAGAAGATAACCTGTAATATTGGCCAAATTGCAAAAATTGACGCTGAGGGCGTTGGCTAAGCCAGCGCAAATCATTCTCATTGAAAAAAATTTGAAATCAATTCCGCTCCGCCTATCTAATATTTAAGGTGACTATTATACACCGACTCCGATCCAGTAAGTTCCGAGATAGCCACCGTTTCCCGTCACAGTTTTTACGTTTACAAAGATAAGATTACTTTTCTGAAATACGTGTATAAAAGTGCTAATTAAAAATGATTCCGATTCAATGTATCAAATGTATCAAATTAAATAAAAGTTATTATTAAAGTAATTGTGCTCTATTAGAGGCCTGTTAATTACTCAAGATTTTGTCCAAATAACTATGTTCCAGAAATTTTCCGCAGGACCGCACCTTGGGGAAAAGAACATAGATGATATTTCTACAGAATACTAGGAAAACTGTTCAGTTTTTTAAATATTTTAACTTAGACCGTTTTTCCTATTTAATGAGTTAAAATAATGTCTGTCGTTCTACCGAGTGGGTAGAAACTGTAGTTCATTTTATTTTAACTGTTTCGTACTTTTATGAATTAAAATAGAATCTGCCACTTTAAAATCATTTTTAGAAATTTGTTATTGTCCTAGAATTAGTACAAAATCTAAAAAATACCACCGTTATGATTATTTCTGTCTGTCCGACTAGGCAGAATAATCTCCGCCGTAAACTGATACCATTCACAAACCGTTTTATTTTCCGATCCTATGTTACACACCGTCTGTTTTTTCTACTTACTGTTTTTTTTACTACTTACTGGTTCTTCTTTTCCTTTTTTACCGCTTACTGTTTTTTACCGATTTTATTTTTTACCGCTTTCACCGTTTCCTTGCTTACCACCGCTAGCTTCCGAAGTAATATTAGTAACCAGTAGTTAACTAGCTTCTCACCCCCTGGTTCCTCGTACTCTTAGCTTTGTACGTCACAGATATTAAATTAAAATAAAATGACATATCTTAAGCTTTACTATTATTTATAATGAACTCCGTAGGAGTATTTTTGGTACCTGACCGTGTTATTGTTGTTGTAAATTTTATTCTATTTAATAAACTTTGTTATTTGCCGACATGTGCGTTTTACTGTTGAATGTGAGTGAAAATCTAATCTGCCTTCCAGAACCCCTGGACATAACCGTTTCTTTACTGTAGCTATCCCAGCCCCACTGCAACAGACTGTGTTAAGAGGCTAGTGTGGGACCTTTACCCCACGTAAAAATTGTAAAGGTAACGCTCGAGAAAACCGAATATAACCGAAGAAAATAAGCCCAACCATGTTACTGACAAAAAAGACAAAAAGAAGTAAAGATATTAAAAATGAAGATTTCATGAATACGCGTCGTTGAAGACTAGCAGTGACCTATTATCTTTGACCGTTCAATTGTTGATAGATTGATTAATTGATTGATTGATTTGCCACGTAAGAGTGGGCATTGCTGCCGATTCCGGGCATCCATGGAGGTTCGTTCCGACACCCAGCTTGGCCGTCTACCGAACACGCCCAACGGACCGCGTGCCGGAACCAAATCTGGGATGTTTTATATACCGCCGGACCGGCTGCATACGCCGCGTCGGGTTGGACGTGGGACATGCCTGTTGTCAGCAGCGAGAGCCGCATGACGCATGGGGTGGGAATATAGGATGGAAAGTGTCGATGTTTTTGAGGTGCTTCTTTTAAGTTTCCATGCTTCTATTAAGTTTCCATTTGTCATCATCGGCTGATATGTGGAGGTGTTTGCGAGATGCTTATTTTCAGTTTCCATGCTTCTTTTAAGTTTCCATCTATCGTCATCTCCTTATCTTTCTTCTTCTAAGTTTTCTGTTTATTCTGTTTCTGAATCTGGCAGCTTTCATTTATTTATTTATTTTATTTTTGTTTTTTTTTATTTATTAATTGCTCCACAGGTAAATATTCATTTACGGTGGAGTTGATGGGAAGGGCCTTATCTCGCGATAAAAGAGCTTTCTATGGCGGGTTGGTCATGAGAAAGTGGCCCGGGAGAATATTTTGCACACCCTGTATATTAGTTTGTTTCTACAGTAACTACTTTCAACTGCCACTTTCCAATTTCGAGTATTTTCTATTGCATTACCTATATTCAATACCTTTTCATTTTGATTTTTAAATTTCTGTTGTGTAATAAATTGTCCTGTGACCACACACGTAAAAAACAATATTCTGAATCAAGAATCTCCTGCCTCAATCGGTAAGCAAAGAAACAAATTCCCTATAGGTATAAAACTAATAACTTTGCAGCAAGAAACAAAAAGTTTATAATAAATAAATTGCTTCTTAAACAAAAGTACGGGTAGTTCCACATGAAGAATTCATTCATTCGCTTATGTATGAAACAATGGATTTCCAAATCACAACATTGTTCCCATCTGTGAAGGATTAATAAGTCAATAACTTAAAAATAAATAGAAATAACACTCATCTT
Source organism: Stenurella melanura (assembly GCA_963583905.1). Classification (NCBI taxonomy): domain Eukaryota; kingdom Metazoa; phylum Arthropoda; class Insecta; order Coleoptera; family Cerambycidae; genus Stenurella; species Stenurella melanura. The sequence continues at coordinate 61,596,780 of OY757317.1, read as the reverse complement.
TCATCCTTTGCTTATGTTACTACTTCGACTCGTCCGTTGCCTTTCACTCCGCTCTAGTCACTTCGGTGAGGGTGCTCGGTCGTCTTCTATTATCTTTGACCGTTCAATTGTTATAAACAATTTAAAGGTTCTAAATTAATTTTTTTTTTGTTCAACAAGAGGTAATACGGATATTTTATTGTGGTCAAAATGTTGCATTCTATTCATAGAATTTACAGTTTTCTTTGTGTCGATATCTCGTGTATTTTGCAATTGTTTAAACAAATAAACTAATTTGTTTATTAAGGATTTGCGACTTTTCATGACATTCTTTGCACTCTCCACCACCGGCAAATGATAAATATTGATAAAAATTACCATTTCTATCTAAAATTGCTTAGTAAACAAATTAAATATCTCAGCTCAGAAACTTCATATTGAAATGCAATTGTCGGCAAATGAAAGATAATAAGAAAGGAAAAATTTGGAGCCTAGATAGACCTCGATCCGTTAACTAGAACCGGAGATAAATACTATTTACCGTTTACGGCTGTCAATTGTTTATTAATAAATTTTTTTGAAAGAAATATTCTGTCAACATAAAGTTAATATATGTATTAAACTAACTAGTTTTGAATTGTCACAAAAATCCATTGGTATTTTCATACATTGTTTGCTTTTATAACAATTAATTTATGAAAACCTACGTTTTTTAGTGTTTACGCTCCGAGGGACGCGCAGTAACGACTTTGTATATAAAAAATGTAGAGCGTATTCGGCTTTAAATGCGCTGTAAGTGGTTAATAGTGGTTTAAAAAGTCATTTAAAGGTGTTTTTATTTAATTCTTAATTTATTTAAGTTTAATTATATTATTTTTTATACAGGGTGTTCCTTAATGACGTACTAATATTTCGGGGTGTGATCCCTTAGGTCATTTTATGAAGAAAAGTTCCTATGAACGTATGTCCGCAACGGCTTAAATTTTTTGCTACAGGGTGTTGATTTTTTTAAAATTGTTATTTTTTAATAACTCAGAAAGTACTAGATATTATTTTTAATTTTGGTATGTATTAATAGGATATTAAACCACACAATAGGTGTTTTATCGCTCCACAAGAGACGTTCCTGGGAACATGTCATCTGATATTTTTTACCAAAAAAGTGGTACGCCTCTGACATTTTTCCATGTGGATATTTTTCCTGAGTAGCCTGATCAATTCTACATGAAAACGGTCTCTTGCATTTTTCTTGTCAGATGCACAGATCTTGATTAATACAATTGCATTCAAACTGAAACTAATTACACAAGTCATTCGGAGCGTAAGCACTAAGAAAACGTTGTACGGCGTTCATAAATTAATTGCTAGAAAAGCGAAACATGTATGAAAATACCGATCGATTTTTGTGATATTTGAAAACTATTTAGTTTAATATGTTAACTTTATGTTGTCACAAGATTAAAAACAAAAATTAATTAATAAACAATTGACAGTCGTAAACGCAAAATCGTCTATATCTCCGGTTCTAGTTAATCGTTGTCTACCTATGCTCAAAATGTTCTCTCTTTTATTGTCTTTCATTTGCCAACAATTTTATTTCAATACGACGTTTCTGAGCTGAAATATTTCATTTGTTTACTATTTAATTTTTTTAGAAACCGTGACGGGGAGTAAATAAAGAGAAAAGAGCGCCGAGGCCGCATAGAAATGGTAGTTTTTATTAATATTTATCGATTTCCGGGGGTGGAGAGTGCAAAAACAGCTATAAAAAGTGGCAACTCTTTAATAAACAAATTAGTTTATTTGTTTAAACAATTGCAAAATACACTACATATCGACAGAAAAGTAAAACTGTAAATTCTATGGACAAAACGCAACATTTTGACTACAATCCGTACGACTTTTTGTTGAACAGAAAAAAAATTGTTAATTTAGAACCCTTAATTTGTTTAAACAGTTCAACGGTCAGAGATAAAACGTCGGTACAAGTCTCAAATGACGCGTATTGATGAAATCTTCATTTTTTTATATCTTCACTTCTTTTTGCCTGACGCACCGTTTTCATTAAAATGTTAAAAAACATTAAATAATAATAATTTTCTTTAAAAACAATTGTTTTTAGCAATGAAGCCTATGTTTTATACACTTTTTAATATCACCATCGTCTTCAGTGCAATTTTTGCTATAAGAATAGTCAATAAAATTTCTGTTTTAAATTTCTGACCAAAATCAATGATTTTCCTTTACGACGGCCGGCTTAAAAGTATATAAATACAATATAATTATATTTTGAATGGTACTTCCTTTAAATAAATTGTGCATTTAAAATTACAGTAACCGTAAAATTATAAAGTTGCATAATTTCACTGATTGTAAACAAGAAACTTATTTAAAACGAATTAAGGTAGCGTATCGATTGTTCGTGCGAAAATGCCACATTCATGAGTTTAGTATAAAGCACATTTTACTATGTACGTTAGAGTTTCATGTCAATGGCTTACCAAAGTATTTATTTTATTGATTGTTACTTCAACTAGGGTACCTAAGTTGAAAGTAATATTAGTCAAAAGTATCTTTAATGGTTGTGAAATGAAATACAAAATTTTCTCATAAATTTGATATTTTTGTCAATTGATGTTTTAATAGGTAGATTTTCTTGTAGATTCATACGGATGTAAGCATTCTTTATTAGCGTTTTGGATTGTTCATTACTAAAACGATATTTTTAGATAGATATTTTTTCCTCTGTTTACCAAATTCTAGATTTTATTGTGTTTTAAATCTAAACAAATAAAGACAGATTTCTTCAGAAATGAGCATTTTTTATATTTGAATTTGTAAATAGGTATACAGTAGAGAAATGTTTCCTCAGCTGTGTGGTACTTTGTAAATAAATAAGGAGTGTAGCAGGGTAAGCATGGGTTAGAAATTAGGCTGATATTTGTACCTTCACATCACATTACTAAGAAGAAGTATTCTCAGTTCTCAAGATATTACACTCCCCTACCCCCTCCGGTTTATAAAATAAATTAATTAGTTAAATTTTGAAGAGTAATTTTTCTCTCTCTACCAACGTAACCAATTCTTATGATTTCTATATATGCAGTGGATATACCATAGAGGTATTACACAAAAATTATTGAGTATTTGAAGTAAGTAATGTACAAAATATTCGAATTATCTATTTTAAAACAAAATGTTTCATGTGTATTGAGAGACACTATCACCAGTTTTTTTTTTTTCAAAAATGCCCCCTACTATGCTCTGTAACATATTTTTGTTTTCAAAATATTCATAAGGGCTTACACTGTTAACCCTGGAATGCTACACTTATTTTCAGAAGTTAATCAGCTTCACTGGAGTACAGGCATACCCCAAATAAAAGTTGGCTAGTTTTAGTCAATTTTTTTTAAAATTGATAATAACGTAAAGACAACTTAAAAAACCGCTGCCTAAGGAATCACTACTTCCACATCCAGATTCTTCATCCAAGTCGTTTTAAAGGAAACATCTTGACTATATTTGCACTCTAGTATGTGGAAATTATTGGTCATAGAATTTTAATAATATTTGGGGCAGATGTCATAGAAAAGTTTGAGGAGTTGATTTCTACCATATACGTTAAAAATGAAGTTTTTAGTTCACCCTACTTATTTTCTACTATTCACCTCCCACCCCTTCAATGGAGGCATCTCAATCAGATGTAACTACAATACATACGTGTACTAATCTCAAGTGAATATCTCAATTTGATGTTATCAATCCCATTAATAATGAAGCGGAGGTGGTGGAGTGGTGGTGAAAAATATTAGAAAGAAATGAGGCCATGGTTTCTAGTATATACACCGAATCCCAAATTTCTGTACTCTTATCACCTTGATTTACTTATTTTCCCCTAGTCACTCCTATTAACCCTAACCCTTCTACGGCATCATCCCAAAATATAATCTAGTTCTAGATGTCGTTATAATACATACGTCTACCAAATTACAAGTGAATATCTCAATTTTATTTTATCAACCCCTTTAATAATGTAGTAAGGGTAGTGGAAGGGTTGAAACATATTGTTAAAAAATTTGAGGTCTTGGCTTCTAGGACATACACCGAATTTCAAGTTGCAATACTCTTACCAGCTTGCTTTACTTATTTTTCCCTATTTACCTCTACTTACCCCCACTCCTTCAACGTAATCATGTCAAAATATAATCTAGTTTCAGATATAATTATAATATATAAATGTACCAAATTTCAAGTGAAAATTTAAATTTAATTTTATCAACTCTTAATAAGGGAGTGGGGGTGGTGGGGAGAAATAGAAAATACTAATAAAAAACCTGAGACCTTCGCTTCTAGTACATACACCGAATTTCAAGTTTCTGTAGTCTTACCAGCTTGCTTTACTTATTTTCCCCTATTTACCCCTATTTAACCTCCAACCCTTCAACGGAATCATCTCAAAATATAATCTAGTTCCAGATGTCGTTATGATACATATGCGTACTAAATTTCATGTGAATATCTCAATTTTATTTTATCAACCCCTTGAATAATGAAGTAGGGGTGGTGGGGGCTGAAATAAATTATCAAAAAATCTGGGGCCTTTGCCTCTTGTACATACACCGAATTTCAAGTTTCTGTAGTCATACCTGCTTGCTTTACTTATTTCCCCCTATTTACCCCTAAATAACCCCGAACCCTTCAAAGGAATCATCTCAAAGAATAATTTAGTTCCAGATGTCGTTATAATTCATACGTGTATCAAATTTCAAATGAATATCTCAATTTTATTTTATCAACCCTTGTAATAATGAAGTAGCGGTGGTGGGGGTTGAAAAATATTATAAATAATCTGAGACCTTGGCTTCTAGTATATACACCGAATTTGAAGTTTCTGTAGTCTTACCAGCTTGCTTTACTTATTTTTCCCTATTTACCCCTATTTAACCCCCAACCCTTCAACGGAATCATCTCAAATTATAATCTAGTTCCAGATGTCGTTATAATACATACGTGTACCAAATTTCAAATGAATATCTCAATTTTATTTAATCAACCCTTTTCATATTGGTGGGGGTTGAAAAATATTATAAAAAAATCTGACGCTTTGGCTTCTAGTACATACACCGAATTTCAAGTTTCTGTGGTCTTACCAGCTTGCTTTACTTATTTTCCCCTATTTACCCCTATTTAACCCCCAACTCTTCAACGGAATCATCTCAAATTATAATCTAGTTCCAGATGTCGTCATAATACATACGTGTACCAAACTTCAAATGAATATCTCAATTTTATTTAATCAACCATTTTCATATTGGAGTAGGGGTGGTGGGGGTTGAAAAATATTATAAAAAAATCTGACTCCTTGGCTTCTAGTACGTATACCGAATTTCAAGTTTCTGTACTCTTACCAACTTGTTTTACTTATATTCCCCTATTTACCCCAAATTAACCCCCAACCCTTCAACGGAATCATCTCAAAATATAATCTAATTTCAGACGTCGTTTTAATACATACGTGTACGAAATTTCAAATGAAAATCTCAACTTTATTTTATCAACGCCATTAATGGGGTAGGGGTGGTGGGGGGTTGAAAGATGTTATAAAAAAATCCTAGGTCTTATCTTCTAGTACATACACCAAATTTCAAGTGTCTGTTCTCTTACAAGCTTGCTTTACTTATTTTTCCCTATTTTCCCCTATTTAACCCCCAACCCTTCACCGGATTTCCTCAAAAAACAATCCAGTTCCAGATCTCGTCATAATATATACGTGTACAAAATTTCAAGTCAATATCTCAAACCGTTCCGGAGAAAACGTGCGGACAGACAGAAATTTTTTTTTCGCTCAAATTTAAAATCTCGACGTTTCATGACATTCTAAACCTATTTCACGAATAAAAATTTTTGAAAATTTTTTTGCGATTACTATACTTCCAATCCACTACGTGGATGTGGAAGTAATTGAATTCTAAATACGTTTTTTTTAACAGAAATATTTTATTGGGCAAATTCTATTTTGATGTTCCAAACAAATGCATTTTTTACATACAGCGCAGTTGACCCTGAATTTTCAATCTTTTCTTCCAAAGCAAAATGTGCATCTACCCGTCGTAGTATGTTATTTTTAGCACATTGCATATGGTTTGGCGGAGTTCACGTCTCAACTTTTAAATTTCCAAACGACTTTCCATATGAGGTTTCACTAAATCAAGTGCGAGTTTTTTCAGGTAAGCTCTTCTCTTAATGATAATTTCTTTATCCGGTGCATTAGAACCTCCTAAAAGGTAAAAGAATTATATTCCAAAAATTATATAATAGGCATAATGGCCTACTGTCTTTCTACCAGTTGAATAAACGTGACACAGTTGGTCCAAAGTGTCCACACCTCCCTTAGTGGAATTATAAAATTTTATAATTTCTGGTAATTTGGTGATATATGGCTCATCACCAATTTTACCCCTTAGTTTGGTGGGGATCTTTAAAACTTTATCCTGGTCCGCCAGCTATGTTCGTCTTCAGAATCAGAGGCTGATGGTAAGGGATCTTCAGAGAGAACTAGAATGGGATCCTAAGAGCAAACTGGAATAGGAGAAACTATATAGTCGTCTTCGTTTTCAGACTCTTCGTCCTCATCGTGGTCCTCATCTATAAACTCTGTACAGTGACATCGTCCTCATCGCTGTCGTCCTAAAAACCTTCATTCTCGGGTTCATATCTAAAAAAACAGCAAATAAACTAAAAAATAACGTAATAAATAAATAACTAAAACTAATATACTTACTTACATGCGAAAACAAATAGCCTTATTCTGCTACACTGGGGCACACCTGTACCCCTATGAAAAACGCACCAATGTCACCAATCTCACACATGAACTGAGGCATAGTGTGGTGAAACTACTCAAGAGCCTACGACCGCAGCTTTATCTACTTTGTCGGTATTTTTAAATACGGCTGGGGTACACCTGTATCCCTAGTAGCATTCCAGGGTTAAAAATAATTATAATCTCTAATGATATATAAATTAATATTTACAGTGTTCCTAATAGAAGACTACTAAACAATTACTTCAACTGTACACTTTTTAAATATTCATGTATTTTTTGTATTTGTCAAGAGTATCAAATGCAGGCATAATGAGCGTTAACTATAAGCGTACCTACTTTATTCGCACTCTTAATACGCGACAAATTAAAATACATATATTTTTTAAATCTCCAATTCATGTCTATATACAAGTTTTTCTTTAGCGTACTTGTACGACGTCATGTTATTATGAGATTGATGGTTGCAGAATTCAGTGATTATTGTTCTCGTGTAAATATTAAAGGGCTAAGAAATAGTAGTAATATAGTGACTTTACAGATAGTAGTAATATTCCTTGCTGATTCAGTAATAATCTTAATTAACGAAAATAGAGTTAGAAGAATTCTAGATGTGTGGAAGGTTTGACTTGAAAGTGGCGGGACAAACAAAAATTGACGACAGCAGAAGATATAACATTGTGCCAAACACTTGAAGCCAGTTTTTTAAATAGTGCGGTATGCGGTGCCTGTCGCATTAAAATGCATAAGCGAAGAAATTCAGGAGATTTCAACAAAATCGATCAAAATCTACCAAATACTTCCACAGTTCGAACTTGAACCAAACCCACAATTTGACCCAGATGCTACCTAAGAAATGCAAAGTAGTTCCGACGAATTTTCAAAGCAATATCTTGATTCTTGAACTCCCGTACAAGGAACTATATCTACCCATAGATATTGTTTCATTCCTTCTAATACCTATCGCAGATTTAATTACTGTATCTGAAAAACTCGCTTACATTGTTATTTCACGCGATTTATTTTCATTCCTAGAGAAAACATATTTTGACACAATGTTATATCTTCATCTAGTACTAACATTTTTATTTCAACACAAAACGACCACACGTCACACTTTTAGAATTCTTCTCACTCTGCATTTTCGTTAATTAAGATTATTACTGAGTTACTAGAGTTGAATTAATTGTTTAGTAGTCGTCTATGTGGAAGACTATCAATGTTAATTTATATATGATCAGTGATTTAAATATTTTTCAACACTGTTCTACTCGTTTGAAAATTTTGATAAAATATGTCATAGAGCATAGTAGGGGGCATTTTTGAAAAAAAAAAACTGGTGATACTATCGCTCAATATACATGAAATTTTTTGTAATTCGAATATTTTGGTATATTACTTACTGTAAATATTCAATAATTTTTTGTCTAACACCTCTTTGCTATAGAATTTCTTGCGTTATTAGAGAGAGAAAAATGATTATTCCAAATTCGATTAGTTTATTTTAAGAATCAGAGGAGGCAGGGGTGTAACATTTTGCAGAATGCTTCCTCTTAGTAATGTGATTTCAAGTTAAAAATATCAGCCTAGAATCCCGAGGGGCATCTGTCCATTGCTACATCCTATTAGATATTTCATCCAGAAACGAAAAAATTATAAAGTGATATTTGTAAAGATAGGCATTTTTTTCTATGTTTACCAAATCATACATTTTATTTTATTTTAAATGTAAACCAGCAAACAAATAATTTATTTCAAATTTTATTAGTTTTCATTCATTTAGTTGAGAAATAAGAAGATAGGCTATGAGAGCTTTAGCTTAAAATCCCATATATTTTCCAATCTGGTTTTTTAATTGATGATGCCAAGATGGTCTGTCTACAGTTCAAGATCGGATGTAGATCTAGTAGTCCAGTGAGCGTTTCAGTAACACTACGGACAAGTGAAAGGCTGTCCCAGTAAAATAAAGACCTGTAAAAAACTGCACCTCTAAGAAACTGCAGCAGTACGTGTATAATCCTGTTAAAAGATGATGATGATGATGGTGATGATGACGATGATGATGATGATGATGAACTTCGGTTTCACCAGCCAAGTTGGCATCATTGCCTAGAAACCAGAATTAACCTCGGTAAGAAAATACCTGAGATTTTGAGCTAGAACTCTTATACCCCATCTACTGAAATGCATACATATTTTTTTTAACATCAAATAATAAAATATCTGTGTTCTTAAATTTTCTAGTACGTCATTCCATACTACTGGTCTATGTAAGTTTCTCATATCCACCAAATATATGTGAACAGCGTAGAAAAATATTTTGTAATTATTTCCCAAATGCTTCTTTCCCTCGGAAAAGAAAGAATCATTAAGAATCCAATTTAATATTATTGTAGTCCTACATTTCCCAGCTACCAGACAATAATTTCAATCTAAGCGAAAACTAACAATACGGGCCAGTACTGTGCTTGAACGAAACTGAAACCATGTTGAAGCGTGACCCGCTGTGAGTTGAAATTACACTCAAACAATGACAGAATATTTCAATACGGTTTGTAAAGTTCAATTAAGTATGGGAAGCGTGCACGTCAAGTGCAGGTGGCGGTATATAGTATATCAGAGTTTTGTTAAAGCAGTTTTGTTTCCTACCTCATTGTCATCCAAAGTCGAATTTGTGTGCACCAGGGACTTCCCTGATAAAAGCTTCTTCGGTAGAGAGAAGAGGGATTCGCGCCATCCTAAAAAAAATATCATTATTGAAATAAACATATAATATTAATAAGTATAATCAGAAATAATGTCATAGATATAATAAATCTAATTTTGTTTCAATAATGTTAAAGTAATTGTTTAGTATCATTATGATTGCAAATAGTATATTATGTATCACGTCCAGAAAGTATGCTGAACGAATATGAAATTTTCGCGTAAAATTTAAGAATCAAGTAAAAATTCTGGAGGTGACGCGTGCACAATTTTTCTGCGATTATCGATATTATGAAAAATAAAAATTTGTAACAATAATACAGCTTAGGAAATTAATTATTTTTACTTCACTCGCATACCGAAGGAAAGTATTGTATTCGAGAAAAAATTACCCTCCGAGATTTTTTCGGATTTTGACGTTTCAGATCGCGTAGATTACGAAAATATAAGTTTTTCCGTCAGTCTGTTTGTCTGTCTGTTGGTGCATTAACTGAAAAACTACTTGACGGAGAGCAGTCAAATTTGGTAGGTAGTTGACGCTACTGACAGCGAAGAAATGGTTAAACTTTCACTGGAAAATATACAGGGTGGGCCGTCTAAAGGGAATAAATTATGAAAAAAAAATGTTTTTGTTGAAAATTAAAATTTCGACGTTTCATTGTTTTCACCAACATTTTTGAAAACATTTTTACCACTAAAATAGATTCAAAAAATTTTTTTCTTTGTTCAAATATAAAATTTCCACGTTTCCATGGCATTCTAAACCTATCCAAACAAATTTAAAAACGTTTTTGAAAAATTTTAAAAATATTTTGAAAAATATTTTCATTTATTTATCACTGCTATAGAATAGACGAAAAAAATTTAAAATATTCACGTTTCATGACATTCCAAGCCTATTTCGGAAAAAAAAATTTGCAGCATTTTTTACTATTTTGGAAAAAAATTTTACCACTAGGATAGAAAAAACTTTTTTTGCTGAATTTTGAAATTTTCACGTTTCATGGCATTCTAAACCTACTTCAGAAAAAAAAAATTTTTTTCAACAACATTTTTGAAAAAATGTTTACCATTAACATAGATAGAAGAAAATTTTTTCTTTGCTAAATTTAACATTTCCACGTTTCATGACATTCTAAACCTATTTCAGGAAAAACAAATTGAACGTTTTTTTACCGACTTTTTTGAAAAATTTCAAAAAAAAAAATTAAATTTTTTAACCACCACTATACTTCCACTCCACTACGTGAATGTGGAATTGAAAATGTGACAGATGGCATAATATTTGGCATATGCACACTTTTATTGGAAAATGTACAGGGTGGTCATCCCAAGAAATAAGTCAACCATGGTGGACATTTGTAAAGATATGTGCGCAAGCCTTCCATATTTGGCACGTATCGAATTTTTGCTGTTGGATGAGCACTCTGTATATTTTTTTGACCAAAAGTTATCAGGTTTTCTTTGTAATAATAACTTCCGATTACTATTCTCAATGTTATTTCGTAATTAATAATATTTTAGAGTGATCGCCATGCACAAATAGAGAGGGAAGTTCTGTGTAAATATCTTTACCGATTTTTACTTCCCTCGCATACCGAAGGGAAGTATTGTATTTCTACTAGGTGACCTTCCTATTATATTTTTTTAACTAAAATATTTATTTCTTTACTATAATGGTGAAACCTACATTCAAAATATTATTTTCTGCCAGTCTCTCTACTGTCTTTCTGTTTGCCTTAAATTCAAAGAACAATTTGATGGAGAAAAATAGTGTTTGGGCTGTAGTTGACACAATTGCCAGGAGGACACTCGCTATACTTTTGGTGAAAAATATACATGGTGGTCACTTCAAAAAATAATTAGGGAAAGATATAGGTAATATTACTTGGGATGTAGTTGTGATAAAGAAAATTCAAATCATTTATTTTTACTTCCACGTCCACGGAGTGGTTTAGAAGTATAAACATCGAGATTTTAAATTGGAGAGAAAAACATTTTTTCCGTCTGCCTGTCAGTCGGTCTGTCTGCCGGTCGGTATGTCGGTCTGTCTGTCTATCTGTCTGTCTATCTCTCCGTCTGTCTGTCGGTCTGTCTGTCGGTGTGTCTGTCGGTCTGTCTGTCGGTCTGTCTTTCGGTCTGTCTGTCGGTCTGTCTGTCGGTCTGTCTGTCTGTCTGTTACAGCATTGCCAAATTGCAAATTTGCTTTTCCTTTGTTTAACGTCTAGCTGACAAAGCTTTTGAAATACTATAAATATCACCAGCAGACGATATTGTAGTCGGTATTATACTCACCATTATATTAAACGTTTAAACTTATAACTTTATTTTTCGTTTAAGAGTCATCGACGACTCTATGTAATAAATAAATATTTTTTAAAAAACTCAAATCAAATTATCAAATATAACATATATTGTAACGAGATCTGGCTGAAATGTGAATTGTTTTTTGAACATATCCGGTGAAGGGTTGGGGGGTAAATAGGGGAAAATAAGTAAAACAAATTGGTAAGAGTACTAGAAGTCAATGCCTCAATTTTTTTTGTGATATTTTCCATCCCCCCAGCACCCCCACTCCATTATTAAAAGGGTTGATAAAATTAAATTGAGATATTCACTTGAAATTTGGTATACGCATATATTATAATAACATCTGGAATTAGATTATATTTTTGTATTATTCCGTTGAAGAGTTGGGGGTTAAATAGGGGTAAATAGGGGAAAATAAGTAAAGCAAGCTGGTAAAAGTACAGAAATTTGAAATTCGGTGTATGTACTAGAAGCCAAGCTCTCAGATTTTTAAAAATATTTTTCAACCTCCCCACCACCCCTACTCCATTTTAAAGAGGTTGATGAAATAAAATTGAGATATTCACTTGAAATTCGGTACACGTATGTATTAAAACGATATCTGGGACCAGATTATATTTTGAGATGATTCCGTTGAAGGGGTGGGGATGTAATTGTAGGCAAATAGGGGAAAGCAAGCTGTGTAGAGTACAAGAACTTGAGGTTTGGTGCGTATACTAGAAGCTAAGCCCTCAGATTTCTATAAAATATTTTTCAACCCCCCCCCTACCACCATTTTTTATAATATTTTCCACCCCCCCAACACCCCCACTCCATTAATAAAGGGGTTGATGAAATAAACTTGAGATATTCACTTGAAATTTGGTTCACGTGTGTATTTTTTGTTGAAGGGGCGGAGGGGGTGTGTAATTGGGAAAAATCAGTAGAGCAAGCTAGTAAGAGACCAGAAACCTCATTTTCGGCATATGTGCTAGAAACCAATTCATTTATTCAACATTGATAATGTTTAACAAATCGTAGATGTAACGGTAATACGGGGGTCCAGTAGCGATTTGTGTAACGCTTGGAAATTCGGCTGTATTTCTGGAAACGAAAGCATTCGGTGCTGTTAGATCGCATACTTTTTGAAAAATCCAACTTTGATTTTGAATTTGATAAATTTTGATACCTAGAATCATATTTTTGCATTTTTACGTCTCGATGCTGACCTACGCCTAGCGTCGTTTTTGTAAAACTTGTGTATTTGATAAATTTTGATTCCTAGATTCATAATATTGCATTTTTACGTCTCGACGCCGACCGACGCCCAGCGTCGGTTTTGTAAAACTTGTGTATTTGACCAATTTTGATACCTAAATTCATATTCTTGCGTTTTTACGTCTCGACGTCGACCGACGCCTAACATCGTTTTGGTAAAACTTGTGTATTTGATCAATTTTAATACTTAGGTTCATGTTCTCTATTTTGTGGAATATTAATGTATAGCCTATTACAATGGGGTATTTTCTCATATTTTTTTAATTTGAAAATTGAAAACTAGAAATAAAAATAAGGAATACGTGTTTTTTCTTTCTTTTTTACTTTTTTATTTAAGCCGTAAAAAAATTAGTTAAACTTCCATGACGTCATTAAGCGATAATTCAAATAGAGCGCCAAATAATGTACTTATTTCTAGGGAGTTTCAAGTTGGTGATTTGTGATTTGACATTTCATGTAACTATAACCTTATTTTTTGTTTGTTTCATAAACAGATGTTCAGTTTTGTGTAGCACCTAATATCGACCTGTGAATGAGTGTAAAATTTCATTAAAAACGACGTTTGATCTACCTTCTACATAATTAGTATCCATATTTGTATGCTTGTATAGAATGTTTTCAAACAAATAGCTAAACAAACAAAATATTGAAAATTAATGAGTCACACCACTGTCACCAGATTAACAGTGTGGTGTCAGTGTGGCCAATAGTTTTTTGGTGATTTACCTAGTTTTCACTTAGTGACGTCATTATGAAAAATTGAAACTTCTAATTAAAATTATAATTTTATAGTTTTATATAACATATTTTTTTCTGTGCCAAAAATATTTAAAAAATATGCATTTTTCAAATATAAGCATTTCCACTTTCATCTCAGATTAATGAAAATACCCTATTACTCCACGTTGTGGAACTTTTTAACTTTTTTATCCGCAGCTTAACAAAAATTTGAAATTTTCTAAAACTTTTCTTTATTTCTGTCCCCTGCACATTTTCCAGATTTTGCAAATATCATGCCGGGCTTGAAAGTTAGCCAAGTTCATTTTCAATGTCTTAACGAAGCTGGCTAAATTGCAACTCCTGTACATTTTTTTATGACATCTGCCCCAAATATTATTAAAATTCCATGACCAATTATTTCCGCATTCTAAAGTGCAAATATAGTCAAGAAGTTTACCTTTAAAGAGACTTGGAGGAAAATCTGGATGTGGAAGTAGTGATTCCATAGGCAGCGGTTTTTTTTAAAGTTACATTACAAATAAGTTTACAGCATAGTGAAAAAATGAATTTTACCTATGAAGATATTTTGAAAAGAGGTGCCACCATAGGGTTTCCTGTATTAAATATGCTTGGTCTGTGTTCTGATCAGCCCTTTGCAAAGATCTATCACAACGTTAGAGAAATATACGAGGAGTACAAAGACAAAGTCCCCATATCGCAGAGATAATGAGGATGACACCGGATCTATGTTACTTATATATATGGGTAATACAAATGAATAATTATTCCAGTAGAATCACATTAAACGATCATCGAGTATTTTGTAAAAATCGTATTAATTTTTCAAAACATAAATTTTAGTTTCACTTTTAAATTTGTGTGGTTTATTGATTAGGTATTAATTTAGTTTTTGGTAGTAAAACAGCAGAAAATCTTGGAGCAAAATAAGTAATATTTCTTTCATTATGAGTTCTTGTGGCAATAAGAATTATTAGTATTTCAGTTGATGTCGACCTAGTCTCATAGTTGTGGAAAATTGTTGCGAATAATTGTTTGTTGTTAAGTAAGTAATTTAGACAACAGTGAATATATTAGTGATCTAATATTTAAAGTGTCTGGATTTTTATAAATCAGTGTTGTGGAATATCTACGTTCTTTTTTGTAAATGATCTTTGAAACAAGTATTCTGGCATGTAGAAAGATTATGTTGAGCATTATTATATGCCCCACTCCAAACAACTATGCAGTATCATAAGATAGACTCAACCTAAGCATTATACAATATATTAAGCAGTTTATTGCTCAAAATGTTCCTTATTTGAAAAATTCTACGTAATCACAGTGATCAGCCCACCTTAGTTGCTGATCAACTATTATACCTAAATATTTTATTACCTTTATTCTTGTTATTCCATTGAATCTTCTGCCAAACAGTTACATTGATTAATTTTCAAAGTATCTAGTATCAGGTAGAAAGTATCAGGTTGATCAGCAGCTGAGGTGGAGAATATTATGTAGTTAGTTCTTTCCATATTAAGACTCAAGACACTGAAATTTAGCCATGTTTGCATTTCGCTGAGTCCAATCTCTGCCTTCCTGTATACATCCAACCAGTTCACACCTGTGAATAATATAGCTGTATCATCAGCATATGGGTTGATACTAGCACCTGTCAATAAATTTCCAATTTGATTAATGTATGCAAGAAAGAGGACAGGACCCAGCATAGTACCCTATGGTATCCCCACGGAGATTACCACTAATTCACACTTTTTGTGTGATTTTTTATTTTTATTTAAATAATTCATTATTAAATTAATAAATTCATACACTGCATCTTCTGTATTTTTGTTTGATCTGGATCCAAATTGTATCTCATAAAGAATGTGGTGATTTTTAAAAAATTCTGTTACTTAATCTTTGTTTTATATATTTTCCAAAAATTTTACCAAAGTTGTTGGTAAAGGATGTAGATATGTAATTAGTCAAATTCAAATTAACAGACTTTTAGGGAAAATATACAGGGTGGTCACGCTAAAAAAAATTATTAAGAAGTGATATAGAAGAATAATATTTAGAATCCATTCGTCAGTATTTAAAAAAAAAACACTGTTATTTAATAACAGGGTGATCGTCCGATAGAAAAAGTGATTAATAGATAATAGGTGCCAAACAAAGTTCTGTATAAATTTTACATACGTTTTCACCTAGTTTCTTAGTTATTTATTTCTTTCAATTGATTGATTGATTTGCCAGCATAAGGTGGGCATTGCTGCCAATTCCGGTGCATGGAGATTTGTTCCACCACGCAGCCCGATCGCCCGCCGAACGTCCATCTGCAGTCGCCCAGTCGTCTATTACATATTCATGCGGCTCCACCCGACCGACCAACGGATCATCCCACCGTGTGCCGGAACAAACCCCTGGTGCTTTTATATACCTCCGGACCGGCTGCATACGCTGGATTGGACATTGGACATGCTTGTTGTCAGCAGCGAGGGCCACATGACGCATGGAGTAGGAGTATAGGATGGAGTGTGCGATGTTTCTTCTTGTTTTCCTTCTGTCTTCATCGGATCGAAAGTGTAGGCGTTTGTGAGATGCTTCTTTTAGGTTTTCGTGCTTCTTTTTACTTTCAGCTTTTTGTGAGACGCTTCTTTTTAGTTTCTGTCTTTGATCATCTTCTCTCCTATTCTACTTCTGAGTTTTCTGTTTCTTCTGTTTCTGAGTCTGGCAGTGTGTATATCCTTGATATTTCGTTATTGTATTCCGTTTTTTGTTGTGCCGATTTTTCCCAGTGTATATAATCCTTTCCTAGCTTATTCATAATCCTCTCGATTGTGTAGCATGGCCTGCCTATTTTCAGCGTGTCCCCAGTATTTCATTGCGTATGATTCTATTCTTTTGATTATTGTTCTTCCCTCTAGTAATGTTGACGTTTTCTGTCCTTTTTATGGTTTTCCTGTTTTTGCTAACAGTTGGATAATGTCCCTTTCAGCTCTTCTCAGGCTTCTTCTGTTGGCCTTTGTCGTTGCTACGTTTTTGACTCCATATGTCATCGTAGGTATTATGATGGTAGTGATATTTTGGTTAGGCACCATGATGGTTTATTGTCCTCAATGAGGGGTAGTAGAGCTCGTGCGACTCTGTAGGCTTTTTTTATTCTTTCCCTTACTGTTTCTCTCCTTTTTAGTTGATTTGTTAGGTATGTTTCTAGGTATTTCATTCTATTCGTGGTTCTCAGGGTGTAGTCTCCTATTTTGTATTCTTCCCACTTGTTGGACTTGTTTTTGTCAATGGGTCTCGGACCATTATTAGGCTCTTCCTGAAGTTTATTTTCATTCCAGAGGAATCCAGATGTGGTGTCATGTTTCTTAGAAATTTAACGATGTCTTGTTCTTACTCGGTGATGATGAGTATATCGTCGGCGTATGCAAGTACGATGGGGGCTTTATCGTTCCATCGTTTCCATTGAAATTCTGATTCTCCTTTATTGTGCTTTCTATCACTTGGTCCAGGACTGTAGTGAATAATCGGGGGGATAGGGGACATCCTTGTTTGACTCCTATATTCTTCATTTTTTATTACGTCGTCTGTCCAAACCATTGTATTGAAGTGTTTTCGTGTCATTGTTGAGCAATTTAGTTCCTTTCCTGTTAATTGTTTTTCTATCTCCTACTAGTATTTCTTTTTGATTTCTTCGTTGTGTAGCAGGGGGATATTCCATGTGTCATTTGCTGTTTTGTTGCATCTTTTTTTTGTGCTTCTTGTTTCTTTATTACTAGTGTTCCATATAATATTTTGTGATCTGTTTTGTCGTTTGTTGCTTGTTTTGCCTTAATGTTTTTAACCCTGTCCCTTATTTTTCTGTCCACTAGGATATGGTCTATTTGAGAGTTGATGTTTCCTTTACTCCAGATACTAAGGCAGGCTAGTTTTTTGCTGCATGTGTTTCTAACTGTTAGATCGAACAGATGTGCCAAGTTTTTTAGCGAGCTTCCATTATCGTTTGTCCATGAGTGGGGTAAGGTTCTTCCTATGATATTCTTGTCTCCATGTGCTTTGTCGTCCTTTCTTATATGCGCCTTGAAGTCTCCTAGTATTATTATGTTCATTTTTCTATTCCTATTTCTTCTTGTCTCTTGGGTGATCTGTCTGAATACTCGTCCTGCCCGTTTGTCGGAGGGCACATGTACTCCTAATATGCATATGTTTTCCTTTCCAATTTGCAAGTCTGCCGTGCTTATGTTTTCGTTTACTTTTCTTGTCTTTATCTGGATAGGGGTGTTCCCTCTTATTGCCCATGCGATTCCTCTGCTGGTTTTTTCTTTGTCCCCTCCACTTAGATGCCATTTATAGTTTTGCGTAACTGCGGTTCCGTCTACCATGTATGTCTCTTGTATGCATGCAACGTGTATGTGTTCCATCATATGAGTCTCATCGATTTTTTTCGCGTTTCTGTCTCGTTATGCAGCCTCTGACATTCCATGTCGCCAGAATGATGTCATCGTGTTGTAATTCTTGACTGTTGGCTTCTTTTGTTCGTTGTGCTATTTGGTACATGTTTATTTGCGTTGCTTCCTCTAATTTTGGGCGAGGTGTTATTGCCCCAGTTCGAGTGTATGTTTCTTTTGGTTGTTCTGCTTCCGGTTTTTCTTGTGCAATAATCGCGCTATCGTAGTGATTTCTTTCATTTCCGTGCTTTGAGAGGTATGTCAACTAAGTAAGAAATATTATCGTCCTCGCCATATTTCTGGCGTTAATAACTTTTTTAATAGTCAGTAGAAAAATTTGCGTAAATATCTTTACAGATTTCCATAATAGTTCAATTACTTCTTAGGATGACCACCCTGTATATTTTTCATTAAAAATATAACAAGGGTCTCCTTGATAATTGTGTTAACTATGTGGTAAATATTATCGTCATTCTTCACATCTTCTATTACTTGTTCTTTTTTGAATGTCCATGCTGTATATTTCTCAGTAAAAGTGTATCATCCCATATACTGTTGCTCTGATTTGAGCTATAAGCGTACTAATATAACAATGTGGTAGAAGTAAAAGGCTGTGACAGAAAATGTTTTTACGGATTGATATAATTCATTGAGTATTATTGTGGGTTGATTCATTACAACATAAATCAATAAATATAAAAAATAACTCCGCAAACATATTCCAAATTGAAATCAACCTCTCAGGCTTACTAAAAATCCATATAAGTATATAAATAATTACCCTCTTCCATCGACATATTTAGATATAGCCGTTGTCTTTGATAAATATTATGACCTTTATTTAAAATGGCAGTACAAAGTTCATGAAGTAAATCACTTGGGAAAACTTCCAACAAGCAGCAAAATAAAAGCCAGACAAGTAGGCAATTCTGAAATAGATTCATAGCGGAGTCAATTTTCAGTGTGAACTATTTAACGATATTGTTTCTGCTAGAAAATCCATAGAGTTATTAATTATCCTCTTGAAGTGTTTATATATTTTATTAGTTATTGTATCTATGTGGAGAACATGCACTAAAGCGAAGTAAAAAAGAAAACATATTAATATATAGACTTGAACAACTGCTTGTCAATAATAGTTTCTTTTCTAATAATTCTAATATTGTTACGCATTTACGCCCCCTGGGGATTGTTAGGAAAAGTAGCATGTCTCTATACCTAGATTAGATAGAAACCTGTAATATGTTATCTCTGTACGCCATCTCTGAGGCACTAGTAGGATTACTTTTCTAGAAACTTGTAGAAAACGGATCGAGTATTTGCTAGATTGTTCTAGAAACATTGGCGACGATTCACGGCTGGAAGACAAATTTTAAATGATTGGAGTTCAGATAAATCCGAAGTTATATAAAGTGAATAGTAGAGAGAAAATATTAAGTAATAAACATTGTTAAAGGTTTTTGTAAGTAATAAACGTACTTTGAAGTTAAGTTTATCAATAAATAGTGTGTTAGTGTATATCTCTGTTACAATTTTTGATTCCACGAATTTTAAGGGTGTTTCCAGAGGGTGGACGCTTGTAACAATATTGTTATACACCCAAGTATATGCTAGTTTATCCCGTATACAGACATTACAGGATGCGAATCTTGAAAACACATTCGATCATATTTCTTAAGAATTCCAACTACCAACGAATACTTGTGAATCATTCCAAGAATATGGCAAGAATAAGGACAGCTATAGCTTTTCTTCAGAGCTAACTTGTGTGACTTGTAAGTTATACAAAATATATAAATGTATCTATCTATCTCTGGTTATTGGGTTGACCACACCCACTGTGCATGTAGATGTACCTAGTATCGTATGGTCTGATGGACACGACAAGAATTTTATATAATTTAGGCCGGAGCCGTGTCGCCGCTATGATACTTATCAACTTTACTCACAAGGGGGATTCAAGTTACCCTTCAGACTCCCCAAGACAAAAATAGACAAAATTATACTTACTGTGAGTGCTACAGTCACGCTACAGGATCGCACGTCGGTCACAAATCTTATAATTAGTGGATCACTAAGAAATCGAGTTCAAAATATATTTTCATTTGTTGAAATAATTCATATAATGTTAAAAAAATATAAATATTTAATACCCAGCTAATGCATATTAAGGCAAGCATCAAAGAGTACCACCACTCGGCAAGCCGTTACCTCCCGTAGGAGTGTCAGCGTCGAGAGAACTATGACAATCGACTGAATAAAAATATTCAGACTCCCAATTAGTAATGATTGTAAAATGCATGCGGAAATTTTTGAAAATTGTTCACTTTGAATTTTGCATTGAAATTATTAAAATGATTGTCAGGATGCTTAAAGACTGACTGACTGACTTTAAAATTTGTTTTCCATAGCACCCTATTATCTGTCATTACTCAATAAAAAGACAATATTAATAAAACCATAAACTTAATTTTTCTTTCCATTGTTTATTTTTCATGGGCAACTTCGATTTTTAGAAAAAATCATGTAAAAATTATTATAAAATATTACCTACATTAATTTTATCATAAATCTGTCATTATTTAATTTTGGATTTACCCATTTAAGATGTTTCTGAATCTAGTGGTATAGTTAGATTTTATTTAAAAAAATCGCTAATCAAATTTGTCCATTTTTGACATTAGAAAAAATATCATAATAGGTCTTAAAAATTGAAATTTATCTCTAAGTTTTTGTCGTAAAGTAGAACTTTCGATGGCCTATCTTTAAGAAAAAGCCCCGTTAAAATCAGATAATAGAAACATTTTTTACAGGAGTGTTTCCATTCAAAATGGGTCACGCTGTATACAGACTGTCTATTTTACGAGGGCCACACCAAATATCTCGCTTAATATCTATTGTAGAAGAATAAAGTTTTAGAAACAGTTATCCCATTTTTTGTGAGCTATATTTCAGTAAAAAGAAATTTGAAATCCATAGCCTACTTTATGAGATATATTACAAAAACCTGAAAAATAGGAAAACCACAAACGGTTATAGCTTCCTTATTTGAGGAGATACGAAAAAAGTTAAAGGAATGAAAGTTGACGGCAAAGACAATAAGAATAATAACGTGTAACAAAAAAATCGAAAAATGCAGTTGGCTTTAACATACGCTATTGTGCAAAAATGAAAAATACATAACTCAAAGTAGGCCATGACGCCATTAATTCCGTTATTTTTTTCTCATTCCAACGATATAAAACATGTCACAGAAATTTTAACCGATAGTGTCAATATTTAATATTTTACGAATACCACAATTCATATAATTGAATCGTAACAATCAGATGTGCCATAATAGTAAAAATTCACTTTATAATAATTATAATTCCGTAATTATTTATTACAATTTAATACAAACCAATAAGTATCTCATAAATAAAAATACATGTACAAAACGAACATCCAAAGAAAAAAACGAAAAACTATGTATAACAGTACTACCTACTACTATATTGAAAAGAAATTGTGTGTATTTATTTTTCTAACTACAAATGCTCAAATTGTGCACCATGCATTCTGACACATAAACGTGCTCTACGAGACACGTCACGCATTACATTTTGGAGCATTTCAGGAGTAATTGCCTCACATGCGTTTCGAATTCTGGTTTTGATGTCCTCAATATTTTCGGGGGCAGTTTGAAATGCCTTGTCTTTAATGTAACCCCAGACGAAAAAATCCAAGGGAGTAATATCTGGTGATCGAGCTGGCCATAGAATGGGTCCATAGGTGCCTATCCAGCTATCTGGCATAACTTGATTTAAATAATTTGTACATATTACAGCAGTGTGAGGTGGAGCCCCATCTTAATAATATGAATAATTTAATCTTTCTGCCACTGTTAATTCATAAAGAAAATCTTGAAATTCGTTTTGCAGGAAATTAAGGTATCTACGAGCGGTTAATTTGCCATCATAAAAATAAGATCCAATTACTTTAGTCCCTAAAAGACCCAACCAAACATTCGTAGAAAATCTTTCTTGGAAAGCAGTCTCTCTGCACCAATGTGTATTTTCTCGTGTCCACTTATAATGCATATTTTTATTGAAAAATCCATTATTAGAAAAATTTGATTCGTCCGACCAAAGAATTTTGCTACATATCAGCGCGTCATTCCTTTTCTTATTTAATAACCATCTACAAAATCTTTCTCTCCTTGGCTTATCTCCCTCATTTAAATGTTGAACTTTCCTCATTTTGTAGCATCGAAATCCGTTTTTTTTTCAATATTTTTCTTGCACTGTCTTTTTTTATGCGACAGTTTCTCTGAATTTGTCTCACAGAGGTTTCCTCATTTTGGTTAACATAATTCATTACTCTATTCACTTTTCTTACATTATCCGCAACATGCGCTCGCCTTACCACTTTTTTTGAAAATGAACCGTGCGTTTTTAGATTTTGAACTAACTTCCTAAACATAATTCGATTTGGCTGCGGAGCATCTGGAAATCTATCTCCGTAAACCGTGACTGCCATCTCAGCGTCAAAATTGCACTGACAATAAATGCTAATCATATCGAATTTGTTATTATTGGTGTACACCATAATTACTGATATAAAATTTGTCTTAGAACTCGACAACGCAACATACAACATACAACAGTGACAATCTGTCAAATTGATTAATAACTGTATACATTGTTTTTCATTAATTATGGCACAGCTGATTGTTACGATTCAATTATATGAATTGTGGTATTCGTACAATATTAAATATTGACACTATCGGTTAAAATTTCTGTGACATGTTTTATATAGTTGGAATGAGAAAAAAATAACGGAATTAATGGCGTCATGGCCTACTTTGATATATGTATTTTTCATTTTTGCACAATAGCGTATGTCAAAGCCAACTGCATTTTTCGATTTTTTTGTTATACGTTATTATTCTTATTGTCTTTGCCGTCAACTTTCATTCCTTTAACTTTTTTCGTATCTCCTCAAATAAGGAAGCTATAACCGTTTGTGGATTTCCTATTTTTCAGGTTTTTGTAATATATCTCATAAAGTAGGCTATGGATTTCAAATTTCTTTTTACTGAAACATAGCTCACAAAAAATGGGATAACTGTTTCTAAAACTTTATTCTTCTACAATAGATATTAAGCGAGATATTTGGTGTGGCCCTCGTAAAATAGACAGTCTGTATAAGGCGTCTTAAATAAATGGAAAATAAATACCTTCACAGAGGCTAGTATTCATTTGTATTCTTACTTATTGCACGACATAAATATTTCTTGTTATAATATGAGTATATTAATTTATTTTCAGCTAATAAATTAGAAGAAATTTGCAATGACTTCATTCTTTATACTTATAAAGACAAATGTACAAATTAGTTTGAATTAAACACTTTCCCGTTTTCATATTTATATTAATTATTCGATCATTGCCAACTGTACATTTCCTCGTACGAAACTAAGGCCCTAAATACCAAGCCCCATCTGTTATCGTAAAGAGTGTGGCATTTGTGTCATTCATAATATGATTATTAAGCGGGTAAACATTCAGAGGACAAGGCTCATCCCAATAAATGTCATACTTTGAACGGCACTATAAATCAGTAGCAGGACTGCCACTTAAGAGCAATTAAACGCCCCGCAAGATTAACATGATTATAGCAGGAGTTAAAACACAGCAAAACTGTCGTTGCGTCTGCTGAAACAAGTCAACTAGAACTTCGTTAATTAGCTCAGTCTGTGAGCAAAGGAGAATTTGGTTCATTAAGGAATATGTGGAATTACGTTTGCAGTAGCTAATTAATGTGTTTTATGAGTTTCCTTATGACCCAAAATGATTTGATAAATTCACTTACTACATATTAAATTTAAAATTCTTGTGATTATTTACAATTTCAGAAAGGTATTTACACAAAACTTACTTCTTACTACTTTTTATTTATTATTTTTTTATATTGGATGATATATTTCTAGCTAAAAGTAAGCCAGATTTCCTTTCTCGATAATAGTTTATTATCTTGACTACAATAATAAATTATTATCAAGGAGGAAATCAGGCTTACTTTTAGCTAGAAAGATACAGTGTGATCATCCAACAAAATAAAGTAAATAGGTAATATAAATAAGGCCATTAAAAAAATAAATAAACAAATAAAATAAAAAGTGCCAAATGAAGAATTGTACCAAATATTATTTTCCACCAACGTTTCTTAATTTACCACCTTATATATTTTTAACGAGAAAAATAATATTTGATATATATAACTGACACAACTGACAAGAGCGAAACCTACTATACTTTCGAAGAAAATTAAATTATACTGGGTCGTCACTTTAAGAAAATAATTAGGAACTGACAGAGGATAATAATATTTGTAATGTAGTTGTCACAATTGACGAGGAGGAAACCAGCTGTACTTTTGGTGAACATTAATCAGGGTGGTCGCTTCAAAAAATTCATTAGGAAGCAATGGGGGACACTAGTATTTGGAATGTAGTTGTCACACTTGCTAAGGAGGAAACTTGCTTTTATTTTGGTAAGAAATATACAGGATTATCACTTTGAAAAATAATTAGGAAATAACGGAGAACAATAATAAACTATTTTCTTCTTTCTTCGCCTTATTTGCAGCATCTCGACAGACGTTTTGTGATTCATGTAATGTTTTAATTACCCTCCCTTTGTTGTATAGCATGTCCGACAGCCTCATATCATCTATCCCGGTTGCCCGTTAGATGTACGGCCTCACCAAAGCTCTATCCCATTAACTCTTCTGTGCCATCAATCCAACGTTTTGGTGGTCTTCCTCGTCGCCTCTTGCCGTCTGGTTTCCCAAATCCACATTTCAGAAGTGATTGAAATTCTTTCCTCTTCTACAAAGAATCTGAATTCTTCGCTTTAGATATTCTTCCGATTCCAAACCGTTGTTTACATATTGAGTCTTTAAATGTCTCCTAGCTTGTACTTCAGTTAGAGTTTCAGCAATTATCCATGTTTGCATCACATTTTCACGTGTCTTTGTTTCCGCCTTTGCGACTTTTCTTTTAGGGAATCCTACAAGGTTTTTGAATCTTCGTCATGTAGAAGGTTGACCTCACTTTTACATTCCCTGAATCTGTTTTTGTAAGTCGGACCATCACTTATGGTAGGCAGACGTTAATGTATTCTCCTTCAGCATGTTTTCAGTTTCAGTGAGAACACGCTCATAAGTAGCTGATGGTCTGAACCATAGTCAGAACCAGATAGAGTTTCACAGAGCTTTATTGACGGACGTCATCGACTCTCTATCGATATAGTCAACCTGGGTCAGAAATCCGTCAGGTGACAACCAAGTATACACGAATCGTGGATCATGCTGGAATACACTATTAACTATCATGCAGGTGTCGTCACAACAAAATTTAATTAACTTCCACCCGTTTTCTTTCGTTCTCCGATACCGAATTTGTGGATAGCAGCTTGCAAGTAGTGATCATCCAGCGCGGAACCAACTTTGACGTTCTTCAATGCCCCATAATAATGGTAACTTCTCTGTTGGGAATAGTGTGGAGTACGGTTTTCACATCTTCACGGACCGCTTACAACTCTTCGAAAAGTAGGCAATATTTAAAAGTGAATAATTTTTTGTTTGTTTATACTTGTAATGAAACATATTTACAGGATTTTGCAAACTGCAGAAAAAGCTATGATAACTAAAATAAAAACTACTTGTAAAATTGATGATTTACAATCCCTGCATTATTTCGATAACTTGAATTCAGGTTATGCTAGCAATTAAAATCCTAAAATCAATTTGTTTTTCTTATTGGACAATTCTCATTCTAACACTAGTTTCTACACAGTCCCCTACGGCTATGAAGATTCAGTTAAAATGAGCAAAGGCCTAAAATTAATTTATTTACATACCTCGTCTTTTGGAAAATTTTTCATTCAAATGGATTACATTTTCATGAAATCTATAATTTTATTTCTTGGAAATGCTTAGCCTTTGAAACGTTTTTCGCCCTTATTCTGAGCTAATCAGAAAGGAACAAAGCCACTCACAGGATGTTCCATGCAAAAACCAAGACAATTATCAACTTTTTTGACATTGTTTGACATTGACTGAATGAAAAAAAAACAGATTTTCAGCTCTGTGTTACCTAGCTAGTAACGGAGCCTATATACTCTATACATACAAATAATTGTTATTTTAGTTCTCATAGATAGTTTTTTTTCTGCTGTTTGCAAAATCCTGTAAAGAATATGTTTCATTACAGGTATGAACAAACAACAAATAATTCACTTTTAAACATGTATAGAGTATATAGACTCCATTACTAGCTAGGTAGAGGTGAAAATCTGTTTTTTTCATTCAGTCAATGTCAAACAATGTCAAAAAGTTGATAATTGTCTTTATGCATGAAACATTATGTGAGTGGCTTTGTGCCTTTCTGATGAGCACAGAATAAGAATAAAAATAATAATATATGTGGCACTTTCCCTATTTTCCAGTACTTTCGTTCATATTCCCAGAATTTGCTTTCAATTTGTAACTATTTTTTACATTCCTACCATCTTCCTAAAGCTTCCCACTACATCGACTACTTTCCACAATCATTTTCTCTAACATCTCCAATATAATCTAACTTTTTGTTCGCTATGAAGAAAAGGACATGTATTATTTATAATTGTACAAAAACGTATCAAAATATATTAGGCAGTTTTTGAATTATCGCGGACAAACATTTGGATAGCCAAACAGACAAAAATTCTGAAAATATATTTTCTACCTTAGGTGTTATTAAACAAATCCGAAATTATTCGATATTCGAGGGAAAAACAAAATCTCAATCAGATTTGTTCATATAGATAATGAAATATGTCTTTTAAAGAAACCGCTGCCTAAGAAATCACTACTTCCACATCCAGATTTATCACCCAATTCTCTTTAAGTGGAAACATCTTGATACTGTTGTTGCAATTCAGTATGTGGAAATAATTGGTCATACAGACAGACAGAACTATTTTTTGCACAAACTAAAAATATCTACTACTGGTGACATTCTAAATCTATTTCAAAAGGAAAATAGTGATTTTTTTACGATTACTATACTTCCACTCCATTACGTTGATATGGAAGTAATATTGAGGTTGTATCTGCTAAATACCTAATCGCCAGTTTCTTCTATAAGGCCGTGCATGTTCATTTATATATTTAAAAAACTGATGAAGATAAAGGCAATTTAAGAGCTTTGGTGGAATATAAAGTATTAAACAGTTTGTAATATATTGCAATTTAAGGTGGCCATTCCCTAGAAAAAGACCTCCGATAGACCGATAACTTTTTTTTATTAGTACATATATTTAAAAAACTATAAGAGTACCTGAATAGAACCATAACAAGATTATTACTATGAATTTTCACTCAATAATTTCAGTGGTTTGCAAAATAGGATGACTAACATAATTTTTAAATTTAAATCTAGCTATTTTGCAAATCAATGAAATTATTGAGTGAACATTTATAGCACTAGTCTTGTTATGGTTCAACTTAGGTACTCTTATAGTTTTTTTAAATATACGTACTAAGAAAAAAAATCTATGGCCAAAAATAATAAATATTTTCCTCTCGGATGTCTCTTTCTAGGGAATGGTCAGCTTAAACCTCAATTTCTTATTTGTACATTAAGATATTTTAAGATTATAAAATTTTAATAATTTAGTTTCAAATGTTAAGGATTTTTAATGTTTTATCGTTGAATTATTCGAATTTCCCGTTTTAATTTGCAATATAAAACGACCATTATACTATCCTTTAAGAGTACACTTAATGAAAAAATCCACATTGACTACTGAAGAGCGTCAGCATTTTCGAAATGTCCAGTACTCGACCCCATATAGCCGGTCAATGAAGGTTTATTTCTAAGTTTCCGTGATGTATCTAGCTAATCTTCTGCCCCCATTTCGACCCGCTCCTTTACCACCCCAACCAGACGCGCTTGATTGCTTTGTCAGGTTGTTTTATTGTCATGAGTTCATCACCGCACTTTGCACCATTTATTTCTCTCGTGTCCCTTCTTGTTCATTCTCACGTACAACGACACACATAAAACGGAAACAAATTTATTAAGAAAGACATAAACGTCTGGAAAGTTTACACATCTCTTACCCAGCAACGGTAGGATACCGCTAATGTACAAATTAATAAGTTTTGGATTGGTACTGATGTGTTAAGGTAAACTTTCACAACTTTGTTATAATGTTAAGTAAAAGTTAAAGCCAGCAAGTATCTGGAGTTGTATAGTAAAATGTAACTTGCAGCATTCGAATGAAATGCTATAAAGGAGACTTAGTGATCAGAATATACAGAGTGTCTGCTGTAATGTACAAATATTTTACACCCAAAACATGTAACTCAAACTTATTTTAGTATTTAAAATTAATCATACATATACATTCTCAATTTTTAATTAGTTGCACAAGCCAAAATCTCCCGAGAACTTTAAACTGCGAAGCAATAGTACCACTTTAAGACGTCCATATTGCCAAATTTCTCTCTAACTCGCACAAATGTATTTTTGCGATGGGAATAAAATTAACATTTTGTTTACTATTATACAATGGGCTTGTTCAGCATTTTTTTTTATTTCATAAATCGAAAGTGCAAGTATAAATTAATGCATCTGCAAAAAATTAGAATCTTATTTGCACGTTTAGTATCTTAAAAACTATTACAAATCTCCATCTCGCGAAAATGAGGCGTGGCCAGGCGCTACGCACTATACGAATAGACTCGGCGATCTCAATAGACTTGATGCTCCTTTCTTGTTATAATTATAAGTGTTTTCAAAGTATTGTTTGTTTTATTTACTACTTGACAGTAGGAGAGTACAATTTGGTGAAATGTCAAAAAATTACAATTTTCTATCGCGCCTGCCGGGACAAATTTTCGATTTTGACCATGCAATTTACGATTAGAATTGATAGCCGACCTTCTCCTTTCCTTAGAGACATAGACATAGAACGAACTTTCACTCGACGTATTTATTTAGTTACCAGCGTTTGAAAATTCCATGGTTTTCGACTTTTCAGGTTAAATTTGAAAGGTCCCAGAAAGCCATTTTTCTTACGGCACTTACGTATAATGACGTCACATATGAGCGCTTGGTTTTTGCAACTATTACCAATTTCAACTCCTTATATCTCGAGAACGGAAGAAGTTAATAATACAAAATTTTAAGTGAATAATGAGAATATCAAGTACTATATGAAAAAGTATAAAAACCATATAAAAAGAATATTATGGAACAAGCTCATTCATGTACTTACTGTCATTAATTAAATTAATAGCAGTTAATTCAGTTTTAATAATAGTTACTTCACCATTACATTCAGTTTTAGTGCATTACCTATAAGACTCCAGCTCCATCGACATGATTTAGTTCATTACGTAGCCACTGACTTATTTAGTAATAAATTCGGCAGGAATGTTGGTCAGCTGCTGTTATTGTAGAAGAGAGAATAAGTCGAATTGTGCCCATAGCTCTTGTTTCGCTGTGTATTGATTGTAAATATAGAATCTTGGTTCCTATAATGTCTTTTTTGCGGATTTTGCGTGTATATTAATAATTAGTTTCTCCTCCCCTGCTTTAAATACATCTCGTTCAATTGATTCTTCTTTGTTGAATACTGTAACTTTTCTTTCTAATACTATTTCACTTATCACTAGGTAATAGACATTTTATTTTCTGAATATACTGAATGTCTTGTTAAATCCTGATACTGCGTCACAAATCAGGAGAAAAGAGGAGAAAATATTTGATTTGGTGAAGTCCCACGTTGCTTACAGATATTAAATATATTCTGTTTGTGGCTGGAGGAATCAAAGGTTTTCAGTGGTGGAGAGGGAGGCACCAGTAACACTAACAGGTCTGGATCCTGACTAACCACAATGATATGTTTTCTACCAACAACAGCTTCCTGGAGAGCCATTGTAGTTATTATAACGTCAGCATAAGCTGTTTTCTTATGTACCTCTTTGGATTCGATGACATGAGTAGTAAGTGCATTAATGAGAACTTTCTGGTTCTGGCTTGCATGAATAACACATGTATGTGCGTGAAACTGAATTACACACGATTTCCTTTGGCAGCGAAAAGTAGGTATGTGTTTGTTCTTTGGATATGGGAGTGTCTGATAGTCATATATATAATTTCAGCACAAAATAAACAAAGATTTTTGAAATCGAAGACAGGAGCTCCTGACATCTAATGAAGTTCTCCTAGAAATATAAAATTGTCCGCTGCACCCCTTCAAAAACCTCCCATAAAGAGCTTAAATTCACATCACTACATTTACTTTACAATTTTTCTTAGATTTACAAATGTAGTTTTAAAACAATATTTAATTTTCAACCCCCTTAAAAACCATGCCCCTGCTTACTATTTTTGGTGCATTTACGGATACAATATTATCGTATCTACAAAGTTACAGCATTTTAAAACTGAATCATTTTTTAAAACCCCCTCAAAATCAACCCCTTTAGTGTGTACATTTTCTATTTGTTTGCAAATTTGTAGAATTTTGTACACCGAAAAGTTAAAAATTGACAACTGTGCGGCAGCTTCGAATTCTCGTAAGCTTTTCCTATACTCTTAGGCACGTGATTTCAACTGGGACTGGTACAATAGGGCAAGATGTTGTTCACCACGTCGTAAATCTAGGGCAGCTTCTACTACTAAATCGTAAATTTAAATCAAATAAATGAAGAAAAATGATAAAGATGAATTGTAAATGAGAAAATAAATTGGCAAAAGAACAATTTCTTATCCTTATGACATTTAAATTAGCCTAAGTTAAAGCGAAGGATTTACATGGATTTTTAAATCACTTCTCTGAAACAAATTGCTCTGAGGAGTCTTATCTTTTACCGTTCCCGAATGACATATTATTCTCGTTCATATTTTCCTTCCGGTGACATACGAGTCATAAATTACTTATATACAGTGAGTAAAAAATTTCTGGAATTAATTTACTACTAAATTGAGAGGTAGAATTGTTTGCAAAATTGAAGCATATCTATTTATGAAAAAGTTGATGATTTTTTTCCCTCATATGAAACCATAAAAATATTATTTTTCTTATAAATTGGTTGGAATTAGTAAACTTTTTTACTGCATTATTTCTGTGAAATTACTAGTAGGTATATGAATCTATATTTATATTTCAATTTCCATTAGTAGTTTCAGTTTCGAATATTTTAACTTGAATACCATGGTTATAGGACTGTAACATTCACTTACAGTCCATGGCCTGTAAGTTGGGGCGTATTCTAAAAACTATTAGAACGAGACCATTACATAGGCCAATCAAAGTAGGAAAATTTCTAAATGTAATTCCCACTAAAAACACACTAATACTATATTCAGTACATGTGAACTATCAATTTTCAAACAAGCGCATCCAAAACAAAGTTGCAGAAACAGAATGGCGGAAGTTTTACGTACGAAAAAAAAAGTCGGTTTTCCTCGTTTATTTGCGAATGTAACTTTTTCATCGAAGTAAGTTTCAATAGTTGTAGGTATTTGAAAAACCTACAGAATGGCTCTCACTGAATCAAAATCCGATTGTTAGATTTCTAGGAAAAAAAAAAACAATCGAAAAACGACATTTTTTAATTTTGCAGTAACTTTTGCAATAATTAATTTACAATCTCAGGAAATATGCGTCATAATGTGCTTTTCCGAAAAATTCAATTGTTTATTAAAAATGTGATTTTAGTAACATTTGAATTCCCCAATATGAGGCGGTCCGATTTCAATTTTGCAAGAAGCCTTCTACTATTTGTAACGGTCACTTTTTAAAACATCGCCCTGTACGTAAAGATTAACTAAAATATATTCGAATCCCACGAATTCTTTAAAGTCGAGTTTTAAACGAAATATAGCGAATTGTCAAGAACGTATAAAAAACTTGAACTTCAACACCGCAACGGTTAAAATTGATGTGGAGTGAAGAGTGGTTTTTGTGTCTCGAAACAGGTAGGCGGTTTCTAGTTTTACGGGATCATTGTGGCTGGGGCCCTGGCCATGGTCAGTCTATCTGTTGTGTTTTGAGTTGTGTCTTCGAATTTTAAAGGAGTTGAGTTTTGGCCTCGAGCAAGAACACAAGCAGTGACTTAAAAAGATAATGAACAGGTTGAACTTGAACCACCCTAATTTATTAAGTTGTGAGTGTGCTCTAATTTGTTAATCAGACAAGTTGGTTCGGCATTAGAGGTGTTCTGGAATCCTGACACAGTAGATTGTCTGACTAAATCTGTGTACGAGTAGAGCTAATGTATGGTTTCTACCATGTAAAATTG
This sequence comes from Stenurella melanura, assembly GCA_963583905.1. NCBI lineage: Eukaryota > Metazoa > Arthropoda > Insecta > Coleoptera > Cerambycidae > Stenurella > Stenurella melanura. The sequence continues at coordinate 61,564,182 of OY757317.1, read as the reverse complement.
CATACTGAAGAAATTTCAGTTTACGGCTGCCGTTGGATAGTGATTACAGTTTTACCGTAAGTTCTAAAAGCCCAGAAAAAACACCCAAGGACACATTGACATAAGTTATTTCACTTGTGATATTTTTTTCTATTGTCACCGAACGGAACTATACCTTCTGTGAACATTTAAGTTCGTGGCTAAGACTAAAGTCCATATGAGTTAACATTTTTTTTGCCATATTTGCATGCGGAAAAATATAGTAAAATAGAGCTATTCCGTATGAAAAGGACAATTGTCTTTTTAGTGTTTCGAACGAGTTTAACTTATTCTGGAGGTTATTTTCGTTTCGCTATTGACTGTACGCGATAGTGAAAATTAAAGCATTTTCTTCCGCAGGAACAAGTGTGTTGTAACAGTATATAGTTTACGGTATTAATTAATCGCATTACCACAAGATTATGTAATGTAGTTTAAGTTGAGAATTGTAACCAAAATGTCTTAAATTCTATTTCTATAGAATTTTACTTATTGTTTTGTTTATAGCTGTCTACAAATCTTACTGCGTATGTTGTGTTAATTTTGTTTTGACTCTGTAATAATACGGCACGTATGTTCAAACTTGGCCTGCGGTATAGATATTTTCGTTATGTATAGTAATAACTTTTAATGTTGTTTTTCATGTACTTCGTAACACATGTTTTTCAGAATACATTGTATTTGTTATAACGGTTTTTTATTGGTTAGGGTTGCTTAGCTAGCTTTAAATTACCACGAATTTCCTTATTTGTCGTGGTTATCTAGATATAGACAGGGTATTTATTCTCAAGATTTAAATAAGGTGGCGCCTATTACCTTGGTGACTAACTTTAAATATAATAATTTTATTTCACCGTATCTTTTGATGCTATTTATTAAGAACCACGAATCAGGTAAAAGTAACAAGAAATCTGCCAGTTTGTCAATAATATATTCACGCCCAAATATATGTCTCATGCTCTGATGAACTTAGGGTACGATAAATTTGAATAGCGAAATTTTAAAACGTTATGAGAGTTGTAGATACTATCTATCACTGGGCTCAACGTCGAAGTCAAATATTTCAATTAAGTTGCATAAAAACGCCGTTGGACATGATGCATATTTCTTCGTTATAAACATATGTAATAAGATTTTGTGGGTTTTTGAAATGCCTACAACCATTGTTTGAAACTTATTTCGATGAAAAAGTTATATTCGCAGATAAACGAGAAAATCCTACTTTTTCACATTTTACCATACGTAGAACGTCCGCCATTTTGTTTCTGCAACTTTGTTTCGGATGTACTGGTTTGAAAATTGATATTTCACATGTGCTGAATATAATCCTAGTGTTTTGTTTCAATGGGAATTACTTTTAAAAAACGATCTCCTTCTGCTTAGTTTGACTGGCCTAACAGTCATAGCACGCTTTTATGTTGAACTGCGCACGCCCAGCTACGAGTACATGTACTCTACTCCGGCTCAGTACGTGAGTGCTCAGTTTCGCTGATACGAGTGATTTTTAATAGGTTAATGCTGCAAGAAAGTTCTTTTGAAAGGGAAAATTCTATTCTAAAAATGTTACCATTTAATTACAAGACTTCAGGTTTATCAGTCAGTCAGTCAGTCTGTTTCAAATATTGCATTGTTAATTTTGAACCACTTTCACTAGATCTATTGCCTTGAAATTTTATAAACATTTCTAGTATCGATGAAAATACAATTTTTAGGCTACAATCTTTAGAAAATGAACTGTCGTGCTTGTATCGCAGGCGACTCCGGCAACAATTGAAAAGTCAAGTAGTAGCAGAACTGGATGCATTTTACATGAAATTCTAGGCTTTTAGACTCTTTACATCTTAATTTGCCACTGTTCTTTGTTACAAGCTTTTATTCAATTTCACATGCATGGAGGATTTCGTTTCTCGAGTCACACGGCCCAGCTTCGAGGGCCATTTGTGCCAAATGAAAGCTAGCAAGAATCTAAAAAAAAATAATCAGGAGTAGGTACGAAGATGTGGGAAATCGAATGTCGCAAACCTGAGGTCCATGTGTGCCTGGGTTTTCGAAATATGGCTGCTCGAAATCACCGCAAGGTGAAAATTGATTTTTTTACTGCTTCCATATCTCGAAATAGCCCTGAGTTTTTCCGGATTTTTGATGGCACTTTAATTTTTTGCAAAATTTCTAATCTTATCTAATTCAGGGGTATTTAGAGAAACTGGCGAGAGAAACTGAATGGCCAAACCGCAGCACTAGTTTCGTTTTAGAGATATGGCCTCGAGAAGCGGTAAAATAATTCGATTTTCACCTTCCGGTGAGCAGCTATATCTCGAAAACCCAGGTACACACCGACCTTAGGTTTGCGCCACTCGATTTCTCACATCTTAATACGTACTCCTGAATTTTTTGGAGATTTTTCTAGCTCTCGTTTGGCAGATTTAGTATAAAAAGAGGGGTTCATTTTTGTCTAGAAAAGTTACAGCGATTTATGTGCAGAGATGTTGAAATCGCCCAAATTATAGGTTTTTTGATGCTATGGCTTTTCTTGCATGTCCATATAACGAGTAAAAAATTTAAATTCAGACTTGAGTTCCCCATGAAAGTACTTAATTACTGCCACTATGAAATCTTCTTGATTTATATTTATAATAATATTATAGTTTCTTCAAGTAAAAATTAAAGTCCCACTCTGACTAGGTAAAAATTTATATTTACCGGTATTATAAAATAGCTCTTCAAATTATTGACAGCAAATATTTTATAATTCTAACGTCAAAGTAAAATGCACAAGAAATACCATAAAATTGAATTGAGACTTAAATTAAGCCATTGAGCGAAATTGGATACACCTACAAAGAGAAAAATGAAACAATTCCGAATTTAATACCGACACGAACATTAATTTATTTCTCAACGCGAAAAGTGATACTTTTTGGTTAAGAATGGTTTCAGCAAAACCGTAGCGAGTAGAAAGGGATTTGTTAAGGATAAAGCCGCGCCTAAAATTGGCTTTGGCACAAGGGTAACTTAAGGTGCGACTGCTAGATCAATAATACCTAGCTCGGGAACAAGAATAAAAAGTAGAATTTCTAGAGTATTTACTTTTTATTTATTTCTATACCTTCACATTACATGACTTTACAAATATTTGAATTTCATGGAATTTTAAATATCTTCACTATGTTATACTACTTAATATTATTGTCATTTATGTTTTTGTCTATTTTAGATGAGTATGTGGATCTGTAGTTATATAAATGAATGTGTGCTTATATTAATCATATTTTATTTTTTAACAGATTAATATGAATACGAGGAATTTTTGATACCAGGAAGTATAAGTATACTAAATTTAAAATTGATCCTAATACTGAAATTCACGTTTTCTCTATTAGAAAACAATTATTGTCTATTTTTGTGAAATAGATACCAGTCTTCTTTGTTTTATTGCTTTTGTTATCTAACATGATAGTCCAGGAGCTAGGTGAATTTTTTGAAAACTCATCGTTGCATTAGCTTTGTATGAGTTAATTAATTCTGTCGAACACAAATCGGAGAGAAACAGATTTCGGGCATATTTCAGCCCATTCGTTTGGCTGTAGATAAAGATACAGTGAGATCGAGAAAAAAATGAATGTCACGTGGCACAGAATGGACAAAAATTATCAGAATTGATTTCTGTTCTACGTACATTATTAAAACTAATATCCTATGTTACTAGACTTAGGAGATACTGAATTGGAAATGGCCGCCACGCGTTGTTTAACTGTACATTTTGTGGATTTTATGAAAATTTCCACGTTTCATGACATTCTAAATATATTGAAAAAAATATTGTTTTGAAAATAAAAGAAAAAAATTATTTTTTCCCCACTACATGGATATTTCTTTTTTCAATTCTGATATTTCCACGTTTCATTACATTCTAAACCCATTTCAACAAAAAAATTTTTTGAAAATTAAAAAAAAAAATTAAAATTTTAACCCCCGCCACTAGAGAGTAGATGATGTGGTAAAATGTTATCAGGTTTTCTCTGTAATAATGGGGTAACTATATTCTGATTATAATTCTTATATGTCATTTCTTACTTAATAATTTTTTAGAGTGACCGCCCTATATAAATATAGAGGGAAGGTGTAAATACCTTTACCGATTTTTACTTCCCTCGCATACTGAAGGGAAGTATTGTATTCGAGAAAAAATCACCCTCAGAGATTTTTTTTTGGATTTTGAGGTTTCAGATCGCGTAGATACGAAAATATAAGTTTTTCATTTCCGTCAGTCTGTCTGTCTGTTGGTGCATTAACTAAAAAACTACTTGACGGAGGGCAGTCAAATTTGGTAGGTAGTTGACACTACTGTCAGCGAAAAAATGGTTAAACTTTCACTGGAAAATATACAGGGTGGCCGTCTAAAGAGAATAAATAATGAAAAAAATTTTTTTTTACTCAAATTTAAAATTTCCACATTTCATGACACTCTTAACCTATTTCAGAAAAAAAGAATTTGAAAATTTTTTTCACCAACAGTTTTTTACCACTAAAATAGATAACATTTTATTTTCCTTTTTTCAAATTCAAAATTTCCACGTTTCATGACATTCTAAACCTATCCAATTTTTTTAATTTTTTTTAAAACTTTTTTTTACCATTTTTGAAATAAATTTTACCACTAAAATAGACGGAATTTTTTTTTCTTTGTTCAAATTTAAAATTTCCACGTTTCATAGCGTTCTAAACCTATTTGAAAAAAACCATTTAGACATTTTTTTTACCATTTTTCAAAAAAATTTTACTACTAAAATAGATGGAACATTTTATCTTTGCTCAAATTTAAAATTTCCAAATTTTCATGGCATTCTAAACCTATTCAAACAAATTCAAAAAATTTTCTGAAATGTTTAAAAATTTTTAATCTATTTATCACTACTTACTATAGAATAGATGAAATGTTTTTTTTGCTCAAATTTAAAATTTCCACGTTTCATGACATTCCAAACCTATTTCCGAAAAAAAATTTTGCAACATTATTTTACCATTTTGGAAAAATAATTTACCACTAGAATAGATGGAAAAAATTTTGCTTTTGCTCAAATTTAAAATTTTCACGTTTCATGACATTCTAAACCTATTTCAGAAAAAAAAAAAAATTGAAAATTTTACCACTAAAATAGACGGAAAAATATTTTTTCTCCGCTCAAATTTTAAATTTTCACGTTGCATCGCACTATAAACCCATTTAAAAAAATACCACTACTATAGAATAGAAGGAAACTTCGCTTTTTGCTCAAATTTAAAATTTCCACGTTTCATGACATTCTAAACCGCCATGACCAAATAAGGAGGGAAGTTCTGTGCAAATACCTTTACCGATATTTTGAAATAGGTTTAGAATGCCACGTGGAAATTTCAAATTTGAGAAAAAGAAAATGTTTGCATTATTTATTCCCTTTAGACGGTCCACGCTGTATATTTTCCAATGAAAGTTTAACCATTTCTTCGCTGACAGTAGCGTCAGCTACCTACCAAATTCGACTGTTCTCCGTGAAGTAGTTTTTTAGTCAATGCATCAACAGACAGACAGCCAGACGGAATTGAAAAATCTATATTTTCGTAATCTAGATGATCTGAAACTTGAAAATCCGAAAAATCTCCGAGGGTGATTTTTTCTCGAATACAATACTTCCTTTCGGTATGCGAGAGAAGTAAAAATCTGAGGCCTTCGCTTCTAGCATATGCAACAAATCCCAAAGTTTCTGTAGGTACTCTTACTAGATTGCTTTACTTATTTCTCCCTATTTAAAATGTATTTTTCGCTCAAATTTAAAATCTCGATGTTTTATGTCATTCTAAACCCATTTCAACAAGAAACATCTTTTTCGATTTCTATCAATTAACTGCAATAATGTGTTGCACCTTCTCTAGCCCTAATTATTTCTTGAAAACATTTGACATGCTGCAAACTAAATCCCGAACGTATTTCAATGGTACGTTTTCCCATCTTCCAAAATGGCTATTTGAAACCGTTGATCTGGAAAAAATGAAAGAATTCGGACCAATATGGCAAGTCTTGTCTTTGTGTATTTCTTGATATTTGTGACGCCAAATTTTGCTCCACTGACAATTTGCCAATCGTATGTATTCTTCGTCTAGTCTCATATTTGCAGTGCTGGTATTATCTACACGGTCTCTAAGGTATACTATCTCGTTTTCTTGCAATAAATGATAGGATGCTAGGAATATCTCCAATTTTGGTTTAACAAACTTATCATTGATTTACTCGCAATCATAATTTTATTGTAGTGTACTGATTTCCAAACTAAGTAAAAATAAAATGAAATTAAATATTCTTTACATAACTGTTTAGATCCTGTATATAATCCTAAATCTAACTGCAAAAGGCAAGCGATCTTTCGAAAGTAAGGCCACGCAGCAGGAACGGGCACGAACAACGCTCTCTATCCCGTAGGCTCGTTGATGATTATCTGCCAAGTTGTTTTTCGTCCCTTTCGTTCCCTGAAGACATAGCCCGTCTCCCGTAGCCCCGTTGTTTCCTTTGTGTGCAGACAAAGTTAGCGTTGGGAACTTTTTAGCCGGGATCTCGAGGGATTTACCTCAGTTGGTATACGTGAGGCGAAAGCAAATAAAAGAAATGCGACTGCAGTTACACGCGTTTTATACCGCGGCTTTGCACTGTTTGTATACCCTCTTATTTCGATTTAAATCGACGGAATGATTCTCTTAGCTATGTCTATGGATTTTTTACATGCCATTTTAACAAAGCGTTTGTATCGAATGAGTTGGCATTTTTCTAAAAAAAATGTTCCTACTATATATTAGGGGCTATTCAATAAATACGTTTGCTTTTGGGGGGGCATCGAAAAGGTAACAAAGTAAATGATGGGGAGGGAGAGGGTTCACAAAACGTGAACGTTCTCAAAAATTCAACAGAATATGATTTTAAGAATGTTTAATTTTTTATTCTTTAAATGCAGCGTTGGGAAAGACTTTGCAATGAACGTTCGTGTAAGGGGGGTTGCATAAATGTTACAATGTATTACAGAGGGGGGTCAAAAGTAGCTAATTTTTTCGAACGTATTTGTTGAGATAGAAATTTTATAAATACCGTTGATTTTCAAACATTAATTATCAAAAAATGCTTTTACTAAATACCCTTAAGTACCTAAGGAAAATTATTTATGTTTAGTTATTTGATAATTTCTATCCAATTCAGTTCCGCGATGGAGATGGAACTCAAAATATTTAAGCTATACTTTTCAACATTGGAAATGTTAGAATCAAGATGACATGAGTATTTGAAAAGTGGTTGGGCTGAAGGCTCCTTTTTTGAGAAATGCTGTTTAAATTACCTAATTTTGAATTATAAAATACTCTTTTAAGCTGAACGTTAGTAAGAATCAGTTCTAATAAAATTTGATTTCAACCAGCTGCTTCCCAAGTACAGAATTATTAATAATGATTAATACAAATGACTAAACTTGTTTTGATTGTATTTTGTCGGAAGTTTCTGTAATTATTTCCACATCCACGTAGTGAATTGGAAGTATAGTAATTGTAAAAAAAATATCATTTTTTTTTATTGAAATAGGTTTAAAATGTCATGAAACGACGAGATTTTAAATTTGAGTGAAAAAATAAATCCCGTCTGTCTGTCGGTTGGTCTGTAACTTTTTTATCCGCACGAACGTGCGCAGAGAGAACTCTGTGGAACGGTTTAACATATTGACTTGAAGTTTTATACACGTATGTATTATAATGAGATCTGGAACTGAACTGTTTTTTGAACGGATAAGGGTTGGTAAATAGGGGTAAATAAGGGAAAATAAGTAAAGCGAGCGGGTAAGGGTACAGAAACTTGAGGTGTATATACTAGAAGTCAAGGCCTCAATTTTTTAAATAATATTCTACATCTCCCCATCACCCCCACTTCGTTATTAAAGGGGTTGATAAAATAAAATTGAGATATTCACTTAAAATTTGGTACATGTATGTATTGTAACCACAGTAATTAGATTATATTTTGTGATGATTCCGGTGAAGAGTAAGTAGGGTAAATAGGGGTAAATAGGGGAAAGTAAGTAAAGCAAGCTGGTAAGAGAACATAAACTTGGATATGGTGTAAATACTAGCAGCCAAAGCCTTATATTTTTTTATAACTCTATTACTAAAACAATGATATGAAAATGTTTGCTCTAGGAGACATATTTACGCTTTTAGAAATTCAATATACTCCTCGTTTTCGTATTTCAAATCAGATCAGATTAGATCAGATCAGATCAGATCTGATCTGATCTGATCTATATATAAAAAATGTAACTTCAGATAGTAAATAGTCTGACATATAGCCCCCACTTCGAATTTTTCGAAAATTTTAATTACAAAAGTCTCACCAGTACCAAAATTAAATCGCTGATATCTCGGCTTACAATGGTCCAAGCAGGGTCCTTAAACTGAAATCAACGTATTTTTTCCGATGAATCTAATGCTGTGTGAATCTGATTAAAATTTGTATAATTAAGAAAGTTATTACAATTTTTGTTACTTGCAAATTTTATTTTTCATAAATAATGTTAATTTATTGAAATAAAAATTTCTTGAATAGGGATAGCCAAACCATGTAATTTTCCGCAAAAATCATGATAGGAAAGTGCCTTGGTCTAAAGTTGTAAACAAATTAATTTTTTTTGCAAAACGCCATATTTTGCAAAATTTTTCCTTTATGATTAAACAAACACCGAGACTCTATTTGGTAACCACTTAAGTGTGTGTAAAAAAAAAATAATCTAACTGAAGAATTCGTACATTTATGCAACTTTTAACGGAACTCAAAATTTGCAAAAATTCGCCAATTATTGTTATGTAAAAATAGTGTTTATTATTCAAGCATAATGGAACCTTTCATTAAAAGTACAAGTATTTCCGAGTAAAACAAGCTTTGGAAAGTTCAAATCGGACGATTAGAACAGAAGTAATAAAGAAAAAGGCTTATAAACAATTATGAATTTTGCTGTAATTTTGCAACAACAAATTAAGCGGCGGAAGTGAGTTACATCAAGAGCTTTTTTCCCGTAATGTGGCTAATTTTTTATTATTCTTACAAAATAAATCGGCTTGCCAAGAGCAACACTTTTAATTTATTTTTGGGCATAAAATCACTGATCTATATATAATTGTTACACATCTCTCGAGTCCTTTAGATTTTGAGGCTAAGACTTAGATGTTAAACCCCCATCCTTTCAGTAAAAACGCGTTGAGGCTGCTACTATTGTCTAGAGGAAAATAATACATCGACAGTTAGATATTACCTATATCATCATAAAATGGATGTTAGAAAAGCGTATAATTAAATTACAGGAAATGATATTTTACATCTCTCAGTTACAGAACATTAAAATTAAGAAGTAATTTAAAATATGTATACAATATATAACTGCTTTGTTTACTTGTTGATTTTCTTTATGAATTAAAAGTTATAGACAATTATATAATCTTGGTCTCCTACTGCGAATTTATTCTATCTATTTTATTTTTTTTCAATTATTAAAATTTTTGCATACAGTTTTTAACCATCTTACTAATATCTAATCTAGTATATATGAACAATATTTGTTGTTGTGTCATTGTCATGTAGTAATATTTAACGTTGCAAAATATTTTCCTACAAGTGCTAGGAAAGAAACAAAAAATGTTTACTGTGGTGGATATTTCCTATACTTAGTGGAGTCACAGGAAAATTTCATGGCCATCCGGTAGACCCGATCTGACTCTTGCGAATTTTTACTTATGGAATATCGACACATTTACACAATAGCATTTAATAACAATTCAGACAGTTTAAGAGAAAGAATTCGGAAAATGCTATTGAACAAGAACAGAAAAATAATTTAGCAATTGAAGGTTAAGATGTCATAATTGATTATAACTTTTAATAATATTTTTCAAGATATTCACAAGTTACCTTACTTTTTGTTATTTTTGCAAATATTTAGCATTCTGTATATATATTACGCTATTATAAAAAATCACATTTTTCTTTGCAGATTTAAAAGTAAAAAGGTTTTCCCCCTTCCGAACTCAGTCCTTGGTGGGCAATAAAAATAGATTTTTATTTTTAAAATTAGTGCCTATTGCTCGTATTGAGGGTACCTGTTAAAAGGTACTATCGGAAAGGAAAAACACACGGTTGGAAAATAAATTGGGGGAAACAATATATCGCGCCTCTCACAATAAACTAATCGAAATAATGCAATTATATGGCGTTAAAGGGTTACCTCTCTCACTTTTTAATTCTTATTTGTACAAGCGTCAACAGTGCGTAGTCACAGGAAATGACACGTCAGATTTTTTAGACATTAATCGTGGTGTACCCGAGGCTCTGTATTGGGGTCGTTGTTATTTTTAATCTGTATAATGACTTTTCGGAATTTCTCCCAACCTTTCATACTTTAGTGTAATCATTTACCGCCTGATATAAAGCAACAAAACTTGTTGTTCTTCAAAAAGAATGTAAAAAATTTCCTTCTAAAACACAGTTGATGAATTTTTAGAACACCCTATCTTGCCAATTTTTACTCAAGTATTTGAATGCTCATGTTTACTGAATGCTCTATTTATTTTTGTATATTTTGCATATGTTGTTGTGTTTTAAAACATTATTGTTTCTTCTTTATCGAAATGTTATATACACATATAAATAAGGTGTCTGTGTATTACAAATTTACTGCATATTAAAAATCTCTTGTTCACTAATTTTAGCCACTAGTTACTTCCCTGACTTGCTGCAAACGTTCATATATATACCGGGTGAGTCACGAATTGCGCTCGCCCCGATATTTCCTAAAATATTTGGAACAGAAAATTGAAATTTGGAGGCCTTATTACACGACTAAAATTCCATCTTTTCAATAAAAAATCAAGTTTAGTGCACATCCGGTTTGACCGGAAATGCCCACAACTTTCGATTTTTAAATGGAACACCCTATATATTTTTACATTTTTATAATCTAGAGGAAATTTTGAATACAATACATCCATTTTGGTCACTTTTTGATAAACATTAAAAATTTTATTAAAAAATCTATTTCTGAATCCAGAGTGCTGTGGTGCCCAAAATATATTGTAGTTTGTGTGCTACGTTGCTATAAAAATAAAAAGAGCAATATGATTGCATTACTTAATTCTCTAGAGGCGTTTAAAATTTTTAAATGTGATTTTTACCCACTAACTCGGTTTTTTTAAATGGGAATTTAATCGTTCACCAACATTTTTAAATACCTAATTTTCATACGAATCTAATGTTACCAAAATTTTGAAAATCCGCTCAGAAATATTTGAGATTTCAGCCAAAATACAATGCAAAAAAGCTTTTAGAAACATGCGGCTAATTGATAATAGATTAGTGGGCTTTGGAAACTAAAATGGCACATTTCTGTGTAAATCTGGTAACCTAATAACATTGGAAAAATCATAGTAGCCATTGAATGTAATAAAACAATATCAGCTGTCAGGCAGACTCGTGTAGTTATAGGCAATCTTGAGCTATCAAACATTTAATAATTGTGAGCGCAAAGAACGTTACAATTAAGTTTAGCATAGGTATGTGGAGGTAAACACAATTACATCCACAAGGACATTTGCAATAGAATGCGACATCAGTTCGGTTTTCAGAGTTTTATTTAAATGAACATAAATATCGGGCCTATAAATAAATAAAAATCAATTCCGTTTGAACAATTAAACTTAAACTAGGTAACAGTAGGTATCTTTAAAATAATTAATATAATTAAACCATAAATTGACATTTATAGATATTGTTCAAAATGTCCACCATTTTTTTCTATACACAATTCGGCTCTGCGTACAGTTGCTTGAATGGCTCTACGCAATTCAGCCGGCGTTATTTCATTAAGAGCCCGTAAAACTTTATTTTGCAGCTTTTCACGGGTATTTGAAGAAGTTTTATAAACTTTATTTTTGAGAGTGCCCCATACTTAATAGTCGAGAGGTGTTAAGTCAGGTGACCTAGGAGGCCACCTGATATGACCTTGATTTGCGATAAGGCGTTCACCATGCAAGTTGTTTAAATATTCCATCAGTCTTCTGGAATTATGTGGGGGAGCACCATCTTGTTGGAAAAACAGATTTTGTAAATAGGCAAGAGGAAGTGAGTCAAGAAATTCTGCTGTCTGGTTTTGTAAAAAGAATAAATATCGTTCGCCAGTAAGTGTTCCATCAAAAAATATGGGTCCAATTATTCAATCTCCAAGTACTCCAAGCCAACAGTTAAACCCAAATATTTCCTGAATATCCCCCCGCCCTACCAACCTCGGATTTCCTTGAGCCCAGTACCTAGTATTATTTCTGTTAAACATACCTTTGTTCGTAAATCTACTTTCATCTGAATATAAAATATGAAAAGGAAAACCTGGGTTTTGTTGTACTGCATTTAAGAACCAGTTGCAATATACTAGCCTCCTGTCGTTATCATCTCCATAAAGATGTTGGTGTGTTTGGCATTTATAAGACCGAAACTTATGTTTCTTTAAAATTCTGCAAACCGAAGACTAACTAATGTCGCATTCCATTGACAATTCCCTTGTTGATGTTGTTGGGTGTACCATCACAAATCCTAATACATCAATTTCGTTGTCCTCACTTACAATAAATGTTTGATGGTCATCTTGTTGATTGGGTTCGTTTCTTAATTCTTGTTCCACTCTGGCAAACAAGTGTCTGCTTGGATGACGTCTGTTGGGATATCGCTGCTGATACAGTTCTGCAGCTGCAGTTGAATTTTTGAGACGCTCTCCATATATCAGTAACATATAGACCTTTTCATTTCTACTAAAATTATTCATTTTCTTTACGTTTTGCTCAAAGAGATTTCCGCAACGCTTTATTTTGTATCTGTCTGACAGCTGATATTGTTTTATTACATTCAATGGCCACTATGATTTTTCCAATGTTATCAGGTTACCAGATTTACACAGAAATGTGCCATTTTAGTTTCCAAAGCCCACTAATTCATTATCTATTAGCCGCATGTTTCTAAAAGTTTAGTTGCATTGTATTTTGGCTGAAATCTTAAATATTTCTGAGCGGATTTTCAAAATTTTGGTATCATTAGATTCGTATGAAAATTAGGTATTTAAAAATGTTGGTGAACGATTAAATTCCCATTTAAAAAAACCGAGTTAGTGGGTAAAAATCACATTTAAAAATTTTAAACCCCTCTAGAGAATTAAGTAATGCAATCTGCTCTTTTTATTTTTATAGTAACGCACACAAACTAAAATATATTTTGGGCACCACAGCACTCTGGATTCAGAAATAGATTTTTTAATAAAATTTTTGATATTTATCAAAAAGTGACCAAAATGGATTTATTGTATTCAAAATTTCCTCTAGATTCCAAAAATGTAAAAACATATATAGGGAGTTCCATTTAAAAATCGAAAGTTGTGGGCATTTCCGGTCAAACCGGATGTGCACCAAACTTGATTTTTTATTGAAAAGATGGCATTTTAGTCGTGTAATAAGGCCTCCAAATTTCAATTTTCTATTCCAAACATTTTAGGAAATATCGGGGCGAGCGCAATTCGTGACTCACCCGGTATATTATATATGTACATTGTACATATAGTGGTGAAATAAAGACTGTCTATCTATAAACGATTTGAAACCAAATATTTCGAAAACGAAATTATCAAATTAAAATGAAACCTCAGAATCTAAGAAACCACAACTTCATTTTCAAACACCTTTTTAACGGAGTGAAAAAAAATTATCTCCGATTTATAGTTTAGAAGTTCTAACAATCTATAATTTCAGAAAGTTACAGTCATGTAGACCCAATATTGTCTGATGAAAACGCCTGTGACATGCAGACGGACATAACGAAACTAGAGCGCTTTTACGGAACCTTAAAAAGACAGGATAATTAATTTGGTTCTTACAGAATAAAGGTTTGTTAACTTATATAGGTATACTCTTTCAATTTCGATAAATAGTATTCAAAAGTGTATCTGCTTTCTACGAAATGTATAGTAAGTTAAACCAAAACCTCTCTAAAGTTATAATTATGAACTCTTGTATGAAACTGGATATAACTTATTGTTTCTTAAAGACCTTGCAATTAAAGTTTCAGCATTTAATGAAGTATTTTTTTCCACTGCGTATCCAATTACTTATTCGCGAGACCTGAGAGCAATTAGTAGAAGTTAGGGAAAGCGTTGTAACGGTGCAAGTTGTTTCAAACAAAGGCAGAACACGAGTGCTGTTATCTGAGCTGATCGAGTGCAGGGCAATCTCCCTCGGGAACTCCACAGAGACGAGCTTCCCATTCCCTGTTTCGCCTAGAGCGGGATATATATACATCAACGAAATAAAAAGGTCCCGGAAAATGACAATGCCGTACACAAACATCAAACTGTTATTGTTTTACTGTAAAAGGCTGATTGTTGGGTAAACATAAAATAAAAGTGCATGTATTAAGAGTTTAATCGTTTTCAATCCTTTTGGAAAAATATTATGTAATGCTAAAATTGTAATACACAAGCATAAATATGCAGTTTAGAGTTCCGTACGAAAATTAGCAAAACGGAACACTCATAGAATCACCTCGGTGTCTGTTTTTTGATTTTGGGGGTTAGCTTCAGAAGTGAAAAAAAAATTAGAAAAGAATTCAAGATCATCGTGTGGAGTGTTAAATGAAATCTCGTTAAAATCACGAATTAAAAATTATACAACTCAAAAATCTCTGCCCTCCCACCCTGTTCTCAAAAATGTCGCTTAGAAAAATCTGAAAAAAATCAAGATAAAAGTTTGCGCGAAAATTATCAGTATTTAATTCTTTAGACAAGTACTTCCACATCCACGTAGTGGATTGGAAGTATATGGTAATCCTTACAAAATTTTGATTTTTTTTTGTTGCGATAGGTTTAGAATGTCATGAAACATCGAAATTTTAAATTTAAGTGAAACAAATTTTCCGTTTGTCGGTCAATCTGTCTGTCTGTCTCCAACATCTTTTGTCCGCAGGTTTTCTCTGGAACGATTTAAGATATTGACTTAAACTTTTATATACGTATGTACTATAACGAGATCTGGAACTGGATTGTTTTTTAAACATATCCGGAGAAGGGTTGGGGGGTAAATAGGGGTAAATAAAGAAAAATGAGTAAAGCAAGATGGAAAAAGTACAGAAACTTAAGATTCGGTGTATTTACTAGACACAAAGGCCCCCAGATTTTTTTATAATATTTTCTACTCCCCCTATTACCCCCACTCTATTATTAAAGGAGTTGATAAAATAAAATTGAAATATTCACTTGAAATTTTGTCCACGGATGTATTATAACGACATCTGGAACTGGATTATATTTTTAGATAATTTCGTTGATGTGTTGTAGGTTAAATAGGGATAAAGAAGGGAAAATAAGTAAAGCAAGCTGGCAAGAATACAAACATTTAGGATTTGGAGTATATACGAAAAGTGAAGGCCTCAAACTTTTTTATAATATTTTCCATCCTCCCACCACTTCCACTTCATTATTGAAGGGGTTGATAAAATAAAATTGAGATATTTACTTAAAATTTAGTACATGTATGTATTATAACCACATCTGTATCTAGATTATATTTTGTAATGATTCCATGATGAAGTGTTCGGAGGTAAGTAGGGATAAATAGGGGCAAATAAGTAAAGCAAGGTACGAGTACAGAAACTTGGATTTGGTGTTAATACTAGAAGCCAAAGCTTCATATTTTCTTGCAACATTTTGCAACTCCTCTGCCACTCCCACTCCATTATTAAAGGGTCTGATAAAGTTAAATTGAGATATTCACATGAAATTTGGTAAACGTATGTATTATAACGACATGTGGAACTTGATTACATTTTGAGATCATTCCGTTGTAGGAGTGGGGGGAGGGGGGGGGTAAGTAGAGGCATATAGGGGAAAATTAGTAAAGTAATGCCTCAAATTTGTTTATAACATCTGTCTTAAGTATTATTAAAATTCTATGACCAATTATTTCCACATACTAGAGTGCAATTATAGTCAAAATCTTTTCCTTTAAAGACAACTGAATGAAAGAATCTGGACGTTGAAGCAGTGATTCCTTAGGCAGCATTTTTTTTGTGTATAAAAAGATAGCTCGACGATTAACTTTGTTCTGCGGTTTGATATCATTTGCTTGGGACGGGCATAGATGATTATTATTAATAATAAAACAACAAGTATGCTTTTTGAAAAAATATTGATGTAGTTGTCAGCATTGCAGTACCTGCTTACTGCAACTAGGTCCTATTATATTTTTATAGTAGCAGTATAAGTATTATGTGGCAGTAGGGTAGCCTAGTGGTAATTTCGTTTGTTTAAACATAATCGAGAAATAAGTGGTAAGGGAATATTTTGGCCCCTTCCCCGTGTCAAGAGGAACAGAAAGTCGCAAACGTATGACATTTGCATATTAGTACTAGCCATAGCAAATGATACAAGCTCGACTTACCTAATTAATCTTTGTGTCAGCATAATACAGAGAAATCGAGAAAGACTGAATATATCGCTCCCTAAAAATTTCTTGTGCACCACTCACACTATTTTGTGAACATTTGCACGTTGGCGTCAGTGACTTAGTGCGGCGTCACAAATTTGGATATTTTTCAGAGTTTAGGGACAACAGATCGAAGTTCCCAAGATGTTAAATGGAAGCTGATCAAAGTTTTCAGTACATTAGCACTTTTGTGGACTTTGTATTATACAAAATATATCGTACAAAAAGTCTTGACTGTGTTGTTAATTGTGGAAGTGTAGCAATATGAAATGACGCCAGTTTTTATTAAATTACCTCGATTTATCAACTAGGAAAAATGCTTTATTAAATATTCTCCTTTCCTATCATTGTTTTATTACACATACTACTATCGTTAGTAGTAGATTGAATGTTAATTACGCTGAACTTGTACACACGTGCTTGTAAATGAAAATAAAATAAAACATATCTACTAAATATACAATTATTTATTATCGCCGAGTTTAACATCTGTAATATAACTTAAATGGTATTTATACTTAATTGCAATTCATCCAGTGATCTGGCGAGTGAATGCATCATTTTGAAATATATCGTGTGGTGTTTAAGAACTACCCAATTCTCTTGTTTAACATTACGAAACTGCCAAAACGGATTAAGGTCAGTGTTCAGGCTCTCAGTTCTCAAATATTAAACAATCCAAAACTGAGTAGTTTTTATCAACCACAATATACTTTAGAACAATATATTTAGTCCGCAGATCATCGATGACAACTATACTTTGAACTTTCATTCTTAATTTATAAAATTCGTCAGATTTTATATAATCTGTAGATTTCCTTTAACGTTCCTCTTGAATTGTACCATATTTAAAACGGTTGTCTCTGTAACATTTTTCTCTTTCGGCATAACCCTCTTCTTCGCTCAACTCAAGTTTAGATAAAAAAATACCAGTCAAACCAATATAAACTGTCAATTTCTATCCACATTGTTTATAGATTGCTCCAGCAGCACTTATTTTATCATAACCACTTTCAGTTTCATATCTGGGTTTTAAGTTGGATCTCATGTTAAGAGAGGAAACCTAACTTGATATTGGTCTTGTGACATGGCAGTGTGGTCTACAATATAAACGCACGTTAAAAATAATATTCTTACATTAACATATAACAATTTATCATAAACAAAATGCTTGGAATAATCGTTTCTTCTTACTGCTTGCAATCAGCTGACATGTTCCAACCTCAACTTTTCTTAGTTGAAAAATCGATGATATTTAATAAAAACTCGCGTCATTTCGTATTGCCACACTTTCACAATTAATAATACAGCCAAATGTTATCATTTTGTATTATATAATCTCCACAAAAGTAGTAATTTATTGTAAAGTTCGGTTAGTTGCCATTTAATACTTGCTCTGACGAATGTCACGACCTATGTAAATCACTATCACTGTCGCCAACGTGCAAATATTGAAGGTATCACAAAATAGTGTGAGTGACATACAAAATATCTTTAGGGAGTAGCACTCGATCTCCCTGTATCACCTATTATTAAACCTTTTATTTAACTTTATTCCTTATATGACATTATATTATTTATTCCTTAGTTCATTGTATTTAAGTTATATGAACGTTACCTACATACAGTTTTTCAGTGTTGATTTTTATCTCTAATACTGAATTCAAATTTCTTTATACCTATCACATTACTTCTTCCTATAAAAAAGTTACTATTTAATAAAACATTCTTTCGTACTATTACTACTACTAGCTTTGTAAGTGGTATTTAGGACCATGAACAAATAACCGAATTCAATTAACCAAGTGACGAGAAAAAATTATCGCCAAATCCGCCCGTTTTGCGTAGCGGATTGCGAGCTTGGGAAAAATTGTAAAAAGGTTTAGTAGGTCTCAAATTAATCGTCATTAAAAACCAAAAGAGGAATCTTTCTTGGTTTTTGAAAATGTTCAGTAATTACCCCTATTTAGGGGTTGAAGTAGCCCCACCATTTTTTAAAAAATATCAGTAAATCTATTTGTATTATTTCTATTAAATCAATAAATTAAGCCGAACTATGTATTTTCTATCAAGAGGGGTTAAACATTACCCATAGGCCCTCGAAGGGGGTGAAATATGTTTTCCATATTTGTCATGACTTGAAGCGTTTAAATACTTTATTTTTAGAATTTTTAAAATATGTTTGGTTCTTTTTATATTCTGGGGATGATTTTACCCTCTTCGAGGACCTATGTGTGAATTCTTAAGCCTTCTTGATAAAAAATACATAATTTTGCTTTCTTAGGATTAATTTAATAGAAATGAAAGAAATAGAATTATTTTTAGATTTATTGATATTTTTTAAATTTTAGGATTTAGGGTCATTTCAAACCCTGGATTGTGCTAATTATCCAAGATTTTCAAAAAACCAAGAACAGTGCCTTTTTGATTATGCAATCAACTACGCAAAAACAGGCGAAAAACAGCTTTTTTGAGGTCACTCTTTTTTTTTCATAATTGTTGTCACCCTTCTTTTAAAGTTGGTGCAATAAAAAATATTAAATGCAGTTTTCGTCTGACATATGCCCCTAAGCAATAAGTATAAACATAAATTATATAGTGTCAAGATGTCCTTGAATGGAACTATTTCTAGCTGTATCTACCCCTGTTTGCGGGATTACTCTGGACCACCGTGTAATCCTGCTATAGCTACACGGAATTAGCGCCTGATAACGGTCCTCGCAAGACCTCCTTTATTATTGTGGCTATATTACAGTCAGTGGTGTAGTCAAAATGAAATGATGCAGGGAGATAGTCTTCGTGACGTGGTATCGCAGATCAGGGTTTTAGTGTCAACTGTAGACAATAGACTGTGTGCACTTATTTTTAAGTGGAAACATATAAAATACTCATATATACATTATAGCTGAAAGAATTTTTCTCCAAAAGAATGGTTTTAAATACTTTTAAAAGAAATTTAGTTTCAAATGAAATATTCGCCACCAAAAGAGACATGTGACGTCCCTCTCTATGAAAATAAAGGAGTATTGTTTACTTGAGATGAGTGGGGCAAACGCAATTTTTTAATCACATTGATCGCTACAGCGCTCACTGTTCTTTGCAGCAGTGATTATGTCACTCATTGGATCACTTCGATATTTTCCCACCAATAGCTGTTAGCGATTGATCAGTTGAAAGAACAGGTGACAAGTAGCAGTGACTGTCATCGCCGTCACATCTCTATTGTGTCCTATGGTGGTACTATCCCGTATAACCAAACTTTATTTAACCTATATCGGGTCTATATGGAAATCTTTACTCGATAAAGACAGCCTATATTCTTTTGGTACAGCGACGATACGGGTTTGAATACATTCTGGGTATAGACAGAATAAAGTTGGCATTTGTCGATTCGATAGGGACACGATACATTCTGGATTTAGATTGAATGGAGTTTAATTTATCGAATCGCTATCACACCGCGTAGATTATTAGTTATGTATACGTCAATATACCATTAGTGTATTTAAGCACATGTTGCAAATGAAACAAGCTAACCGTTATACTCTTAGCCGATTTACTGCACTTTTTATATAATTGTTGTACATTCTATAAGATACTCTTCGCAGTTTGTAAATAATATTAGTTTTAGACATTTTTAGTTTAATTACAAACCACAAAAAAATGTGCAAAGAAATTTTTTTTATTTAAAAAATGTATAACTTTTTTATTTATTGATCGATTTTGTTCAAGAACGATAGGGTTCTTCCTCTAACTAACACTAACTTACTCTCCAAATTTCAACAGAATCGGACTTTTCATTATTAAGTTACCGTGCTTACAAGAAACGTGACGTACGGACAGACGTTTTGAAGTTGTTCAGAACTCAATCACCAACACAGTGATATGAAATTTTTTTCTCTACGAGCAATATTACCGATTTTAGAAATGTACCGATTGAATGCAATATACTCTTCATTTTGTATTTACGAAGAGTATAATAATATGGGGTCCTAGTGGGATGCGAACCTACGGCACAGATCTAAAAATTTAGTGCACTAGTGTACTGGGCAATAAACGGAAATATTGAACTTACCCATATTTCTAAATTATTACGAATTTTGGTCTACGATGGGAATCATGTTGAACTACCATTGGATTCAAGAACATTGCCTACTCAAAATACCTAGAGCTGTAAACGTTCGTCATATGGATAATGGATATTATTTTCTTCTATTCACTACTTTGCACGTAGTAATGGAAATCCGAGGAACGCATAACCTCACATTTAACAGTCACGCGCGTCAGTTTTATACTGATAAGGCATGTTTTAAAAATAGAATCGGTATAGAAAACGGAACAGAATCTATACAGTTGCATTATTATCTCGTCTATAATTTAATGTTACTCAAGATGTGCGATAAATAAGGAAAGATCAGTACCGATTATGTAAAGACTCGATATCTATTTAGTGTATAATATATATGGATGACATATAGACTTAATAAAGTTGTAATACATTTTCCATAACAGTATACTGTTTTTATCGGAGAACTTTACAGGATCTATAGTAATAAGTTATCGATAATATAACGTTACTTTATATCTGCTATAAATGTAAATCATATATTCTATACAGGAAAAATATATACAGATAATGCTTTGTAGTCGCTGTACAGTTTAAATAGAGAATATATCTGTAGAGGAAATATTTAGCTGTACTATAAATACGCTATATAGTTGAAATCTTTTCCGAGAAATCTTTATAGATTAAATACCAATCTATATAGTCCACGGAAACCTATATCACTTGGATATACGGATTATTATTCGCGGAAAGTGGCAGATTAATATTAACTGATTTCTTTTAAGGTTATGTTGTGAACATAAATAATCGCAAATTAGCCAAATTATTAGATACAATATAATAATGTGTAATAATGCGAAAACTAAATCATAAATTTAAGAATTATATTAGGTCAATATAGGCTATATTTATAGACACACGACTAATTATACTCACAAATACGGTAAACAATCTATCAGAAACATGTGACATACGAGACGTTGCGCGTTGCCAGGATCACTAATAAGGTCGCTTTTTCGAAATCATTCAAATATTTCAATATTACTTCATATTAATGCATCATTTGAAGTGAATTGTTATGTATGACAAACACTCTATTGTTCGTAAAACCAAAAAGTTGTTTTTTCCAGTAAGTACTGTGGGCACATATATTTTTTCTACATGCTATTTTTTCGAATACGGCTAATCTTAGACAAACGTTTCACACTATTACAACGAAATCTCAGTTCAGTACTATTTACATAGAACTGTTGATATAGTTAACAGTTTTTTTTTTTTTAGTTTTTATACAATGTTAAGTTTGTGAAGTTCTTCTTTTAATATTGGCAACCAAGTTGTACAAACATCTACGGAACAATTCGACACGCATCTATCCTCATACAATAATATTATTGCAGATTCTTTAATTTTTCTTTTTTTGCTATCTGCCTCTTTTGTTAAAATTTTTGCCGAGTCCCAGTTTATTCTATGTCCGTTCTCCCAAGCGTGTTCGCAGATCTTGGACCATCTTTTCTGATATAATTTTGATGTTCGCCCAATCTTACACTAAATGGTCTGGATGACTCACCCACGTAATGTTTGTTGCACGCACACGGAATACTATAAATGCAGTTTTTTGAATTTTGCTCGTGGTTCTTCGGCCTCGTCTTTGTCAGAATAGATCTTAAAGTGTTGTTTGTTTGAAATACCGTCCTAATATCAAACCTATCACGGATGCGGCGCAACTTTTCGGATAATCCGCATACATAAGGAATTAACGCTGTGTAACGTTTTTCAGGTTTTTGTCGTACCTGATTGTTAGTTTCAATATTTATGAAGGTTTTATCGAAAAAACCCCCAGGGTATTGGTTAATTATAAGAACTTCTTTTATAATACGCTTCTCATTGTTTAGTATTTCATCATTAGAAGAAATGATTTTGGCCCTATTATACCAACATTTTACAACACCCCTCTTAACGAGCATTGACTGATATGAGTTGAAATTTAAATATCTGTTGGTATATGTTGGTTTTCTATACACACTTTTTACAATTGTGCTATTTACTCTTTTAGCTAAAACATCTAAAAATGGTAATTCATTTCCAGTTTTCTTTTCTAAAGTGATAATAGAAGGTTCTTTATTATTTAAATGTTCCAAAAAACTATCTAGTAACTCAATACCGCGAGGACAGATTGCAAAGATATCATCTACGTATCTCCACCAGATAACCGGTTTGTATGCACAATTTTGAACATGTCTAGTCTCAAAATCCTCCATAAATATATTGCATAAAATCGGTGATAATGGAGAACCTACTGCGAAACCGAAATCCTGCTGATAGAAACAATTTTCCAATTGAAAATAAGTTGTTTTTACACACATAATTAAAAGTTCCATTATGGTATTTACATAACAAACATCCTTAGAGCTGTGTATTTATCATACACAGTAAAAGAGAATTTCCAAAAAAGCCTTGAAAAAGGAAGCAGATTAGATTTTCGAAACGTCGCGAAATATTTAATTTCAAGTTTTTATACTTATTTGTGTTATTTATTTAAAAAAAGCAATTTCTAACTGATCCTTTGACGTAAAAGTCACAGGCGTAGAGATTATTTACCAGTAACATACTGGTTAATTGTGATATTTTGTAGATTCTCCGAGCACCGCTTAAAAAGAAAAATACATGTGGCAGGAAGTCCCAAAGAATCGAAGAAGAAAAAAAAATTGTCAATAGAGTAGTAGAATGTGTACATCCATCACTGCAAATTGATAACATATATATTAAAATTTTGAAAAAGTGCATTGATCCATAAGTTAAAAATAGTGTAGGTTAAAAATAGTGTAGATTGTTTTAGTTTATATGTTCAACAAGTAGAAATAATATTAGCTGGCGTTAGTCCAGAAGCTGAAATTGGCAATTGACCGAAAATTGAGAAAATCGGAATGAATTTTTATTCGTGTACTGAAAGCATTGTAGCTTTGTTGTCGTGCGACGGATATCGACTTGTTTACTCCTAAAATATTGGAAATGCTCCAAAAAAGTGATATTTCACGTGGCTATTTTTTAAAATATTTTTGCCATTTCCAACCCTTTATTTCAACCCTTCATTAATTAATTATTGTCTAAAAGTTTTAAAATTTCTTAGACAAATGGTCGATGCTTAAATCTTTTATAGGTCCATCTGTCTATCATCTTAATGTTCAAGTATACATGAAACGATTCCCAATTTCGGTATAATTTTTCCGAAGTTCGAGGTGCATGTAAGATTCTAAATCTTTCTCAAGCTAGAAAAAAAAATGCGCATAGTAGGTACAAGTAAAGTCTGACACTCTTCAATAGCATATTTTAAAAAATTGATTGAAGGAGCCGTTACTCTGTGGTAGTTAATCATTTTGCACAAATAACTAAATAAAACACACTACTATGTTTTCTACCACTATGTATTTATAAAAATTGCGACTGCAGTTTCGACTTACAAAGCCATTGTCAAGCAGTGAATCAAAAATGACTGATTTACAATTATACAGAAATGTTATATATAGACAATATTGGTTGGATAGATAGGTACAATAAGGGCTTAGGCAGGTAGATGACAATAATAAACTTAATTATGAATATTCAATTATGGGTCTGCCGGCTGTAAATAAAGGTGAATATATCAGATCTAATTGATCATTTAACAAATGTTAATGATGTAAAATTTGTTAAATGATCAATTAGATCTGATATATTCACCTTTATTTACAGCCGGCAGACCCATAATTGAATATTCATAATTAAGTTTATTATTGTCATCTACCTGCCTAAGCCCTTATTGTACCTATCTATCCAACCAATATTGTCTATATATAACATTTCTGTATAATTGTAAATCAGTCATTTTTGATTCACTGCTTGACAATGGCTTTGTAAGTCGAAACTGCAGTCGCAATTTTTATAAATACATAGTGGTAGAAAACATAGTAGAGCATATTTTAATCTTCACGACAAAAAAGCGTTCTTTTAGCAGATATCAAGGCGGTTCTTTGCATAGCTCGCTGCCAATCTTTCTTGCTTGTAAGTCACTTGGTAGCAACGTAAAAATTCCATCTGGTATAGATATTGTAGTATCGCCCTTTTTTATCATTCATATTAACAGATTTTTTACAGAGTTCTATCAAATGATTATTCGCTAATAAAATCAACACACAATTTCACTACAGCTCACGCATTACTGCTGATCTGTGGAACCACTGATGTGATGTCACATTTGGCAACACTCCGTTTTACGGCTACATTTTATAATTAATTTAAGGGAGAAGTCGTTATAAGACAACTCTGATTTTTGCACATTTATTATTTGAAACATAAACTTTCAAACCATGCTATAGAAAATATTCTAACTGAACCCATTATGGCAGCTTTATTAGATTCGCCAGTTTGAATTTTTAACTCTTAACATCTGATTTAGTACTAGCTTTTTATTAGATATTATCAGATCTAATTACAAATTACTAGACATTTGTTTATCGGCGACTTCGCCAAAACTCGAAAATTCTCAATTTCCATAGAAACTTCTTGCGCAATTTCAGGTAAATGCTTGAACACACACGAAAAAATAGATTAAGAACCCCCTTCTTAAAATAAAAAAATATCGGTTAAAAATCTTTCCGCCATTGTAGTTATTGAATTCATATACTTAGTACATGCTTTAAAAAAAATTAGTCTAAAACTAACATGGCATGAATGCAGAAAAATATACATCATTCTGTTTAAGCTTGCTTAAAGTATAAAGGTAATGTTGTATCTACCCTAGACGAAATTTATATTCGAAATTGCATACACATGTTATTTCTCAAGAGCGTGATACACATGTAGTATACTGAACGCTGCATGAAGTTGGGGGAGCAATTCGACGTTACAGTAATAGCCAAGACACATTACGTTTTCGAAATGGTCCCTACCGTGTTTTCCTGGAGAAAATCGTGGACGTAGAATTTATTTTACTGCGTCTCATCGCACAATTTTCTTTAGTTGCTGACAATAAAAGTAAATATTTTTCGAAATCGTAGAGTATGTGAAATATATTCTTTATAGGATTTTGCAAACAGCAGAAAATAGGTATCTATGGGAAATAAAAGAATAACTATGTATAAAAATATTAATGAAATCTTTGCATTCTTTTGATAACCTGAATTCTGGTTATGCTAGCAAATTAAATGCTAAAATGGATTTGTATAATTTGTAATTTGACAATTCTCATTCAAAAACTAGCGTCCACACAGTCCCCTACGGTCATGCAAATTAAACTAGTATCTACATAACCCCCTACGGTAATGAAGATTCAGTTAAAAATGAGAACAAGGGCCTAAAATGAGTTTATTTTCCTGCCTTGTCTTAAAAACTTTTCATTCTAATGGATTACATTGTCATGAAATCTATCATTCTGTTTTTTGGAAATACTTAGCCTTTGAAACGTTTTTCGTCCTTATTTTGGACTCATTAGAAAGGCACAAAGCCACTCATAAAGATGTTTCATACAAAAGTAAGACAATTTCTATGAATAAGTAGGTGTGAAATAATTATATTTGACGTTGACTGATAAAAAACAACAGATGTTCACTTATCTCTTAGCTAACTAGTATTGGAGCCTATATACTCTATGCGTGTTTAAAATTGAATAATTATTTGTTTGCTTAATTGTATTGAAATATATTCTTTATAGGATTTTGCAAACAGCAGAAAAAATAACTATCTATGAGAACTAAAAGAAAAACTATGTATAAAAATATTAATGAAATCTTTGCATTCTTTCGATAACCCGAATTCTGGTTATGCTCACATATTTAATTTTAAAATGGATTTGTATAATTTCTTATTTGAAAATTCTCATTCAACAACTAGCATCCAGCGTAAAGTATGTATTTGTACATTTGTCATTTTTGATGTATTATACAGTTACCATTTTTTATTTCTCTTTCGGTGAGACATATTTCAAAACTAACAACAAAGTTTGAAAGGGTAGAATTATGCTACCCGTCAAAAAAAGGCCGTATGTGCATTTTTTGTCAAATTGTGTTAAAATGGTGCTACTATTTTAAGAATTTGTACAGTATATAATATTGTATAATATTCAAAATATAGTCTTTTTAAATTTAAATCGAAGATAGTGACAAGGAAGAAACATCGCTTGTGTCCATTTTAGACATATGTGTATCTTTCTATCAGAGTTACATAGTATAAGCGGTGTATTTAATCATATATACAGCTTTTTTCTCTAGCATAATCGTAAAAACGCAGTGACTCGAACGTGCTAAATGCGCATTTACTTTTTATGCCCTTTATATTTAAACTAAACATTCTATGGGTTTAAAAATTTATAGTAAAAATTGTTACTGTTCTTTTATAGAATTCTTTAAAACTGTAAATAAGTTTGATATATTATTAAATTTTCCTGGTTATTATACTCTTCGCAAATACAAAACGAAGAGTATATTGCATTCGATCGCCACATTTCTAAAATGTCAGTCCGTCCGCCTGTCAGTCGGTCTGTCCGTCTGTCTGTCTGCCTGTCTGTCTGCCTGTCTGTCCATCCGTCACGTTTCTTGTAAGCACGAAAACTTAAAAACGAAAAGTCCGATTGTATTGAAATTTGAACAGTAAGTTACTGTTAGCTAGAAGAAGAACAAAATCTATCAATAAATAAAAAGTTACTAATTTTTTAAATAAAAAGAATATAATATTTTTTATTGTTTGTAATTAAACTAAAAATGTCTAGAACTAATATTACAACTATTTACAAAAAAAAACTGAAAAGACTATCCTATAGAATGTGAAACAATTATATAATAAGTGCAGTAAATCGACGAAGAGTATAATGGTTAGCTTGCTTAATTTCTAATTTAAAAGTGGAATATATGGTATTCTTGCTCCGCGAAATCTTAGATTTGGTGACAGAAAACGTCTTGTGAAATTGTAATATTTTCCAATAATTTTTACCACTGTTAAAGAATTGCTATTTACAGAAGAAACGGGCTAACCATTATACTATTCGTAGATTTACTGCACTTTTTATATAATTGTTGCACATTCTATAGGATAGTCTTCGCAGTATTTTATAAATAATATTACTTTAAGACATTACCTGTTTAATTACAAACCATTTAAAAAAAACCGCTGCCTAAGGAATCACTACTTCCACATCCACAGTTTAATATTACATTAACATTAATATTCCACAAAAAAAATGGGTTTCGTAAAAATGCGAGAACATTAGTCTAGGTATCAAAATTTATTAAACACACAAGTTTTACAAAAACGACGCTAGATGTCGGCAAGAGCATGAATTTAAATATTAAAATAATCAAATACAAATTTTACAGAAACGTGGCAAGGCGTCGGTTGGCGTCGAGACGTGAAGATATAAGAATATGAATCTAAGTATCAAAATTTATCAAATTCAGAAGTTTTACAAAAACGACGCAAGGCGTCAGTCGGCGTCGAGACGAAAAATGGGAGAATATGAATCTAGGTATCAAAATTTATCAAATTCAGAAGTTTTACAAAAACGACGCTAGGCGTCGGTCGGCATCGAGACGTAAAAATATAAGAACATATATTTAGATATCAAAGTCTATCAAATTCACAAGTTATACAAAAACGACGCTGGACGTAGGTGGGTGTCGAGACGTAGACATGCAAAAATATGAATCTAGGAATCAAAATATATCAAATACACGAGTTTTACAACAACGACGCTAGGCGTCGGTCGGCGTCGAGACGTAAAAATGCAAGGACATGTATTTATATATCAAAGTTTATCAAATACAAAAGTTATACAAAAACGACGCTGGGCATCGGTCGGTGTCGAGACGTACAGATGCAAAAATATGAATCTAGGACTCGTAATTTATTAAATACATGAGTTTTACAAAACGACGCAAGGCATTGGTCAGCGTCGAGACGTAAGAATGCAAGAATAAGATTCTAGGTATCAAAATTTATAAAATTCAAAATCAAATCTTTCAAAAAGTATGCGATCTAACAGTTCCGAACGCTTTCGTGCCCAAGAAAACAACCGAATTTCCAAGCGTTACGCAAATCGTTACTGGATTTCCGTATTACCGTTACATCTTCGATTTGTTAAATATTTTCAATGTAAATTAAAAATTAATGCATTGGTTTCTAGCACATACGCCAAAAAAATGAAGTTATGGACTCTTCCTAGCTTGCTCTACTGATTTTTTCCAATTACACACCCCTCTACACCCCTTCAACAAAAAATATTATGAAAACAGCTGAGGCCTTGGCTTCAAGTACATACACCGAATTTCAAGTTTCTGTACTCTTGCCAGCTTGCTTTACTTATTTTTCCATATTTATTCCTATTTAACCCCCAACCCTCCAACGGAATAATCCTAAAATATAATCTAGTTCCTGATGTCATTATAATATATACGTATACCAAATTTCATATAAATATCTCAATTTTATTTTATCAAACCGTTTAATAATGGAATAGGGTGGCGGTAAGGGGGATGAAAAATATTATAAAAAATTTTGAGGCCTTAGCTTCTAGTACATCCACCAAATTTCAAGTTTCTGTACTCTTACCAGGTTGATTTACTTATTTCCCCCTTATTTACCCTCGAACCCTTCACCGGATATGTTCAAAAAACAATCCATTTCCAGATCTCGTTATAATATGCGTGTACAAGATTTCAAGTTAATATCTTAAACCGTTCCGGAGAAAACGTGCGGACAAAAAAGTTACAGACCGACAGACATAATTTTTTTTTCGCTCCAATTTAAAATCTCGACGTTTCGTGACATTCTAAACCTATCTGAAGAAAGAAAAATTTGAATTTTTTTTTTACGATTACTATACTTCCAATCGACTACGTGGATGTGGGAGTAATTAAATTTTTTCCTTAATTTAAATAAGTATTAGCTTTTTTATGTATCTATCAATTTTGTTAAAAATGAACAGACAGATAGACGGACGAACACTTTTAATGTTGTGTAGAATTCGATCACCAACACAGTGACATGAAGATTTTTTCACTACGAGCAATATTACCGGTTTTATAAATGTGCCGATTAATTAATGCAATATACTCTTCGTTTTGTATCGGCGACTGTAATATTACCGGTTTTATAAATGTGCCGATTAATTAATGCAATATACTCTTCGTTTTGTATCGGCGACTGTAATAACAGTTTTATGTTACTAACAAAATTGCAGCCAAATCAACCTAATCTTGATGTGCACGGGTGGATTTTTCCAAAATGGAACATGAGAGCCATTATTCACGAAGATGAATAATGGTCATAATCGCGAATGTAATACTAAGCTTTTTCTATATCTATTAAACAAATAAATTAGACTAAATGAGACGAATCAATTAGACTGAATTAGATTGATCGGTACCTGCTCGTAAGAAGTAGAAAACGTAAACAAACCATATGGCGATACATTATTCGACTATCACTATCAGCGAGTTGATTGTCATCTGCAGCAAGAGTTGATCGAAGTCGATTTAAAATATCATTGGATCAGTGAAACAGTGATTTTTGAATTTGCATTTGTAATTAGCCAGATGCAGTGAATTATGAATTGATAATTCACTACAGTGAATTATAGGTACGATTTTTCATCCAAAAAATGCTAATAATTGTCATATAATTAAATAGGTGTAGATAAAATATTTTAAAATAGTAAAAATGAATAACAACAGAGTATATTAATATTACTTCCACATCCACGTAGTGGACGGATAAATTTTGAAATTTTTTGTACGATTTTTTCTACTCCACTACGTGGATGTGGAAGTAAACCTACTCTTGGCGAAAGCCTTAAAAATCACTTTGAGAGGTATTGTTTATAAATTCCTGACTACATCGATAAACAATTTACTTAAAAATTATTATCAGTTCAGAAATTACTTAGCAGAAAATAATATCAAAAAGTATACCTAGGCGAAAACTCATTTATATTTAATATTTCTCGTTTCGCCCCAGAATATTTCAAATTAAGAGTTTAATACTCAATTTAATTGCTGGTGAAATAGATGTATACAAAGAGATTAACAGCAGAAAGAGTCCTACACAAACATTCTAAATTGCCAATAAGATTGCTTTGCGACACTAAATAAACGACATAATCTACTAATACCGTGTAATAACATTAAGGCATTACGGTCTGGTAGTGAAGGGAGCGCTTTATGTCAATTATAACTGTGACGCTTTATCTTTGACGAAACTTTAATAAATGCCTCACTATAACTGAGTGGGATTAATAATAGTAAAAGTAAAGTGTATATCTTTCCGTGTTATTTTCTGGCATCAAAAATTCGTAAGAGAAAGGACTTTTTTCTTCTTGTAGCAAATGGCACATCACAAAAAAGAAACGTGAAGTTTAAAACAGAAAACGATATACCACGCAAAACTACCTGGGTCATTTTGTATAAGGGGAATATTTTTTTCTAGATTCTTGCTTTGTTAGCAACAAAGCAGATTCCTAAGAATATTTTTTAATTTTCTAAAATACTTTCTATAATATTTATGTCGAATTCATATCAGCGTCAATGAAATTTAAGATGTATACGTATACATTCATGTAGTGGAAGTAAAGAAATTTTCTTTTTTTTTTTTTTCTTGAAATGGGTTTAGAATGTTATGAAACGTCCAAATTTTAAGTTTGAGAGAAAAGAAAAAATCTGTCCGTCTGTCGGTCTGCCTGTTTGTCTGTAATTTCCTTTTGTTCACATGTTTTCTCCGGAACGGTTTACGATATTCGCTTGAAATATTGTACAATGTTAGGTTAGATCACACACAACACGATTGACTTTTTACAAAAATTTGTTTTAATTTTTGCTGACTTGAAGAGTCTTGAAACAAAGGAATATTGTGAACGAGCCTGTGAATCAGGTGATGTTGAGTTGGCAAAAGGAGCAGCTGCGATATGAAACATGATAAGACCTCTTATGTGTGTAACTCTAAGTTCTATGAATAGTGTGGTATTATTTTATATAACAGCTTCCCCGTTATATAAAAAGTTGGTGCTTTTGCAACAACTTTTGAAAGTGAAATAAATGGAAAGTATGAAATATTGAAAACGATAAAATATAACAATAAAATGTGAAAGGTACACAAAATGTAAAAATGTAAAATTGTAAACGTGTAAAATGTAAAAAATATAAAATATGAAATAGTAAGCGTAAAAATGCAATACAGTGCATGTATGAAAAGAATGAAAGGGTACTAAAATAAAATTGAATAATTTTCACTGAAGAGTTTGAGCACAAAAGTTAGAAAGGCACAAAACTGTTTTAACTAAGTTCTATATCTTCGGATTCTTCGTCTTCTCTTCTTAGTGTAGGTCGTCCTCGTTGAGGGAATAGGCTAGTAAATGTCCTGGAGAGTTTACTAGGTCTCGGAGGAGCTGGGGGTGATGTAGAGAGATCGGTGGTTCGACTTCTTCGGTATATTCTATACTTACAGAATAGATACACAAATCGTAGTCCAAAGATTAAAACAATTATGAAGTAAGTGATCCAAGAGACGTGCTTGGTAACCAAGAGTTCATTTATTAAGTCGTCTAACTCTTTCGATTATTGGTCCAGTTTATGTTTAGCGATATCGAGGTCCTCGGTGTTCAGGTTAATTAACTTGAAAGGTTTTAGTTTGGACACACGAATGTCATCGGGGAGTTGGCTGCAACACTCAAATGGAACTTGAATTGGATGATTATTGTCTTTTACACTGGTAAAGTCACTTGTGCTAGCTTGGATTTTGGCAATACCTACAAAAGCGTAGCAATTTGATTGTAGTCTAATGATTGAGTTCGTGGAGATTGTGTCTGTCGAACTTATTTTGGGACAGTTAATGTTCACATGTAAGGGTTCTGCGTTTTTCACTAACCACTTGTTTTCTCCTAGTTCTTGTACGTTGTAGCCTTGACTGATGATGAGTGACGTTTGGGAGTTTTCGAGTAGTGTGTTGAGGTTCTTGAAGAGACGGGCTTCGCATATGGCATTGTTGTCGATTGGATATGCAAATAGATTTGATCACAGCTTGGTATTAAAACGGATTGATTTACATCTTTTGAGGTCTGCGATGGATATGAACATCAAAGAATCATCATCTCTCGCGATGTATTTCTGGGAGGTTGATAAAATGAAATAGACCAGTTCTATTATCCAGAATAGGGATATGATATAGTTTGAAAACAGAATATATTTGAGGGTCTATTAGTGGTATGTCTAATACAAATATTATTTCAGGAAGGCTTTTAGTTCAATAATATCTAAGTATTGTCAAACCTTTGATAATTTAATCGGGTGTGGTAAATTGACTTTTCTCTTGCAAAGAGTTTACCAAGTACTGGGGATTAATAATTAATGTGTGAATTATCTTAAGTCTCGCAAATGTGATGGAATTTAGAATATCGTTTAAATTGTCCTTGATAAATAGTTTGCCATGAGTTGTTGGCAAATACTTAGGAATTTTAATTTTGTATAAACTACTCGCGTATCGCCTTTTTCGAATTCCTTTAAATCATTATTGAATGTCTCTTCGTCAGTTTGTAATTGTCGAACAGTTAGGTTGAAATTCTTTATGACTGAAGTTGTGACTGATATTTGGTTTTTGAGTAGGTATTTTTTTAAATGGGTGTTCGTCGTTGTTTAATTTTTTAATACTATTAAGATAATATTTGCCGTGTTCAGCATCTAGATTGCCGGTGATTGATTTAAATATTGAACACATACCGTTCAAAAGTCCGCGTTCGTAACGTTTTGTATCGAACAATATTTCGTCGAATTTACTCTTTATGGTTTTAGAAATTACTGTTAATAGACTAAGGTGTGTTTTAACTTCACTTGTGAAGGTTACCTTGTCTAGATATATCAGGTCAAGGGTGACGAAGATTTTGTCTAGGACTTTGTCGTCGTTTCTATCAATGTCGCTTCTGTCAGTGAGTGTGGAGATGTTCTTATGTACTAGTAACGTCCATTTCTTGTGGGAAATTACAGTATTAGTGTCTCGGAGACACTCCGATAGTGTTGTTAATGAGGCGTTATCAATGTTTTCATCTCCGTGGAGTCTCGTAGTTTAATGCGACTTCGCAGAGCGAACTGCGTCTGTATGACATCAACTTGTGTGACCAGGGATGACTTCTTACTTGCTAATGTGTTTGTTTGTTGTTCGTTGAGTGATTGCTTCTTAAAACTAATGGTTGCTTGTTGACAATGTTTGTTGGTTGATTGTTGCTTGAAATTGATTTTTTGATTGTTGTTTAAAATTGATTTGTTGT
The DNA here is from genome assembly GCA_963583905.1 of Stenurella melanura. Taxonomy (NCBI): domain Eukaryota; kingdom Metazoa; phylum Arthropoda; class Insecta; order Coleoptera; family Cerambycidae; genus Stenurella; species Stenurella melanura. The sequence goes on along the minus strand of OY757317.1, from coordinate 61,530,259 downwards.
CTGCTACGTTGTGGTTCTTTTTCCTTCACAAAGAATTGAAGTTCACCAGTCCTGTCCTAAAGTTCTCCTTGTTCTGCCTAGCTTTCTCTACAGTTAGGCACATTTTTGCAGATGTTGTCCTTGTTCTCTAGGGTAGTTTTCTGGTAGTTAGGCTCCGGTACAGGATGTTTAAAGATCCTACCGACTGCGCCAAATTTTGTTAGATCACACACAACACGATTGACTTTTTAAAAAGATTTATTTTAATTAAAGGATAGTAGCTACTATTCGACATGAGAATGATTTGTATACAAAAGTGAGTTAAGAACTGAGATTCAAATGTGGCTTTACCTATATTTATAAAGTAAAATATGCTGACTTGAAGAGTCTTGGAACAATGGAATATTGTGAACGAGCCCGCGAATTAGGTGATGTTGAGTTAGCAAAAAAAGCAGCTGCGATATGAAGCATGATGTGGCTGATGAGGCCTCTTATGTGTGTAACACTAAGTTCTATGAATAGTGTGGTATCATTTTATATAAAATATATTATAACGAGATCTGGAACTGGATTGTTTTTTGAACATATCCGGTGAAGGGTTGGGAGGTAAATAAGGGGAAATAAGCAAATAAGCAAAGCAAGCTGGTAGGAGTACAGAAACTTGAAATTTGATGTATGTACTAGAAGCCAATGGCTCAAAATTTTTTATATTTCCAATCCCCCAGCACCGCCCCACTCCATTATTAAAGGGGTTGATAAAATAAAATTAAGATATTCACTTGAAATTTGGTATACGTATATATTTTAATGACATCAGGAACTAGATTATATTTTGGGATTATTCCGTTGAAGGGCTGGGGTTAAAATAGGGGTAAATAGGGAAAAATAAGTAAAGCAAGCTGGTAAGAGTACAGTAACTGGAAATTCGGTGTATATACTAGAAGCCAAGGCCTCAGATTTTGTTATAATATTTTTCAGCCCCCAACTTCATTATTAAAGGGGTCGATAAAATAAAATTTAGATATTAACTTGAAATCTGGTACATGTATGTATTATAACGACATCTGGAACTAGAATATATTTTGAGATGATTCCGTTGAAGGGTTGGTTGTTAAATAGAGGTAAATAGAGGAAAATAAGTAAAGCAAGCTGGTAAGAGTACAGAAATATGAAATTTGGTTTATGTACTAGAAGCGAAGGCATCAGGCTTTTTTTATAATATTTTCCATCCCCACACCACCCCCACTCTCTTATTAAAAGAGTTGATAAAATTAAATTGAGGTTTTCATTTAAAATTTGGTACACGTATGTATTATAACGACATGCGAAACTAGATTATATTTTGACATGATTCCTTTGAAGGAGTTGGGGAATAAGTAGGGGTAAATATGGAAAAATAAGTAAGGTAAGCTGTAGTAGTACAGTAACTTGAGATTTGGTGTATATACTAGAAACCAGGGCCTCTGATTTCTTTCTGATATTTTTCATTCTTTTTTAACCGACTTTATTCAGTCAGTATTATACGGAATAGCATAAGTTTTAGTATTTCTTTTGTATTATTTCATACATCATGTATTCTTTAAGTTGACATGCAATGTACTTAATTATTTAAGAATTTAATTTGCTTGATCATTTTTGTTAATAACTATTGTCTACATTGTTGTTACAAAATTATTGGTAATTGTTTCAATATAATATTTTATACGATTTATAGCTTTGTGAAACGTGCAAGATTAATCATAATTTTAGAAGTTTAATCGCAAATCAGTCCCTTGACTACACGAAACGAATACATGCCATCAATAATTACTAATTTAAATAATCTCCACTCACAGTCTTAAATACTAATCCCGCCAATGCACAAAATGAATAACTACGTCGAGCGATTTCTAATTTCAATTACTTTTTTATTTTTCCCCAAAATCTCCCCTCATTAACTTTTCTTGCATACGTTTTCCAGTAGGACATCCGCAAATTGCATGTATCGAGACAGTGATCGATGGGAGGCTTTCTAAAGACGTGTTTCCGAATTGCCTACAAGGCTGGATTAGGCCTTCGTTCAGATCAAATCTTAAACCGGATCCTTGACAATGCTTCCATGATGCCCTTCTGCCTTACTGATCTGACAACGCATATAGCGATAGTGTCGTGTTTCTGTCCCAAGCACGTGCTCCAATTTTTCACTAACGACCATACGGAATAAATCGATGAAAATAAAGTTAATGTAATGATCGTTTATTACCTAGTAGTTAGGCAAGTTTAATGTAGTATAAATTACAATTTTACTAAGTGTTTTCAATTATTGAAACAGCGTATCTAGGGGGAATTGTATTAAGTATGTCATTTAAATAAGTGGATAAAAACGTATTTTATTATAAATGATAATAAAAAACATGTTATTAATGGTTTCTAGTAGTTAAGGCAGAACTAAATCGTAAATACTAGTGTAGTATCGGCATCTACTATTCCCCAAAATAAATGAGTCACACTCAGTATTTTGCTATTTTCTAGAAATTTGGATAGAACAAAATATTTTATATATTGAAGGTACTCTACTAGTTTTAGGAGATTTTAATGTTAATTGGCTGTCTGACGTCTTTACATACACACGGCGGCTCAAGAGATCAACGACTATGGCTTAAAACAAATTGTACAAACCCCTACTCACATTTTTGAGAGGTGCGCTACATTAATAGATTTAGTAATTACAAACAATTTTGATCTTGCTGCTAAAGTATTAGATAGGGCAATCATATCTGATTATTGTTGTATAAAAATAGACATCTGAGACTATTGTGTTACAAGAAAATGTTTTTTCAGAAACAAACGATGTAATGATATATTATTAAAGAACAAACTAAACAATATACAAGTTGATTATAGAGAACGCGACATTGATAAGAAATATGATTTTCTGCATAGTAGTGTTTTGAAAGTATTAGATGGCGTTTGTCAAAATAAAAAAGGTTATAATTCAAAATGCACAGAAGCGGTGGTTTAATGCTAGGGTATTAGAAGCTATTAAAGATAGAGATAGTAAATACAAATATTTTAAGAGAAGTGAAAATCAAAATGACTGGTTAAGTTATAAATCTAGCAGAAACAATGTTGTTAATATGATTAAACAAGAAAAATGTAATTGCTATGAGGAAAGAGTATATAATTGTAGGCACGACCCAAAGAAAATGTGGTAATCGCTTAAATATTTAATATCGCGTAAATATGACGAACCATTTAAAGAAATCTAATTTGAAAATGAAATGTGTAAAAACCCAAACCTATTTCCGGAAAAATTTAATGAATTCTATATATCTAGTACAAACGATATAGTGCATAGTATGCCTCATAGCAACTATCAGTTTGAACTTGCTGAATTAGAAGGAGTAAAAATGCAAGTTATTGACAAAAACTGAATAAAAAATAATAATACTTGACCTAGCTAACAAAAGCAAGTCAAGATAAAATTGATATGGCATTTTATAAAGATAATTTCGACAACTTATCAAATCCACTCATTCCTGTAAGAAAAGTACTTAAAACTATTAAGGGTGAAGAGTGTCGACCTATAAATATGTTACCAGCTTTTGAAAAAAATATTAGAACAAGTAGTATACGTGCAATTACAGACTTTATAACGGATCAAAAAATACTTAGTAGATATCAGTCTGGCTTCAGAGAAGGTTTTAGTTGTGAAAGTGCATTGCAATATGTCATTAATGAGCGAAAGGAAGCCAAGGACAAAGGAAAAATGACCGGAGTATTTTTTTAGATTTGAAAAGAGCATTTGAGATGATTGACAGAAAGATTTTATTAGATAAGCTGAGCAAGTATGGTATTAATGGTGTGGTATTGAAATGGTTCGAATGTTACTTAAAAAACAGGAGGCAAAGGGTGAAATGTGAACATATGTTCTCGTGAGCTACCTATTGATATGGGGGTGCCTCAGGGGAGCATACTTGGGCCATTGCTATTTATACTATACATTAATATGTCTAAAATCTTTAAATATTGTAAATACTACTTTTCTGCTGATGACACTATGATCTACATCGATGATCATGATCCTAGAGAGTTAGTGGATAAAATAAACTGCGATTTGGAACTGGTCTCTAAATGGTTATAAATACATAAAATTAAATTAAATATTAAAACAAAAGGTATGTTCATGAGTAATCAGCAGAAATCCAGATTATTCAAAGACATAAATTTATCAATCAAGATCCAAGAGGTAAACTTGTCATTGGTCTCAGAAATCAAATATCTAGGAGTTACTGTTGATTGCAACTTGAATTTTGAAAACCATGTGGACTATAGATGTAAAAAAATATGTAAAAATATCGGTGCTCTTAAACGCGTCAGTAGGTACCTATCTATAAACGTAAGAAAAACTGTCTATAGCTCTATAATATTACCTCATATTAACTATTGTAGTACGATACTATATATGGCCAATCAGATCGATCTAGAACGATTACTGTTGCAAAATAGACCAATGAGAGTTATATTAAAATGCAATATCTATACTAGAATAAACGATATGCTAAAATGTTTAAATTCGATGAATATAGGAAATTTTCTTATGTATAACGTTTTAGCTTTATACATAAAATTAATAAAGGCATAGTTCTAGATTGCCTAAAAAATATTTTAACTAAATCATGAGATTTGCATAATTACAATACCCGAGGACTTAATAAGTGGTTGAGTACAACCGTTTGGGTACTGATTTACGTGAAATTAATTTACATACATTTAAAAGACTATTAAAAGATGTTCTGTTATTGTAGCATTTGAAAAAGCTACATTAATTAATGTAATGTTGAATACAGTAAATTAACCCATTAGTTCATTTGTTCGAGCAGAGAGGTAGGCAACCACCCATACTTTAGAGGGGTATAGCAGGTCGCATATCTGCCAGTCTTATTATCCAGTAAGTAAGCGTGTTTTCTTTTAAGCATAATTTTGAGTTAGAGGTGTTAGAGGTGTTAGTCGTTGAGATATTACATAATTGTGTAATTCAGTCTTTTAAATGCAAAGCCCTTTGTTTGCGCATTTTTATTGGCTAGAGAAAGAGTTCTCTTGATGCTCAAGTTGGCAACACTGAGAACTGGAGGAGGAGATTTCCGTCTGGTGGTTCGTTTTTCGACAGCGACGAGACAGCTGAATGGCGGCGGTCCCGGTTTTGTATTGAAGAATTTGGGTTTTACATCGCTTACACTGAAAAGGGATTTGATTTGATGTACCAGGTGTTTCTTTACCGTCCTGCCAAAGGCATTTTGTAAATTCCAGGAAGGAATTCTGTTGCTTGTCGTAATCTGATCGCCACGTGTCTCGTGAGGTTATGTAATACTCTCTATATGAGGTGAGCTCTTATTTTACTTAGTTTGGAATTTTATTTAGTTCTTATTTATTGTAATTATTACAGAGTGTTTGGAGGGACTGGCCCTTTGAAAATAAGTTATGTCTGGAGGGGCATATATACTTTGGAGAGGTTTAAGTTCTGAATGAATGGTGCTGCCATTTATGGTTATGTAAGGGGGCCCAGCATTTAGAGGAGTAATAGGAGGTCTATTACCCAGATGCTTGGTTTTATGTGGGTCCTGCTGACATTTAGAGGAGTTTTGGTTGGAGAGTTGTCCGCAGCAGTCTCCAAGAGATTTAGGCAGAGATTTAGGAGTGACGCAGAGTCGTAGTCGTAAGCAACGTCGAGAACATCTTAGTAAGTGGTGAGAGGTCACGCTGCAGTCGTCAGAGAAAACGCCAAGGCTCTAACCAGATTTTATTGTTTCATTTTAGTTATATAATTTTAAGGAAATTATTATAGTTTCATTCAGTGATTTCTTGTTGAAATATTATAGTAAATTACACAACGATTTTGCGACTACATGCCTAGCATGATGAAACATCTTAAGATTTTTTACTGTAAGTAACGCATGGTACCACGTGATACTAATTTACCTTCTACTATGTCACATATGAAGTATTTTTAGTAGAACACAATTATTTTAGATCATTCTTTAACATTCTAGTGCACACAGCGAGCATTGTGAAAATTGGCTCATAGAATCTTGTAAGTTACATAATATTTTAGTAATGAGCGGTAATTTTAATTCATTGTAAACCTTTAACTCGCTGTTGCAAATCTAAAACTCATTGTTGGTATCATTAAAGCCGTAGTTGCATATCTATAAAAAGAGGTCAAATCACTGAAATAACTTTAGAATACATATTTTGCCTTTCTTTTGCATATATAGATTAAGTTTAGGGGATAATTGTGAAACTACTTGTTTTTATTGTTGTATATCTCACGTGTGTTGTAATAAATGTCTAATGTCTTCATGTTCTTATTATTTGCACTTGTACTCCTGATATTTGCTTAAATTTTGAGATTTCATAGAGTAAAGTAAAAGTTTTGATATTACAGATATATTTTGAGAATTCCATCGCATGGTTGCTAGTAACTTAATTTTGTTCCTGGATGGCAAAATTATTTAGATCACATTACGTAATATACAGCCGGTGGCGCCCTTTGGAGTGTCCACACACAATCCTAACCCACGGCCCTATGCTCTCCAACAAAAATCGGCTGCCGTTCGCACCGGAATAACATATTTTAATATTTAGGTATAAAATATGTTATATTATGAATTATATATAATAATATACATATTTCTTTAATCTCTGAATTATATTATAAGCAACAATGTAGATTTTGGCGACCGTACCAGAGCACCTCCTTTCTGGTTAAAATATATGTGCGAGTACACCTTAATATCTTTGGGTGCTTAATCAGGAACCCTAATATCATCTTGATCCAAAATTATAATAAAGCATACTTATAGTAGAACGGATCTGGATTTGGACGCCTACAACGAAATTTGAAAAAAAAAATTGCCACTCTTTAAGTATGTGTCAAGAAATTATTCTCTGAAAATCACAAGTCTCATACTCGAGGGGGGAAGATATTTGCACACAAAGTTTGCAAAAACTACTTTTTCGGCGATAACTCGGAAACTATTGTCTCTATGAGAAAGAAAAGTCCAGTTGAAAGTGAAAAAAAATTTGAAAATATGTGATCTGAGCCAAGGGTTGTCCAAAAACATTAATTAGATCTCGAGTTATGGGCAATTGATTAATTCTAGGAAAAATTTTTTCGGTGGTTTCAAGTGTGGAAACGTTGATTTTTCCAGAAAAGAATGATGATAGGGACCTGGAATTTTTAGCGGATGTAGGGAAAGTGTAAAGTTTAATCCTGAGTAAAGTGGGAAGTTGGTGTCGGAATTAGAAAGGGAGACGGTGAAAATTTTCGGAGCTACGTAATTTCGTCCATAATCTCGCCAAATTGAGTGGTCTTTGCTCATTGTGCGTATAATCCCATCTACTTCCACAGGTGAAAACAGTTGTTGATTTTTGAGAAAAAATTGCGAAGATACACCCGAAAATCGATTCTGCATTTTTTTCAAATCTCGTTTTTTGCACGAAAAGAAGGTTATATTTAAATATCTTTTTTGCATATGTAGAGACTTTATTTTCTCTTTAATTTGAAAAAATAATCGTGGCAATGGGATGATCAAGACGGGAGTTCCGCGAACGCTCTTGCCTCTGCGGAGGGGAACAACAGTTATCAACTTCGGACTAGGTTCATTTTCAAGTTCAACTTTATTCAACTTGTGTTAAAAGGGAGGATATTTTCGGGCTGAAACAGCGAGTTATCCATGATGTTTCTTGATGACGTACTAATATTAGACGGTGCGATTCCTTAGATTATTCTATGAAGAAAAGTTCATATAAGTCCGCAACGGCTTCAATTTTTTGCTACAAGGTATTGAATTTCTTTTTAATCGTTATTACTTAATATCTCAGAAAGTACTTTAAATATTATTTTCAATTTTGGTTTGTACTAATAGGATATAAAACCACATATTTTACTTAAAAAAGTTATTTTATGGCTCCACCAGTGGCGTCCCTGCAAACACGCCCTCTGTTTTTTTACCAATAAAGTGGTACGCCACTGACATTTTTCCATGTGGATATTTTTTCTGATTAGTCTGGTCAATTCTACATGAAAGCGGTCTTTTGTGTTTTTCTCGTTCTTTATTAAAACAATTAAATTAAAGTTGAAACTAATTGAATTTGAATAATTTGAATTTAATTGTTTTAATCAAGAAATGTACGTCTGACGAGAAAAACGCAAGAGACAGTTTTCATGTACAATTGACCAGGCTAATCAGAAAACATATACACATGGAAGAAGGTAAATGGGGTACCACTTGAAGAAAGGCAATAAAAATTTCAATTTCCATTGTTGACTTGCATTCCTTTTTCCTGCCAGATCCGCTTTACTGATAGTTGACTTATAAAGAAGATGAATGTTTTACACGCCTTTAGAAGTCACCCTGTGTTATGATTATTATCCAATTTCAAGACTATTCCATATCAATTTACATATGTACCAACGGACTGCGCACCATTCTTGTGGAAAATTGGGTTTTCGTGGAACTGTCTACATTTTTATCATGTATCATAGATTTTAACCTCTGGAATAAAAGTCTCAATCGGTACGACCTTAAATAATGACCGGTTTTCGAGATATGGCTTGTCAAACTAAAGAAGATACATCTTTTTAGACATTCAATATTTTTTTACTCTTGTTTACATGAACTGCAGGGAAAAAGTGCCGAAGCCACAGCATTTTTTAAATACTAATAATGATAGGTACACGATTTTTGAAAGAATTCTTTATGAACTTTTAAAACATTCTGTAAAAATTCCGTAAGCTTTTTTGAATTTAAATAAACACTTTTGACTCCAGCAATTTTCTCTTAGTTAATGTAAACTAGAATAAAAAATTCTTGAATGCTTAGAATAATGAAAATTGTTTAGTTTTGACAAACCATGTCTCAAAAACTGGTAATTATTTAAGGTCGTTGCAGATAATTTCATCCAAACCCTATTTTCCATAATGAATGTATGGAGAAATTAATAAATAGCGCAGCCAAACATATTTTATAACTACACATTCTTCACTGACTTCAAATTGATATATTAGGTAATAAGGTCAAACCCCTTGTTAGATTTCAATAGTTAGTAGACAATCGTAATATAAAGACCAAAATGACAAGTGAACACGAATGTCGAATAATGTCGATTTTCACAATATATAAAGAAGTCATGAAGTCATATTATTTTCTTCCATGTAATATCGTATTAAGGATGTAACTTTTAATTTAAAATCTGTGTTTACAGACTACACGAAACCTCTAAAACTCCTTAAATTGTTAGTTAACTATACAATATCATTAATTAAACTGTAATTTGACTCTACAACAGCATAACCTTAATCTTACTTCGAAGTTTCCTTACAGATGAGATTGTATTCTACCACAATATACTGAGAAACTCTATCCCCGGCATTAAAACAAAAATGTTTTACATTGGCGTAGGTAAACTTGCTTTGAAGATAGCTTGTAGAATAAGTAACTTAATGTTAAAAAACTTCCAATGCCGACTTTTTATTTTGGTGTGGTTCCAGCCAAAAAATAAAATAATTGATTTGATAGAGAATTAAAGTGTAAGAGAAAGATAGTGTACAATTTTTCATGAATATGGATATCATCCAAGCTATAACGATTTGAAAATTCTGATTTTACCGTTATCAAAAATGGTACTGTGAGATTGCTTTTCGTAAACAACTCAAATGGTGTTGTATATACTGAGAAAGTGGTACATTACAAAACTACAAAATGAAAAATACCTTGGTTTTTCCTTATTTCTGTACGGTGAATTGTTCTAAATATATGGCAGTTACGTTTGGTAATTACGTTTATAAATTGAGGGTACAATTTAACGTTAAAAATGCATATAATGGAGATTAAAGTTCTTGGAATTTTCTATAAGGCGTGTTTTTCTATATACCTGCAGCTTTAAATATAAGGAAGTTAAGTTCAAAACAATAATAGGTGTTACATATTTTTTGTATAGGGGTATAGCAGATTTTCCTGCTGTTATTTATTGGTCGTAGACCTGAAGTTTTAAATTTTTTTTTATCGATTTTTAACGGAAGAACTGTTTACGAACCGATGTCTAATGTGTATTCTATAATTTTCTTGTTTAAAAGTCTTTACGTTATTTGCAGAAAAAATTTGTCCAGTAAAATCCTGAAATTTCTCTATAATTTAAAATATGATATTTTCTAAAATGAGTACTTCAAAATTACTTTAAAAAACCGCTGGCGAATCACTACTTCCACAAAGCAAAGTTTTAGAAATTTTCAAACTTTTATTAAGCTGCTGATAAAAAATTTAAAAAGTTACATAACTCGGAGTAATTGTAATCGGCTCTACATCAATATTCCACAAAAAAGTGGGTTTCGTAAAAATGCGAGAACATGAATCTAGGTATCAAAATTTATCAAATACACAAGTTTTATAAAATCAGTGCTAGGCGTCGCGTCGGTCGTCATCGGGATCTAAAAATGGAAGAATAGGAATCTAAGTATCAAAATTTATCAAATACATAGTTTCACAATAAACGACATTACGAGCCAGTCAGCGTCGAGAAGTAAACATGCAAAAATATAAATTTAGGTAGGTAACAAAATTTATCATATTGTTGCGTGTTTCCGCCTTTTAGGATACACCCTGTATGAATCTGTGGGTTCTAAATAATTTTAACAAGGGGTAAACCACTAACACTTTATTCAGTAATTTACTGATTATACAAAACTTCTTATTTAACCAAAATAACCTTTACACTTTGTTCACTTTATACTTAACCTCACTTTTTCGCTTTTCAACTTCCTCACTTTTATAAAACTTCTCCCTCTGCGCAGGTAATCGCGCCTTATATACTCTGAAATTGCCTCTAGATCCATCCAGAACCAATCAAGTATCTTCTTCTACCACAGTCTGGAAAACTCTATCTCTTTCTACAAGTTTCCAGTCACTAATATGCATAGGCGTATCAATCTCCAGTTTCAAGGGGGTGTAATACATAACAATTTACACAATTTTTACAAAAACGACGCTAGGCGTCGGTCGGTGTCGAGACGTAAAAATGCAGGAATATGAATGTAGGTATCAAAATGTACCAAATACACAAGTTTTACAAAACGACGCTAGGCGACGGTCAGCGTCGAGATGTAAAGATGCAAGAAGTTGAATTTAGATATTAAAATTTATCGTATACACAAGTTTTACAAAATCGACGTAAGGCATCGATCTGTATCGAGACGTAAAAATGTAAGAACATTAATTTAGGTATCGAAATACATACATTTTACAAAATCGACGCTGGGGGTCGGTTGGCGTCGAGACGCAAGAATATGAATCTGGGAATCAAAATTTATCAAAGACACAAGTTTTACAGAAACGACGCTAGGCGTCGGTCGGCGTCTAGACTTAAAAATGCAAGAATATGAATCTACGAAACAAAATTTATTAAATCCAAAACCAAATTAGGATCTTTTAAAAAGTATGCGATGTAACAGCTTTCGTGTCCAAAGAAAATATCCGAATTTCCAAGCGTTACACAAATCGTTACTGGACCCCTGTATTACCGTTACATCTTCGATTTGTTAAACATTTTCAATGCTAAAAAAAATTAAGGCATTGATTTCTGGCATATACGCCAAAATTGAAGTTTCTGAACTCTCACTGGCTTACTCTACTAATTTTTTTCAATTACACCCACCCTCCACCGCTTCAACAAAAAATGAATACTTACGTGTACCAAATTTCAAGTGAATATCTCAAGTTTATTTCATCAAACTATTAATGGAGTGGTGGTAGGGAGGGTGGAAAATATTATAGGGAAGTCTGAGGCCTTCGCTTCTAGTATTTACACCAAATCCCAAATTTCTGTACTCTTACCAACTTGCTTTAATTGTTTTCCCCTATTTAACCACCAACTCAAAATATAATCTAGTTCCAGATGTCGTTATAATACATACGTGTACCAAATTTCAAGTGAATATCTCAATTTTATTTTATTAACCCCTTTAATAATGGAGTAGGGGTAGTGGGGGGTTGAAAAACATTAAAAAAAAATCTGAGACCTTGGCTTCTAGTAAATACACCGAATTTCAAGTTTCCGTACTCTTATCAGCTTGCTTTACGTATTTTTTCCTATTTACCCCTATTTAACCCACAACCCTTCAACGGAATAATCCAAAAATATAATTTAGTTCCAGATGTCGTTATAATATATACGTATACCAAATTTCAAGTGAATATCTCAATTTTATTTTATCAACCCCTTTAATAATGGGGAGGGAGTGGTGGGGGGGGGGGATATTATAAAAGATGTTGAGGCCTTGCCTTCTAGTACACACACCGAATTTCAAGTTTCTGTACTCCTACCAGCTTGCTTTACTTATTTTCCCCTATTACCCTCCAACCCTTCACCGGAAATGCTCAAAAAACAATCCAGTTCCAGATCTTGTTACAATATATACGTGTATAAAATTTCAAGTCAATATCTTAAACCGTTCTGAAGAAAACGTGCGGACAAAAAAAGTTACAGACAGACCGAGAGAGAGAAAAAATGTTTCCCTCAAATTTAATATCTCGACGTTTCTTCGCATTCTAAACCTATCAAGAAAAAAAAAATATTTTTTTTACGATTACCATACGTCCAATCCACTACGTGGATGTGGAAATAATAGAAGACGATAAGCGATAAGCAGTCTAAATACCAAAGTAGGTCCTTAGAAATATTATTAATTTCTCTGGGTATTCAAGAGAAGATATAACATAGGACAAAAATTTCGTATAGTGAAAGACAATAATACTTTATTGTTGGCAAGTACCAACTTATTCCGAAAAAGGTATTCCAGAAGGGAACCATAAACACTTATTGACTGCTTGAGAATATCGAGGTTTTGCCGGCTTCATTGACTATACTAACAGTACATTTACAAGAATATACAGGACTCTAGAATATTTTTAAATCTGAAAAAATTTTCTAACAAATGAAAACGGTTTTATAATTTATACACGTACTATTTAAACCACTTATTGTCGACTTATTGCCTCGAGAAAATAAAGTATCAAAGTCAACACATGTATTTCAGTGTATTCCAAATAACCCTTTAAAATTGATTAAGTAGTTACTGCGCACCTGTGAATCACAGCCACACAAAAAAAAATTATTTCTGGCCTGGGGGTCTGACCATGTTCTATGTATACTTTTGGGGTCGCTGAATCGGAATCCGAGATCTATTTAAGCCCATCACATTTCTGCCAAATGAAAGCTAGCAAAAATATGAAAATATTCAGGGGGACGTAGAAAGACATGAAAAATCTATTGGCGTAAATCGGAGCCCAGGCTTTGGTTTTCGAGATATGGCCACTCGAAGTCACAGGAAGATGAAAATCGATTATTTTTACCACTTTCCGAGGCTATATCTCGAAGACAAAACGAGATATAGAGCTGCGGCTTACGCCATTTGATTTTTCTCCACTTCCTACATATTCTTGAAATTTTTCATATTTTTGCCAGTACTTTTATTTTATTGCAAAATTTCTAACATAAAGGATCCAAAAAATTAAAAGTATGTATTAAGGTGAGAGAAATCTAAGGGCACAAACCGTAGCTCTGTACCTCGTTTCGTTTTCGAGATGTGACCTCGGGAAGCGGTAAAAAACGTCTATTTTCACCTTCCGTTGAATTTGAGCTTCCATATCTCGAAGACCAAGAAACGCACTGCCCTACGAATCGATTTTTCAAGTCTTTCTACGTATCCCCGAGTTTTTTCAGATTTTTTTTATCTTCTGTTTAGCAGCAATGGCAGTCGAAGCAGGGCCGTATCGCTCGAGAGGCGAGATCTTCGGACCTCTCACTTTGGCGACCGATATCTCACTTAAAAAGCTCCGAAAAAATATCGTACCTTACATCATCGGATTGGAAATTTAATTTGCAATCGGACTATTACAAGAAAGAGGCGGTTATTTTTGGCTAGAAAAAGTTACAGCGATTTATGTGAAGAGATGTCAAAATCGCTTATATTATGAGTTTTTGAGGTTATGGTAAAATCCTGATGTGATGGGCTTAAATAGCCCTCGGATTCAGATTCGGCGACCCCAAAACACATGGAAAACATGGTAAGGCCCCAAGGCCAGAGAGATATTTTTTTGTGTGTGGCCGTGTAATGAATATATATTTTTTTTCAATACCACTAACATAAAACATTTTGTTGTCTAGTTATAAATTATGGTGTGGTAAACTTACATTTACATCACTCAATGCTAAAAAGTTGACTTATTTATTTTGAATATACCACTTCCTGAAAAACTATATACACTTATCGGATTTTTGAGAACTTCATTTTAGTAACGCATTTCCTATATCCCCAATCTCCTCCCGTTTCACGTAAAACTAATAACTCCAATTAAAGTTTATATAGGCCGTCATCCAATTCCATGTCATCGATTACTGTAATCCAATTTCAGCAGTCCAAATTGAGGTTGGCATAGTTTCCTACGGACAGGGGAGGAAATCTCTGGAGATATGTGGAAAGCGCAGTGAAGGATCTAATGCAGACGAATTACTACTCAGGTGACGCTGGCCAAATAGCACTTCACCGTGTCGAGTGAAATATAAGCCGACAATAATTATTTAAAATTAGATGTTAGTAAAATAAGTATAATTTGGGTTCTTCTTTGTCACTGCTAATTTATCCTTATTTGGGCAAAGTTACGTACTAACAGTAAATTATTTTGCTCATCTTTCAGAAGATACGAAATAAAACAACAGACAATTTGTCACATAAACCTAAAAAGTTTGTCGTGACTCATATTATTCTCCATTTTATTACGAGTGCAGTTGTAAATTAGTACAGAAATTTCCTTACAATAAAATAGTATAGGCATTTGAGCGAGTATTCGGTAATATCTGGAATGGAACATACATCAAAATTTGTACCATTATTTTGACTTTTACTTCACTTGCTTACCGAAGGAACGTATCGTATTCGTGACAAAATCACCTTCCGAAATTTCTTCGGATTACCTCGTTTCAAACCCATGTAGACTACGAAAATGAAGGTCTTTCAATTCCATCAGTCTGTCTGTCTGTCGGTGTGGCGTGTTGACGCTATAACTAAAAAGCTACTTTACGGAGAAAAGTAAAATTTAGGAGGTAGTTGACGCTATTGCCAGCAAAGAAATGTGCAAACTTTCACTGGAAAATATACAGGGTGGACCGTCTAAAGAAAATAGATAATGAAAAAAAAAATTGTTCGTTCACATTTAGAATCTCCTGTTTGCATGAGATTCTAAACCTTTTTCAACAAGTAAAAATTGTTTTTACGATTACAATACTTCCCCTCCACTACATAGATGTCGAAGTAAAAATGTGACAGATGGCAATAACATTTGGCACATAGTTAACACAACTGATGAGGAATATTCATTTATATCTGGAAAACTGGTAATTTTCCGACCTCGTGTCCATGAGAACTATTGATCAGGAGCTCGAGAGGAATAACATATCCATGTCAGAGAATTAGCCGGGAGTCGTTTTCCATAAGGTTAGTGTGGGATCCTTTCTACCCGTTTGCGGCACGGGTTACCGTCCTCCAAATTATCCGAAACTTTGATACAAATTATACCTAATATAATGGAATATTTTCGTGGAGTGAGACGAGAAAAATTCGCAAAAAACATTCACGCTTTATAGAGATGGGCCACCCCAGACTGGTCATCCTAAAAAATAATTCCACTAGGGTGGACATTTGTAAAAGTATATAGACCTCAACGAGCGAAGCTCTGTGCTAATTGAAGGGCAACAAGACGGATCGGGGCCAGAATAACTTACGCAGATGCAGATATAAAATCTTAATTCATTTCATCACTGCAAATGAATTAAAAAAGATATTAAAAGTAACATTTACAATAGGAATTATAAAACTTAGTTGATAATAAAAGAGCTGAACACTGAAACAGAGTTTCCATATGCTGATATGGGAAAAATGACCAAACGAGAAAATCCGCTTATAGTCCAAGAGCTGGCTGCAAAAAACTTGGCCGATCGAGTAATAGGATGAAATGTTTTTAAATGTTAGTACTCACAGCCACCATAAGCCTCATTAACATCACCTCAATAATTTTTTGAACTAAAATCGATATTTGAATTAATCATGTAAGTTCGTTGATTCGAATCTGAGAGATACACTATATGTTGCAGTTTCTACATCTTGTACATGTTCTTATTACATTGTGTTCCTAGTCGCAAACGTTAGTAACACTTTGCTTAAAATTATAATAAAAGATTATATAAATCACGACCGCTTACGCTCACCTGACGATAATCTTCTATGATAAATTCACTCTAAACTAAGCGGCTTTGCAGCCGCTCGGTACTGTGTCAATTACCTTAACAGAGTTAGAGCTGGCTGAAAGAACCTGGCCGGTCGAGTAACAGTATGACATGATTTTTAAATTAAATGTTAGTACTCACAACGACCATAAGAATAATCATTGGATGCAAAATATGTGCACAAGTTTGGCATGTGTCCTCTTCAGAATATTTTTCGAACTGTACCAATGGAGCAACAGCTTGAAATTACTCTTAAAATGTAGTATTTACAGAGTAAAAAGATATGTATATATTTGGGTGCCTCGTTAATTCTTGTGTTAATATCTAGGCACCCAACTTTTCAAAATATTTTTCTGGTGCATTGCTGTACCTATCGAGTAACAGCTTCAAACTACAATCAAATTAAAGTTTTACTATTGTTCCATAGAAAAAATATGGGTGCCACGTCTATGCCTGTGCCAGATACCTGGCATACAACTTTCTATTTCTCAAAGTGTTATGCTATTACTGATGCAACCTATTACAGAAGTATTTAAGAATAAACAAATAATATCCAATAAACAATCATAATGAATTCAAATAAATAATTTTCATTTATTTGGATATTTTACGAAGTTCAAATACATAATACAATAAAAATGTTCTCATTCATACTACAATGAAATTAATAAAAACCTATTTAGAAACATACGTTAAAACATACAAATCTTTGTTATCAAACATCATCATCATTCTCATTATGATCATCGTCATGATTATCCTCATCATTATCATCATGACAATTCTCATTATCATTTTTAATTTCATTACATTCTACTTCATCAAGCTCTACCACAATAATGTCCTCAGCTAGAAGACGTGTTGGATCACCTTTGAACCAAAGTGGCTCAATTCATTGTCACTATCTGTCCATCCGCATTGTCTTGGTAATAGATTGACGCAGTTTGCTTCTGTATCATTGAAGTTACATAAATTGTTCGCAACGTTTTTTATTTCAGTGTTTTCCGACATGGTGAAATTTAAGTAGAATCAATACTTTTTACATTTTTCATAAAATATTCCGCGACAGACGTTGACATGAATTTGTATTGGAAAACTAATAATCCAGCATCATTGACATCCTCCTACAAGTATATTCTTGTAATGTTTTCATACTTCTAAAATTAGAAAATTGAAAAAGTTGAGTGCCAAGGCATTAGCACAAGATTTAACTAGGCACCCAAATATTTTTTTAATCTGTAAATACTAAATTTTAAGAGAAATTTCAAGCTGTTACTTCATTGGTACAGTTAGTTTGAAAAATGTTCCGAAGAGGACACTTACCAAAGTTGTGCACAAATTCTGCCCGGGCACCCAATGATTATTCTTATGTCGCTGTGAGTACTAACATTTAAAAACATTTCATCCTGTTACTCGATCGGTCAGGTTTTTTTGCAGCCAGCTCTCACTCTATTAAGGTAACTGACACAGTACCGAGCCGATGCTAAGCCAATTAGTTTAGAGTATATAAATATTATGATATCAAAAGTTATAATTCATAATTGAAATCGAATTTATCGTAGGTATATATAGTTATATCATTCTTTTTCAAAATGTAGTTCTGGACGTCAGCTTTCCGATGTCATTAAAAAAGATCTTTTAAAGTCAATTTGGCAACATTTTTTGGCATTTATTTATAGACCAAGTGACAACAAGTAGATTTTCTCGGTCATTTTGAAAACATTTTTTAAAAAATTTTATCAGAAAAGAAAGAGAATTGCGAGAATTTTATTTAAAAAAAAAGAAAATAAATTTTCGTCCATCTAAACTCGAGATATTTAACTTTTAGAATTTTGGCCAATTGTTAATTAACAAATGCATATTTTCGGTTAATAATTGAACTGTATCATTTTGAAACTTATTTACTTCATATGAAACGCTGAAAAACATTTTTAACTTTTAAAAACTAATTTTCAAGCATTTACATTTCATTATTGTTAATTAGTCTGAACAGCTTTTTTTTAAAATGTATGTATCAAGTTCCTCTCGTTTTGTTGCACCGTACTCAATTGTTTCCAGCTTATTTAGTTGGTAGTTAACATACGTATTTATAGGAATTTGATATTCTAACTTTTCTTTATAAAATTATAACCCTATTTTTCTTGACTAATGTCAAATATTTGTTCTATTCAGAGACAACTTTGTTTCCTTGTGTGTGTATAATAAACGAAAATTCACTCTTTTTTTAAATTAAGGTTCTCGCAATTCCCTTTCTTCTCTACACATTTTTCAAACATGTTTTCAAAATGGCCGAGAAAATCTATTTGTTGCCATTTGGTTTATAAATAAATGCCAAAGAAGTGGCCAAAATGACTTTAAAAGAAATTTGTTTTAATGTCGTCGGAGAGCTGGCGCCCAGAACTACATTTGGAAAGAAAATGATCCATTTTGGACTCAATGGCACAATATGGCGGTAATTTCAAATTTCAGATAACAAATAAATTTGTATCCACAAGGTTCAATATTTGGGCACTAAAATTTTAGGATGTTTTGTTTTCAAGAAAAGGTATATTTTCTGAAAGTTTAAAGCCGATCGGAACTCTTGACGTGAATGAAAAATAAATGCTTTTTATGCAGTTTATTCCATTTTGCACGTTATGTACCTACTCAAATGATCCAAAACCAACGCAGACTTATTGTAATTTTAATTGTCAAAGTTTTTGGTTTGTCCCGATCGAACCTCTAGAGCCGGAGATATTCACCTTTTTAACTAAAAAACCGCTTAATAAAAAACGAAATTATTCATAAAAAAACGCAGTAGACTTTGGAACTTCCAAACTCAGACATATACTCCTGGTGATACCCCTGAAGGTATGAAATCATAATATTGCTGTTACAAAACTATACACATCAATGTCCTATTTTTACTCCCCTATAACGTTTGTACAAAATATAGAAACTTCAACATATAGTGTATCTCTCAAATTTGAATGATCTTTACGTAATTAAGCCAAATATCGAGTTTAGTTTAAAAAGTTGTTGAGGTGGTAGTTAATGAAACTATTACGAAATGAATGTAAGTTTCAGTCGGACGTTGCTGGCTACAATTAATAGCGATAACTTTTGTTGGATTTTTTAGAATTTGTGTTTCACAAATATGTATGTAAAATAGCATGGTAGAATGATCTCCACTGAAACTGAGCCATAACCGTTATATAGGGTGTTCACCAGAGGCTTATAAACAGACATATCTTATACATACTATATTTAATTATAATTCTATAGGAAAATTTCTCTAGGGAAATATGCACTGCAAGACCGTTATGAATTAATAGGGCAGGGCGTTGCCAACTCTCAATGAATAATAAAAGTAAAAAATTTTGGCTATGGATCATGTAATAGTGAATTAAGCTGCATTCGAGCAAAATATTAATCAAATGTATGTTCGATATCGCAGTCGACGACTCCCTACAACAGTTTCTACTCACTGTAGAGTAGATATTTGACCGTTAAGTTTGCTATTTCTGTTTGTGTTTTTATGATTTTGAAATCATGCTTCGTAGTTTATTTCTGATTTCTTTAAAAAGTAAATTTCATATTTGATATAAATTACAAAATTAAAAACGTAAGGCGTCCTCTAAACTGTATGAGGATCCGCCCTTGCTGAAAATAGGTTCGATAATAATTAAGCAAAGATAATCAAATAAGCTTGTTTGTAAACATGACTATCAAATTTTTTAATACCCATATTGTCTGGGATATAGGAGAAGGAAAAAAGCAATGTGAGAATGATCTAGCCACCGCATCGGGGTAGTATTAAAATGAAAGGTAGTTGAGTATAAAATAAATCGGGATATAGCTAAATTTACATAAAATTTGCATGTCGAATTTGAAAGTTAATCTCCATTTTAATAATTTATTTCAAATTCAGCATGATTAAACTTTAAATGAACATTGTTTTTAATATTTTATTATTTCAGTTGAATATTGGGATAAATTAACATAAAAACCGCTGCCTAAGGAATCACTACTTCCACATCCTGATTTTCCATCCAAGTGTCCTTAAAAGAAAATATATTGATTATATTTGCACTTTAGTATGTGGAAATAATTGGTCATAGAATTTTAGAAATACTTGATGCAGATGTCATAGAAAAATTTGTGGCGTTGGTTTTTAGCATATACGCCAAAAATGAACTTTCTGGACTCTTATTAGTTTGTTCTACTTATTTTCCCCAGTTTACACCCCCACCCCTTCAACGGAATGATCTCAATCATGTAATTATAATACATACGTGTACTAAATTTTAAGTGAATATCTCAATTGTACTTTATCAACCCCTTTAATAATGGAGTGATGGTGGTGAAGGGGTAGAAAATATTATGAAAAAAAATGGAGGCATTAGTTTCTAATACATACACCAAATCTCAAGTTTCTGTACTCTTACCAGCTTGCTTTACTCATTTTCCCCTATCTACTTACCCCCAACTCTTCAACTGAACCATCTCAAAATTAGTTCCATATGTAGTTATAATACATACATGTATCAAATTTAAAGTGAATATCTCAATTCAGTTTTATCGCACTGTATAATAATGCAGTATTTATTCAAAGAACAGATCTCGTTATGATAGGTACATATGTGTACAAAATTTCAAGTCAATATCTTAAACCGTTCCAGAGAAAACGTGCGCACAGAAAAAAGTTACAGACAGACAGAGACAGACAGACAGAAAAAGTTTTTTCACTGAAATTTAAAACATTCTAAACGCATCTCAAAAAAATTTTTATTTTTAAATTTTATTACGATTACTATACTTACTTCCAGTCCACTACGTGGATATGGAAGAATACGTAAAATGTTTCGTACATTGTTCTAGATATTGTATACACTTGATTTACCATTTAATTCTTTATTTAATTTAAATACAACAACCCTCAAATTTATTGAAGCGAGTTTTCTTTATAGAAGTTCAGAAACTAATTATGGAAAACTTTTTCACTTTATAACGACTATATTGAATTTAAAGAACCTCCTTCAATATTGAACGCATTACCATTAACATTGAAGAAACCCACATGCCATTAAATTGAACATGGGTTACTTAACAAATTATCCTTATTTTTCACGGACAAGAGAAAAAATGCAGAATTTTGTAGTTCTTTTATCCTTACATGGTTAGGGCTGAGGCAGGCTAACAAAGCCAATCTTACTGATCCGCGGTCGTAAAGGGCTTCGGCCCTTCGTACGCCCAATTGACTCGGCACACGCTTGCTCAACAAAGCACCGCACTTCTCTTTTCAGTCAACCGGAAGTTATGAGGAACTCATTGAAATATCCGCAGAACGGAACTTATGCCACACTTCATCATCTCCTTCATTTTGTTAGTTTTCCGGTGTCTTACTGTTTAACGCCTTACAGACTATTCGATGTTCAATAGGGGCTATGAAATAAATTTTTAGTTGAATAAATATGTTTTCGTTAATAAGTTACGCAAGTGTATTTTATATTCTTTAATTATTTATAAAGTTCTGGGCGCTTAAAAAAATATGCACTACTGTTAGAGACATTGTTGAAAGTGGAAACTTTTCAAAAAGGGAGTGGTTCTCCATTCGACCCGTATGTTTGTTTTTTCTCATGTATGTTCAGCGATTTTTGTGGGAATGGCTTAAACAGTTCTACGCAATCTTTTGTAAAATATAAAGTATGACTCGGTGGTAGTTTTTTCATCAAGCTAGTCTTGTAATAAGGTGGGAAAAAATCGGAGAGAAGCATGCGTATGAATGAGTAAGTTTTATCATTAGCATTACACAGTATTCGAAGTTATGATGAAGGTGCGAGTTAAAATAAGTACTTTCCATTAGGGAACATTCGAAGTTATGACGGAGCAGAGATTGCTAGTAAATAGTCAGATATTTTCGAAATTCAAAATTCAAAATGATGAATGAACCCAATAGGGCTTCCATAATTGCGGAACTTTTGTAGATTTACATGAAATTGGGCCACTAAAAATGGTGATTCATAAAAATTTTCTCTGGCGATGGTTAATATAAAACCGAAACCTAAGAAAATATTTAAAATTACGGAAAAGCCTCAAGGTACACAGCAAATTAAGTTGTACTATCACAATCTTTATGATAGTACAGTAACTAATCTATAAATGTATCTGTTTCTTTTTCTATGATAACAAATTATCATATTTCCATATAAGTAATAAGCACATAAATCACAGTATATTGTGGTGTAAATATTAAATATGTAAAATATGATTTTATTAATAGCAATATCGTTCCATTCTTTTCGACAGATTTCCTATCAACAAATATGCACCTATCTGCAATAATTTTAAAAACGTCTCGTGTGTGGTCATTACAAGCTTTCTTAGGTTGAAGATGATTAATTTAAACCATTTGAGCACAGAACAATAATCCTGTAATGAAAATTCTGTCAGTCTAACTAGCCAGAAAGAAAAATATTCAAATTTTGAAGAAATATACATTTTCATCGTGTATTTTATCCCAATATTACAAAATCCTTGGTAAGTACAATTTTTTCTCTTTTTTCAAAACCTAAATTCCCTTAATAAAATAACCCACTTGTGAGTATATATCTTGTTAATGGGATTTTTATCAATGTAACAAATATAATATATTATGGAAGTTGTCTTAAGGTGGCCATTCTCTAGCAAGAGACATCCGATAGGGAAATCTCAATTATTTTTGGTCATAACTTTTTTTTCTTAGTACGTGTATTTAAATAAACTATAGGACTACCTAAGTAGAACAATAACAAGACTATTACTATGAATTTTCACTCAATAATTTCAGTGGTTTGCAAAATAGCTAGATTTAAATTTAAAAATTATTTTTATATATACAGGAAATTATGCTTTTTAATGTTTCAAAAAGTTTTATTAAAACTCTACACGTGTTTCGGCGTATTAGGCCTTTATCAAGGTTACAAGATACTACTAAATTTAAAATGTGTTCCTTACTTATTTATACCTAATGGAAAGATATAAATTATGCAAAGCTTTTAATTTATTTATTATATGCAAAATAGTTATATGATTCCTATCCTATCCACAGAATCAACCCAATGTATTAAAAATTATGCTAATCTTCCTATTTCGTAGTTTTAAATCTGACTATTTTGCAAACCACTGAAATTATTGAGTGAAAATTCATAGAAGTAGTCTTGTTATGGTTCTACTTAGGTAGTCTCTAAATACACGTACTACGAAAAAAAAGTTATCAACCAAAAATTATAAATATTTTCCTTTTGGATATCTCTTTCTAGGGAATGGCCACCATAAGTATATTTAATTTGCTTTGGAATGGCTTTAGAAATGTTCACGTATCTGTCTGTCCGCCCGTCATAGTTCTGGTCTATATTATAGACTAAGGAGTTCGATTGAATTGAAATTATTGTCAGCTAGCAAAAGCAAAGTATACAAAAGTATTATTAAAATTCTATTAAAACAATAATACTCTATTGCATGTTGATGATTTTACAAAATAAAGCTAACATTATCGCAAAATGATTAAAATCACAAATATTGCAAATATACCTAAAAAAATTTAGTTATTTTCAAAAAAACGTGAATGATATTCTATAGAATGTTTAAAAACTATATAAAGATTTCAATAAAGCGCTGTGTATAATGCTTGCATATAATTTTATTAATTCTAGGTAAACCATTTTGAGAACAAGAGCTGGAGGAACATATCAGCAGTATTTTATTTGAAAATAAATACCTAATTTTTGTTTTTATCGCAGTTAAAATTATAAATAAATTGTAAGAGACAATACTCTCAGAAAATTAATTTGTATTGTGGAATATTCAACGAAACCATTATTAGACCAATTTTTCTTCTAACAATTTGAATTCTGAAATGTTTAAAAAAAATTTAATACCGAGTTGGAAGATCTTGATGAATTATCATTACTCGTTCTAGGGGACGTATATCTCCAATTAGATTGGCCATTGGTTCAGGGTTAGTTCGCAACTGGCTCACGAGCATTTAAAAAAAAAATTATTAAATTTGGTCTAAATTTGAGCTAGCACGCGATTTTTGTCCACAAATGTAGCTTTTGCCACACTGTGCGGTGTAGCTTAATACACTGGGCGCCCCGATTTCCAGACCAAACGCAACTAGATCTTTATTTATGGGAATTACTGAAACAAAAAGTATCCAAAAATTCTCATCATAAACAGATGCATCGAAATTAATCCCGAAAACAGAAAAAAATTATTACACATTATTTATTGGAAGCTAATTAAGTTGTTTCAGTTAAACTTTGTTAAATTTTTTTGATACTGGAGCAATAATAGCGTGTTTGTAAAAATGACTAAATAATTAACATTAAAATCTTCAAGACATTGTAGATGACACGTTGAAATTGATGATGCGGTTGTTTATAAATAATGTTTGGGATCATTTAAAAATGTATTTATATTAAACATAAAATTCATTTTTTCGAATTTTGAAATCTTGGGTTAGTTTATTAATAATAGTTTTCTGATATTGACAATATGTCATCTTGTGACAATATTTTTCGAATAGTCACGATGTGGAATACATACATCAAAAATTTAAGCTAGGTGGATTGTTATGCAGACTCTAGCTTCCTCATATTTAATCTGCAAAAGACAAACCAGAAGCATAATAAATGATGGTAACTTCAGAAATTAAATATGTCCACAACGTATAAAAAGGTAATAAATTAACATTTGTCTCTGAAAGTTAATATTAGCCTCACAATTAAGCCAGTAAATTCGTTTTTATGTCTGTTTAATATCGTGCCGTTTTATATACGCACTGGTTATTACCATCATAAATGTTTTATATTTCAGATGCACCCTCGACACTAAAAGGTCTTTGCTATTCTTCATACCACCCCATATGAAGACAGGATGGAATTACCGTAACACAGGGAAGCAGCTTGCAATGGGACTAAGGGAAATGCTAGTCTATATTGAGAAATATTGTGTATGTAACATTCTTAAATATGTAATTTGCGAATTTCCTTGAAGTAGAATAGCAACAGTATTTTTTTTAAATGCTATTCTACTTTCCATTTTTATGATGGAGTTTTTCATCAACTTCTTGTATGAAATTTGACCAGCTTAAAAATAGCGAAGGGGAGTATTGTATTCGTGAAAAAGTCACCCTCCAGATTTCTTGCGATTCTTACGTCTCAGACTATGTAGATTACAAAAATTAAGGGCTTTCAATTCCTGCCTGCCTGTCTCTCTGTCTGTATATCTGTTGGTTTGTTATCTGTCTGTTGGCGCTATATCTAAAAAACTATTTGACGGAGAGTAGTCGAATTTGATAGGTAGTTGATGCCACTCCCAGTGAAGAAATGGGTAGACTTTCAATGAAAAATATACAAAGTGAGCCGTTTAAAGAGAATAAATAATTAAGAAAATGTAGCAACTGGTCATAATATTTGGCATATAGTTAACACAATTGTCAAGGAAGGCACCTATTATACTTTTATTGGAAATATACAGGCGAGTCGCAGGCGAGTCCTGGAAGCTTCGGAAGACCTGCAAAATACTGCTTTTTCGGCCATGTATCATACAATTTTTTTTAGAATATTTTCTGCTTGTAACGCTTCAAAATCTGAATTCATATTTTTCGTAACTTGAAAATTGCCTTTTGAAAACTCGTAAAAGTTAAGTATATTTATAGAAGTGTATTTCACAATGGTCATAAAGTATTTCAAAACTGTCATCATTTAACCATCTTTCTATGGTGAATAGTAACCGTCTATCTATTTGACTTAACACAAGTTTGTTTCCAAGGCAACAAGAAAAACAAATCCACCTATACCAAAACTTGTCAGCATTTTTTACCTTAATAGATCGGAAAAGAGAATAACAGGGATCGGAAAAGCCTTTGCCGATCTTTGATGCACACTTTTCTATCAAGGCCAGAACATTTTACTTTACAAACATATATCAAATTTTCCCATAAATGGTGTATTTTCTGGTCAGTCTAAAAAAAGATATTTACTAAATTTTACATATTTCAGTACATTTTATGTATTATTTATTTTTTCTGTGGGACGACCATTCTGCATATTTTTTTAACTCCAACTTATCGAGTTTTCTTTGAAGCAATACTGATGACCACATTTCGATCACCATTTCTTAACTAATACATTTTTAGAGTGACTACCCTATGTAAATAAATAGGGAAGTTCTGTATAAATTCTTTTTCCGATGTTTTCTTTTGGGAGATGCGGATATCAGTAAAAAAAATTAAAAACTCAGCAATAATATTGTTGAATGGGAATAGATGCGTGTTGAATTGTTCCCTAAATGTTAGTGTAGCCTGATTGCCAATTTTAAAGGAAGAACTTAACATTGTGTAATATAAAACTGCTAACTCTATTAGCAGTTCTGCGTAAATAATAAGTATCTATAGATATTGAATATAACAAACTATCCTACAGCTGGGTATTTAACAAAGACCGCTTCCGCTTCCAAAAACGCTTTGAGAAAAAAAACAGATTTCCGAAACGTTTGCGAAATACCTATTTTTTGTATTTTTATTCTTATTCATGCCATGTGTAAAGAACCCCTGTAGGAGTTCCTTTGGTTGTGCAAGTTGCAGGTGTATAGGTTATTTCCTAGTCATACACTGGATAATTGTATTATTTTTTAGATTCTTCGGGCGTAGCTTAGAGGTGATTGAACTGAAATGGGATTACTGAAAATTATAAAACAAAATTTCATTATCCACTATTGATATCGAAATCAGTCAAAAATATATATTAGGTTTGTAGATTGTAGATTGCCGCTCGGCTCAGAACAGCCCTTCTTCACGTCAACCTAAAAGATCTTTTATGAATTACCCTAAAATTAGTTGTAGCCCAGAACTCCAAAGCTTTTCGCAAAGCTTGTGATTTTTCTGGAGGCTAATTTCCCTATATCTTCAGGCGTTAATTCCACCTTTTCTATGTACTTTAGCCTAGTGTAGACTAGCATCTTGCATTTGCAAAAAATGTGTTCCACAGTTTCCATTACAGTGTCACAGTATCTGCACATATCATCATCTGCCTTGCCCATATTCTTAAGATGATATCTCAAGGGGCAATGGTCTGTTAAGAAGTCTGTCATCAGCTTTAAGTCGGACTTATCGAGTTCGAGGAGCCTTGTGGAATTCTTTGTCGAATAAGTAAAGAACTTTGTCGCTTGTCTTTGGCTTGGAGTATTACTCCAGTAGGACTCTTTCTGTTCCTTTTCCCACTTTAGGATCACCTGTGTTATGTGGGCCTTAGATAAGCAACAAAATGGCTTGGGCCAAAAAAATGGGGATTCAGCATCTTTTCCCTTGTGTTCTGGCACCCACACTAAGATAACTTAGTTGTTTTTTGCCCGTCGCTTAGGAGATTGTCTGCATTCCCAGGCAATTTTAGACTCAAAGATGTAAGACCTGAGAGGTTTTAACGCTGCCCGGCTATCTGAGAGTATATAGATCTTTTCAATTCGAATTTCTTTATTTATGCGTTTCTTAGCATTAATTTCGTCTGGAAGATGGTTGGAGTCTTACCTAGGGCTCTGGAAAGCCTTCAGTTAGGCCCCGCTACGCCCACGCCAACCCCATTAGCCATCTTCAATCCATCTGTATACCGGATGAGTGACCCTTTCTCTACCTGCAGGTCTTCGACTGCTCATCGGACGGCGCTCAACCATCACATCAAAAGGACAGTCAAAATTCTATCTGATTGGCATTGAGTCAGTGGGTTTGGCCTTGGATTCCAATTGGATTAACTCCAGGATCCTTAAGTCACCAACCAGATCGCCTGGTTTGAGAGAGAGAGACCTACTGCAGCCTTAAAGTACTAAGCGCTGCCTCCTCCCTTACGTAAAAATGTAGAGGAATTAGATCTAGCATTGCTTCCATAGCTGCCGTGGGACAGGCATTGCTCCTGTAATCCCTAAGGAGGCAAGGCGTTGAAATTTCTGCAACTTTCCTGGAATAATCTTGCTTCAGTTTTTGGCCACCATACACATGATGCATAGATTATCATGGGTCTCACAACCGAAAGATAATGTAGCATTTGAAAAAGCTACATTAATAATTTCAGTTTGAATACTGTAAATCAACCTTGATTAATTCACTTGTTTGAGTATGCAACCCACGATCTAGAATTCGATAGTAGATGGTTGCCTATCTTGATGAGAGATCATGGGTAGTAAACATGTTTTCTTGAAGCATGAATTTGACTTAAAGGTGTTACTCACATATTCTTGTATTGGAAATATTACATAATCGTGTAATTCAGTATTTAAATTGCAAGGTCCCTTGTTGGCGCATTTTTATTGGCTAGAGAAAGAATTCTCTAGATGTTCAAGTTGGCAACACGGAGAACTGGGAGGAGATTTCCGTCTGGTGGTTCGTTCTTCGACTGCGACGAGATAGCAGAATGGCGGCGGTTCCGGTTTTGTAGTGAAGAATTTGGGTTTTACATCGTTGACACTGAGAAGGGATTTGATTTGATGTACCCAGTGTTTCTTTACCGCCCTGCCAGAAGCATTTTGTAAATTCCGGGAAGGAATTCTGTTGCTTGTCGTAATCTGATCGCCACGTGTTTCGTGAGGTTATGTGATACTCTCTATATGAGGTGAGCTCTTATTTTACTTAGTTTGGTGCCTTATTTAGTTCTTATTTATTGTAATTATTACAGAGTGTTTGGTATAAGTATATGTTTGGAGGGGCATATATACTTTGGAGAGGTTTAAGTTCAGAACAGAATGGTGCTGCCATTTATGGTTATGTAAAGGGGCCCAGCACTTAGAGGAGTGATAGGAGAAAGTCTATCACTCAGATGTTTGGTTTTATATGGGTGCCGCTGATACATTGAGAAGTTTAGGACTTGCAGAGTCGTTCGTAGCAGTCTCCCGGAGATTTAGGTAGAAATTTGATGCAGCACGGAGCTGCAGTTGCAGCCAACGTCGAGAACGTCTATGAAATGGTGACAAGTCACACTGCAGTCGTCACAGAAAATGCCAAGGCCTTGACCAGGTTTTTTTGTACATTTTAGTTAAATATTTTAAAGAAAATATTATAGTTTAATTCAGTGATTTTTGTTCGCATATTGAAGTAAATTATACTACAATCTTGCAACTATAAATTAAGCACCAAGTTTATGTGTAGAATGTTGAGACATTTAAGAGTTTTACTGTAAAACACCCATGGTACCGTGAGATGTTAATTTACCTACTATTATGTCACACATATGAAATTCAATTCATGGTAAATCTTTAATTCGTGGTTGTAAGTTATAACTCATAGTTGCATATTGGCAAACTCGTAGTTGCAAAAGAATCTCAGTTAGAGATCTAAGTTTGAATTCAAATCAAGTTTTTTGATCAACTGTATAGAATTTCTTTCATACGTATGAACCACGATTAGGTAAGGTTTGAAGTTTTTTTTATTTTTACTCTTTACTGTTGTACATCTCATGTGTGTTGTATTAAATGTCTAATGTCTACATGTTCTTATTATTTGCACTGGTGCTCCTGATATTTGCTTAAATTTTGAGATTTTATAGAGTAAAGTAAAAGTTTTGATATTACAGAGATATTTTGAGAATTCCATCGCATGGTTGCTAGTAACTTAATTTTGTTCCGTGCTGGCAAAATTATTTAAATCATATTATGTAACATACAGCCGGTGGCGCCCTTTGAGTGTCCACACAATCCTAACCCCCGGCCTTGTGCTTTCCAACAAAAAATCAGCTGCCGTTCGCACCGATGTAACAAGTTTTAATATTTAGGTATCAAAATATGTTACAATAAGATCAGTAGATCATTTTCGGTTTTAGACCCCCAAGTCTTACCGAACAACCTATGGCATGTCCAAATAGCCGAGGATCTTTAGTAAGTGTTCTTTGTAAATATGAATTCCAGGTAAGTTTTTGATCCAAAATTACTCCTAGATATTTAACTTCACTGAAAATGTTCAATACTGTTCCATTTAACATAGGAGCTCTTAAACTTAGTTTAACGAGCACTACCTATATATTATGTTTAAGGCTATTTGCATGAGATTTGCAATCATAACCTCATGCCTGCCTCTCACAGTAATATCCAGATCATCAGCATAACCTTGAACGTTGAAGCCAAAATTACTTAGTTTATGGAGGAGGTTATCCACCACCACTGACCACTGCAGGGGCGATAGAACTCCCCCTTGTGACAACCCTTCACCGCAATCACGGTAATTTAGAGGTGATTGAACTGCCCTCAAAAAAAAAAGAGGTCACTGAAAATTATGAAACAAAGGTTCACTCAGTTAATTGTTCAATATCTACTATTGACATCAGTCAAAAATATATATTTGGTTTTGTTATGTGTTCATTTTTACACCAACTTCAATATCGATGCTAGGTAACAGGTCCTATTAATCGGGGCCTATGGGTGAAATTTTATATCACCTTTTAAACCCTATTTTGAAGGAGATTTAATTTTATATACAGACATGTTTTCATCTCTTTAATGAACTATTATTTAGCATTGACATGGTAAAAGACGATATTGTGAGATAACAATATGGAAAAATTTTCATCATAATCATATACCTAGTTAGATAGTTCTAACCATGCCAAGCAAAGGTTGAAAATCCAGACATAAATAATATATACATATTTCTGAAACCTTCCCCCTATTCTATTATCTAGTCACTTAGTGAAAACTTAGGCTTAGTGTTTCGCGAGATAATACGTGTCACATACGATAATTCACGGCAAAAGATTGAGAATCACGACATGGGCCTTTTCGCGAAATTCAAGATTCACTTAGTGATCTAAGTTGGTCCAGTAGTTTCTATAATAATCGTGTACATGGTCACACATATAACATTATATGCATTACAGGTTGAACACAGAACCCCCTTTCTTTAAGCTAGTTCATAAGAACACGTTAACGTGCCCGTTTCCCCCGGAATTCATTAGTACTCGCCGAACTTTAGGCCTTGACTTGATTAGAGGTATAGGGGTACTGGAGTGGTTAGAGTGAAGCATGATAAAGAGCACAATAAGACCAGGAGAAAGATTGTGTCCTCAGAGTTTTCTACAGACGAGCACTGAAAAGAAAAATGCCTTTCTTCCAAATCAATTGTTTGTAAAATTTGGCAAATACGTTAGTGTAGGTACACAATTTATTGAACTTACGTAGCTCTAGGGTTAACCATACCAATGGGTGTAATTAACCATTTCCAATACCCAAATGTAAGAAAATCGTAAAATAAACCGTTTTCGAAGGATTAGAAATAATAGGTCATTTTCGAGTTTTGCCCATAGAGAGATGAAGCAAAACCATAAACAACAGGTGAAATTGATAACCTTTTTATACAGATAATCCGTTAATAAAGGATGTAGAATAATTTTCTTCTTCAAGAACAATCTACAAATTTCAAATCATTTATCAGAAGACAAATTATTGGCCTTATCTTTCATATACCCTCAAAAACATATAAAGAAAGTACAGTAATAGTAATAATAATGACACTGCAGGTAATAGAACCTTCTTTATTTCTGATGGCTGAAATGTGTGGGAGGAGGCTACATATATGCGGAGACAAGTGACATACACCCAGTGTTACAGACGTATACTGGAATTTATTTATTTTTTCTGAAAAATCTCTGTCACGGCCAGGAATCGAACTTAGAATCTTTAGGTGAAAATTAATTCCCATTGACTATTGATCATGCTGTCATACCAATACAGATCCATATTTTTCTAATTCTTTTCGCTATTTTTCTATCAATCTTCCTTGTCTGTTACATTGTGGATAATTCTTATATAAGGTAGTACTGCAAGCACAAAATTAATTTTTAAAGGTGATTAAATCAAATTAATCATTCAATCTTGAACTATACTTTATTAAATTCTAAGAGTGGCTAAACCTCAAAATCATTAAAGATATGTGTTAAGCTATTAACCAGAATTATTATGGATCATAGTGTTGACGCTGAACTAACACCAGCATACAGTGTTTAGTGTGGAATTTAGTTTAGCGTCAATGCCAGACCTCCGCCAAGATGAAGTGTACACTTATATAAGAGACTATACTCTATTTAGAAAGGAGTAATAAGAGCTCGTTGTAAATGCAAATCCGCAAAAACATAGTCAATTATAAAAGTACAGCTCACCAATATAAAATAGTATATAATAGAAATAAATAATCCTTTATTGGTTAATCTGTTTATCGTTGACTACCTTGTTTTGAAGAAGTTTCCTCAAACAGAACCTTGGCCTAAAGTATGTGCCCCAGTTTATTGTTCTTTGCTATCTCCAATACTGTCTGGTTCTTTGGTTTTGTGTTAGGTTACGTACAATAATAAAGTAATCGTGGCTGAATGGGTTTAGACCAAATCCAAAGAATTAGAAAAACCGCTGCATACGGAATCACTAATTCCACATCCAGATTTTCCTCCAAGTCTCTTTAAACATAAACTTCTTGACTATATTTGCACTTTAGTATGCGGAAATAATTGATTATGGAATTTTAATAACATTTGGGGCAGGTGTCATAAAAAAATTAACAGAAGTTGCAATTTAGCAAGCTTCGTTAAGACATTGAACTTTCAAACCCGGCATGACATTTACAAAATCTGCAAAATGTACAGGGGATGGAAATAAAGCAAAGTTTTAGAAGTTTTCAAAATTTTATTAAGCTGCGGATAAAAAATTTGAAAAGTTACACAACTCGAAGGAATTGTAATAGGCTTTACATTAATATTTCACAACAAAATGGGTTTCGTAAAAATGCGAGAACATGAATCTAGGTATCAAAATTGATCATATACACAAGTCTTGTATTTTGGGAGTTTATTAGGTTATGTCGTGTCAAAATATAGGTTTAGATGAGTTTCTCTGTTCTTACCCACTGATTTTTATATTACCCCCTTACCGTTGCCTCGCGTGTGTTACGTGTTAAACAAAGGCATCATGAACGGCACCTTGACGTGAAGTGTGTGTACCTGTCCAATAATCCTTGAGTCTTGTAACACTAGTTGGCCCTCTCGTGTTAGGTTATAGGTCGATTGGTTTTTACAATTATAGGTTTTAAATATACATTAGTTGTGATTTAGTATAGCGTATAGTAAGAAATATCGTGGCTAAATGGAGACATTTAAAGCCAGTGAAGAAAAAAAAAAACACAAATTTTGCAAAACGATGCTAGGCGTCGGTCGGTGTAGAGACGTAAAAACGCAAGAATATGAATTTAGGTATCGAAATTGGTCAAACACACAAGTTTTACAAAATCGACGCAGGGCGTCGATCGGCGTCGGGACGTGAAAATACAGGATTATGAATCTAGGTATCAAAATGTATCAGAGGTTTTACAAAAACGACGCTAGGTATCGGTCAGCGTCGAAACGTAAAAATGCAAGAACTTGAATTTAGATATTAAAATTGATCAAATACACAAGTTTTGCAGATACGACGCAAGGCGTGGGTCGGTGTCGAGACGTAAAAATACAACGTGAACTTAGGTATCAAAATTTATCAAATACACAGGTTTTACTAAATCGACGCTAGATGTCGGTCGGCGTCGAGATGTAAAAATGCTACAACATAAATTGAGGTAAAGTGAACTTCATATTTCTAAGTCAAATAAAAAATTCCCGACAAAGGAGACACCCAACGGCGCGAGACACCAAAAAAAAAAGACACGAAACTCGACCATAAAAGTGCTTGCCCTTTTACAGCATTATGTATGTGTGTAAAAAATTATGTAAACAGTAGTGACCGTTAGATCGTAAAATATTTTATTAGTGAGTGGCGTAATTATAACTGATACTGGCGAGTTTCCTTAATTGATCAAACACACGCGTTTTACAAATTGAGATTAGGCGTCGACCGGGGTCGAGACGAATATATCGATGAATATGAATCTAGGTATCAAAATTTTTCAAATTCGTAAGTTTTATAAATACGACGCCAGGCGTTGGTCAACGTCGAGACGTAATAATGCAAAAACAAAAGTTTAGGTATCAAAATTCATCAAAAACAGTTTGATAAAAACGACGCTAGGCGTCTGTTGGCGTCGAAACGCAAGAACAAAAATTTTGTTAACAAAATTAATCAAATACAAGTCTCACAGAAACGACGCAAGATCTCGGTCGGCGTTGAGACGTAAAAATACAAGAATATGAATAAAAGTCTCAAACTTTATCAAATACTTACACAAGTTTCACAAAAACGACTCTAGGCGTCGATCGACGCCGACACGTAAAAATGCAAGAATATGAATCTAGATATTGTCTGTAATTATTTATTTGTAGCATATTCAGATTTTCTTACTTTTTATTGGGTATTTTGCCACTGAAATCTAGGTATCGAAATTGATCAGATACACTAGTTTTACAAAACGACGGTAGACGTCGGTCGGTGTCAAGACGTAAAAACGCAAGAACATTTTAGATATCAAAATTTATCAAATACACAAGTTTTACAAAAAACAACGCTAGGCGCCGGTCGGCCTCGAGACGTAAAAATGCAAGAATATGAATCTAGGTATAGAAATTTATTAAATACACAAGTTTTACAAAAACGACCCTAGACGTCGGTCGGCGTTGAGACGTAAAAATGCAAGAATATGATTCTAGATATCAAAAGATATCAAACTCAAAATCAAATTTGGATATTTCAAAAAGTGAATTTCAAGTGAATATCTCAAGTTCATTTCATCGACTCCTTTATTAACGTAGTGGTGGTAGTGGGGGCGAGGTTGAAAAATATTATAAAGACATGTGAGGGCTTGGCTTCTAATATACGCACCAAACCTCAAGTTTTTGTACTCTACACAGCTTGCTTTACTGATTTTCCGCTATTTGCCTATACTTGCATCCCCACCCCTTCAACGGAATCATCCCGAAATATAATCTACTTCCAGATGTCGTTATAATACATACGTGTACCAAATTTCAAATGAATATCTCAATTTTATTTTATCAACCTCTTAAAATGGAGTAGGGGTGGTGGGGAGTTGAAAAAT
Source organism: Stenurella melanura (assembly GCA_963583905.1). Classification (NCBI taxonomy): domain Eukaryota; kingdom Metazoa; phylum Arthropoda; class Insecta; order Coleoptera; family Cerambycidae; genus Stenurella; species Stenurella melanura. The sequence continues at coordinate 61,494,957 of OY757317.1, read as the reverse complement.
ATTATGAAAAATCTGAGACCTTGGCTTCTAGTACATGCACCGAATTTTAAGTTTCTGTACTCTTACCAGCTTGCTTTACTTATTTTCCCCTATTTACCCCTACTTAACCGCAACCCTTCAACGGAATAATCTAAAAATATAATCTAGTGACTTGTTAAATTTACTCAGCTTTTTCTGGAGACCCTGTATGATGAAAAAGTGCTAAAATGTGTTAAAATTTAAAACAGAATTAACGCAGTCGATTATTTTTTCAATAAGCTAACCATTTTATAGATTAAGGAACGTTTAAGGACGGTTCTACTTTCTAAGGAGACACTTCCAAAAATCTTTCTTATCCCGTGCCCAGATCTAAAAACTAACGTTCTTGTCAAGTTTCAAAACTAATTGCCAAGACCTTGGGACATTTGGTTATTTGGCAAAATGGCTATTAGTGGTAAATTGTAAGATCGGCATATTTTATAATTAATTTCATTTAATTAAACTTTAGAATCAATTAACAGGATAATCCACATGAATAAGTCGCCAGATTATTTTACCACCGCACACCCTGGCATACCTTCAATAGCAATACCTACGCTGGTACGCCTCTGTTTAAACTACATTCTTATGAATATTAATGTTCCAAATTCTGTCACCGTTCCTCAAATGGAACAATAGACGGGCTTCCTAAAGCTATATTTATTTTGAGAACGACGGGGAGCTTTATATTACCTTCTCGCCACGCTGTCTGCAAACCAGAATAATACATAATAGTAATAGCATGAGGCAAAAATAATAAATCTGCAAAGACATTCAATATAGGTTTATTAAAAGTATGTTTACATTCACAATGATACAGCATTTAATGAAGCATACATTACTTTATCTATTTATATGAGATTATGTATGTATTAACTGCTTTTGAACAAGTAATAGTATCCATAGTATATCGCTCGTCTGCGGCTCGTGCTGCAAACTTCACTTGCGTGAGTTATTACATCTTCCATTAAATAATATAGCATTTTTACCAACACATGTGGGTTCAAATATAGTGTCCAATATTTTGCCTTCATATTTTACTATCAGAAATATGAAAGAAGGTTTTTATAAATATATTGAATATTATCAAAATAGTCCAAGGTGAAATATATTAAACTTTTCATCTATGATTTATTTTATTCATCACAAAATGAAATAGAAACGAATAGATGTTGAATTCGGACGTGGCCGACTGTGAAAACCTATTAAAGTTTTGCTCGCATACGACACAATGCAATTTTATGTGATATCGCAGAGATTAAGTACACAGCCAATATTTTTTATTTTAACACGCTTTTATTACGTCGACCTGTATCTATGTATGTATGTATAATATATGTTTTAATAAAGTGTAAGGAACTGAATTTCAGCCACTTATAATTGTTGTATTATCATAAAACTTGATAAGTGTGTGTAGCTCTGATGGCAATACAGTATAGTTTACTCAATATTATAAAATATTCAAAATGGCCGCCGCCACAAGATGTCGGATAACCATTTTCTTTACAACTTCCTTGATATGGGTATCAAATGAAAGGGCTTGACAAGCAGAAAACGATAAGGTGGGTGAGTGAGTGTGAGTGACGATATACTAAATCCAATATGGCGGATCACCTAACTTGTAAAACAACTTTGCTTCTAATCTATAATGTTTCTTTAACATGCTTCTATTAGCTTGACCTGTAACACTGTAAGCAAATCTTACAACTGACTTTCCATCCACTTCCAGATGTTGCATTGACTTGAAATTTGGCACGTGTATATGGTATTTTCATTTAATATCAAATTCTACTAAAAATTGGCATATAGGAATTTTTGAAGCCGCAGATTACAAATATGTGATCAATACTCAGAAATTGAAAATTACAGCAACAATATGACGGATAAGTTTTATCATTTATCATGTGAAAATTCTACTAATCAGGCGCCACACGCTTTTACGTTTATTTACATAATTATTTTTATTAACTTATTTCCTTCTTTTTTGTCCATTTTAAACAGTTTCAGTTTGTTTTTAAAAGCGTGTTATTTAATTTTTTTAAATTATTTATTATTCAAATAAATGTTGACAGTCGACAACGCCCTGCTGCAACCCTCAATTGTTTCATAATAGTTTTATTAAAAACACCTTCTAACACCATTTCAAAGGTAAACTTATTTTCAAAATTTTCTTTTTCTTGAAGTGGGTTTAGAATGTCATGAAACGTCGATATTTTAAGTTTGAACGAAAAAAAAAATTACGTCTGTCTGTCGGGTAGCTGTTGGTCTGTCGGTCTGTCTGTAACTTTTTTGTCCGCACGTTTTCTCCGAAACGGTTTAAGATATTGATTTGGAATTTTGTACACGATATATTACGAGATCTGGAACTGAACAGTTTCTTTAATACATCCGGTGAAGGGCTGGAGGGTAAATAGGGGAAAATAAGAAAAGCAAGCTGGTAAGAATACAGAAACTTGAAATTCGGTGTATGTATTGGAAGCCAAGTCCTCAATTTTTTTAAAAATATTTCCATCCCCCCACCACCCCCCGACTCCATTAATAAAGAGGTTGATAAATTGAAATTGAGATATTCACTTGAGATTTGGTACACGTATATATTATAATGACATCAGGAACTATATTATATCCTGGGACTATTCTGTTGAAGGGTTGGGGGTTAAATAGGGATAAATAGGGGAAAATATACAAAGCAAGCTGGTAAGAGTTCAGAAACTTGAAATTTGGTGTATGTACTAGCAACCAAGGCCTCAGATTTTTTAGTAATATTTTTCAAGCCCCCATCACACCCCTACTCCGTTATTAAAGGGGTTGATAAAAGAAAATTGAGATATTCACTTGAAATTTGGAACACGTATATATTATAACCACATTTGGAACTAGATTGTATTTTGAGATGATTCTGTTGAAGGGTTGAGGGGGAAATATGGGGAAATAGGTCTTTACCTAGCTGGTAAAAGTACAGAAACTTAAAAACTTATTGTATGTACTAAAAGCCAAAGCCTAAAAATGTTTTATAATATTTTCCATCCCCCCCGCCACCTGTTACTCCATTATTAAAGGGGTCGATAAAATAAAATTGAGATATTCACTTGAAATTTGGTACGCGTATATATTATAATGACGTCAGGAACTAGATTATATTTTGGGATTATTCCGTGAAGGGTTGGGGGTTAAAAAGGGGCATATAACTACAGCAAGCTGGTAAGAGTACAAAAAGTTCAAACTTGGTGTATGTACTAGTAGCCAAGGTCTCAAAATGTTCTATAATATTCTCCATCCCCCCACCACCCTTCACTCCATTATTAAAAGGGTTGATTAAATAATACTGAGATATTCACTTGAAATTTGGTACACGTTTATATTATAATAACGTTAGGAACTGGATTATATTTTGAGATTATTCCGTTGAAGGGTTGGGGGTTAAATAGGGGTAAATAGGGGAAAATAAGTAATGCAAGCTGGTAATAGCGCAGAAATTTGGAACTTGATGTATATACGAGACGCGAGGGCCTCAGGTTTTTTATAGTAACTTCCATCCCCCCAGCACCCCCACTTCCTTATTAAAGAGAGGAAAAATTTAATTGGGATTTTTACTAGAAATTTGGACACGTATGTTTTATAACGACATTTGAAACTAGATTATATTTTGGCATGATCTAACTGAAGGAGTGGGGGGTGAATAGAGATAAATAAGGAAAAATAAGTAAAGCAGGCTGGTAACAGTATAGAAATTTGAGATTTGGTGTATATACTAGAAACCATGGCCTCTGATTTCTTTACAGTATAATATTTTTTCAACCCCCCGCCTCCACCACCTCCAATACATTATTAAGTGGATTGATAACATAAAATTGAGATATTTACTTGAAAGTTAGTACACGTATGTATTGTAATGACATCGGATTGATATGATTCCGTTGACGGAGCGGGAGGTGGTAGGTTGTGAATAGGGGAAAATAAGTGAAGCATGCCAGAACCTTCATTTTTAACGTATATGGTAGAAACCGATGCCTCAAATTTTTCGATGACATTTGTCCCATATAGTATTAAAAATCTATGACCAACAATTTCCACATACTAGAGTGCAAATATAGTCCAGATATTGCCTTTAAAATGACTTGGATTAAAAATCTGGATGTGGAAGTAGTGATGCCTTAGGCAGCGGTTTTTACTTCCATATCCACGTAGTGGAGACAGACAACAGACCTTCACTTTCGTAATGTACATGGTCTGAAACGTGGAAATCCGAAGAAATCTCGTTGGCCGATTTTGTCACGAAAAAATAAATTTTCACATATTTACGAGATTTATGGAGCAGTATTTGGCTAGGCATCAGGGAGTTCAGAATGTATGAATACCGTTTTAAATCGGGAAAAAGTTTTTACTGTTGGAACCAGTTCAATATAGACTCTTTTAGATACACTAATTTTTCTCCTTCGCTGGTCCCCCGGAACACCAGCAATTTTGGGGCGATATCGCTAAAAAATCATTTTGTTGCCAATATCTCGGTTCTGAGCGCTCCTACGAAAAAACAAATAGTTATACATAGTATTAATATTCTTGAAGTTATAGTTAGGGGAAGTCAAGCAAAAGTTTCCATCAAACGATTAAAATAAAAATCGGCTTAGCTCCCTATTACGTGAAACGCTTACCACTGCAGGTTTCGTTGTTAAGCAGGATGCGGAAAATACTGATTCTCTTATTTTTAACTCAGCAATAGTTATACCATATCATTACGATTAGTTAATTATATTTGGTGAAGACCTTGACCATTTAATCCTAAGATAGGATTATCCGCACGTTGTTCAAACATTTATTTTATGAAATCAAGCAAGGTGAAAACGGACGAACGAATTTCTTCTTCGAAATCTTTTAAATACCCACTAGATGTGCCGGATGACATATATTCCTCCACGCATTCAGTAGATGTGAAACAACGTCTGCATTTTTTAGGCAAGGCAAAGCAAAATTCGCTATATTATTACAAAATCCTGCAGGATTACAAAAAAACGTGGAATGTTTTAATGACCCCAGTTCTCACTCTGATGTTATAGATATAGCAGTCCAAAAAGTTATCTTAGCCCTTTACGGAGCAGAACCCGATCAGCATTCTTTGAATGAATTCAGGTACAAATGCTTTATTAGGTCAGTGGCAAAAAGTACATGTAACCTTGCATCATTACCTCCCACTGAGTCTGCTGCACCCCAGCACCTTTTTAGAACGTACTATCAAATTCAGCAGTGGTACGGCAATACCAAAAGTCCTCAAGATTGAAACTTGATGAGAAAGAAAAACGGTTTGTTTCCTGTTACTACTAAAAACACAAGAACTGTTGAAAACAATAAGCTGCAAGTGTAAAAAAATCTGCAGAGCCACATATACTTGTAGAAAAGCTGGACTAAAATGTTCCGTTATTTGTTCTGGATGTCAAGGACAATCGTGTACAAATATCGAAATATATATAGACGACTTAGAACAAGCCGAATAACCTGAAGATAAGGTATTAGCTCCTTTGGAACACGATAAACACGAAGAGGCTGAATCTGATAAAGACGATGCAGTCCATAATAAAACCGACACAGTTATATTGAAGCAAGGGATCATTGTGAACCTTGAACTTCGAAAAAATACAAAGTAATGTAATGCATTGGCAGTAGAAAGAACAAAAATTACAAGTAAATTTACCAAATAAACCAATAGTGGCTTAGGCCAATTCCCGCCTATAACTCCGAGAATATTAATACTACATAAAAATGTGTCAGAACCATTTCGATGAAGAATTTACTTATCTTTAACTTTGATAACCATCTGTTTTTTCGTAGGACCGTTCAGAACCGAGAAATTGGCAAAAAATGATTTTTGAGCGATATCGCCCCAAAATTGAGGGTATTCTGGGGTGCCGGCGAGGAGAAAAATTTAGTATATGTAAAAGAGGCCTATAATGAACTGGTTCCAACAATAATAGTATATTACATGCTGAGCTGGAAAGAGGTTTATTGTTGTCGAGAGATAAGATAGCAATGAAACTTTTCACCAAGGTTTGTACACTCTTTTATTAACAATCATTCTCCCATTAACAAAAAAACAATAAACCGTTTAAAATCCTTATGTCAAAGTGACGGCGCGTCGTTTTTAATATGTACTTGTAAGAAAATGGCCACTTTCCAACCTACAATATCACTTTCCAACCCGAAATATTACTTTCCAACCCGAAATGTTACATTTCAGATTCAATTGTCGAATGACGTTGAAATGTTATACTGTCCAAATTTGACATGTAAGACAATTTGATTATTTCTCTATGATTGTGAATAAAATCTTTTTCGCCGATTGACAACAAAGTACTAACTTTGATGACGTCAATCACCAGTGTCACTTTACCTGCATAGGCAGGAAAGTGCTCACTCACTTTCCTGCCTAGGCAGGGAAAGCGATTGGTTATCAGTACAAGACATATAAAGTTTCCATGGTAACAAACTAGTAACAGTTGTGATTTTTAATGAATTTTTATTGAATTTATTACAACAAAAATAAAGAGATTGAGAATTGTAATAATTTAATTATTTTAGAATATATTTAAACAATCGGCGAAAAAATTATATATTGAACTAAGCAGCAAAATAGATTGACTGCCTTGGCTGAGTTCCTGATTATCAGCCGCGGCAGTCAATCTATTATTTTGCTGCCTAGTTAAACAAATAACTATTTCCTGAAATCGGTCAAGAATGCCTTTCTCGGCGCAGTTTCAGATCCCAAAATAACCTATTCTAGTATTTTAGTCGTTTGCTAAGCAGCCATCAGAAAACAGTCCAATAAAGTTTTTTTTTAGTTCGTTGCTAAGCAACTATCAAAAAACAGTACGCTAAAGTTTTTTCCGCCCTAAGCCGGGAAAATAGATAACCTTCCTGTATCGGTTTAATGTGAATTTATAAAAATTCCTTAATTTATAATAATATTGATTGCGATTTCAGAAAATACAGTATGTGTACCTCGTAGTAAAAGCACATTCCCGGACTTCAATGCTTGTTGGCCTCCCCTTTACGCCTCGGCCAACAATTTACATCTTCGGATCGTCGGTGAATGTATTGCTTTCACTACTAGATATACAATATACTATTTTCCCGATTTAAAATGACGTTAGTCTTCCTGACATCTGGTCTATATATAATCTCATACGAAAAAATTCTTGTTCAGCTTACGCCACGCACAGGAGGCTTATTATATGTCTCCATGTAGGTAAATATATATGTGTTTGGCTACGGTTGCGATCTTGTAGGACCTGATTTTGAAAAATGTGTTCAGTTGACAAGCTTGTCTCAATCATGCGAGTAGTAAAGCTATAAGAAAATAAGAAATAATAATATATCTCTTAGAATTTTCTGCTTTTATGCAAATATTGCGGTATATCCCCACAGTCTTAAAATATTGTGAATGAATGACTTCAGTCGCTCGTAATATAACATTCACTAAAATTGAAACCCGAAATAACGATTTATTCATTCATTTCTTTCTTAAAAGCTGCCTAAAATCCTGAGCGGCGACACAGCCGAAAAGCTGAATGGACGAACTCATTCACAGGGCAATGACACACTTGGCCAAATTGAATGTGTCAATAGGATTTTTTCTATGAAAAGATGAATTGGTACACAAACTGACTTCCTTTAGCCAGAAAATTCATTTTGTGCAGGTATGAAAAAGTGCTTTGAAGGGAAGTAAATTAGATTTCTCCGCAATGTTACGAATTTCTCACGTTTTCCATTAAGGATAAAGATTAGCATTTGCTAAGTTTAGATCAGTTTTATGACAGCTTTACAAATTAAAGTAATTGAATCAGCCGACGTTCGCAATCAAGGGCTATCTGAAAAAGTTTTGAATTTAAATGGGCTTGAAAAGAAAACAGGATAATTCAAATGATTAAATTATGCAGTGGGTGGTTCAAAATATAATTCTTTAGGTATGAATAGTAACACAATGAATAAAACTAAACAGATTCTTACTAACATTATAGCAAAATATTAAAACATGAATTAATGTAAGTTACAGTATGTTATATACTTTTAGTCATATATCTCAAAGTAATATTTTCATTTCATGGAATAATAAATACAAAAACTCACATGTAAAAAATGTATTTTTTACCCGATTGCAATGAACTTTTTCTAATATTATGAACTATCACAATCTTTACTTAATGACAAAAATTTAGGATAAATTTTCAATTTTCAAGGCTTACTATAATTACTTCCACATCCACGTAGTGGATTGGAAGTATAGTATCGCAAAGAGATTTTCAATTTTATTTTTTTTTTCTTGAAATAGGTTTAGAATGTCATGAAACGTCGATATTTTGAATTTGAACGAAAAAATTTTCTGTCTGTCTGTCGATCTGTCGGTCTGTAGTCTGTCGGTCTGTCGGTCTGTCTGTCTGTAACTTTTGTTGTCCGCACGCTTTCTCCGGAACGGTTTAAGATATTGACTTGAAATTCTGTATACGTATATATTATAACGAGATCTGGAACTGGATTGTTTTTGAAGATATCCGGTTAAGGGTTAGGGGGTAAATAGGGGTAAATATGGAGAAATTTGTAAAGCAAGCTGGTAAAAGTACAGAAACTTGAAACTTGATGCATGTACTACAAGCCAAGGCCTTAGATATGTTTATAATATTTTTCAACCCCCACCACCCCTAGTCCATTATTAAAGGGGTTGATAAAATAAAATTTAGATACTCATTTGAAATTTGGTATACGTATATATTATAACGACCTCTGGAACTGTATTATATTTTGAGATGATTCCGTTGAAGGGTTGGGGGTTAAATAGGGGTAAGTACGGGAAAATAGGTAAAGCAAGCTGGTACGAACACAGAAACTTGACATTCAGTATATATTCTAGAAGCAAAAGCCTCGGTTTTTTTTCATAATATTTTTCAACCCCCCCACCACCACTACTCCATTTTTAAAGGGGTTGATAAAACAAAATTGAGATATTCATTTGAAATTTGGTACAGGTATGTACTATAACGACATCTGGAACCTGATTATATTTTGAGATAATTCCGTTGAAGGATTGGGGGTTAAATAGGGGTAAATAGAGGAATATAAATAAAGCAAGTTGGTAAGAGTACAGAAACTTGAAATTCGGTGTATATACTAGAAGCTAAAGACTCAATTTTTTTTCATAATATTTTTCAACCCACCCACCACCCCCCTACTCCATTATTAAAGAAGTTGATAAAATAAAATTGAGATATTCATTTGAACTTTGGTACACGTATGTATTATAATAACTTCTGGAACTATATTACATTTTGAGATGATTCCGTTGAAGGGTTGGGGGTTAAATAGGGGTAAATAGGGGAAAATAGGTAAAGCAAGCTGGCAAGAGTACAGAAACTTGAAATTCGGTCTATGTACTAGAAGCTAAGGTCTCAGATTACTTATAGTATTTTTCAACCCCCACCACCCCTACTCCAATATTAAAGGGGTTGATAAAATAAATTTGAAATATTCACTTGACATTTGGTACACGTATGTATTATAACGACATCTAGAACTAGATTATATTTTGAGATGTTTCCGTTGAAGGGTTGGGGGTTCAATAGTGATAGATAGGGGAAAATAAGTAAAGCAAGCTGGTAAGAGTATGGAAATTTGAGATTTGGTGTATATACTGGAAGCGATGGCATCAGGTTATTTTATAAAATTTTCCATCCCCCCACCACCCTGACTTCCTTATTAAGAAAATTGATAAAATCAAATTTAGATTTTCTCTTGAAATTTGTTACACGTATAACGATATCTTAAACTAGAGTATATTTTGACTTGATTGCGTTGAAGGAGTGGGGGTAATTGGTGGTAAATAAGGAAAAATAAGTAAAGCAAGCAACAGAGACGAGCAAGTACAGAAACTTTAAATTCGGTGTATGTCCTAGAAGCCAAGGCCTCAGATTTTTTAGCAATATTTTTCAACCCCCCACCTCCCTTAATCCATTATTAAAGGGGTTGATAAAATGAAATTGAGATATTCTCTTAAAATTTGCGACACGTATGTATTATAACATCAGGAACTAGATTATATTTTGAGATGATTCCGTTGAAGGGTTGAGGGTTAAATAGGAGTAAATAGGGGAAAATAAGTAAATCAAGTTTTTAAGAATACGGGAATGTGGAATTTGCTATATATACTAGAAATCAAGGCCTCAGATTTCTTTCTAATATTTTTCAAACACCACCATCTCCGCTCCAATTTTAATGGGTTTTATAACATAAAATTGAGATATTTATTTGAAAGTTAGTACACGTGTGTAATGTAATGACATCTGATTGAGATGATTCTATTGAAGGGGTGGGACGTGGTAGGTTGTGAATAGGGGAAAATATGTGGGTATAGTAAAATCTTCATTTTTAACATATATGGTAGAAACTCAAACTTTTCTATAACTTCTGCTCCAAATATTAAAACTCCATGATCAATAATTTCCACGTACTAGAGTGCAAATCTAGTCAAGATGGTTCCTTTAAAGTGACTTGGATGAAAAATCTGGATGTGGAAGGAGTGATTCCCTAGGCACCATTAAATTTTTTGTAAAAAATCTAATTTTATTTTTGCCACTACTATAGAATTGATGGAAAAAAAATTTTCGCTCCAATTTAAACTTTCCACGTTTCATTACATTCCAAGCCCATTCCAAAAACTTTTGAAAATAAAGAAAAATTAAAAAATTACAGAATTTTACCCACTACAAAATAGATGACGGAAAAAAACATTTTGCTCAAATTTAAAATTTCCACATTCTAAACCTATTTCAAGAAAATATTGTTACCACTACGATAGAATAGATGATGAAAAAATTTTTACCGCTAGAATACACATAAAAAAAAAATGTTTGCTCAAATTTAAAATTACCAAGTTTCATAACATTCTAAACCTATTTCAAAAAAGAAAATAAATTGAAATATGTGAACCACTGCTATACTTCCACTCCATTACGTGAATGTGGAACTGAAAATGTGACAGAAGGCAATAATATTTGACATATGCACCTACGAGTGCACCGCACCTATTATAGTTTTATTGAAAAATGTATAGGGTGTTCATCCCAAGAAATAATTCAACCATGGCGGGCATTTCTAAAGATATTTGTGCAAGCCTTCCATATTTGACAACTGTTATTTAGTATTGAATTTTTGCTGTCGGATGACCACTCTGTATATTTTTTGACCAAAAGTTATCAGGTTTTCTTTGTAATAATAGTGATATCTATATTCCGATTATTATTCTCAGTCATTTCGTAATTAATAATTTTATAGAGTGACCGCCATGCACAAATAAAGAGGGAAGTTCTATGTAAATACCTTTACTGATTCTTTCAATTGTCTATCAGACTATTTAAAGCAGGTCAAACCCTGACATCGTTTTAAATTAGAGCTTAAGGAATTTTGGTGGAGAACTGTATATATATTCTGTTAATGAATATATGTTAAATTAGATTTAAGTGAGTTGTGATGATTCCTATACAAATTTGTATTATCTTAAAGAAAAATTAATGTAACTAACAGTTGGTTATTTTTGAGGATCTTTTTATTATAATGTTACCACAAGAGAACCAGACAGATGAATGCACAACGCACATAGACTCCATCTAACTACTTGACTATAATTGATAAAAGAAATATTTGTGTAAGGTACGTAGGCACTTCTCATAAAGATCAAAGGCCGATAAAAGTAAATCTAGAAAGTCAAAGATAAGATTTCACGATTCATATAACCTTTTTTGTAAAAGGATTTCGATTTAGACGTAAAGGTAGTGCAAGTGTGGTGTTGTGTAATCTATCGATTATCCTTCTGTAGCGGGTCAGACCCTCCGTCTCTAGGGAGTCGTGTTTCTGTTTATAAAGCACCAGCTCTGCCGGTGTTCACCAAAAGAACACAGGCGAAGAGCTCTTCACGCTACTAGAAACCGGCCACCCTTTCATCTTCTTAGTGCCGTAATGTTGACCTAACTGATGAATTGAGACCTTCTACATTTTTTCGCAGGCGTAATTAAATTGAGAAATACCAGAAAAGGGGTTCACAGCAAAATCAATAAAGAAATATCACATTTCAAGAGGTGATTCTGAACTTCCTTAGTGGTTTTCAGTCCGGAGTAAATACGGCATTAATTAATTAGATATTTAATTACTTTGCACGAAAATATTGTAAATCACAATATTTAATTATCTTGCAAGATCTTCTATACAGGGTGTTTGGTGCCGACTTTGAACAGAGCAGTATAGGTCATTTAACTTCTACAGTATGTCTCACTTATCATGACTCCCATATCACAGCTCTCTTATTTACAATGAGTTTTTTTTAAATTTGAGGGGAAAGTACTTATCCGCCAGGAGAATAAGTCACGGTAAAATATTTTAAAATCCACCAGTGGCTTCCGTCCTTATGAAGAAGGATGTACCTAATTTTCCAAGAAAAGATGTTAGGCAAAGTTTTTACTGTAAAACAATATCATAATCTTATTCGTTGTTATCAAAAACTCACTAATACCGAATTTCAATAATATATAAAAAAAAATCCCTTTTAAAGTATAATTTATTAATCACAACTTTATTTTCGGACGTAATTAAGCTGAAGAAAGACGGTCGTTCCATTTACAATTAATCATGTGAAATATTGAACTAACTGTGATTTAGTTATCTATGTAAATTTTATTATTTATTGAATTGTTCGTAAATCAAGTTTATCTAAAATATAACTTTTTTTTATTTCCAAGACAATTATTGTTTAATTTTGACTGTTAAGTAAACTGACTGACGTCACGTGATCAATTCTAAATTGAAAACCTGTCTCCCTCTAGCTTAATTAACTCTTAATTACATCCGAAAATTAAGTTATGACTGTAATAATTAGCACTTTAAAAAGGGAAGTTTTATTTTCCTATTAAGTGAACACCAAGCACACTATGTTATTAAAATTCGGTTTCAATGAGTGTTTGATAAAAACGAATAAGATTATGAGATTGTTTACAGTTAACACTTTGCCTAATATCTTTTTATGGAAAATTAGGTACATTCTTTCATATAAACAGACGCCACTGGTGGATTTTAAAATATTTTACCGTTACACAGTCTACTGATGGATAAGTACCTTCCATTTAATTTTTTTTTAAATCGCAGTGCAAATAAGAGAGCTGCGATATGAGAGTCAAAAAAGTGAGACATACTGTATAAAAAAATGCTATGGTGCTATCTTATAATGACGATTTTCTGATTTATTCTTAAGTCCCTATTGCTCATCGATGTAAGTATTACGCATTTAGTTTAATATTTGATATTTTGAAATATTTTTTTCGCTGTCCAAAACAAACTTTCATCAAAAGAGAAATTAAAAGTTGCTGTCGGCTGAAATAAAAAATAATAAAAAAAACCGCTGCCCAAGGAATCACTACTTCCACATCCACATTTTCCATCCAAGTTGCTTTAAAGGAAACATCTTGACTATATTTGCACTCTAGTATGTGGAAATTATTTATCATAGAATTTTAACAATATTCGGGACAGATGTCATAGAAAAATTTGAGGCTTTGGTTTTTACCACATACGTTAGAAATGAAGTTTCTAGCTTACTCTACTTATTTTCCCCTATTGACAACCCTCCCCACCTCCCACCTCTTCAGCGGAATCATCTCAATTAGATGTAATTACGATACATACATGTACTAACTTTCAAGTGAATATCTCAGAGGGTGGGGGATTGAAAAATGTTAGAGAAGAAATCTTGGGCCTTGGTTTCTAGTACATACACCAAATCCTAAGTTTTTGTACTCTTACCAGCTTGCTTTATTTATTTTTCCCTATTTACCTCTACTTAGCGTCCACTCCTTCAACGAGATCTTGTCAAACTGTAATCTAGTTTCAGATGTCTTTATAATACATACGTGTACCAAATCTCAGTTTAATTTTATCAACTTTTTTACTAAGGGTGTGGGGGTGGTGGAGGGATGGAAAATATAAAAAAAAACTGAGGCCTTCTCTTCTAGTATATACACCAAATCCCAAATTTCTGTACTTACCAGTTTGTTTTTGTTATTTTCCCCTATTTACCCCTATTTAACCCCCACCTTCAACGGAATAATCCCAAAATATAATCTAGTTCCAGATGTCATTATAATATATACGTATACCAAATTTCAAGTGAATATCTTAATTTTATTTTATCAACCCCTTTAATAATGGAGCGGGAGGTGGTGGGGGGATGGAAAATATTATAAAAAATTTTGAGGCCTTGGTTTCTAGTACATACACCGAATTTCAAGTTGTTTTACTCTTACTAGCTTGCTTTATTATTTCCCCTTATTTACCCCTCAACCCTTCACCGGATATGTTCAAAAGACATTCCAGTTCCAGATCTCGTTATAACATATACGTGTACAAAATTTCAAGTCAATATCTTAAACCGTTCCGGAGAAAACGTGCGGACAAAGAAAGTTACAGACCGACAGAGAGACATTTTTTTCGCTCAAATTTAAAATCTAGACGTTTCATGACATTCTAAACCTATTTAAAGAAGAAGAAAATTTTTACGATTACTCTACTTTCAATCCACTACGTGGATGTGGAAGTAATACTTTTATAGGTATAATACTGTAATGGAAATTTGAGGTATCGAAGTTCAAAATTTAAAAAAGTTTTCTGGGTGTTAAATTTATATTGAAAACTCTACTTACTTTATTATCTTTATATATTACCATTCATACCGTTAAGATTTATCACATACCTACCAAGAGACAACAAAAGAATATCAACCGGCAATAATGTTTCATTTAATCCTATAAATGTGTTTTCATTTTTTCTCTGTTATCTTTGTCAATAGAAACTCTTCGTTTTTTTTTCTTAAAAGTTTATTTCAGATAAAGAGAAAAATCAGAACATCAAGTTAAACTAAATAAGTTTATATGCTGGAAATGAATTTTATGGTCTAGATTTTGTTTTAAGGGTGTCTCGTATTTGATACAACTACAGATACAATTTAAATGAAACGTACAAAAATTCATACTCAAATTCATTATGCAAGGATGTAAGGGTAAGGGCATACCGTTTCCATGATAATTCCCACCCTGTCATTTTATTTGTGAGGTTGCTCATCCGGTTGCTCGTTAAAATTTCCGTCGGCTTTGGAAGCCTAGTTCTCATGAGTATCTAGGATGGTCCATTTCAGATTGAGCCAAGTCGTTGAGTACAAGTTCAAATTCGGAGTCATCTGACTCAGACTGAAACTCGGAATTATCTTGATCTAATTCAATATTCTTTACTAAACCCTCTAATTCTTGTTCAGTCAAAGCCGAACCAAGGTGTTCTTACTAAAATGATCTTTGTTCAAACATTATCTTAGCGCGGAAATACACATAAAAGATCAGTGTTGAAAAAGGGCTTTTCTAGCCCATCCGTGGTAAAGTGCGAGAGCCGTCTTTTTTTTATAATTTTGGAGTGCTGATAACTAATCCAGCACCCGTTTTGGAGAAAAATTTCGGGAACACATTGAAAAACGACCCTTATTTGTGGACGATATTGAAATTGATATTGGAACTTACCACTAGAAATGAATTACATTTTCATAAAATCTCATTCAGTTTCTTGGAAACGTTTTTCGTCCTTCATTATTCATTAGAATGAAAAAAATTTTTAAAGACAAGGTACGTAAATAAATTAATTTCAGGCCTTTGTTCTCATTTTTAACTGAATTTACATATCGTAGGGGATCATGTGGATACTAGTTTAGCCTGCTTAGCCGTAGGGGACTAGGTTGGATGCTAGTGTTAAAATGAGAATGGCTGATAAGAATTTTCACTTGGTAGCATAACCAGAAGTCAGGTTATCGAAAGAATGCAAAGATTTCATTAATATTTATATATATTGTTTTTCCCTTAGTTCTCATAGATAGCTTTTCTTTCCACTGTTTGCAAAATCCTATAAAGAATATATGTTTCATAAGAATTGTGCCAAAATCATGTAAGTTGTTACGGCTGCAATAAAAAGAAAAAGCTGTTTTTCTCCATTATTACTTTTCTGTAGATACTGCGTTTTTGCTAATCACGGCAGAATTGGTGGGGATGTTTGTAAGAGTATTCAGAAATAATCACATTATGACTTGATAACAGTCATTTAATAAGGAGTTTTGTCTTTTTTTGTAATAAATAAATAACCGTATATTAGATATTGTAACTCGCACCGTTTTTATGGCTCGTGAAGGTCGAGGGAAAGGAGTGAGAGGGGATGAATGAATTTAGAATTCTTGCTTCTTCTTCTACTTACCTAACGAGTATTTTGAAAGATTTTCCTACAATAAAGAATAACTTTTTGTAGCAAGTTCTAATATTATTTCAATGCCACCCCCAAAGTGTGGGAACCATTTTTTTACTCATTTTGGGGTGCTGAATCTGTCATCCGAATTGGCTAAAGACATCGGGAAGACAGTAAAAAATAACCCTTATTTGGGGGTGGCATTGAAATTGATATTAAAACTTGTAAAAAAAAGTCACCCTCTAATGCAGGAAATTCTTTCAATACTCAGTTTCGTTAGGTAAGTAGAAAAAGAAGCAAAAATAGTAAATTCACTACCACTCCCCGTCGTTTCCCTCACCATTCGCCACTCATAAGAACGGTTAAATTACTATATCTAATATACGGTTATTTATTTATTTCTTAAAAAACCAAAACTCCTCATTAAATGGCTTGATCTGATTACTTCTGAATACTCTTAAACGTATCCTCATCAATTAAGGTGGTGGATTTCATCTTTGCAGAGTTCTTGTTGGTTTTAATTGCAAAAGAAATCAACAATCACCCAACTTCTTGTAGTTCTAATTTTAGTAGCAAGTTCTAATATAAATTCCTGAGATTTTTCGCCAAAACGGGTGACGCATTAGTTTTCAGCACCCCAAAAATTACTAAAAAAAAGGTGGCTTTCTACCATGAGTGAGCCAAACGAGCCCATGTTTTAACACTGTTCTTTATTTAACATTTCCCCGCAATTTAAAAATATTAACAAGTGACATACCCGCGGTATGATACATTACGGTTATATGTTAGCTAACATACAAGAAACAGTTTATCTATGACCAAAGCACAAAACATGCATCTTCTACTCGATTTATTTTTGTTATCACAAGAACCCAATCCCGTTACGTTAATGATCGCTATATTTGTTTCTATCACATTACATAGAGAATAAACAATACAGAGAATAAACACTTTAATTTAATTATTTTAAATTCCAGATGGCAAGAGGCAAAGAGGAAATTCACCAAAACGTTGGGTTGCTGCCACCAAGAAGTTGATGGGAAAGAGATTTAGTGACGCCGTGTGCTTAACGGGCAATCGTATTCTGCTCCCGCTTTACCCAAAACTTATTCTCATTTCGTTAGAATTTCAAAAATGCATAGAGGGTGCTGGTGGTAGCTCAAAAATAAAATTCGTTTAAGGTGAACTGCCATTTCTGTGCATGATACTGAAAAATCATATAAGAAATACTTGCTCAAAATAAAAAAACATGACGTACCAAATTTGATAACTATGCAGTTTTTTTTTCTCATGAAATAGATTTAGAATGACATGAAACGTCGAGATTGTAAAGTTGAGCAAAAACAAATTATTTCTGTCTGTCTGTTTGTCGGTCGGTCTGTCTGTCTATAACTTTTTTTTTGTCTGCACGTTTTGCTCCGTAACGGTTCAAGATATTGACTTGAAATTTTGTACACGTATATATTACAACGAGATCGGGAACTGGGGGTTAAATTGGGCGAAATATGTAATCAAGCTGGTAAGAGTACAAAAACTTGAAATTTGATATATGTACTACAAGCCAAGGCCCCAAAATTTCTTATTGTATTTTTCAGGTTAGGCTATGAATGGGGAAAATAAGTAGGGTAATCTAGAAACTTCGTTTTTAACGTATGTGGTAGAAACCAACGCCTCAAATTTTTTTATGATATCGGACCCAAATGTTATTAAAATTCTATGACCAATAATTTCCACATACTAGAGTGCAAATCTAGACAAGATGTTTCTTTTAAAGTGACTTGAATGAGAAATTTGGATGTGGAAGTAGTGATTCCTTAGACATAGGTTTTTTAACTTTTAGCATAACCTGTATAGCTGAGGGACTGAAAATATTTCTAACGAATGGCCTACGTGAATCACCTTGTATAGTTATCAAATTAGGTACAAAGTTATATTTTTTAATTTTGAGTCAGTTTTTCTCATAGAATTCTTCAATATCCTGTTCAATGGTAGTTTGCCTGGAGTGAATTTTGTTTTAAAGCTGCCACCAGCGCCCTCTATACATTTTTGAAATTTTAACATACTGAAAATAGGTTCTGGATCAAGCAAAATCAGAATACACAAACTTGTGTTCATAGTAAAAAAAATGTTTACGCTTATAATATCGCTTTGCCGTGGACACATTGTATATATTTAGAGAAAAATTGTTCTGCTTAAAAAAATATTCGATAACATAGTAGACTAAACAACAAATTAGAGATCAATTTTGAGCTGGGCATAATTAGGGACAAAAATGTATCTGTCTTGGGATTTTTCATTAAAATTATTCTAACTTAAAATGGCCTTTTGCAATATTTTGTAGTAACAAAATTACATTAAAATAAATTTAAAAAGCGTTTATTTAAAAAAAGTAGTAAAAAGTCAGAAACATGTTTTCTAATTTCCAGACAGGTGAATTTAAAAAAATATATATTTTACTTTTTAATGCATTTTTTTAAATAAAAACTTTTTTCAAATTTAATTTTCATTTTATTTTCTACTGTTTAATCTTTATATATTTTTCAGACAAACAGACACACAAGATCCTTTCATTTGATACCCGCGTCAAGGGGAAAAAAGGTAATTCGCCATCCTAGGACGTCCGCCATATTGGATTTAGCATGTCGTTGCCTAGTTTATCTTGTTTTACTCACTAAACCCTTTAATTTGATATCATATCAAGCAGGTTGTGAAGAAGAATCCGCCATCCTGAGAAGTCAGCCATATTGAATTTACAATGACGTCACATAGTTTATCGTATTTTACTTGTCAAACTCTTTCATTTGGTACCCATATCAAGGGGTTGTGAGGAAATGATCCGACATCTTGGGAAGTGTGCAAAATTTCAAAGCTCTAGCTTAATTAGAACTAGTCGAAATTTTGATTGCAAATTTTTATATAATGCACAATGTCAATTGATAATTCTGTTTACTTTCCGCAGGTGTAGAAAAGATGGTACGTTCAATTTACAAAAGTATTCCATGATGCCATAATGAACATGGGCCACCATAATTATCATACTGAAAATATGTATATATAATAAGTTCGTGTATTTTATATATTTATTTCATTGTCATTTGCTTAAACTATTTTTTAACTACTTAAGTATATAGTGCCATTCATTTATTTAAATTGCTTAATATTTCAAGTTTAGATTCATTATTGTATTTACTATTTGAAATCAACAGACACCTGTCTATTTATTTAACACTCTACCTACATATTTTCGTCTTCGATGAAACTAAAAACAGTATATATAACTTCCAAACGAACTTACCAATTTTGTTAAACTGTTATTAAACTAATTGGTAGATAAAGTAGGTACTTTTTTTTATTTCTTTTATAAGTACTTGTACAAAACTTTTTACTTTTATTACTTTAAATCTGTAGTAAAAATATATATTCCACTTTGCAAAATTGAATTTGTTTTTGTATATATTGTCAATTAGCGGAATTCCCCTTGATTGAAACCTTGAGCGCTAGATATAAGTAATGAGCTCTAGGGGAAGGTCTGTGTAATTTATATTACCTTTAAATGACTTCTGGTATGAAGGGAGTTACATGAGGCATGCGACAAGAACTTCCTATCTCGATATAAGATACTGTATTATAATGGCAAGAAGCACTTTACCATTCTCCTCCTCTGAGGAACCATAGCCAACTTAAATTTTAGACACTTTTTGCGTTATCTCATATTTATTATTACACTCCTAATCCTCTTTAACCTAAACTCAAAATACGCATTATAATTCATGGCGCCTATCTACCTATATACTGCGAATAAAAATAGTAATTTATTAAAATTGTTATAAAATACAAAAAGGAATAAGTAATACAGCTGTAGAACCACACACTAATGCAATTTGCAAGTAAAATATCTAGGAATTTATCAACGCAGATTCTGACATTCTGTAATTAGTCTAATTTGAACTGGATTTGCTTATACAGAATTCTAGACAAGGTTATATGCGAAAAGGTTGTCTTTTTAAAGGTTTATATTTATTACAAAATTATACTTACGCAGAAACAATATATGCAGAATAATAAACATAACGATATTCTGAGCTTAAATAATCTTAATTACGTTACTATAATAAACGACAAATTTCTATTGCAAATTCCATTGCGTACACCTCATACTCAATATTTCCTTGGTTTTAACCCCTACCAACACGAGATAACGAACTGGGGGTGATTTGCTATGCGGTTGCCCTCTGTTATACAATGGAACCGACAGAATTAGCCAATTACTCTGCCCTACGTGCTCTATGTTTTAATTACAATCAGATAATGGCATCAGTTTGTAACAAAATTTTATCTTTAGGTTCCTCAACGCGACCCTGTTTCAAATTATGTTAAAATGCTATCCGGATTTCATTGAAAGACATTTGAATATAATATTATTATGTTTACTATTATACACTACATTCAATCGGAAATTTAAACGATTGATCACAATTTTTACTTCCACATTCACGTAGTGGAGTGAAAGTACCTACTTATATTAATCGTAAGAAAATTTTCAATTTTATTTTTGTTGAAATAGGTTTAGAATGAAACATATTCTTTATAGGATTTTGCAAACAGCATAAAAATTATCTATGAGAACTAGATGAAAAACTATGTGGAAAAATATTAATGAAATCTTTGCATTCTTTCGATTACTTGAATTCTGGTTATGCTAGCAAATTAAAATCCTAAAATGAATTTGTCTAATTACTTATTTGACAATTCTCATTCTAACACTAGCATCCACATAGTCCCCTACGGCCATGCAGATTAAGCAAGTATCTACATAACCCCTACGGTCATGAAGATTCAGTTAAAATGCAGAACAAAAGCCTAAAATGAATTTACTTACCTACCTTGTCATACAAAAATTTCCGTTCTAATGGATTACATTTTCATGAAATCTATTATTCTGTTTCTTGGAAATGCTTAGCCTTTGAAATATTTTTCGCCTTTATTCTGGAGCTCATCAGTAAGGCATAAAGCCACTCATAAAGACGTTACATGCAAAGCCAAAACAATTTCCATGAATAAGTAAGAAATAATTATATTTGACATTGACTGATAAAAACAACAGATCTTCACTTATCTTTTAGCTAACTAGTATTGGAGCCTATATACTCTATGCATGTTTAAAAGTGAATTATTTGTTTTCTTATAATTAAAGCAAATTACAACCATAAAATGAATTTGTCTAATTCCTTATTTGAAAATTCTCATTCTAACATTAGCATCCACATATGGCGATGCAGTATCTAGTATCTACCTAACCCCCTACGGTCATGAAGATTTAGTTAAAAATGAGAACAAGGGCCTAAAATGAATTTATTCACCTACCTTGTCTTAAAAATTATTTCGTTCTAATGGATTACATTTTCATGAAACCTACCATTCTGTTTCTTGGAAATGTTTTTCGCCCCTATTCTGGAGCTCATCAGAAAGACATAAATCCACGCATAAAGATGTTCCATGCAAAACCAAGACAATTTTCATGGATACGTATAAAATAATTATGTTTGACATTGACTGATAAAAACAACAGTCCTTTACCTTATATTCTGTGCATGTTTAAAAGTGAATTATGTGTTTGTCTATAATTGTAATACAAACATATTCTTCATAGGATTTTGCAAACAGCAGAAAAACTATCTATGAGAACCAAGAGAAAAACTATGTGTAGAAATATTAATGAAATCTTTGCATTCTTTCGATAACCCGAATTCTGGTTCTACTAGATTTCATGAAAATGTAATCCATTAGCATGAAAATAATTTTAAGACAGGGTAGGTAAATAGATTCATTTTAGACATTTGTTCTCATTTTAACTGAATCTTCATGACCGTAGAGAGCTATGTAGATACTAGTTTAATCTGCGTGGCCATAGGGAAATTATAAAAAATGTAGTATTTATTTTGTGTGTGTGTGTGAGTGTACGTGTGCAGGGCCAATAGAAGAACGGCTGTATGTGCCAAATTTGTACCTTTTTACTGTGTATTTTGTACTGGTAAATACATGTATTGTTATTATTATTATTATTTACACGGCGTACAGTAGAAGGCATAGAAATCAAGATCATACTTTTTTGTTTGTTTAATAATCAACAGTCCTATTTTTCTGAGGAATTGCAGTTGAAAATTTGATTTTTTTTATACAGACTGTCTATTTTACGAGGGCCACACCAAATATCTCGCTTAATATCTATTGTAGAAGAATAAAGTTTTAGAAACAGTTATCCCATTTTTTGTGAGCTATATTTCAGTAAAAAGAAATTTGAAATCCATAGCCTACTTTATGAGATATATTACAAAAACCTGAAAAATAGGAAAACCACAAACGGTTATAGCTTCCTTATTTGAGGAGATACGCAAAAAGTTAAAGGAATGAAAGTTGATGGCAAAGACAATAAGAATAACAACGTGTAACAAAAAAATCGAAAAATGCAGTTGGCTTTGACATACGCTATTGTGCAAAAATGAAAAATACATATCTCAAAGTAGGCCATGACGCCATTAATTCCGTTATTTTTTTCTCATTCCAACGAGATAAAACATGTCACAGAAATTTTAACCGATAGTGTCAATATTTAATATTTTACGAATACCGCAATTCATATAATTGAATCGTAACAATCAGCTGTGCCATAATAGTAAAAATTCACTTTATAATAATTATAATTCCGTAATTATTAGTACAATTTAATACAAACCAATAAATATCTCATAAATAAAAATACAAGTACAAAACGAACATCCAAAGAAAAAAACGAAAAACTATGTATAACAGTACTACCTACTACTATATTGAAAAGAAATTGTGTGTATTTATTTTTCTAACTACAAATGCTCAAATTGTGCACCATGCATTCTGACACATAAACGTGCTCTACGAGACACGTCACGCATTACATTTTGGAGCATTTCAGGAGTAATTGCCTCACATGCGTTTCGAATTCTGGTTTTGATGTCCTCAATATTTCCAGGGGCAGTTTGAAATACCTTGTCTTTAATGTAACCCCAGAAGAAAAAATCCAAGGGAGTAATATCTGGTGATCGAGCTGGCCATAGAATGGGTCCATAGGTGCCTATCCAGCTATCTGGCATAACTTGATTTAAATCATTTGTACATATTACAGCAGTGTGAGGTGGAGCCCCATCTTGTTGAAAAATGAATAATTTAATCTTTCTGCCACTGTTAATTCATAAAGAAAATCTTGAAATTCGTTTTGCAGGAAATTAAGGTATCTACGAGCGGTTAATTTGCCATCATAAAAATAAGGTCCAATTACTTTAGTCCCTAAAAGACCCAACCAAACATTCGTAGAAAATCTTTATTGGAAAGCAGTCTCTCTGCACCAATGTGTATTTTCTCGTGTCCACTTATAATGCATATTTCTATTGAAAAATCCATTATTAGAAAAATTTGATTCGTCCGACCAAAGAGTTTTGCTACATATCAGCGCGTCATTCCTTTTCTTATTTAATAACCATCTACAAAATCTTACTCTCCTTGGCTTATCTCCCTCATTTAAATGTTGAACTTTCCTCATTTTGTAGCATCGAAATCCGTTTTTTTTTCAATATTTTTCTTGCACTGTCTTTTTTTATGCGACAGTTTCTCTGAATTTGTCTCAAAGAGGTTTCCTCATTTTGGTTAACATAATTCATTACTCTATTCACTTTTCTTACATTATCCGCAACATGCGCTCTCCTTACTACTTTTTTTGAAAATGAACCGTGCGTTTTTAGATTTTGAACTAACTTCCTAAACATAGTTCGATTTGGCTGCGGAGCATCTGGAAATCTATCTCCGTAAACCGTGACTGCCATCTCAGCGTCAAAATTGCACTGACAATAAATGCTAATCATATCGAATTTGTTATTATTGGTGTACACCATAATTACTGATATAAAATTTGTCTTAGAACTCGGCAACGCAACATACAACATACAACAGTGACAATCTGTCAAATTTATTAATAACTGTATACATTGTTTTTCACTAATTATGGCACAGCTGATTGTTACGATTCAATTATATGAATTGTGGTATTCGTAAAATATTAAATATTGACACTATCGGTTAAAATTTCTGTGACATGTTTTATATCGTTGGAATGAGAAAAAAATAACGGAATTAATGGCGTCATGGCCTACTTTGAGATATGTATTTTTCATTTTTGCACAATAGCGTATGTCAAAGCCAACTGCATTTTTCGATTTTTTTGTTGTTTTGTTGTTGTTTTGTTGTTTGTGTTTTTGTTTTCCTATTTTTCAGGTTTATGTAATATATCTCATAAAGTGGGCTATGGATTTCAAATTTCTTTTTACTGAAATATAGCTCACAAAAAATGGGATAACTGTTTCTAAAACTTTATTCTTCTATAATAAATATTAAGCGAGATATTTGGTGTGGCCCTCGTAAAATAGACAGTCTGTATATAAATTGAATTAAACAACAACTGTTGAATATTTTGGTATACAAAAAATAGGGCTTATGTGGAATACCATAAGGTTTACTTTCAGCAAGTTTGAGCTAAATCAAATTAATTTTGTAGAAGAAAAAAACAAAAACCGAAAAAACGGGTTTTTGCGTATTTCTGGAAATATTCTGAGGTTAGGATAAAATTGCTTTCCACAAAAGTTGTAGATCTCTTTATTACCTACAACTCTTACATTTAACTTTTTTCCATAGGATGCGTAGCCAAAATCGTAATAAACCGTTTTCACTTCTATAAATCCACCCCATTTCACCCCAGAAAGTCGGAGGTGGTTCGGACTATCAGTTTGCTGTAACGACTTATTTTGGTCTAATAGTCCAAATTGGAACAGAAACTGGCCCGATGTAATCTCTATAGATATAATTAGATAGAACTATAACCATACATTTCAAATCTGCTGGATAAAACACCATAGGAGCTAAAACACGAATGGTCCGACTGGTTACCAATCGATCTATTTCTTTCCACTAAAAGTGAATCATGTTTCCTTCTTTGACCACAGTGTTAACTACTTACCAAATAATATTATTTTTCTCCTTCGCTTTTTTACTAATTATTCTTTTGCGAGGTCACTCTATTATAAGTATCCACGTTGCATATTTGTCACTGAAAGCATAATATTATCCGGTTTCGTTGTAATAAGTCGGTCAATTTGAGTAATTGCCACTAGTATTCGTCTAAAATTTATCCTGAGTCAAAAAATAACCATCTCTCTATTCAATGAAAATAAAAATCTGACTAAAATTTTAATTTTCAATGTGTATAATTATCTGAGTTCTGGTTGTACTACAGAAATCGCTTAGTCCTTGAAGTGCATTTTTACCCTTATTATAGGCTCTTCATAATGACATAAAGCCAACTCGAGACATTTCACCCATAAATTAAAAATGTTAAAAAAAACGAAATTTCTCCTGGTAGAAAATCACCATTTACCTACATTAATTGTTTTATCTGCCTACATTAACTTGGGAGAGATTATCTTGTTTTGAATTAAATAAAACTAGAAACTCAATAACAATAAATTTTAATAAATCCATTCAGAATGTCGAGAAATATCAGTACAGTATTTTCTCAGAATAACGGGACTTTAACAGATCCTTAGCGTGATAAAAAATATATTAAATAGTAAACAATTTTTGTCAAAAATTAATAAATACTCTCCAAATGAGGAAACCGTTAAAGCCCTTGGTGCTTACAACAATAATATAGATCTGTTTCAGAGCACCCTTTGCACAACGTCAAATTATATTTTTACATTTAAACAATACGTCTATATATTACACTTACTGCTTTAATTCTACAATTGGTTAAATCTATATTAAAACTACCTTAAAATACACTAGTTATCATTCAATCATCCATACATAAATATTAACATTTTAAACTATCAGTACTTTACAAAACAAATGAACTATATAAAAAATATTAAAAATCTACCACCACAACTAATTCTTTGTGACCACTTCAAGAGGACACGACACACAGCAGATTGATATTAGTTTTTTTTCTTTAAAAGATAATTTTATCTAAGCATGTAAAGAATTCTTCTCAATGTTGTATACTAGCAACTCTAGTGAAAAGCATTTACCATTAATAACAATATATTCAATTGCTTTTTAAAAAATACCTGCAATAAGCCATTTTATTATCGAGGAGGTACAGATAGACGTAGCATGATTTTTTTCCATACCTACTTAGAGTAGTAAAAGTAATGAGATAATTACAACAGATTAATTATATGTGCCATGAAGTTGCCTGAAAATTAATATACCCATGGTATTCAATAACAAAAACTACTACTACTATCGATGCTGAACATTAGAACTGCGATAGCTTTGTAGGTTTATCAATCTCCTGTGTTCTATGGAAGATAGTAATCATAGACTATATAGTTATACACAGAATTAAACAACTAAGAACATTTGTAAAAGCTGCCTGAAAGAATTATGTATTTCTTCCAGGGACTACTACAGGCACCTTTAGCAGAAAAGATGACACATTTTACTACATTCGATGTAGAGTATAAATTCACCTGATTTTGGTCAACAAAACACTACGTACAAGATGTGTCACATAAATAATCTATACCCAAAAGTAACCCTACATAATAAAAGAAACTGGGGATATATTAGTTACATGGAACACCCAGTATTTCATTATTGCTTGTAATGCTAGATATTACAACGATAAGCAATTTATATGTGTTACCTTAAAAATTATACACCAGTAGAATAGACATGCAATGCTATATTTCTTTAATTTAACTTATATTGGATTTTATAGTACTTCTTATAAATTTTCATAGAAATAGTTAATGAGTGTATGACAGTTTCTGTGCCGATGTTTAGTTCTGAAATTCAGTATGAAATTTTTTTATTTGAATCATGCAAGTATAAAAAAATATTTTATTCGATAAGACATTTCTAAAACGGCAATTATGGGATTATAATTTGCCATACTACCTTCGCACCTTTAAGTTATTTTATATATAAATGTTTTTTAAATACCAGGGAATACACAAAAAAATTTGGGAGATACTTTACATCACAATGTTTATCTACAAGATGAGCAATTTTTCTGGTTCCCAAACGTATTTAAACTAACAGCAAAAATCAGACATATAGATACATTTTTGCATATACATTGTTATAATATACTGAGGAATTGACACTAGAGTCGTAATAGCTAAGTCCAATAAAATCCAATGTACAAAATTACTAAAAAAGACGGGGTAAGTGATGCGGGCTACTTAGTGACTTATCCTAATTTACTTACAATTTCAACTTAAAAGTCAAGCATCTTTGGGTACAAAAGAAATTTTTACATCTTCATTTAAATGAAAAAAAATATGTACATATAATATGAGATCAACGTACTTCATACTTCTAATAAATATACAGGATATCTAAATCTAAAGTCCTCATTGTTTGATGCAGATATGATCACACTAAGCAGAATATATCTAGGTACCTTTAAGTGTCAACAACCACCCAGATTTAAATAACTTAAAAAGATAATGGGTTTGACATAAAGCATGTGACGTCTATAAAAATGTTTATTGAGAAGTTCTAATTGCAAGTCGACACACTCTTCTTTACCACTGTGATGTCACACAAGTTTTTAAATCTTTATTATACATTAAGTATTTAGATAAATACTTCTTGCGTAAAAAATCATGTTCAAAAAATGATAAAGAAATGCGGGTAGCTCATTTTGGTGTAGATTATAATTACAAAATGTAAAGAAACTCTGTAATACCTTATTTGGTTAATGTTACAATAATTTTTTCTTTTCAATTCTTTGGGACTTCCTACCACATATATTTTTTTCCTTTTAAGCAGTGCTCGGGGAATCTACAAAATATCACAATTAACCAGTATGTTACTGGTAAATAACCTTTACGCCTGTAACTTTCACGTCAAAAAAGTCTCGAAAGGGGAAGTAGATTAGATTTCCGAAACATCAGCGACATACTTAATTTCATGTTTTTATACTTATTTGTGTTATTTATTTAAAAAGAAGCAACCTCCAACTGATCCATTGACGTAAAAGTCACAGGCGTAGAGGTTATTTACCAGTAACATACTGGTTAATTGTGATATTTTGTAGATTCCTCAAGCACCGCTTAAAAGGAAAAAAATACATGTGGCAGGAAGTCCCAAAGAATTGAGATAATGCCACAAATAACATTTAGACAAAAGTTACAATAATATTCAATTATGAATGTTTTTATCTTATTCATTTGCCTTCTTTATATCAACAGTTGCCCATTTGACATTTAGATTTTCATTGTACAAAAATAACATAGAATTGTGAATTGGTTGTCATTTAGCGCTAATACATGCATTATTTAAAAGTGAATTATTACTTGTTTGCTTAATTGTATTGAAACATATTCTTTATAGGATTTTTGCAAACAGCAGAAAAAATAACTATCTATGAGAACTAATAAAAGCTATGTGTAAAAATATTAAGTGTTTGCATTCTTTCGATAACCTGAATTCTGGTTATGTTAGCAAATTAAAATCCTAAAATAAATTTGTATTCTGATTTTAATATTCTCATTCAACAACTAGCATCCACACAGTCCCCTACGGCCATGCAGGTTAAACTAGCATCTACATAACCCCCTACGGTTATGAAGACTCATTTAAAATGAGAACAAAGGCCTAAAATAAATTTATTTACCTACCTTGACTTAAAAAATTTTCATTCTGATGGATTACATTTTCATGAAATCTATCATTCTGTTTTTGGAAATGCCTAGCCTTCGAAAAGTCTTTCGCCATTATTCTGGGCTCATCAGAAAGGCACAACGCCACTCATAAAGATGTTCCATGCAAAACCATATATCTGTCAAACATAATTTTCATATTTATTCATAGAAATTGTCTTGCTTTTGCATGGAACATCTTTTTGAGTGGCTTTGTGCTTTTTTAATGAACTCAGAATAAAGGCGAAACATGTTTCAAAGGCTATTAAGCATTTCCATAAACAGAATGATAGATTTCATGAAAATGTAATCCATTAGAATGAAAATTTTTTAGGACAAGGTAGGTAGTAAATTTATTTTAGGCCATCGTTCTCATTTTCAACTGAGTCTTCATTACCGTAGGGGGTTATGTAGACGCTAATTTAATCTGCATATCCGTGGGGACTGTGTGGATGCTAGTTGTTGAATGAGAATTTTCAAATAAGAATTTATACAAATTCATTTTAGGATTTTAATTTGCTAGCATAAATCTTATAAAGAATATGTTTCAATACATGCATTATTATTTAGCTTACTAGTCATGTCAAACCAGTGTACATTTCAAAACATGATTGATATAGAATTTAGATAAGAAACGTTGCCTAAATATTTTATAAATTTACCATCCACTAATAATCATTTTTTAGCCATTTTTTCTGGTAGGGTTGAAGCTCGATGTGTATTGATTTTAAATTGGAAACAATGCCTCAAGCGTTGCTTCTCTCAGAAGTATCTGAATACTTTATTACTAAATTTACATAAATTTACAAATATTTTGTCAATCGGAAAATTCAGACTTGAAATAAAGGATCCAGAAAGTACAAAATAATAATATGGATTACGTATGAACTGGTTGATTTCCAAAATATAGCGAAACTACGTCTACCAATCTAACAAATCAGTAATATGATCAGACACGTATTCCTGAGAAAAAGTAGTTTTTCACTGCTGCGAGAACTTTATGTTTAATGAACATACCTAATATATGTTTAACAAATTTAACATAGATTAAATTTTAAATATTCCTCTCTTATTTGAATATACCAATTTCTTCTTGAAGTGGCAATAAAAATTAACAAAACATTTTTCGGAAATATGTATAATTTCCAACAACTTGTTCAAGTAGATATAATGTTGTATGGCTCAACCAAATCTTATGTATGTTTACATTAATCTTTGAAACTTTTAACCAACCTTGTGGACCAGTTCTTGATTTCATAAGTGATTAGATCATTATTTACGATAAGCAAAACCTGACACTATTACGTAAACTTGGTAATAAAAACAATAAACAATACAATTGCTTATTCGATCTGGTGATACATCGTACATACTTAATACACGATTCTTATATATATATATATATATAGGGTCTACTAAGCTTTGCCTTAATTCTCATTTTCCGTATTCAACCCTGTTGAGTAAACTTTAAAAATTTAGATTTGATTAAGGATCATCAGTTCTTTAATAAATTTCAAAGCATGGAAACATTAAGGGAGAAACATATAAACGGAGTGAATCACATCAAAGCATCAAACATGTTATTGTTTGCGACGAAAAAGTATTTGTTGATCTTTGAAAATGTTAATAGTGCTGCAATTTAGTTTACGAAATTGAAGAAAGGAAATCGTTTTCTAATTATACCACGATGAGTAGAAACAGTAAAAACAGTTTAGTATTACAGCTCTCTTGTGTATCAGTTTTCAAAAATTGGTGCATGGCATGATTTCCATTCATAATTTGACTTTGTGACCTTTCACCAAGCTTATTCAGAAGGACACTTATTTACTATTTAATTTTCATCGTTTAATGTTAGAGAGAAGACGATAGAGAGATTAATTGAAGTTATAAAACTGTTCCAATATGCCAAAGATATGCAATATTTTAGGCAACGTCTTATTTAAAGATGCTAGGATATCTTCGTTTTATG
The DNA here is from genome assembly GCA_963583905.1 of Stenurella melanura. NCBI lineage: Eukaryota > Metazoa > Arthropoda > Insecta > Coleoptera > Cerambycidae > Stenurella > Stenurella melanura. The sequence continues at coordinate 61,463,937 of OY757317.1, read as the reverse complement.
ATTTTAATATGTAAGTAGGTACTCAAAAATTATTGAAGAAAGTTATAAGTTTTTCAAGATAGGTAGTTCTTTTTACTCCAATTGAATTGTTGGTTAAAGCTTGAGTAGTCAATGTGGTGCGCACTTTGAAAAGTGATAAATACCGGAAGATTTCTTGGTCAACAATGTGTCATGATTAAACAATTTTATAAATATGTTTTCTTTAAATGTTTGTTAAATATAACAAGAATTAGAAATTAATATATTACTTAATGCAACAATCGTATCCTAAACATATTATGATAAATGTCAAATAATTTACTGAAATATTTTCTTCAAGAAAATTTTTTGTTAATTAAAATCATAACTGTCTAATAGAAATTACGTTAGCAATATTTTTGAAATACACCTTTGAATTTTGTACTAACTGTGCTACCCGCCTTCATTAGTTAATCAAACATACTTATTAAAATAAACACGTAATTATTTTACATTTTTTTTACATATTTTTTTTGTTACTTTCTGTGCCATGTATATTAAAATAGGTATTATGTAGAAGTAAATCGGGAATTATCAAAACGTTTGAAAATGACACTCAGTGATATCTAATGTTTCGGCAACCCTATAAGATAAATATTGTTTTTCTGCTGGTGATTTGTTAAATGAAACTATCTTTTCAGTGTATACTTGGTATTCACTAAAGAATTAATCAAATTTCACACATAGGCTCTTGACGGAAAAATAAATCCATTTAGGTCAAAGTAACTAATAACCATTTTGCTTCCTTAAAAAATGACGTTTTCCAAAGTTGCTCTTGCTTTTGTTTTTATACTGGCTTCATCACAATTCTAGTAATCGAATCTAATTGTGGATTATGGGTTTTTCTTCACTGAGAAGGGTTATATTACTGTTGGTAAATAAGGACAAGAGAATTGGAGCGTTGGTTTTTTCTATTTCGATCTTTTTTTATATCATTGGAACAGAATAATAAGTGAAGAACCCCAAAAAGTTGACATGTCAAATTTTGATTCGGCCACTTCAGCTAAAACAGAGCTATCTCAAAAAATAAAGGTAGAAGATAATTTTAAAAAAATTTTTAAATATTGAAAATACTACTGGACGCATGATATAGGACCCATCTTACGAAAAACGTATCGAGAGCAACAGATCTGTCTAGGCCGCTGCGCCGGCCTTGTAACCGTACCGTTCACTCAACGCCCGCTATTAGGGATATCACGTTTCAATAACAACCCAAGCAGTATCTGGAAAACTAAAATATAAACATAAACACTTATAAACTTAATGCTGTCTTGTGATACATGCCCACACTGCCATATCGTATGTCCACTTAGTCTGCATAACTTGCATTATTTCTTATAGAACACCGCCACTTTCAAATCAACATTAAAAAAGCAAAATAACTCAATGGACTAGCTTAATTCGATCATATGGACAAATATATTCAAAATTATGTAAATAAAATTATCAAACACATCTAAGTATGATACAAAAAAGTACAGTAGAAAAGCAGTATACAGTGTGTTCTACAGGCTTTATGGCAAAATTTGACAGATGATAGCTGGGTTAATCTAAAAAAATCTTATCAATGAACACAGGTCCAATTACAATGAACCCCAGTGGCATTATTAAATTTGATAAAAGTTTTAATTTTTTAAATTTTATCACTAATCGCTAATGGTACCTAATGCAAATGCTGGAAATATCTATCATCCTAGCCATCCATCCTTGGACTCCAAGAGCAATATAGTTGCATCTGGTATTTTAAATATGCTTAAGATACTTGCGAAAGATGAAAAATCTGCGAATTTTTAAAGGTAGCAAAAGGTAGTTAGGTACGTTGGCTTAAATCGATTAATCTTGACCCAAGAAACTTATTGGTCAGATTTGGCCTATTCTTCACCCAACACCCTATATATGAAATGAAACAAAGATATGTGTCTATCTTCTAAGATGTAGTAAAAGGTATCCCACAAATAATTTCTATATGCTGCAAAATCCCTCGAACTACATTGAAAATATAATTTACAACATGTCTAAAGTCTAAGGATTAATAATTGAGGGAGATTCTATTGTCTTACAAACTAGCCCTATATCTATTTGGTCGAAATTTCGACCTATCACGAGTTAACAGGTGAATCATATGATTCTGATATGTATGTGATCTTAGTTGATATATTAAATATATAAAAACTACGAAATAAACCATAAGAAAATTAAATTTATTTTAATCTCTAAATTTCCAACATAATATTGCGATATTAAAACGTACGTTTAATATTATTACTTATATCTTTCTATGGTCATCATCATCAAAATTTGTGATTTAATTTTCTTTTCGGTAATGTCATAGACTATAATATAATACAAGGTTGACATACTCAAGACAAAGAGGTTCGATAGCGAAATGTTTATTATTTTTGTCGTGTCTTTTATTCCTAATACATAAATTTGGAAAATGCTATACGAATAATGAAATAGAATGATACACATAGAGTATCCAAGGAGCATACATCACTGATTAGGGAATATCTAGTTAACAGTATTTTGCTCATAACCTCCAAACATTGTATCGATTGCAATAAAATCACATACGCAACAAATAAATATCTGTGGATAAGAAATATGGCACCTTTTGGTCGATCTAGGAAACTTGAGGTGGAATATTCGTACTGCTGGGTAAGTAAGTAAACTTTGGCATAGAAACATTCTTACAAGTTAACATTTTTAAGTTTCTGAATTTTCTGAAATATTGATAGAGTGAATTCGAAATTCGAAGGAAAGGACTCAGTACTAAATACATGGGATTTTCGGTTTCGATGGATTTTAATGGAACAAGGGGCATTCGACAGATTATGATTCCCTAATCAAAAGTCCTCCCATAAGGACTGTGCCCATACACAGACTTCGTCATTCAATATCTTCGGAGCCACAGAGCGTGGTAGTGACTAATTTTCAGTATTCTATAATACTTTAAGAAGCACTTTTTTCATGTATATTAGAATAACCGCTATTCGACATATTGTGGCTCCTTGGTCAAAAGTCCTTATGGACGTGAAGTTCGTTTCCAATATTTTCGGAGATACGGAACTTAGAAGTCCTATTATTGATTACATAAAATTAGATACATCTACGCCATATAGCTCCGAAAGTATTAAATAACAGACTTCGTGCCCATATAAACTTTAAATTAGGGAACCATAACCCGTCGAATAGGACTGGTTCCAATATACATGAAAAAAATACTACTTAAAGTCCGATTATTACTGATTACTGAAAATTAACCATTTCTACAGCCCGTAGCTCCGAAAATATTGAATAACTTACTTCATACCCACAAGGGACCAAAATCTCTCGAATGTCACTTATTCCATCAAAATCTACCGAAACCCAAAATCATATGTATTTGGTGCGACGTCCTTTATTGTGTTGATAAGAGATCGAGACTTAATATCTTTGCTAAATCTTGTGAGCAAGGACAGTACAATAAATTTAAGAGCTACTGGAGGTAGAGAATTGTTTTGCAGTAGCAATTTTTTCCAAAATGTATTAATATTACAAGAGTGTAGCAAGAATATTTTGCATAAATTCAAGTTCTGTACAAAATTAAGTTTTTCGCCATTTTCTGAAATATCTCTGATTGTATAGTTCGTAAGTTAATAAAAAAATAGACTGTCTGTTTTGAGGACATCTAGATCTATCTGAATTTTTTTTTCGGCATATTATTAAGTGGCAAACATTGTAAATAGTTAAGACTGGTCTGTTTTTGACAATTGACGATTCTATAAATAATTATAACAATAACATCATATTTGAACAAAACTGTAGTTTAATATTCCAGCAAAGTTAAATCATCATGCCAAATTTAAAGTAAAAATATTTATAGCAATGCGTAAAAAACAATAACAAAATATAAAATTGGATAATCGATATGCTTCAAGTCAAGAAACCGTATTTTCTTAACTATATGTAGAGGTTCTTTCATGTACCTGTCAGCGGCGTTAACAAATCCAAGTATTTATTTATTTAAAGCTATTATTACTTAAGATATTTCTTTAATTTTTCTTAAACAAATGCATTATTTTTACCCAAAGAATGTCATATTTCGGTTCCCAATTGTCGTACATCGTTTTTATAATTATTTAGTTTTTTATGTACTTTTAAAGCTTGCTAATAACAATAGCACAATATAACTAATAACAATTCTTAGTCATGGTATGGAAAAGTACCAGTTCGAGTTAATAAAACAACTTAATTTCTTCATCAATGTTTTGTTTACTAGGCGTAAGCTTCCTCATTGATTTCTCCTACCAATATCCCATTCAAGTAGACAATTTTCTAATTGAAGCTAATAATTTTTATTTAGAGTAAAATTTTGATATTTATTCGTTTCAAAAAAATATATAGAAATATCAACAAAATTATTTAAACTGGTTTTAAACACTTCTCTAATTTGTTTTAATCAAATGCATTTTTTCCCCTTAAATTATGTCATATTTATGCTACCAATTATCATAGAGAATTACTTAGCCTTTGTGGGTTGATGCATAGTAATAATTTTAAGTAGTGGTAGGAAATATTCAAGACAATAACACAACTTTTACACTTTCACCGATGTTTTGTTTACTAGGCATAACTTTCCTCAGAGACATTTTCCTACTATTATCCCAATAAAGGACACAATTTTCTAATTATCACTAATAAAACTCTTATTTTTGAACGAAGTTTTAATAAATGCATTTTTCTTAGTTATAGAAGTACCAAAATAATTGTATTAAATAATTTTAAAAATTCGTTTACGTAAAAATATGTAAATAACACACTTTACAAAAAAATGTTTTTGAACTTGAAGCAATTAGGTAATTGATTGTTTAATTCTCGACTTTGTTATTGTTTGTTAAACATTGTTAAAAACATTTAGACTTTTTAGCATAACTCCATTCGAAATAAATTTTCCTAAGGTTTCGCTAAGATATGTGTATTATCGTTTAACTTATCATCTGTTTAAAAGTGACTAATGTCAATTGTTTTTCCTTTTATCAACTTAACAAATTGACCGAAAAGGTTGCGACGGGTTTAGTATTCCTCCCAATTTCATGACGAAAGTGTTTATTTATTGCGAAATGATTATATAACCAGATATGTAAGGAAAATGGCTTAAAATTCATATTTTAAAATTTTTTGTTTAAACGAAACTCGGATTTATTTCAATACCTTTTGATATATTTTTGGTATGTTCACAAGTTCTAACGAAAATCTTGTTTAGGTAATTTGAACCTTTATATTTACTCCACTAGAGACCACAATTTTATTAGCATGCAATGAAATTTGAGTTACACACAGAAAACTCTTGTAATCAAGGTATTTAGAATAGAGAAAAAAAAATTGAGAAAGACGCAGAACCCTCTGTTCGAGTAATTTTGTGATAACAACTGGTTAAATAAAAATCTTATATAAATTATTCCAAATTTCATGCCTAAGTCAATTTTGTTCAATTTGCTACTTCTTGAAGAGATCTCATCTATAGCGAAAATGATGAATTATTTATAGTGGCGTCAGTGTGTGGAAGGAAATCAAAAACCAGTGTATAATAAAATAGTAAACATTTCATAATCGGCGAAAAAAAATCATCTTTGTTACTGAAAACCGTACGACTTGTTTGGTAATAATTATTATCGTACACCATACCACTTAATAGAAAGTTTGGTAAATATATAACTTTCTTTAAAGATAAGTACACGTTTAAAACAATTTAACCATTTAAAATTTAGCAAATTACACATTATTAAGCGTTTACCTTTGACATTTTAAAAATTCTATATATTCCTGTGGTCAATAAGTCAGATATAAATAAACATTAAACATACATTTTATTTTTTGCATAATTTAGTTTGGTTGACAATACTTTACTGTAACAATAATATATTCCATATATTTGGTTTGGTTACTATATCATAAATTATAATGGTAATAATATTGGCTCTTTATATTATTTGAAATTCATGGTGTTCCGTAACAACGTTCAAAAAATTTAAATACCAATTCCTCATCGAAAATGAGGGTTGGTTCTTCATACAAAATTTATCAAAATAAGCCTTCCTTGTCCAGCCGCACCCCCTCAAGAGGGCGTACAAGAAAACGGTTTTTAATTTCTATCTGAAAATAACGTAATGGGAAAAAGACGAAATTTGTACATCTTGGTTACTAATGAAAAGGCATGTAGCGAAATTATTTCTGTCTGCTATTTTTTTCTTTCAATTAAAAGAAAACTAATCATTATGATTCATTCAGAAACTTTTTAACTCTTGAAAACATTTCGTAAAATCGACCGTTTTTGAGAAAAATGAACTGAGTTACGTCTGCCTGTGATCAATCAAAAGCGACGAGAACTATTATTTTAGTCAAAACACTAAGTAGGCTGGTATCAAATCAAAATTGGACAGTATCATGTACCTACATGAGCATTTGGTGCTTATATATTATTTTCAGATAAAAATTAAAAACCGGTTGTTTTGCACACCTCTATTAGGGGTGTAGCTGGACAGGAGAGGCTTATTTAAAAAAAATTTCTATGAGGAACTCACGTTCATTTTCGATAAGGAATTGGTAGTTAAATTTTTTGCACGTTGTTATGGGACAGCCTGTATATATTTTTATAATTGTACTGGAGGAAATTCAAATCACATATAGATCTGTCAATTAAAAATCATTAGATAAGTAATTTATTTAGACACAAAATTTGCTCCTCCATATACTTTACTTCAATATTTCTCCAAATAATTAAATTATCGATTTGTTCAGTTGTGAAGTAGCGCATCTTAAAATGTATACAGTGTAATTTGTAAAAGGATAGAAAGGAGGAACACACCATCTTCGCAATTCTTGTTATTTCAATTTATGAGTAAACTACGAAGGCGTGGAAAGGACATAGTAAAAATATTTTTATAATTGTCAGTTTAAACTTGCAATTATCTATAATTGCAACTTTAAACTTGCAATTATCTATAATTGCAACTTTAAACTTGCAATTATACATAATTTCCATTAGGTATAATTGCAAGTTTAAAGTTGCAATTATGTATAATTGCAAGTTTAAAGTTGCAATTATAGATAATTGCAAGTTTAAACTGGCAATTATAAAAATATTTTTACTATGTCCTTTCCACGCCTTCGTAGTAAACTGTTAGTTTTACTTTAAAAAGTAGGTATTTCATTTTCAAATGTTTGGTGTTGGCTAACTAACATTTAATATTAGTCCAAGCAGATAGGTAGGCTAAGTTGCAAAAATGTGACCGATGGGTGTGAAAAGTTGTATTGGGAGATAACGAAAAAAAGTCTAATGCTACTAATTCAACCCTTTCCTTAAATGGTTTATTTTTTCGTATAATTCGAGAACGGTGAAAGATATTGAAAAAAATTTAAGATACAAATTGCAGAGCTTAAAATATTGCTCAAAAAAGCTCCTACGCATTTGCACCCTATTCAGATAGTTTGGCTGTAAATTCGTATGACGTAGGGGATGAATGGAACATTCTGAAAATCGTACAAAATATAAAAATTTATATTTTTCGTCGATTCCCTTAGAAAAATCTCCAACTTTTTTTTAAAACAGTTTTTATTTGTTTGTTTATGTAAAAGTTATAAATATCTGAAGTTTTAAATTGATGATTTTTTAAGGCTAAATCTCAGAAATAATTTTTTTCAAGCTCCACTCCACTCTTCGTGACATTTTTTAATATGTTCCAAATTTGCCTCAGCACATTTAATCCTGAAGAATCGTCGATTTAAAAATTCAGATATTTATAACTTTTATATAAATAAAAAAAATACTCTTTCTGAAAAAAAGCTGGGGACTGAAGAAAAATGAAATTAAAAAAAAAACCAAAAATATAAATTTGTCAAGATTTTTTGAATATTCCAATCAACCCCTAAACATCATACGGTTTTACAGTCAAATTATAAGAAATAGGCTGCAAATGCATATGAACTTTTTCAAGCAAAACTTGAAGCTATACAATTTTTATCTTAAACTTTTTTCTGTATCTGTTACCGATCCCGAATCATACGCAAGAGTAAACTATTTAATTTTTTCCACCCTTAAGGAAAAAGTGGGAATAGTAACACATTAGACTTTTTTTCATCATAGTTCAATACAACTTTCCCCGATGGGATCACTCTGTGGTGAAATTTTTGTGACTTAACCTACCTATTTGCACAAAGGAAAGATTTACTAACGCCTTAGGTTTATCCATTTTTTTGACACCTCTGAAGTTGGAGATGTGGGTCTGGAGACGTTTGCAGATGGCAAAATGGAAAGATGGTGCCATGACAGACAATCACGTCAGATGGAATGATACCGTCAGACGTGCTATGCAGCAAGCGGAGGCCAAACTTAAAATTGTAATTTAGAGCTCTGAAATCTTAATAGTGACATGAAATTCAAGTCCTTACGTAACGAAACGAATTTCTCTCGTCATCTCATTACAGTAACCTTGGAAAGGTACATACATTTAAATGTCAACTTCAAAGCACACGAATCATGAATTTGTATTTATAGAATTACATACTTCAAAAAATAATGTTTTTGGTTAAACTAAAAACTTAAATTCAAACTAATGATTTGAGATTCAACGATGCTAACATCTCCTCGGAGCCAACTTTATAAGTGACACTGGATGTCTCAAAATTGTTGCTTATATTATATTAGAAAAAGAAGTGTTATTTATTATGAAATGCTATTTATGAAACATTTTGAAGAATCCGGTTAATTTATTTCTAGAGACTCGACCGTACTCATAATTACAATTATAATGATGGTCAGTATTTTATCCAAAATAATTGAACTAAATAACATATATTTGTTTGTTTTAAGTTTTAAAAGTACACATCTTTCAGCTCACAATGACATTGTAATACTTACAGACATTTGATACTCCACAATTGAAAACTTGATATAAATTATTAATTTAACAATTCGATATGGTAATCGAAATTTATGAAAAGTGATATTTGTAACTTTACAAATCCGCAGTAACCTATAAATTCAGTTGCATCGAAACCTGGTCCTCAAAAATTAACCTCATTGAAAAATTTAATTCTAAATTCAAGTAGTTTAACCTCCTGGATCTATTCTAATGAGTTTTAGTATTACCAGACAAGTTGTATAATAAGATCCTCACATTATGAACAATACGAATACCACATTTACCATTTGTGTTTATTTAAAAATTCTACGTTACTGATATATTAAATTTTGAAATTGTCTCTATTGTAAATTCAGCATAGATATTGTCAACCAAACTCAAAGCAGAGAACTACTAAATATATTACCTACTTACTTATCTAGGCTAAAACTATATCAGCCGTCAGCCGATATGTACAGTGAGAGGAACAATCGGTATGATATGTACACAATACATGAAATTAAAGTACACTAACACAAACATATAATATACACACTTATCTTAAAATCCTTGCCTGAATGGGTTACCTCCTGTAGCCTGCGTCTGCGGCCTGAATGGATTTGCGGCCTCAGGTTGCTGAGGAAGAACACGACCTGGAGGACGTGGAGGAGGCTGTTGCTGTTGTGGTTGTGGTTGATATGACGTTTCATGATAAGGTTGATGTTGTTGTTGATATGTAGATTGTTGGTAGTTTTGTGAGAAATTTTGTTGTTGATAATTTTGTTGGTCGTAGTTTTGATCTTGATATCCGGAATCAAAGTAAGTTTCCTGTTGTTTATATTCCAAATGATTTTGAATTTCTCCGGATACTGGTTTCTGCTCTTGCATAGAATATGTTTGGTATTCTTTGTTAGGAGGATCAGACATAAGTATGTTAGCTTCATTTTCAAATGGTTTGAAGTCATATATATGCTTAAGGTATATAAGTACAGGTGCATAAAGAAGATTTGAAAATGCGATGCCTACGTTTAAGGCGGTGAAACCTATTGCTTCTACTACACCACCAGCAATTATAGGCCCTACAGCATACGCCACTGAGTAAGAAATGTCTGCTATTGCATATATGCTGCCATAAACCGAAACATATCGTACGTCCACCAGGTAACCCAAGGTAGGGAGAAGGGCGGTGTCTATTAAAGCGATACCAAAGCAAATACCGCAGATTGGGATCATAAGGAAAATATAAGAGTTTGCAAACGGTATTATAAAACAACATAAGCCTTCCAGTGATAATCCTGCGGCGGCCATAAGCCATTGGTAATGAGGGTATTTTTTTGCCATTTTCACTGTTAAGATAACTCCAAATACGTGAGGGAAAAACGCCGGTAGCCATATAATTCCCACTTTCCAATTTTCTGTAGTTAGGTTGTCTTCTATCCAAAGGGAAATGGTTGGTTCTAAGAATGCTAACGCTACGTTTGACATCATGAGAGCTCCCGCGCAAACCGCTATGTATTTGTCCATGAAGAGCCTCCAGATTGGAACGGAGGGAGGTTTGGCTAACTGATGTTCTTTTATTTGTTCTCTTATAGGCTTCATAACTAGTAAGAGCATGAAACCGTCCATTAGGGAAACAAATGCTAGAATAAGGAATGGCATCTCCTTTCCAGCGAACTGATAAAGGGCTCCTCCGAATGGTGGAGCCACCAGGCAACCGAAACTTATAAAGGCTAGAGCTATCCCTAATGCTTTTGAGCGTTCTGACTCTTCTGTGAATCGATCTGCGATCATGGCGAGTCCGGCTGTGTCTGCGAATGCCGATCCGACTCCCTGAAGGCTTCTTGCGAAGAAGAGGAGGCCGTAACTTCGGCCACATGCGAATACTGCTGTCGAGAGGAACATTATCGTCAAACCTATCATCATAGGAATGTCGTAGCCAATGCGGTCTATCAGTGCTCCGGAAAAGGGATTCACCATCAGTTGGACGATGGCTTTGGATGCGAATAGGATGCCGGTAGCCGAGTCCTGGCCGTGGTGGTCGTGCTTCATGGGAGTACCTGGTGGAAGTGTCACGTTTCCCGGAACGGGATCAAAATCTTGATACGCCCCGATATACCTCAAATAATCTGGAATAATTGGAACTATTACCATATAAAGCATGTTATCCAGAAGTAATGCTATGGAGACTATAACCAAGACTAGTTTTCTCTGTGTGCGGGGCTCCTGTAATTTGGTCCATATTACCTCCTTCAGTTCTCCAAACTTCATGTTGATGATCGGTATGCTCGTCATGGCGGCGTAGTATCAGCAATGTTCGAGGGGTGTTGCGAAGTTGTGATGATTATTTAAGTAGTCTTGGTCTTGGGTGCGGGGAAGCGCAGTGCCATCGGGTTAACCTGGACAGAAGAAGTGTGTTAAAATCTTTCTAGGGTCGGGTGGGGAGGCACTGCGCTGATCCCCCCGCACCCCATTGTCGGTATTTTTAGTGTCGGTTTCAAACCAACTTATAAAGGGGAATCTAACTATTATACCTATAAACACTTCAACAGTAATGGATAATTTTTTTTAACAATTACATGCCGCTGCTGTGTTTATAAGTTTCAGCATAAAAAATTTGATATTTCTCGACAAATAAAAATTAAATTTTTATTGCAGTGGTATTTTTAACTCTGGTCTCTGAATAATGAACGTAATTTACTGAGTTCTGCTTACGAATTATAAACTTGAAACAACTGTTAAAATCAGAGTGGCTCACTCAGTTCAACCAATAATATACTGTGAAAAATGCTCAAATACACAATTGTATAAAGAAATGTAATTAGAGTGCTAGTAAAACATGTATAAAGGGAAAATTAAATGAATTAAATATTGAATAAATAATTTGAAATTACGTAATAAATTTATTGATCTCGGCCATCTTGATTATGTATGCTGTAGGTGGCCATCTTGTTTGCATAGAAATTAGAAACGTTCTTGCTCGAACCACAATAGGTAAATCAATACCGTATTCATGAATGTCATTTAAAAATAAGTTATAACCTATATATTAAGTAGATGGTTTGTCTATCATATTTCATAAAAAAACAATTAATTTCACAACTAAATTCATAAGTATCCAGTAGCTTAAGAAAATGGAACTACTGTTTTTAGATCTAGATCCAAAGTAACAAATAGCTGATGAATAAGTTTACTATTTAATGAACAGAAGGAATTTAAAATTGAATCTCTTTAATAGGACAGATCAATTTTTCTTTAATTGCAATAAAAAAAATCTATAATTGCAAAATGTAAAGGACATTAATTGTGAAAGAAAGACAAATCTCGAAACTATAAAGCACTCACCTGTATCAGGAAGGGCGCTGCCAATTCTAGTGGCGAAAAAACCACGAATGTTGTTAGCGACACGTAATTCTCCGAGTAGGCCTAATGTGCCTCCCGGGCCCGTTTGCCCGTGATTCTCCACGGTGCCGTTGTCCAGGTGCACACAGGAATTTTGCTCTCACCCGCGGACGACTTGCGACCGCTCCTGTATCGCAGACCACGTTTGGATGACGGCGTCAGAGCTGCGGATTTTAAGGGGCGGCGCATCAAAACATCCGTAAGCACGCGCCGTTCTTCCACCCCTTCATTGGCTCTTAACTTCAATGTCACCTCCTTTGAGACCAATTGAGAAATCTTGGCTCTTTCATGATTTATGCCATTTGTATTAACATATTCTAAATATGGAAACAATACCGACACAGAGAAGAAATATTTCGATTTCAACATTGTTACAACCTTATCATACCATCAGTCAAAGTATTTTTATTTTATAATTGTATATATAAATACATAGAAAATTAGAAAGTCTATATTACAAATTCATATTCAGATAAAACTGTAACTTGCATGATTGCTCCTATTAATAATAATTCTACTTTAAGGTTTAACTTTCAAGAATTGTACATTTCATTCATTAATTTGGCTAATTTTACTCATTACAAATGAATTACTTCTGCTGCAATACGTTTTCATATTTTTCATTTTTATTTCAAGTGAATCATTCACAACGAAACGCTCACAAACTCCTGGTATATCTATGAAAGAATAGCATATCATTTAATTGGTATTTGATACATTTTTTGTGAATTGAGTAGACCCATTTTTATTTCCTGATGAACTGTCAAATGATGCTTCGTACAATATTATGGATTCTGTCAAATTAGAAAGGTGCTTATTTAGGAAAAATGGGAGTAATCTTAATTTCTGATTTAAAAAGTCTTTTCGTGTAGTATACAATAAAATTACTTATCTTCTAACGACGATAGAATAGGATACTTGTCATTGAATTTGACAGATTTTGTAATGAGTCATACACCATTTAGAAAACTGCTGCCGTTCTCATCCAAGTCTCTTCAAACGAAAGCATGTTGATAGTATATCTGTACTATTGTACTCCAGTATGTGGAAATAATTGGTGATAGATTATTAATAGTATAATTTTGATATCGTGACCCAAAAATCCATAAAACGATGTGCCATTTCAATACCTTTTCGACTGATCGACGTTTAATGGGGGTGAGGGTGGCTGATGACAAAAAATTGGTTTGAAAACTGTTGCTCTCGTACATACTATATCACAATTTCATTTTGTTAATCTCTTTAACAATGGAGTAGTGGCGGAAGGTGGCAGATGTCGTAACAAAATTTAAGACCTTGGTTTCCAGTATATATACCAAATCTCGAGTTTCTGGACTTCGATTATCTTGCTTTAATTATTTACCCCTAACCCTTCAACGGAATAAAGTCAAAATATAATTTAGTTCCAGATCTAGTTATAATATATGTGTGTACCAAATTTCAAGTCAACGTCTTCCTTTTATTTCGTTAACCTTTTTAATAATGGAGTGGGAGTGGAATATGTCATAAAAAAGTTTAACACCTTGGCTTTTAGTACATACACCAATTCCCAATTTTTTGATCTCTTACTAGCTTGATTTAGTTATTAATCCTTATTCCATCCCCAAACTTTGAACGGAACGAGTTCAAAACGCAAATGTGTGATATTTCCCTTTCACACGACACAGTCAATCAACACCAACTCGATAATTTTTCAACAATTTATGTGAGAAAAAATGTAACATGTCCAAGAAAGGTTTTAAGTATTAGGAAATGTTCAGTGCAAATTCCAAGTCATAATGTCATTTAGTTTGTTTATAAATGACCATAACAAAAAAATGTCATATCTAGACTTCCAATTGGTTTAGAAAAGTGGCTTAAAATACGTTTAGTAAATTTTGTTCAAAGTAAAAAATAACTAAATAATAAACAATTTGGTTTTAAGCAAAATTTATGTACCCAATATGCAGTTATGGACTTTTTAAGTGAAATTGTAAATGGATTTAATGAAAATAGCAATATCTCTGGATTTAGCTAAGGCATTTGACACTGTCAATCATGAATTATTATTAATACGATTGGAATCATTAGGTGTACGAGGTCAACTAATAAAAAATTTCCAAGAGTATCTTACAAAAAGATATCAGAGAGTAAAAGGAAATAACATATACAGTAACCCACTCCCTGTTCCGAAGGGTATTCCCCAGGGTATTATATTGGGGCCCATTTCATTTTTGGTATATATAAATTCAATTTCACAAATACAAAGTATAGATGGGGAAATTATATCATTCGCTGATAGTACTGCTGTAATATTTGTAAGTGATTCCTAGGAAACCGTATATAAAAAATCAGAACAAGGAATGGCAAAATTTAAAACTTGGTTGGATGACAGTCTTCTAAGCCAAACTATTGAAAAAACTAAATTTGTTGCTTTTTCCTCGACATTTGCTGATCAGCCAGAAATAAACAACATAAAAATTCACTTTAAGCCTTTGAATCCATAATTAGATATTGCGTATTGATATGGGGCGATATTTTTAGTAATTATATATATTGACTTCAAACAATGCAAAACACCATTTAAAATTATTATTTAAAAAGGAATATAATCGTTCCACTAAATTGTTGTATGATGAGTTAGGCTTATTCACAGTAAGAGAACTCTATACTTACCACAATTATGCAACTCGAACGAAAGAAAACATTTCTGCCACTTTACCATTGTGTATCAAAAGCCATACCCAACGATTTATATTTTACTACGGATCAAAGTTATATAATATGCTTCCAAAAAATTTAAAGGAAATTAAAAATAAAACTAAATTGCAGAATAACAAAATTATTTATCACTGAAAACTATGAAATCCTTAAAAGCATTTACTACTAGTGTAATATATCCAACCTTTACACAAATCTATTTTCTCATGAACTACGTTTCTCTTAGTCTGCTACTAAACTGAAAATGAAAAAAAAATCTTTTTTTACACGAAAATAAATAAATAATAATTTCATCCATTACAATATCTTAAACAGTCCTCAATACCCTCAAATAATTATTTAATTGTTTCTTTCTCCGTCTGTGATACTGCAAACAAACTTTTATAGTTTAGGCAAATTAATATAATTTTGTACATAAATATAGCGTCGAAAAGTTATGTTAAATATCAATAAATTGAATTGAACTGAATACGATAAAAATGCTGTTTTTAAATTGTTCGTATTATTGTGTACTATTAATAATTTCTATTTTTAGACAAAATATTGATGAGCAAAATGCATTTGTTTTTAAAAAATATTAGATAAAATTAATAAAAGTGGCTCTAAATAATTTAAAATTATTTTTTGTCGTATGGGCGAAAAGAAAATAAAGAAATCTATAATTTGAAATAATATATTATTTTAGTTTCATTAGTACATGTGAGTTATTGTTCAAGTTATCATCAATTGTTTAAAAGTGACCTCCCTCATGTTCGCGATTTGACATATTGATCAAGAAGTTTCGGACATATCTAGTTTTCTTCGCAACTTCATTGTGAAAAATTTGTTTCTCTTTCTTTATTGCAGTTCCGGTTATACAACCAGACTTATTAAAAAAAACTGCGAAGAATCACGATTTTGAATACTCTTTTGTTTAAACAAAAGCTCTCCACCACAAGGATTTGATTCAGAAGTCTTTACTACTCTGTAAGGTTTGCTTTGCTTTAGTAGGACAGTTCCCTAGACATTTTTGTTTTACTCCACTAAAAGATCATTTTGCCTTTCTATGTGAGGTAGCTCTAGGTACTATCTAATCGAGAGTAATGCTGTAGTGACTAGAGTACTAGAGTCGGGTCTAGTTTAAAATGACAGATGTATGAATTAATATTTCACATACGTTTTCACTATCTCTTGCACAAAAGCTTAAAGCAATAGCCCAAAGACATTGTTTCTCACTTCTTTTGAGACGGAAATATGAAATGTACACTGAGGCGTGAGAAACATATTCATAACTGTGTGATTTGATGACGAATATTATTTATTTCCGTGAACTAACACCACTCTAAATATGAAAAACGTCTTTATTTGAAATATTTAAGTTAATTTTAGTGGTAAATAGTGGATATTCAACCATCAAACGAACAATGTCAAACCGCTAATTCTTACAATTTTCTAGTACGTACATGTTACAAGTTTTAGAATATAACATAGGATCGCGTAGCTCAATCGGTAAGATGATCGAGCAGCAATAAACGTAAATGGTTTGGTTGCGAGTTCGATCCTCACTTCTACTTTTTTTTGATTTGATTAAGCTCTATTAAAAGTTAATAATTTTCCTTTCAAAATTTTTATTTTATTAAACCTCGCCGCGAGTTTCATTAAAACTTTATTTTCCCCAAAAATGTGTCTTTTATTACTACTAGCGCGTGTTTTTCTGTAATAAAATTGACTTTCTTACGTTATATATTAATACACGAATGGTGAAACCTGCGTCGAGTAGATAAATTGTCAACTGTAGTGTTGTATTGTTTACGAAAACGTGTCGTAAATTATGTAAGTGTAGTGTTCAAGTGTTTTAGTGTTTATGAAAACGTGTCAATGGTTCTTTCAGAATTGTTTTAATTTATTTGTTTTAAAACTATTATTATTTTTTTTTAATATTTATTTTGTCAACCAAAATTTTTATTTATTACCGCTAAAACAAAAAATTATTTTCGTTATTCTCATAGAGATTTCAGATTTTTTTATTATATGAAATGTTTTATTTTTACTAACATCATTTCCCCTGCGATCCTATCATCCCCTGGCACGAAATGGCCATACTTCCCCGTGGCTCTTGCTGGACTGCAACAATATTAGCCTTTGATTTCTTTTTCTGATAACTCATTGTTATTGACAGAATTGGGCAATTCATTTTTAGTTATCAGTTTCTTTTGCGCCCGAGCCTATACACCTACAGTGTACGCCATCAAGTTGGCTATATATGGGAAAAATTTGTATTATTGAGATTTCTAAGAAATACTATATTGGGGGTTAGTTTTTTTTTACATGAAAATACCTTTATTTAACTAAAATACATTATGTTTTTGTCGAAACTAACCAAATATTTGTGAAATAGACACCAGAATTTATGATTTTTCATATAGCAATTAATGGTAGGGGCAAAATTTGCACTTTTTAATTTTCCTCATATCTGCTTCAAAATTGATATATGGGGTTTTTATTGTATTCTATGGACTTTTTCTTAATAATATGTTTCGATATCTTAACAATTTGACCCATTTTTCGGTAGCACCGTCAACTATTTTTTATGGTCCTGCCAAACCGGTGACCACATGACATGTGTCAAAAGGTAATTTTTTGTTGTCGGACATACATAAACGAACCTTGAATAGAGCTTTTTAGAAATGTCGATAATACAATTTTTTCCCATATGTAGCCAGATTTATGGCGGACACTGCATAATCAGAATTCTACTAACTACTAAATTAATTATCTTAACATTTTATGTTTATTTATTTATTTTCTTATGATTATTTAGCTACATCATTGCTGTTACAGGAGAGAACCGTTTGAGTACTATAGGCATTTCTTATGCATGAAATAAAATCTTACTTCAGACGTTTTAGCGGCCAGGACACACAAGTCTGCTTAAACTGTATCCTACTCTACAATAAGTTACATTTGATATTTTGCTATCAAAAAAATCCCAAACGCATACATTTTCCTTTGATGAAGAAGATTGCTCTGAAATAGATAAGGTTTCAGTTGGGAGATGAACTAAATGAGAAGAAAAAACATATAGGGCTACGGTGAAATATTGAAATCTTATGATACTGCCTTACCTGCGTGGTCACTTAAACTCATATTTGAGTTAATCAGACTTAATAGTTCACTTGAAATTCATCTTTGTGCGTTATTCGCATTTTATTCCAAGCCGAACCCAACTTTCTTAAATCATGGATCTATGAAAGTGGCATTTGCGACAATTCTGTTTTACTCTAAAGATCGTCGGCAACTAACAAATTCCAAAGACATCGACTAGCACCAACTGGTGCCGATTATCAAATGAATAGGATAACGCGCGATTTACAATATTTTCGAGTCTGTATTCCATTTCAGAATCGAAATCCTTATTTTGACCATGCATCATATAAATTTAGTAAATTCTGCTTTCTGTACTCGATACTCGAGTAAGTGATAATGTATGCATGTAGATACATACATATATCTCTAACATACACAATATTTCTCGTCTGTACCCGTCTGGCTTTAGTATCCTTAATATAAAAAGAAGGACATCAAATTACTTCTTGTAGTTTTTAAAAGTCGGTATTTATTAATGATATGTGATGGATTGAATTGCAACAAACTTGTGTTTGCGGATGATCTGAAATTATTTAGTGCAATTACCACCATGGCGGATTGTGCAAGATTACAAGAACAATTAAATGTCATTGAGAATTGATGCCTAGTGAATAAATTATCAATGAATGTATCAAAATGTAAAGTTACGACTTATTCACGAAAGGTAAATCCGGTTGAATATTCATGCAGTTTTAATGACATCTCTTTAACTCATTGTGAGGGTATCTAAGATTTGGGTATATTGTTCGACTCCAGATTGAAGTTCACAGGATACATTAACTCAATTACTAAATCTACTTTAAAACACTCGGTTTTGGTATAAGAAATTCAGGAAATTTTACTAATATGCATTATAAACATTATATTTGTGTTTTGTGGCATCGAAATTGGAGTATGGATCAGCAATATGAAATCCTATTTATGTGAAATATTCACAATCATTAGAATCTGTTCAACGGAAATCTTTTAAATATTTATCTTTTAATATATATCACCAATACCCCGAACAGGGATACCCAAATGATTTAATGTTAACACAGTTCAACAGAAGAATTATCTTAAATTTAATGTTTATTTACAAGCTGATCAATAATACAATAGACTCTCCAGAATTCCTCTCTCAAATTAATTTTAGAATTTCACGTTTAGGCTCGCGTCAAACCTTTACTTTTGCACTACCATCTAACAGAACAAACATTCTTGCCCAATTACCCATTTTTCCATGATGGAAATCTATAACTTTCTTCGTGACCATTGTGACATGTTTAGTCTTTGTTTAAATAATTGTAACCTACATTTATGTACATAACCGTAATATTAAGCTACTCTAAACTAAATAATTATTATATATTTTATATTTTATACTTAATAATACTTTATAATTTATTTTAATTTTGTAAAATTATCCTGTAATTGGTGGATTCTGTTGGGCAATAAATTCTTTATTATTATTTTTATTGAAAAGCCCCCATTTTAATAACGAATATTATTTAAAAAATTGCCCTAATGGATTCCAGCAAAATATTTATCGTATCTGGTGGATATATCATCTAATTCTGACTTTCTGACTGCTTCGTTGTCGTCATACATACAAATTGTAAGGGGAGCCATCTACATCTATTTTTCTTTACTCACTTATTTAACGTCGGCCTATATCCGCTACTGAGGCCGGAAATTTTTCCGACCCTCTCCTCTGTCGAAGAGAAGAAATTTTTTATTCGTCTAACATTAATAGACAAGGAACCGACTGCGTTACATCCCCTCCGATGTATGGTATATCCGCTATGTAGATTAGATTTTAGCTGGAGGAGTTGGCGATTGGCCTTGCCTACTGTGACCAGTATAGATCTATTGTAGTAATCCTTTTCGTACCATAAGGCTCCTTATCAAGGCATTGTCCTTACTGGACTTCGAGTCTGTTAATAAGGAGCTCCTTGGTAAAGTTATCAGCCCTTTGTTTCTATTTTCTCGCCAAGCCGTCTCAGTCCGCTATATAACTACCGTCTAAAGTTACGTACCTTCTACGTATGCGCTGATATACAAGCCGTTAGAAGATACCTGTGTGCGCGTCAATATTCTTGACCAATGATGACAATCTCGGATGATTAGGGGTCGAGCTTGAGCTCTTTGCCCCAATCATCGCTGTAGACCTGGACCGGCCTCGTAAGGGGTGGGCCTGCTTTTTCGCCTATCCCCCCCGCAAATGCGGACGGTATTGGCGATGTTAGCAAACCTCCCCTGGTCCTGGCTCTTCGACACTGCCAGCTGGGTCGTTTCTTCTGGCGCTATTCTGTCTTGGTCTTCTCTCTTCGCTGGCATGTAAAGGCTCCCGGGAGCGTCTTTCGTCTGTCGTGAGAGGGAACGACTGTTACCGAGCCCTCTCGGAGTTTGAAAGGGATTTGGGGGGTGTCGACTAGTCGGAAGCCCAGGGTGCCAATTGGCAGATAGATACCTGTGTGAACCTGGCAGTTAAAGATAGCAGCCAAAATGACGGAAACGCCCGAAGGTACATAGACGTGTAATAAAAATAAAAAAGGGGTAATTTTTTTTTAAATTTTATCCTAATCTAAGAAATTAACAATCACTAGTGGAAAAAGGTTCAATAATTATTGACCATAAATATTGATCACACCCCACCCCGTTGATATATAAAATTCTTAAATTAAATGGATATAATTTTAAAATCTCACGAAGAAAACAAAGCATCACTTTGAAATTCACAGGAGAGCCAGAAAATGATGTAACAATCAAACGCTACACTAAAATAATTTATTTGGCAGCATCCCAAAACCATCCCCGAACAAATACATAATCCTCAAATCGCACGAAGGAAACGAGTTATCATTTTGAAATTGACAGGAGAGATAGAAAATCATATATTAAACCCTGTGGATGTAGTACAATTTACCTGGGAGCCGTTGAAGGGTTCAAAGATCATCCCCAAAGAAACACATAATTTTCAAACCGCACGAAGGAAACGAGTTATCACATTGAAGTTGACAGGAGAGGTAGAAAATCATACACTAAACCATTTCGATGTAGTACAATTTACTTGGGAGCCGCAGAAGGATTCAAAAACCACCCCCGAACAAATACATAATTCTCAAAAGCCACGAGGAAAACGAGTTATCACTTTGAAATTGACATGAGAGCTAACTCGTATCCTTTTTGAGATTTGAGAATTATGTGTTTTTTCGGGGGTGGTTTCTGAACCTTTCAAGGGCTCCCAAGTAAATTGTACTACATATACAGAGTTTAGTATATGATTTTCTAGCTCCCCTGTCATTGCCATTTCAAAGTGAGAAATCGTTTCCTTTGTGCGATTTGAGAATTATGTATTTCTTAGGGGGTGGTTTTTGAACCCTTCAACCGCCCCCAAAGAAATTGTTACTACATCTACAGGGTTTAGTATACGATTTTCTAGCTCTCCTGTCAATTTCAAAGTGATAACTCGTTTCCTTCGTGCGGTTTGAGAATTATGTATTTTTTCAGGGATGGTTTCTGAACCCTTCAATGGCACAGAGTTTAGTTTAGGGTTTAGTATATGATTTTTTAGCTCTCTTGTTAATTCAAAGTGATAACTCGTTTCTTCCGTGCGGTTTGAGAATTATGTATTTCTTCGGGGGTGGTTTTGAGCGACTGCCATATGAATTATTTTAGTGCAGCGTTTAATTGTTATATCATTGTCCGACCCTTCTGTAAATCTTAAAGTGATGCCTTGTTTTCTTCATGAGATTTTAAAATTATATCAATTTAATTTAATAATTTTATATATCAACGGGGTGGGATGTGGTCAATATTTATGGTCAATCATTATTGAACCTTTTTCCACTAGTAATTAGATAGAACCTAATCTAATGTTAATTTCTTAGATTAGGATCTAATTCAAAAAAATTTGCCCCTTTTTTAATTTTATTGCACGTCTATTTACCTTCGGGCGTTTCCGTCATTTTTGCTGCTATCTTTAGCTGCCAGGTTCACAGAGGTTTAGAAGATGGAGTGAGAAAGCTGTATTTCCCGGGAGTGGATCACCCGTTCAAGTACTAACCGCGCTTGACGTTGTTGCCTTTTATGTATCAAAATGCGAGTATAAGCAGACGTACCTATGCTCGCTCCCATCTACATCTATAAAATTGAACAATCTGGTCTCAACGAGTTAACTCACATAGAGTAAATAAGTATTTTCCAATATTTCAAAACCAGCATAGCACATATATAAACATTTCAATATTGTACAGCAAATGTTGGTTAATGTAGGTCAATGTTAATATGTTAAAATATGTAAACTTCAAAACCATCCGTCATTAAATATCGATATCAAGTAAAATGATCCTTAATCATCGCCAATTGAACACAGACATTTCAATATACATAGCAGTGTTTATTGGTAATATGTCTTGAAAATGATTTTGACAATATATTTTCAAAATGATTCCTCAATATTTTAAACCAATGTATGCCATTACTAATTGTTGTACTCAAAGAATATAATAATAGGGTAACGTAAATATGGACTTTCATATAGTAAATATAGTAGAAATCTATATTTATTTGCACTGGAAAATATTGCTTAAATAATATGATTTTGTAGACAATTCGTAAATATGGGACTTATATGAATTTTATAATATAGACATACCGGTGTTTTAGCATCAGCATTTATTTATAGCAACCCAGTATTTTCGTTACAATTTCACTGTATCTATATTGACTCAACATTATATCAAGTACCCGTCAATAGTATGTTCTACTTGGGTAAGTTATATTCTATGACGATACTACAAATATGTAGAGAAATCTATAGGATTTAGAAATTACAAGTACTATTTTTAAAAACAGTACTAATTGCTGTTTATTTGAAATTATACTTGCATGTGTATCCAATGTAGTTCATTCAGCTAAAGGGCTTAAGAGCTTTACTGGATTCAAGAATAATTAGAAAGCCTAGAATCACTGGTTTAAATTACTCAGAGAGTATTATTTATTCTAGTCTTGGCTCCATCGCGTTATCTTTAGTGGATGTCTTTCGTTTATGGTAATCGTATCACGTAAAACAATCTACAGCGGTTCAGCTTTTAAAGTTTAAGAGCTATAGGATGAAATACATATGATACTGTATTGTCGAAAGCGATGTATCCTCAGAATTTACATATTTAATGTATTTACAATATTTAAATATTAGACGAAAATCAATGCTATGAAAAACTAGTTACTATATTAACACAAAATTAGTACTTATAATTAATTAATAAATTTATCATAAAATATTTTATATTACCAACAATTTGTTAGAAGTATTCATATAACTCTCTTTTAAAACATATTGTCACGGGTTTTCACCCCTTAGGAATCTTCCTCAATCCGTGGATTCGAGAATTATAACAAAAGATAGTCACTAACACAATTTGTTCAATAACTTACTATAAACTTAACCTCACAATACGTTTATTTTTACAACACACGTTTACTAACTAACATAACCTTAAAAACGCTTACACAGGTCTACAAAAAAAAAAAAAAAATCTGCTCCATGCCTTAAGTATTTTTGTATGCTGGAACTGAATATTCAATTTAAGAAATTTTCTATTGCTTAGATTTCGAGTAAATTCCGGTTTTTATTGTCAAAATACGTTTTTTTTTGTCAAATCTCGACGTAAAATATGTTTATAAGTATTTACTTGAGGGGTTCCTACCCCAAAACATAATAAAATTTACTGTTTCTTATGTATTTTAGGGCTGATTACGGTTCCTTCCTCGGAAAAGAGCGCTCTGCAATCTAAATGGCAAAAATGACAAAAACTCAATTTTATTGGAAAAAGAAGTGTGAGGTGTGTTTTCCTATGTATTTTTTAATGTTGAATACGATTCGGATGCTAAAAAGGATACTCTGTCCTACAAAGGGCAATAAAGGGCAATAAAGGGCAAAAAGGGCAAGAACTCAATTTTATTTAAATCAGAAGTGCGAGGTGTATTTTTCTATGTATTTTTTACTATTTAACACGAATCTGATGTTAAGAAAGAGTAGTCTGCCCTCCAAAGGGCGAAAAAGGGCAAGAAAGGGCAACCAAGTTCAAAAAAGGGCAAGAACTCAATATATTTTTAAAAAAGTGTGAGGTGTGTATTCCTATTCCTTAATGTTGAACACGAATTCGTTATTGAAATAGGGCACTCTGCCCTACAAAGGGCAATAAAGGGCAGGAAGGGCAAAAATTCAATTTTATTGAAGACAGAAGTGCGAGGTATGTTTCCTATGTATTATTTAATGCTGAACACGAATCCAATGTTAATGAAGGACACTCCGCTCTCCAAAGAGCAATAAAGGGCTAAAACGGGCCTGATATTAATCGTTGATTGCTCGAAGGTGTAGTGTTCTTTAAGACTAACCTAACATAACCTAACTAGTTTCAACCAAGGTTTGTCGCTGACCGCAGAAGGGGTAAAAATTTAATAGGACCCTTACGAATGGTTAAAACCCTTTCAAGGGTTTGCCGCATGCTTGGGTTTATACTAGTTAGGTCAGATTAGTCTAAGTGTACCTTAAAAAACACATTTGGCCCGTTTTAACCCTTCGTAACCAGCAACCAAAAATACATAGGAAAACACACCTCTTTTCAATAAAATTGAGTTTTTGTCCTTTTGTCCTTTAGGGGGCAGAGCCTCCATGTTCTGAGAACGGATTTGTAGTCATCGCCCTAAAATACATAGAAATTAGTAATTTTTATCATGTTTTGAGGTAGGGACCCCTCATCCAACATAATTTGGCAAAAAAACTTATTTTTACAATGGGAATCGGGATTTACTCGAAATCTACGAAGTAGAAAGTTTTTTAAATAAAAAATTCGGTTTCATCATACAAAAATACTTAAGGCATGAATAAGTTTAGTCCTTAGAACAAATTGTCAGTACAAACAAAAACGGGAAACTTCGAGAAAAATTACATTCAAGATGCATTCGAAGTACTGTACTTCTATGTGAGTGAAAGAAACGATTCACATAGTAGGGCTTCTTGCATGTAGTGCAAGACCAAGTCGTTTTTTGAGTTTTACTTTGAGCCTCTTTAAGTCTCTGTACTAAGACTTTCTCGTAACAGACTATGCAACGCAATCGCTTGACAGTTTGCTCCAGTTCATGTCGATCAATTTGTAGATTTGGCTGAGGGTCGAGCGCCACATGACATACTTGTTTGTCGAAAATGTACCTCAAAATATCTTTTTTGAATTCTATGTTACTTTTCTTGTATTATGCTAGATTCATATTCGTATTCATATTCAGATTCGTATTTATATACACCAAATGTGCGCTTATTAGTGTAGTTCCCAAAAGCATTTGTCATTGAGGCACTGTATTGTAACAAGTTTTTTCCTTTACTTGTTGTCAACTACTTAATTAGTTGCCAAGTATCTTCAATTCAACACCCGTGCTACAAAATTTTGAATCGTTCGCAGTAAACGCCAACGCGGTCACCAAGTGCGCATACGCAGGTAGAAACATCACTGAGGCCGTTTTAATATCGATGCCACTTAACTTTCGGTTTCGACGTTGGCGAGTTGAGATTGTTTAGTTATTCCTTTAACGGATTTTCACCCTTATTTCTTTAATCCTTTGATATTTTTATTGAGGCACGTGTTGGTGCGATTTTGGTGTCCACCGGACACATGTATCTTTATTGACTAATTAATTATCGCGGCAGTTTTGTGTTTTGTGGTCGCTTGAGACACAATACTGTAGAGTTTTATCATTTTTTAGATTATTGTGGACGAGGATTAAACGCGGTTTAGGACCAAGAGGGCCGACTAAGGCAGCAAAGCGCCAAACTACTCCGGCAAATCTACCGTAGGTGAGCGAACCTTAATTTCATCAGTTGATAATCATTAAATAATTTGCATAAGTGTTCACTTATCCTACATGGGTTTGGCGTTGCAGTGATATTCGGGGCCTTTGTTCCTGTATTCTGGGTTTCTGTGTTTAGTTAGTAGAGTTTCAGCTGTGGCAATATTGTAAATCCTTTTGACCATAAGTCAGATGCTAAAGACATTAATGAAACAATAATTGACCTACAAGCTGTTGTTGATAATTTTTCTGGTGCAACCGCAGATGCGGCTTATAAAAGAATTTTCTCGGGGTTAAACCATATTTCGGATAGAGTACAGCGTTTAAAAGCTGATACTGAAGCTGAGGATAATGCTAAAAATACATTAGAACTTGAAATTTTGGGTTTAGAGGGCGACAAAGCTTTAAAGATTATATCTCCTACTGCAACGTCTTCACCAGCCCCTGCAGTTTCTACGGCACCAAATCGGTTTCCGGTTAAATATGTTGCTGCGTATAAATAAAATTTACAGTTTAGTGGCTCTAGCCAAGAATCGGTTAACTCGTCTTTGGAACAAGTTGAAATATTAATTGCAGCTAGAGGTTTGCCTAAGTCAGAATTATTTTGTCGGATTGTGATTTGTTCAGACACGACGCGTGGACATGGTTCTGTAGTAATCGACACCGATTTAATGATTGGGATACGTTAGTTGAACAATTAAATAGGGATTTTCTACCGTATTTTTATGAAGATAATTTTTGGATCGAATTAAACAGCCGTACCCAAGGCTGTGACGAGCGAGTCACAATTTTCATTGCCTCAATGGAAAATCTTTTTAATACCCTGTCTGAAAAACCTTCAGAAATAATGAAAGTTAATAAAATTCGTAGAAATTGATTGCCTTATTATGTCGACCGTTTAGCTCTGGAACAACCTCAGACTGTTTCGGAACTTTCTGAGTTATGTAAGCGTTTAGAAGAAACACGCACCATGTCTGATCGATATAAGCCACCCCCTTCTGGGAACACTAGTTTATTAGAACCATATTAAATTATATATTTGCTCCACAGTAAACTAAAATACTAGTCTCTAGTACTTTTAGTCAAAGTCAAAATTTTTCAAGCAATTTTCGAAATTTTCGTCATGTTAATACCGCTCGAAGAAATTTTTCTTCGAATATTTCTACAGTGTCCACAATCAGATGTTGGAATTGTAACCTGGTTGGCCATCATTTTAATACCTGTAGAGAGCCAAAAAATATTTTTTGCTATGGTTGCGGACGTAAAAAGGTGATAAAGCCAACATGTTTTCGTTGTAATCCAAAATCGCGTATTACCTGGTGGCGAAAGACTGGACCTCATCACAGTGACTCAAAGACCATTATCTGTTGTCTTCACATCACGCGACACAAGCTCAAACTAAGTCAAAGACAAGGGCATAAGCAACGCAAAAGAAAAAGGAAAAAAACTTGTTACAGTATTCGTACTTACCTCGCGGCAAAGGCGGAACATATGTAAGCTTCTGTGCCGTGAGGTACGAATGATATGCCATATTGTTTTTGCAAGAAAATGGAAAATAATAACAGCTATGATGATTTTGTAAACATTCCTGTAATCTACGCATAAAATTATGGTGAAATCCCAACGTGTTAAGATGATATCTCAAGGCGCAACGGCCGTTAGAAGACCTGCCACCAGCCTTAAGTCAAACTTTTCGAGTTTTAGAAGTCTTGTGGTAATCTTTGTCAAATAAGTTAGAACTATGTTACCTGTCTTTGACCTGAAGTATAACAAAATGTTTAAATAATTTGCAAATTCCATAGCAAACTGGAAATGTGAATTTAAAGTTAGACAATATCGAATATTTTGTTCATATTATTGAATACTCTAACTTTTAGAATTTCGAATGATGCAGCTCTTGAGCGAAAAAGAAAATTGTCTCTTGACCGGATCGGTCTGTCTGTCTGTGCTCACGATTACTCTGAAATAGTTTAAGACATATATCATAAATACGTTGGATCCCAGGACACTCCAGAAGAGATAGCAATAAATAAGCTAACGAACTTGCAAGACAAGGAGCAACTAATATTTTCTTTTGATCAGAACCCATGCTGAGCATTACTAAAAGCTCAGCCAGAGGAATGATTAAAGACTGGGTCAAGAGTAAACACAATAACCACTGTAGGAACATTCCAGGAAATTAACATGGGAACACACTTATCGAAAGTATATGTTTACCTGAAAGTACCTCTGTACAATCGGAAGATTTGGCGGTAATCTAGACTGCAAACTATATGGCAAGCAGCTGGAAATGGTGGGTCACATTATTTTCAACTGCATGGCACTGGTCCGCAGAAGATGCAGCATCTGCGGTCAAACGCGAACAGGCATGAACTATATCAGCACTCGACCAATCTTAGAACTTTGTCTACTCTGAGTGGGTAGAATGAAGCACAATGAGCCCAGGACAACTATTTTGTAATTTCAGTGAACGTGAACATTTGTCGTGAGAAGAAAGAGCTCATATCACGATCCCTACCCAGGGATAACAAAAACACTGTTCTGTAAATACAGTGACTAGGCAGTGATGTGATATGATCTTTCCAGCGTTGCCAACCGTTGTTCCCATATTTCAATGAATGGAAGAGCCGCAACGCCATGATCGAAGATCGCACGCGGTGTGATGGGAAATGCATCTTGTCAAAATGTGAGTTTCTATGACCTACAAAGTCAGCATAATGTGTCTGGAAAATGCGCATTAATTTTCTGTTGGGTAATAGACAATGACATTAAAAATCCAATCCAACCCGATGAATGGTGCCCTAAAACACATTTTCATTGAATCGGTGGATAGACAACTACAGCGTATGTCGAATATTTACAAATCAGTTCCCGAAAAGATGCCATGAAAACGTGGAAATTTTAACTCCTGTCCACAATGGGCCAGAATCTAAAATTTCTGGCCAAAATTCTGAAACGCTGCAAATGTACTTATTGTGCATAAGTCATGAAGAGAAAAATAGTAAAAACAAATTGATACCCTCTGGGGGTGAGATATAGGAGTAAAAAATATAAACAACCTTCGATATTTTTGAAACTCAGTTTACGTAATTTTGATACCTTTTCTATAAGAAGAATAAGGGAAAAACATTATCACCCCTGGGAGTGAGTTAGAAGGGTTGGAATTATAAATAATGCATGATGTTTTTCAAACTTGGCATACGTGTTGGTTGCAGTTAAATATTTATGAGAAAAATATTTTTAAAATACCTTCTCGTCCTGGGAGTGATATGTACGAGTTAAAAGAATTCTTCAATCGGTGTTTTTAGAAAAAGATTTGAAGATATTGTTAACATTGTAGAACAAAAAGAAACAATATGCATTCAAAAAATAGATTTATTATAGATTTTTGCACAGAAGTAATAAATAAAGTAAGACCTATCAAGAATTCACACTTGTCTACCTAATCACTGCTGTCCGAATCGATGTCGTCATCGGAAGTTGTAGTTTCGCAGATGCTTTCCGGTGGTGTTTGTGTCAGTCGCTGATGGTTTGGGTACTTCTGGCATTGATAGTAGACTTAATATTTCAGAAGGTAATATTGTTGACTTCTTTTAGGGCAAAGTCGTCCTGTGATGAACGGGTTGGACGAAATTAGCAGGCAATGAAGAAGTTCGTTAGTTGTTTAGATGATTTTCTAGCTTGGCCTGTATTGTTTAAGGTCTTCATTCCTTGACTCCTGAGTTCTGAAAGCTGACCGCTGGGTAAAATCGCAGACTCAACAATTTCAGCTCCATGTATAAGGATTCTGTGCACAGATGCCGTTATGTAATACCATCCTTAATTGGTGCCTTTAATTCATTTTTCTGAGGGATAATTTCTGTCGATTAAATTTAGGCACTTCTAGTCATTCGAAGCAGTTAACGAGCGTCAGTCGTCGCTTCATACGTATATTTTCAACATAACACCTCATATTTGACCAAATTATTACTTATTACTTCTAAACTAGGATGAACCGGATTCTAAATTTTGTATCATAATTTGAAAAACTATAAGAACTCGATCGGTAAAAGAGCTATACTTGGAACACGTTGCGCTTTTCTGTAGCTCAAAGCGAAAATAAGCATTAGTTTTTATTTCTTTATCTTTGTAGAACCCCGTTTAACACAATTTTATGACCGAATGTATCACATTTTACAAGCAGTCAATATATTCAAAATAAAATACTTACTTTATAGATTGTCTTGGTAAAGTTTCAAAATGTTTTTGTCGAAATTACACAAATCACAGGGATATCGAATAGTACGCAATTATTCACAACTCTAAGCCAAGAGAACGCTGTCTTTTTAGGGTGTATCAGATAAAAAGGGGCAACAATACGGTTGGCATTTCCAGTACGTAATGAACTGAATATTTATGATTACAGAAATATTATTTTGAATACAATTAAACCTCTTTCGAATTTTGGCTTTTTGGTCAGGTTTTTCGATTTCGTGACCCAGTGTGCTGTCGCTGGAGATTGTAATAAAATTTCAGAGCAATATCGAAAGTAAATTTAATTTGTGGTATAATAAATTTATTGTACATAACCTAACTTGAATAATATATTGTATAAATCCCAGGCAATTTCTTTATTAACTCAATTATAAAAGGCATATCTGCTATGCCGAAGGGATGGGTCATGTAATGAAGTTGAGGTTCTTTTTGAGCATCTTCAGCAATCTGAAGAACTCTGAGTACATCATTTGCAATTAGTACAACGCAAGTATTTATCGCTCATTAATTCTTACACTTTAAGTACTATAAAATTCTTCGTTTAATGAAGGTAACAAACATCATGCCACCAACATCCAAATAAAATGACAGTTTGCCCAAAAGTGAGATTATACTTGTGGCGTTGTTTTGAAAGGTTTTAGTTTGCCCAAGTTGTTCAAGTGTGGGCCACCCTACGAGCGACGTGGTTAGCGTCACTGGTTTCACCTGGCTAGCACAGTAAAGATACGGAGAGCAAATGGGCATGGAGTTCAAGGCTTGGGCGCCATTGATTACTTAGGGTAATCAAAGAAAATTAAAGATAAAGATAAACAAAAGACAAAAGTTACATATATACAATAGTACTATATTACAAGAATATTATATTACAAAAAGTGAACGAGCTATCACAGCATCAGCGATACTGTATAGCAAAATATCACCAGAAATATATACAAAATACTATATTACAATAACCGAAGTTCAAGATAAGCTTGAGACTTTTACGAGAACCAAATTAAATATATTACAAAAGAGATGACTCGTAAATTGTCTCAATTATTAAACAAAAGTATATATTACAAGACGATAAAATACTATATTACAAGTTACACTATATTACAAATTTGCTCAACCGCAAAATAAACTTGAGGTGTTTACGAGAAACAAAATATACTACAAGAGATACGTCTCGTAACTTTTACCTCAATAATAAAATCATATATTACAACAAAATTAAATAAACTTGAGATCTTTTACGAGAGACAAAATAACTATATTACAAAAGATAAGTCTCGTAAATTTATCTCAAAATTTATAAACATTAGACACTCTCGTTACAACAAAAATTGAACCACGACTTACGATTATAGTACTACAATAAGATATTAATCATAAGGAAGCACGACAAAAGCAACTACGAAACAATACTACGGGGAAGTATTTGCGACAACGAATTCAAGATACAAACAACTACGAATTAATATACAACAATGGATTTAATTATAACAACGGATTTAATATGTAATCTAACCAAAAATATGATAGATTTAGCTTGAATCTAATATTTTAAATTCAGACACTTTTAACTCTTATAACTCAACGATCATGTGAAAATAATCCCTTTTATTGGTAACAATGAAAAGTACTTATCTTTCATTTTGTTATCCTGATCCAGGAAATTCCTAGATACGGTCCTGCTCTCCGATGATTGTGGATTATGGTTTCACATGTGGCGGCCTTAATCCCAACTTGAGGTTATAAAGTCGTAGAAACGTTCGTATATTTGTCGCCAAGACAAAATGAAGGAAATCTCTTCGCCCAGAATGTTTTCGTATATTCCAATTCAAAATGTAGTATAGAAAGGTTGACTTCAAATGAATATTACTGGCTTAGTAGAAAACGTAGTAAGTCTTAAAACTTGAATGTAAATAATCTTGCTCAAAGCAAATAATGTAGCGTGGAAATACTTCGACATTAACAGCATTAGACGTAACTAAATTTGATTAAGAAGTAATTCTTTATTAGAAAATACTTATCAAAAAAATTTATAAAAAAAAATCGTTTATGAGAAAATTATAAGAAAAACTATGAGAAAATTATAAGAAAAACTATGAGAAAATTATAAGAAAAACCTAAAACAATATTTCAAATGTTAGACGATATTTGCCGGTATAATAATTAAAACCTTACCTCATGTGATCATCACGAGGTTTTTCAAATTCTAGTATCCCCTTTACAGGTCAAACGAAATTATAAATACGTCTTATTAGTTCAATGGTTCAACGAGAAAGAGTTTCACCCGGCGTTATTTAGTTGAAATATCATTCCTAGAGCGCTATCTAGTATTCGCAGGTGATAACTCTGACAGATGACGTACGTTCATCATAGTATAGGGAGTAAGGGCACTCTATTAATACTAAAGTTCGTGGGAATAATATTTCCGATAACTTATAATTTTTCTAATAATTATTAACAGTGTAACAAAGGATGCTATCGAGCATTCCGCGTGTGACATACTTTCATTCTCTCACGCGTAAACGGGGCCGTTCCCTCACAATTTACCAAGAGAAACAAATTTCCCGATTTTTGGCATGATGTGAATGGTTCTACAGTTAAAGAATACGCTATTTTAGTTTTCAAGAGGACACCGCCCACTTTCTCATGAAAACGTGCTCACATCACATCACATCGATATGGAATAGCCATCCAGGAGGCTGCAGTGTCCTCGGAGTTTTCTACAGACGAGCCCTGGAAGGCAAGAATGTGTCATAACAAGATCTGGACTAGATTATATTTAGAGCTTATTCCATGGAAGAGTTGGTAGGTGAATAGAAGGAAATAGGGATAAATAAGTAAAGCAAGCAAGTAACAGTCCAGAAACTTGGAATTTGATGTATATACTAGAATCCAAGTTTTCAATTTTTTTGAGACTTCTGGCACCCCCACATTTCATACATTTTCGTTTATTTAAATACGTATAGAAATTGCTCTAATAGTAATTTAGTATTGAGATGCATGCTATCTCATTTAGGAAATTTATAATAAATTACTAAGAATGAAAATTGCCTTTTAGTAATTATACAATATATCTGAGATGCGGTAGAAACTTAAATTTCAAAGGTTATTTCTTTGTTAAGAAAGCAAATATTTATGTTTTAAAACAGGGAAATAACTTGTAGCGATGAGTTTAAAGATTTTAGATAAAATATAAATCTAAATTCTCTCTATATTTAGGGACTTTTTTCTTTCTGGTTAATTAACTGACAGAAGATTCTTACTGGGAATATTAATATTTTAAATTTGTTAAAAATTACTAGTCGTTTTAGAGAAAAGTATTATTAAATTTTCCTCTACCTCGTCCTCCTTCCTAGCAATTTCTTGGAATAACTGGTTATGCCATATCATGTAAGTACTAAGAATCCATGTGTTAAATTTGATCAATATCGTTGAAGCTGTATATTACCCACACATTTAAGCTAGGAAAGATTTAGTGTTATTTTATTTGGTGACTATCCTGAGTACACATGCAAAATTTGAGAAAAATGTCCACTAATTTGGGATCTAGGTGCGACCCCAGACAGATGACAAACTGCAGATAAGCATTTTTTTAAATACACTTTTCTAGGTTCAAGGACCTTGAAAACGTGTAATTCCATCAAAAATTCAAATTATGAGTTTTACACGATTCTAATATTTTCCCATATACTCATATTAATCAAATCAATCTATACAGAAAAACCGGTCGATAAATGCACGGTAAGTAAATTTTCGTATTTTGGATATGTTACGTAGAATGGCTCTCTAAAACAGCGCCTATGTTTTGCCGTTACGAATAGCCGCCGATAACGCCGGCATACTGGATGTTACATGCAAAAAATCGGTTTATCCGGAATATCTCGCTTTCGTCGAATCTTGCGACGAAAATAGTTATTTTCAACTCTAGTAGAATATAATATTCTAATATTCTCTACAGTGCACTTTACTATTAGAGTGCATTCTCTGCGAGTTACAGCCCGTCATATTGGTTCTTATGTGCAAAACTTTGCAATTCTATTTTCACCAACCTTTAGATGAGTATTGACTTGATATTTTGTATGTATATATGGTTCGCACGACAACATATGTTGACATTAATTTTGTAGAAAAATCCAAAATGGCGTTTTCAAGATGGCGGACAGTGTATTATCATTTAATGTCCGATTTTACCAAAAGTTTGTACCAGGGGATTTTTAAGGTTGCAGAATAAAGTATGTGAGCACAATTCAAAAATTCAAAACGGCGGTGTCAAGTTCCGCCATATTTACGCCTCATTTATTTAATTTCACATATTTATAATCTGCAACCTCAAGAATTCCCAAGTACCAATTTCTAGTAGAATCGGCTATTAAATGATAATAAACTGCCCGCCGTCTTGGATATTTCTAGTAAAAATGTCGAAATGTGTTGTCATATAAACCATACAGACATGCAAAATTTCAAGTCAGTATGACATCTGAAAGTGGGTAAAAATTGATTTGCAAGTTATTACGCATAAAATCCAATACGGTGGGCCGTCACTCGTAGATGATACACTCTAGTAACAAAGTGTATTAAAATGCGTTGTAGAGAATTTGATACAGTACAAGATTGATAATAACTGTTTTCACCAGAAATAAGATATTCCGGAAAACCCGATTTTTTAGCATAAAAAATCCAATGTGGCGACGTTAGTGACAGCCATTTTTGCTAGCAAAACAGGGACGCCGCTTTAGAGAGCCATTCTACATATCATATCAAAAATTTGAAAAATCTTCTCAATTTGCTTGTTTACATATTCTTTGGCGGGTTTTCGCTCTGAATTCTTTCAGATAAAACTGATTGACGTGAAATTTGGACAGTAAGTAGGGAATGGTTCAAGAAACAAAAGTTATATAATGCCGATGTGCGCCTTTACCCTGGGGGTGGATGCTACCCCTTCTCGGGGGTGAAAATTAGTATACTCAAAATCAAGCAGAAATCGATAGGGGTATGAATTTGAAGCAGAAAATGTTTTATGGAGTTTTTTCGATAAATCAATATTTTTTGAGTTATTCGCTATTGAAAATTTTCATCTAAGAAATGTATGTTTTAGAGCGATTTATCACGAATAACTCGAAAACCATACGTTTTATCAAAAAAATCGTTAGAAACAAAAATGAAGCTAATAAAATAGCAAATCGACCGTTTTTCTTTTAATTCTGTAGATGCAATACGAACCGAGTTATGGCTCGTTGAAAGTGACTGTTTGTTCGCCGAAAACTGAATTCGAATCTTTCAACGTTAAATAACGGAAAAACGACGAACGACGAGGAAAACTTGACAGAGCTTTCTTAAACTACTTGAAAATATTTTTAAAACGAGCTTTTGTTAAAAGTCGTTAGCAAAAAAAAGTGACTGAGTTATGATGAAAATAAAATGGTTGTCTAGTTTCTTCGGAGGAAGAATTGAAATAAAATGTAATCAATTTACAATTTACTTTATTTGGACACTAGCAATATGTTCTAGAAGTTTGAATGGTTTAGAGTTCCTAGATTTGAAAGAAAATTTGATTCAATTTTGAAATGATTTTTGAAACGTTTGAGAAAATTTTATATTGTATCACAATATAATAACTCAAAAACTAAAGAAAATACGTAAAATGTGCAAGAGTCCAAAAATGTAGGTTCTTCCTTGCAAAATATTTACTTTTTTCTTTTATTTCTCTAGGGTGAAAATTAATTAAGATATCACCGTTTTAAGTTCGAATTTGCGTGATAGGACTACCGTCCCCGAATCCTTTAGATTCAAAAATATCAAACACGCAGAGTCCAAGAATGTTCAACTTTACAGTCCTTGTAGCCCTACAGAAAGGTTTTTGGAGCGATTGGATACCTTAAAAATTAAGGAAGTTAAGTCTTTGGTTTCGTTGCTAATTTTCCTCCGAAGAAACGAGACAACCATTGTATTCTCGTCATAACTCCGTTTTTATGCAAACAACTTTTACTGAAGCTCATTTTAAATGTCTTTTCCAGTACTAAGAAACCTCTATTAAGTTTTCTCGAAATATTCGTCGTTATTCCGTAATTTAACGTTCGAATTCAGTTTTCAGCTAGCAGTCGCCTTCAAAGAGCCATAACTCGGTTCGTACATCTACAGAAATTTTAAGTTTTGCTTCTGACGTAGAGTTTTCGGCATCCGCCCCCAGGGTAAAAGCGCACATCAGCACTATATAAATTTTGTTTCTTGAGCTATTCCCTATTACTGTCCAAATTTCACATCAATCGGTCTTATCCGAATATATAAATTTACTTATATAAAATAGCTAAATCATACCTGATGCAAAAATTCAGATGACTTCAAACTTTTATTCATATTGGGATTTGTTAATCTAAATTGTCAATATACAGGAATGTAAAAATGTAGAAATAGTATAACGTCAATAATAGCTCAATTTTTTTATTCTCTGCTGAGCATGAACGTTATTAGGAAAATTAGGTGTATGTGTTTTATTTTAAATATACTTAAATATTAAATGTTAGAAATCTGAATTTCAATTATTTTTTAGATGTTTTTAATTCTGAATATTGCAAAAGTTAATTGGAAATATGTGAAATAAAGATATACGTTTCATTTTGTCTGTTACTGAAAGACTTCGTTCGTTTGGAAGTAAGAAAGGTCATTTTTAAGTTATTTGTTTCAGGTCCTTTTGGAAATATTACCATCATGTCAAGGCACATGTGTTTATACCTTGACATACAAGTGCAGAAGTACTCTTCAAAACAATCAAATATTTAGATATGTTGCTGTATTTGTAACTGGCTCCTCCGCCATATTTAACAACTAATTATAACCGATTTTTAATCGTCTAAATTAATATTTAGTAGCGGTGCATTTTCATAATGACATTCATCGGCGTCCACGAACACATTTATCTGCATTTCAAATTATTTACTGCGTATTCGCAATAGTTCATATTACATTTAGTTTTGTTTCACCCGTATCTAACTAAAAATATTTCTGGTGGCGTTCAGTCTTGTAACCAAAAAATCCGTACCAGGTGTACAATTCCCTAATAATTTTTACTAATTTTGAAGATGATGTGCGATCGGAAGATCTTAACCTATTCTTTTTTTCTTTGTTTTATGTTACTTACCTATTGGAGGGGCAATTTTCCCGAGATATAGCAGTGCGACCTAAATCAGTTTGACACCTTTTAAAAGATTAGTTGAATTTCATAAATTTTTATGACTCTTGAAGACGATGCGTGACCGAAAGATCTTAACCGATTTTTCATTTCTTTGTTTTATTTTACTTATCTGGCCGAGGGGCAAGTTTTCCGCGGTATAGCGAACCTAAAAAAAAATGTTTTTCGGCCTACCCCATTGGCCATATATACTACATTGTGATATTAAAAAAGTGGCCACAAATTTAGAAGAACTGGCAGTGTATTAAATATAAAGATAAAGTGGTAGTTGAATAAAAAACCACTGCCAAAGGAATCAATACTTCCACATCCAGATTTTCCATCCAAGTCTCTTTAAAGGAAAACATCTTGACTATATTTGCACTTTAGTACGTGGAAATAATTAATCATAGAATTTTAATAATATAATATTTAAGGCAGTTTCATAAAAAAATTTGAGCATATACGAATAGTTCTAGGCGTCGTTATAATATATACGTGTACCAAATTTGAACCGCATATCTCAATGTTACTTTATCAACCCCTTCAGTAATGGAGTGATGGGGGGATGCTATAAAAAAAGCGTGTTAAAAATCTGAGGCCTTGGCTTCTAGTATATACACAAAATTTCAAGTTTCTGTACTCTTACCAGCTTGCTTTTCTTATTTACCCTTCACCGGATAAGTTCAAAACACAGTTCAGTTCCAGACCCCCGTTATAGTATCTCGATGCCCTCTGATTTTTTTAAAATTGTTCGTATTATAAAAAGTGCTTACAGTGTATTGTTTCAACACATACACCTCTTTTCTTTTTCAAAGTTCCTGGGATCGACAAATTTCTTTGCATTGCATCTATGCCTTAATTTGTGGATCGGTCGTTTTGACTAAAAACCAAAGCAATTTATATATTCTAGTGAACATTTTTTAGTAATCAAGAAAACAGCCCCGGCAATTTCAAGTGGAAGTTTTATTAAAACTTCTTTTTTATTTCCATAGATAATTTAGTATTAACGTAAATAACATATGCAGGTTGTAGTAAAAGTGAAAATTTTGTAAAATTACTTCCACATCCACTTAGTGAAATAGGTTTAAAAGGTCATAAAACGTCGAGATTTTAAATTTCAGCGGAAAAAAAATTCTGTTTGTCGGTCTGTCTGTCTGTAGCTTTTCTTGTCCGCACGTTTTCTCCGGAACGGTTTAAGATATTGATTTGAAATTTTCCACACGTATATATTATACGAGATCTGGAACTGGATTGTTTTTTGAACATGTCCGTAGAAGGGTTGGGGAATAAAAAGGGGTAAATATGCGGAAATTAGTAAAGCAAGCTGGTAAGAGTACAGAAACTTGAAATTCGGTGTATATGCTAGAAGCCAAGGCCTCAATATTTTTTCTTCCATTATTAAAGGGATTGATAAAATAAAATTGAGATATTCACTCGAAATATGGTATACGTATATATTATAATGACATCTGAAACTATAATATATTTTGGGATTATTCTGTTGAAGGGTTGGGGGTTAAATAGGGGTAAATAGGGCAACATAAGCAAAGCAAGCTGGTAAGAGTAAAGAAACTCGAAATTCGATGTATGTACTAGAAGCCAAGGCCTCAATTTTTTTTATAATATTTTTCAACTCCCCACCCCTCTACTCCATTAATAAACGGGTTGATAAAATAAAATTGAGATATTCACTTGAAATTTGGTACACGTATCTATTATAACGACATCTGGAACTAGATTATATTTCGAGTTGATTCTGTTGAAGGGTTGGGGTCAGATAGGGGCAAATAAGGGTAAATAGGGGAAAATAAGTAAAGCAAACTGGTAAGAGCACAGATAGTTGAAATTCGGTGTATGTACTAAAGGCCAAGGCCTCAAATTTTTTTATAATATTTTTCAACCTCCCACCATCCCTACTCCATTATTAAAGAGGTTGATAAAATAATATCAAGATATTGACTTGAAATTTGGCACACGTATGTATTATAACGACGTCTGGAACTAGATTATATTTTGAGATGATTCCGTTGAAAGGTACACCAAATGAAGGGTACACCAAATCCCAAGTTTCTGTACTCTTACAAGCTTGCTTTACTTATGTTTTCCCATATTTACCCCTATTCAACCGCAACCCTTCAACGAAATCGTCTCAAAATATAATCTTACTACAGATGTTATAATACATACATGTACCAAATTTCAAGTGAATATCTCAATTTTATTTTATCAACCCCTTTAATAATGGAATGGGGGTAGTGTGGGAGTTTAAAATAGTCTAAGACCTTGGCTTCTAGTATATACACCAACATTTTTGTACCCTTATCAGCTTGCTTTACTTATTCTTCTCTATTTACCCCTATTTACCCCCTACCCTACACCGCATAAGTTTAAAAAACAATCCAGGTCCAGTTCTCGTTATACTTCAAATCAATATTTTAAACCGTTTCAGAGAAATTGTGCGCACAAAAATAGTTACAGACCAACAGACTGACGGACCGACAGACTGACAGACCAGAGACAATTTGTCTTGCGCTCATATTTAAAGTCTCGACGTTTCGTGATATTCTAAACCTATTTCATCCAAAATAAAATTGATTTTTTTTTACAATTACTGTACTTCCAATCCACTCTGTGGATGTGTAAGTAACTAGACCTTTGGGATTTGGCGTACTTAGAAACATTACATGACAGTACAACTAACACAAGTCAAATTTCGTCTTCCATTATGGATGAGAATGATGCTGGATCGATTTTGGCAAATATTGTTTTAAAAAATTCGTCTGTCAAGAGAGACATTGCTGTAAAAAAATGGTGGAATAGAAGATTATTCATGCTATACATATATAAATAATGCTTGCATACGTCAGTGGTAAATACGAAGTACTTAATTTAAAAACAATTAAAAAGTTAAGAAATATATTAAAATAGTCAGAAAAACACAATTATATAATAATAATAAACATAGTATCTCAAGTAAAGGAAAAAACGAAAATATAAAATTGTTTAAAAACAAAAAAAGCAGGTAATGTAAAGGTGCTAAAATGTAGCGTTGACTGTAATAATCTAATTACATGCACGATAAATTAGGCAAGGAGTAAAAAAAGTCAAAACATTCGTCATATGAATAAAAGGCATTTTGTAAAAGAATATTTTTACTTTTTGATTAAACGTGTTTGCACTCATTTCAGGAATTTTTAAGTCTCTAGGTAACACATTAAACAAATTTACAGATAGATATAAGTAATAATTTTGAGATTTACTCAGTCTATATTTGGGTAATCTTAAATTTGTTTTCGCTCGTGTCATTTTTATGTATGTCCTCTTGCTTGGTATCTTTGTTATCATTTTTTAATTTCTTTGTATAACACAAACATTCATATATATAACATGATTGCTGTGTTAATATATGGAGACTTCTAGAAAGTGGTTTGCAATGGTCATTGTATTTAGCTTGGGTCATTATTCGTATAACTTTTTTTGCAATTTAAAAATTTTGTTCAAATGACATGATGACCCCCATACTATTATGCTGTGAAAAATAGAGAAATAGGCTATTCTTGTGGACTAATTTTGTTGCTGAGGTGTCTTAGTATATAAATACAGGTCGATAACTGTTTTGATAAGTTTTGAATTTGGAACTGAAAGTTTAACGAATTGTCCAAATGCACACCGACTAGTTTAATAGGTTCATTACTTATTTCTCTATTTTTCGTTTCAAAATTTATGGTTTTTGATTTATCGTTATTTATGGTAAGATCATTATGTCTTCACCAGTTATTCATTAAATTGTCAGCTTCCTTTTTATTAGTGCACAAGTTGGAAAATAGTTTGTCGCTGAGTAAAAATGTCATGTCATGAGCATACATTATTGGTAGTACTGAACAGCACAATTGAAAAATATGTCATTAATGTAGATTATGAAATGCACAGGACCCAGAACAGAGCCCTGCGGCACTCCATAATCAACACTAGATAGTTTTGATACTTTGCCATTAAATTATGTGTGTGTGATTATCTTAGAATTCTCAAGATATTTTTTAAATTTACTTCACATTTAATGGGAAAAATGAGGAACAATTTTTTAAAGAACATTCCACTTAAGACATTGTTTACCGAAGAAGATTATTTAATTTGTTATCCTTTGTTAGGCTCATGAAATTTCCATTTATACTGAAAAATATTAAATAATATAATAATTTGTAGACAATAATATTAAGTTTTCCACTGAGATGATTGAGACAAGTTTTAGAGAATTAGTAAAGAATAAAAAACCTAAGATAACCATCCTTTCAATCACCAATATATTTACTAGTAATAAAATAATACCTCGTAAACATAGTTATAACCTACATAAATTAAAGCTACTTAATGTAATTAAACCATTCTCACTGGAGCATTTATGTGTTGCTAATATTTATATTGAGTAATTTAAGTTATCTCATCCATATAAGCAGTATTTCAAAACGCAATATGCTAATTAGTACAACCCACACTAAGAGCTACACTTTAGTTGTCTTTCTTCCACAAGCCACATATGTTAATTTAAGTTTAAACAATGCATCCGCTCTTGTAATTTGAATTATTTTTTGTGTTTACTGCTGACACCATTTGAACGTATAATTTTAGCATCACTATTGTATTTCTCCATAGCAGAGAAAAAGTATTGTTGAAACATGCATAAGCAAATCTCTTTCTCAAATCTTTCAGTATATATAATAATTTAATTTAACGCAACATTCTTAAGAAACTTACATCATTATTATACTCTGCAAATATCTAACAACAACATCCGTGGATATATGTATATGTAGCTCCTATAAACACAACTTCTATAGAGTTAAAATTTTTATTTCAAAAGTACATTTGAAAAATAGTGTGGTAGAATATTCAATATCGAAAGTGGGTCATATTCCTTTTACTTAGTTGCCATCAGAGGCGTTGAGCGCCATGTTTTTTCCAAACTGTTTTATTATAATTTTAGATCATAATAGAACTGAGATTTTTGATCAAGTGTACAAAAATACCAATATGTACAAAATACCGAAATTGTGATATAGAATATATCTCTCAGAATCGAATGTACTTTGCTTAGATTTGGTGAAATTTCAATTTAATTTCAAAATATCATACGATACTTTTAATAAAACTATTATGAAACGAATCATAATTGCCATCAAACGCTTCTCAGTATGAATGCCTCTTTGGACAACAAAAATAAAGGAGGTGTAAGTAATCCCACCATATCAACGTATGTATGTCGCTAAACGTGAATAGTAAGTACTATCAATAACTACAATACATTGTTTGGACGAACTAGCAACATGTAAAGTTTTATAACACTTTTATAACAGTCTGTGCATATTTTACTTTCCAGTTTGATGGTTCTTTATTTAGAATTGAATTTTGAACACAAATAAGTCATTATATAAATGCTAATGAGCAACATGCATGAATTTTAGAAATGCAATAATTTATTATTTTTTCGTTATATATGTTATATAAGTTGAGAAAGTAATGAAGAAAAGTTATAAAAAAAATGTGTAGCCTAAATAAACGACTTTGAAATTCAAAATTTTATGGGAACATATCCACGTGACTAAAAACACCACGCTATTGGTCTGACGTCATTCGGCATAATATCTAATGGTCGTCTATCTGCCAACGGGTTAAATCATAAATTGTTTTGTTTTGTAAATGTGTATTGATATTTTCATAAAAGAAATCATTCACTTATTTATTTATTTTAATTATTAAGTGGTAAAAATGACGGAGAGTGGATTTTTACGGGGCCAGAGTGACAATTTGCCCGTTGTTGATGTGTTTATGATAAACTTTTTTGCTACTAATACTGATTTTATTAGTGCAGAAATTGGAGTACTAAAGCAACAAGGTATGTGTCATTCATTATTCTAAACATTAATTCAATTGTGTCCATTTTTATCCTTTTGCTGTAGTTAAATATAACAAATTATTTATGTACCAAACCTCAAAATAGGTAAACAAGGCAATGTTTTAAAGTTATATTAATTAATATTTTCCATCTTAGAATGCTTTACTTTTTTATGTAATAAATACCTCCCGTCACATACTAAGTACGTACTTATAGGTAGGTAGGTACATTAATACTAAAAATAACTGTTGACATACATAGGTATATATAAATATATAACTGGATAATATGTAGAACGTAGAGAAGTTACATTATTCCCACCGTTCTTATACATTATTACATGTTAATTCAAGTTTCCTATTAACAGAAGTTAGTAAACTTTTGTATTCCTATAAATAGGAAAGTGACCAAATTCACCATGATATGTAAACAAATTATCACAATAATATTAGGGTTAGGTAGGTATATATTTTCATAATATTATCATAAAATAATTTGTTTTAATGGGTAAATTTACATCAAAATGATCCTGGCAGCAATATAATCTTGAGGATGGCGATAATTCTGCATTTCGGTCGTCTCGTCTCATAGCTCTGCACCATTTCTTCCTAACTTTATCGTGTCTAGGCACATTAAAAAATAACTTTTCTGGAGTTTTTATTGTAGTATTTGTACATTTGGGCACAATACAATATTTATAGCTACTTTTCTTTGCATTTTCCATAACACAACATAAATAATGTGTACACATTCGCAATCACAATACGTTTTCCGTCGGTGCGATGTGACTGATGACGTCACACAGAAGTAACGCGGAAACTTCTCCATTTAAACGTAGTTCAATTGACAGCTGCAGTAAATAATTTTTTTAACCTTTAATTAGAACATAAATAAAATACTGGAAAAATAATGTTTTTTAGTGATCTATTCATCTGTGATGTTTAAAAAAATTATGCATTTTGCTCATTGTTCTATTTTATGAAAGGTCGCTGAACATTATCTAAATAGTATTACTTCGTTTGCAATAAATAGGTATGAGCAAAATATACAGGTTGTCAATTTTATCAGGGCCCTCGAGAATATCTCACTTAATATAGGTTGTGGAATAACATTGCTTCTACGAAAATTGTGCCGACTTTTATAAGATACAAAATGGTTTAAAGACATTTGAAATCCATGGCCTACTTTAAGA
Organism: Stenurella melanura; assembly: GCA_963583905.1. Taxonomy (NCBI): domain Eukaryota; kingdom Metazoa; phylum Arthropoda; class Insecta; order Coleoptera; family Cerambycidae; genus Stenurella; species Stenurella melanura. The sequence goes on along the minus strand of OY757317.1, from coordinate 61,419,484 downwards.
ATTATGACGGAAAATATCGAAAATGTGGAATATGTCTCATCAAAATATCTCCGTTATTTGAAGAAATATGACGAAAATTCTAAGGCGACATTTTTTTGCAAGATAGAGTACTTCAACGAGGTTTTATCTATATATTTTTTTCAAAACCGCTGTGTTTTGAGATTTACTCATTAGGGTTTTAAAAAAGTTTTTTGAACCGGCGGTAAATCACGACATTAAATAAAGCATATTCCTCCCTCTTCAACGATATATCACATGCCATATTTATTCATTAAAACTAAGTAAGTAACTATAAAAACATTTTTTAAACAATTTTTTTTTTAAACTAAACTTTACTTACTGTAAGTATAATACTAGTTTAAAGAAAAAAAAAAAAGCACACTTTTCAAATCTTTACTATAATCAAACATTAACACAATTAAAAAGAATTAAGTAAATTCAACTAACAAAAGAAAAATAATAATCAGGAAAGCACCATGGAACAATCATGTGAAGAGTGTTATTCCAGTTATGCCAATGCATATAGAGATCATCCATTCATCCATAAAAACATCATTCCTTGCTCAGGAAGTTAAAATATCTTTGTCAATTAATTTACGTACAATATTCATTTGCCTGCATTTTGTGTTAATCATGTTATCTACTAAACTTGATATGACATTTTAAATATTATTTTGAGAATTAGATAAATATTAATGTTAATTTTTACTATTACTTTTTTTGTTAGCTGAATTTACCTTATTCTTTTTAATTGTGTTAATGTTTGATTATAGTAAAGATTTGAAGAACTTACTGATTTTTTTATTCGTTTTATTTAATTATACTTCTCCACGGTAAGTATGGCGCTAGTTAAAAAAGAAGTGTATTGGCTTAAAAAAGGGTCTTTATTATTGTGTGCTTAGTTCCAATGAATAAATATGGCATGTGGTATATCGATGAAAAGGGAAAAAAATAATCTATTTAATGCCGTCATTTCGCGCCCGCTTCAAAAAAAATATTTAACACCCTATAGAGTAAATCTCAAAATATGGCGGTTTTCAAAAAAATATAGATAAAACCTCGTTGAAATACTCTATTTTGCAAAAAATTATGCCTCAGAATTTTCGGCGTATCTCTACAAATAACGGAGATACTCTTAAAGTAGGCCATGGATTTCAAATGTTTTTAAACCATTTTCTTGCTTATAAAAATCGACATAAATTTTTTATAAACAATTTCTTCTCGTGACTGATATTAAGTAAGATATTCTCGATGGCCCTGATAAATCGGACAGTCCATATATTAGCAAATTTTAAGTAGTGTTCATTTCCAGATTTTTTGTGTTAAAATCATATAATAAGAGACTAAAGCAGCATATCCAACAACAAAACACAAAAATAACACTTTCAAAGGTATTACCTACTTACATTGACTACCCAACAGAGGCAACATCTTTCTTTAAAAAAAAAAACGTAATATTTATGTAGCTTTTAAAACGAATAACACATTAGGAAGAAAATAGAAGTTCAACAGAAGATAAATCAGGTGTCTATAAGTTGACTTGTGGCATTTATCTTAAGGAGTATAATGGATAAACAGGAAGAAATTACTGTAAACGGTTATTAGAACATAAAATAAATTACACCAGGAATAAAATAACTCAACATATACTAATCATCTAATAGAAGAAAGTCACATGTTCAACGATGATTTCAAGCTGGTAAAAGTTTAAACATTTTGTATTTGGTGCATATGCTAGAAGCCAAGGCCTCATATTTTTTATAATAGTTTTCATCACCTCCACTCTATTATCAAAGGGTTGATAAAATAATATTGAGATATTCACTTGAAATTCGGTACACGTGTACATTATTACGAGTTTTGGAATTAGAATATATTTTGAGATAATTCCGTTGAAGGGTTGGGGGTTAAATAGTGGTAAATGTTGGAAAATAAGTAAAACAAGCTGGTAAGATTACAGAAACTTGGAACTTGGTGTATATACTAGAAGCAAAGGCGTCAGATTTTTGTAATATTTTCCATCCCCCTACCATCCCCACTACATTATTAAAACGGTAGATAAAATAAAATTGAGATATTCACTTGAAATTTGGTACACGTATGAATTATAACGAAATCTGGAACTACAGTATATTCCCAGAACGCTGACACCGCGTCAAAACAAATACATGCGCTGTTCACGTGCGCTTAGTTCACCAGAGCCATTCGTGCGTAAAATTATTAAGAATACACAAGGAGTTTCCTGATCGATTTTAGAACGATTGAATATTAGGATATTGTTATTTTAAACTTAATAATACACTACCATAAAGTTCAAATGGATTCACTAAACCGTTTATGAGTTATAATATTTCAAATGTTCGAATGAAGGTAAATACACTTTATGCAAATTACGTACAACTGAAGTCGAGAAAACCGCTGGCATTCTCCTGACAAATGCAACCAATGGGGATGGAACTATATACTTTAGATCATATTTTGAGTTGATTCCGTTGAAAGGTTGCGGGTTAAATAGAGGGAAATAGGAGAAAATAAGTAAAGCAAGCCGGTAAAAGCACAGAAAATTGAGAATTGATGTATATACTAGAAGCCAAGGCCTCACATTTTTAATAATATTTTTCGTCACCTCCACTCCATTATTAAAGAGTTGATAAAATAGTATTACGATATTCACTTGAAATTTGGTACACGTTTATATTATAACGAGTTTTGGAACTAGAATATATTTTGAGATAATTCCGTTGAAGGGTTGGGAGTTACATAGGGGTAAATAGGGTAAAATAAGCAAAACATGCTGGTGAGATTACAGAAACTTGGGATTTGGTGTATATACTAGAAACCAAAGCGTCAAATTTTTTAAATATTTTTCATCCCCCTACCATCCCCACCATTATTAAAAGGATTGATAAAATAAAATTGAGACATTCACTTGAAATTTAGTACATGTATGAATTATTATAATGACATCTGGAACTACATCATATTTTGAGATGATTCCGTTGAAGTGTTGGGGGTTAAAAGACGTAAACAAGAGAAAGTAGGTAAAGCAAACTGGTAAGAGTACAGAAAGTTGGAATTTGGTGTATATACTAGAAACCAGGACCTCAGATTTTTTCATAACTTTTTTTAACTCTCCTCACCACACCCACTCCATTATTAAAACGATTGACAAAATATGAGATTTTTACTTGAAATTTGCTATGTATTATAACGACATCTCTAATTAGATTATATTTTGAGATGATTCCGTTGAAACTTTTTTGGTATATATGCTATAGACCTACGCTTCAAATTTTTTATGACATCTGACTCAAATACTAAAATTCTATGACCAATTGTTTCCACATTAAAGTGCAAATATAGTCAAGATATTTTCCTTTAAAGCGACTTGTATGGAAAATGTGGATGTGAAAGTAGTGACTCCGGCAGCGGTTTTTCTTTAAGTATTATTACAGCTGTAAATTTTACAAATAAATGTATTTTTAATTTTGGATTTTTTGATGGATTTGATTTTACTAAATGATCAAATTGAAATTAACCCATCTCCCTCACTAAATTTATTTTCTTAAACTTATTAACATTATATTAATTAAATTACCTGCCAATAACATGCGCTTCCACTTAGTAATTAAAGTCAGTCTTAGGTCAAAATTGTATAAAGTCACGTATTTTACACATTGTAAAATTAGTATAGTAGTACTCAAGACCCGAAGAAGCCACTGTGTGGCGAAACAATTGTCATGTTGACAAAACAAAGGGAGAATCAAAACTAATATACCTGTATTTTTTCCCGATTGTTATAATACTTTGCGTCGTCTGCTTCAGCGTGTTAATCCGAGTGGTTTATGCGAAAATTTCAGAAATTTTATTCTCATATGCACACAAATCACCTTGGTTTCTAATATATACACCAAACCTTTCTGGGCTTACTAGCTTCCTTTACTCATTTTCCTCTATTAACTCACAACCATTCAACGGAATCGGCTCAAAATATAATTTAGTTCCAGACGTCGCGCGTCGCTATAATACATACGTGTACCAAATTTTAAGTCAATATCTCAATTTATATTTAGATTTGGTTACTCAAAGATCACAAACGAACATTCTTTAAACCACATTATTCACATTTTTCCATTGTCTTAGTATATAGAACGCATAAGGGTCTGTTTTTTGGAAGTATTACCTATTTTTAGAGGTCGAAATGGTTTGCCTATTGACTAATTCTGAGCTCAGATTCAGTTTCAGCGTGTAAAAATGCTTACGAATACACTGGTGTTGTATACAGGCGAATACAAATTTTTGTATGTGTGCTTGTTCAATTAATTAAAATGCATTAAAGTTGATTCGCACAAAAACTAATACAGGAGTGCGTCCATTCTATCTTTATCACGGTAAAAGTTTATTATGTTGAATGATGTTTGTGATCAGAGGTCGACATACAGTACAGCAGAGTGGCAGAAGGGTGGCATAGGGATATCAAATATTCATGCCAGCACGGCGGGTGCTGTATCGACCGACAATCAACCCCTCTCACCCCAAATCACCCCACAAACCTCGCCAGGTGAACGTACAAAGTAAAATTTAGTATACTGTAAGGGTTTCCACCTGATTAACGGGTGTTAAATCTAACCTACATTAACTTATTAATTGTTGTCAGCTTATAGATTTTTATTATAGAAACTATACTTTTATCATACTGTATTTATAAGGTCTGCAAAAACACATAGTTGATGAACGATTTAGGCTATCCAAAGAGGAAGAATGACCTAGTAGTATATATCATAAAAATTAATACTTAAAACGAATATATACATTTACAAATTATATCAAATCTGAGAAAATATTATAAATATTCTAGTAACCAGAATATTATTACAATATTTTTGCTGTAAGTATCTAGTATTTAGTAGGAGAATACTTTTCAGAACTAATATTTAATATTCATTATTTCAAGCAACTTATCCAGTTCTCTAAATAGGTATAGTGTTCTAATACCTATACTGCACACTATTTCCAAGAGAGAGATTACAACTGTTATGGAACGAAAAACAGAGAAACACGACTTGCATGTTGTCATCGGGAAATTTGAATAGTGGCTAAGTCAGTCCTGGCTTGACAATACTTGTATGATAATAATTAATACTTCCAAGAATATTCTCGAAGCCTTTTACACTTTGCTATCACTTGGCCGCAGATTTCAAAATCAGGTTGACTACAGCGTGTTTGGTAAGAACACGGCAGTATAGGGGTCATTTGGCATCTACAATGTGACCCGTTTAAAATGGAAACACTTTTATAACTTTTTTCTTTTTTGTCCGACTTGAACCACATTTTACCAAAAGATAGAACAAATTAGGATCTACTTATGGCCAAAAGAACATTCGCGTCTTACAAATGCAAAGCCACCTGTGGTACCAAAATAAATGGAAAAAATAAAGAAATCATATTAGGCATTTTTTGTAGAAAAACTTTATTAATGAAAGTTGTTCAGAATTGTCCAAAAACCTGGAGTCCAAAGTTTCAGCAATATTAGAGACTATTAAAATTTTATTTAAAACAACGTCCGGGTCCGAAAATATATCATTTTAATTGTTTTTTTTTCTTTAGAAAATTGTGCTATGACCATTTTGTTTGAAATTAAACATAAGCTGCCAGGTAGTTGTCAAACCATTTGTTTTTTTTTATTCTACGAAATTTTGGACTTCAAAAACAAAATTCAATATTTTCTAATATTGCTGAAATTTTGGACTCTAAGTTTTTGGACAATTCTGAACAACTTTCATTAATAAAGTTTTTCTATGAAAAAATGATGATTTCTTTATTTTTTCCATTTGTTTTGGTACCGCAAGTGACTTTGCATTTGTAAGACGCGAATGTATTTTTGGTCATAAGTAGAGTTTGTTCTATCTTTTGGTAAAATTTGGTTCAAGTCGGACAAAAAAGAAAGAGTTATAAAGGTGTTTCCATTTTAAATGTGTCACACTCTATATGAATCAAACATACCTATATGAAAAATGCTACGATTTTTTTTATATTGCCGATTTTGTACTTTTTAGAAAAATCTCAATTTCTCATCATTTATATAAGTATTTCGCAGTAAATTAAATTTTTGATGTTCTGAAATATATATTTTTTTCTTTATCCGAAATAAATATAAACTTACAACCAAAAAAAAAAATAAAAAAATTTTGTCGCGCCTGTAAAAAAAATAAAACGATATTTATTAGAAAATTTGTAATAATAATAATAATAATAATGTTTATTCATCCTTCGAAATGATACATTTATAGACAAGTCAAAGCAAGTGTACAAAATTTAGAACTAAGACAAAACATTTTATAAAACTCTATTTACTATGAAATAAATCTACAACACATTAAAATATCTTTTCACATTTAAATAAAATGAAATCAGTATCAGTGATCAGTGTGACCTTTGTGTATCAGAATGGTTTCTGTCATATTCAATATGAAAAAAATCATTTAGGTTATATAATGGATTCTTTGTTAATATGCCCTTTAATTTATTTTTAAATTTTCGCAGTGATAAATTACGCAGATCCAAAGGCAGAGAGTTGTACAATTTAATGCCGATGTTTCCCGTTTTTTTCAATCTGGTTAATGGAGGGACGATATTCATATTATTGCGTGTATCATGGTGATGTACATCTGCATATGTAGGATAATTCGACGGATGCTGATAAATATTTTTCTGAATGTATAATAGGTTTTGATATATAATTGTAGAGAAAACTGCCATTATTTTCAGAAATATAAATATAGGCTTGCAGCTGTCATTCTGTGCAGCACTTACTATACTTCTCACAGCAGATTTTTGAATAATTAATATTTTTTCTATGTGAGTATGTGATGCGTTACCCCAAGTCATTATACCATAACTCATAGCTGAATGAAATAGTGTATGGTAGGTAGTTAATGCCGCATTTTGGTTTACAGAATTACAAATTCTTTTAATTGCATATACAGTCTTACTTAATTTGCTAGAGAGTTTTTCAATTTGTTCTATCCAAATTAGATTTGCATCAATTTGAACCCCTAAAAATTTAACACTTTGGTCCGATTTATTTGATTTTTTGTCTCAAAATTTAATGTCTTTGTTTTGTTTTCATTTATCACAAGTTGATTAGATATGAACCATGATTTTGCCTTTTCTAAAATTTTCATCTTTGCTCACATTTTTGCTTAGTATTGCGTCGTCTGCATATAATGTACTATTTATACCAGATGAAATGATTGCATGTGGCAAATCATTTATATATATGAGAAACAACAGCGGCCCCAGTATCGAGCCTTGGGGCACGCCTCTGATTATTTCCAATTTACCACTTCGATTTTGATCGCTCTCCACTAATTGATATCTATTTTCTAGGTATGAACGAATAATATCTAGACTTATACCTCTTATACCATAGAAATATAGCTTACTAATTAGAATTTGGTGATTTACACAGTCGAAAGCTGCAGTCAGATCTGCGAAAACACCAACATATTTGTCTTTGTTTTCAAAGGCCTCATTGATGTGGTTTGTAAGATTATGAATTGCATCAGTTGTTGACAAGTTTTTTCTGAAACCGAATTGTTGAGGGCACAAGATACTATTTGATTCTAAATATACCATTAATTGTTCATAGATTACCATTTCCAGCAGTTTAGAAAATGTTGGCAAGATAGAAATTTGCCTGAAATTTTGTGGATCAGAATTTTCACCTTTTTTATATACGGGAAGGACTTTCGCAATTTTCATCTCACTGGGAAAATGACCTTCACTAACACATGTATTTATTATAGCAGTCAATGGATCAGCTAAATAGGCTATGCATTTCTTTATGACAAAAGCATTAATCCCCTTTAAATCCTCAGTTTTTTTATTTTTTAGTTTATGCGCTAATGTTCTTATATCATCTGGAATTATAGGTCTCAAAAACATAGAGTCTTTTAAGTTTAAACTTTCATTCATAAAGCTAACAGCATTATGTGACTTAGATGTATTTTCTACCATATCATTCATATTATTTACAAAGAAGTGATTCAACTGATCCAAAGTAAGATTTTCTGGGTTCATTGAATCTTTGTTTTTTCTGCCTGTTTCAGTATTTATTATTTGCCATACCGTTTTACTATAATTATCAGTGTTGTTCAATAATCTGTGGTAATAGTTTTGTTTTGCTATCTGTAACATGTTATGATATTCTTTTTTATTTTCTCTGTAAATTTCCTCATTTTGTTCCGTAGGATTTCGGCTTTTAAATTCATATATAAACATTAGATTATTTTTTGCAGCTGTTACTTATGGAGTTATCCAATTTACTCTACTTTTTTGTTTAATTTGTCTCTTAACCATTGGAAAACAAATGTTATAGTGCTATTATGCCGTTAAGATCAGAGAGACCTGATTGAATAACGTCTACATTTATACAGTCATTATTTAAATTACAGAAAATGTTGTCTAGGCAGTTTCCCTTTTTATGTGTTGGTTCATTTATTAAGTATTGTAAACCAAATGTCGACATTAATTGAGTAACCTTTTGTGTATTTGGGTCATTTATATTATTGAAATGTATATTAAAATCTCCTGTAAGAAGTACAGTGGTGCAACTGTCAAACGTCTCAGTAAATTCTAAGACACTGGTCATTTTTCCCAAAAATTCATCTATTTTTGTGTCCGGAGCTCTGTATATATTTATAATAACTAATTTGTATATTTTTAAATAAAACAAGCCGATATCTCACATACTCGTTCCTCTGATAATTTAGTTAGGTATATAAGTTCAGTTGCTCTTATATCACTATGAATATAAATACACGTTCCTCCATTTTTTTGATTCACTCTGCAAAAATTACTGATGTTTCTAAAATTTTTTATACTATAGAATTCTATCTCACCTTCATTCATCCAGTGCTCAGTAAAACAAGCTATTTTTACTTTGGGGTTAAGCATCAGGAAGTGTTCCACCTCGAGAATTTTATTTCTTAGACACTGGATATTGTGATAGTAAACAGAAACGCTTCTGATATCAATATTTAGAATTTTTACATTATTTGTATCAGAATCTATACTTGAATTTGACTTTACAAAAAAGACTGAGGTTGAGTTGCTGAATTTTGGGATACCGCTTGTTTCCCGTGTGGTTGATCAAGGAATCGCTTTCCTAATCTGAAGTCAAATCGGTTGAAAGTTACTTTCCTTGGCCAAAAACTAGGTTCGTATACTTGTTGGATTAGTTGGGGATCGACCCCTATCATGAACGATTGATTGTCAATACGTGTGCTAAACATTTCTAATTTTTTAACATATACGTTCTGAGTATCTGTACGTTGTTCAATATACTGTTTTATATTATTTTCAGTTATAGAATCCGGCACTTTAGATACGTATAACCATATTTTTTTCTCAGTTTTATCCGCACGTCCATGAAAATTTATATCTCCTTCTCCATTTCCAATTTTTGGTTGCTTTCGTTTATGTCTAATTTCACGAAAACCTTCATTTTTACCAGTGTACATATTAGTAGTATTTCTACTTACAATATCTTGGGTAATTGTATTCACCTTGGTCGTTAAATTATTGGTTACTCTTGAGTTATTTGTAATGGTAATTAATGTGTCGATTTTCAAAGTCTTATAAAATTGAAGAAAAAGTCGTCAAAATATTACAATTACTTTTAAAACATTTCTGTTTTATTCTCCTTCAGTGGCATTATCATACATACAATCAAGTTTCACCAGTCACTAAAAGAAGATGAAAGACTACCAATCGACTAAAATGTCTCATAAAATCAAAAATAAATACTCGCATTCTTTCAACGAAAATAAAGCTATCGCCCCAAAAATTTCATTTAAAACAAAAATTGTAATTTGCAAAGAAGTATATTATTTTTGATGTTCAAGATGATACCCATTGTTTCTAATGTATTTTCTCGCTCGTCCTCTAATTTCAACAGTAACTGTCTTTAATCTTATTTCTTGTCACATCTGTTTTGCCATAGTAAAAGAGTATGTCAGTATACTTACTGTTATTGAAATTAATTGTACTCAATATGTTAGAAACTTAAAACAAATTATCAATGGAGATCATCATAACACTAAGGATAGCTAAGAACTTTGTTAATAACACAAGAAATACAAGATTGTGCGTGTTGTGAGCTGTCAGTGATATACTGATAAACAAGCGACTAGTCCTGACTGGCTTTGGAACGATGGCTTCGTTCTTGTTGAAAGAGCGCGAATATTTAATTTTTGATTAAATGAAAACTTTTTGTCAATTGGTAGTCTTTCATATTTTTTTAGTGACTACTGAAACTTGACGATATGTATGATAATGTCACTGAAAGAATATAAAATAGAAATGTTTTAAAGGTAATTGTAATATCTAGACGACCTCTTTTAAAATTTTGAAAGACTTTCAAAATCGACAATTTTACTTACCATTACAATTTTTTGGAGATTTTTTAAAAAGTACAAAATCAGTAATATAAAAAAACGTAGCACTTTTCATATAGGTATGCAGATGTTTGTGTTAACTATAGATTTCTGGCATTAAGATCATACACTAGTAAAGTAATGTGTATATCCTTCCAGCCAGATTTCACCATTATCTATCTTGGCAAACGACTTTTGAGCAAATAGGTTTTTTGGAAGGGACGTGGAACTAGAGAACAACTAATGAATTTACGTAAACTTATTGAGAAGGGGGAATGGAATAGAGCATGGACTGTATTATGAGAGATTGGAACACACAGGGCTATATTTTATACCAATTCATTAGTAAACACATGATGAGACGTGTGCTCGAGAATTGGTGGAGTAGACTAACGAGATGGATTAAGGTTTTTATCTTCAGGTGTGCCGATGATACCACTATGGTGGTAGCGAGCGAGAATGAGCTCATGTTCTTACTATACAACCTCCAAACAATAAGCTCTGAGTACGGCTTGAGTGTAAATTACGACAAAACAGAAATTAGGATCGTAGACAGAGCAAACCAAAGCGATACGTTCAGGATAGCTGATTGTGAGGTAGTAATCAATAGTTTACCTTTGGAGCCTTTGTGATCGATTGTAGAAAGTGTAGTATGAGATTTGACGCACAATGCATTGATGATTATCTACCATTACTTACCAACTAAACAAAACTTGGCGTAATAGGAATGTCACTAGATCAGATTGACTAATGCCCTAGTTTTCTCTATATTTCTTTATGCCTCTAACGCTGTTAGAGAGGCAGTCACACGGCCTTCTAGACGTTTACCGCAAGTTTCCTGGACATTCCATTACGCTGAGGGTTCGATTCTTCAAGAAGTAGGTCCCTACTCACTTTGAATTCATCATATGATATGGATACATTTTCTTTATTTTTCATCAAATGAAGAAAAATTTTACGCTTGACTAACTTATTCATTACATGTGTTCTATATTCATTTTAAAAACAAACAATTAAAAAACGTACTTTATCAACAAATATTGAGTCTTCATAAAACCGATGATTTTCACGCGTCGGACTGGAAAATCAGAAAATATATATATTTTGTCGGACAATTCAAAAATTGGATTCTACATATTTCTATTCAACAATCTTGAAAAAATCAGCTGCTTATGTTAAAGCGGGATGTATATACATTTACAAACGCACACACTCCGCAAATTCCTAGATAAACTAAATACAGAAACTGTTTTTTTTTTTCGTGTAAAAGGTAATATTTTACTGTCGGCCAACTTATTTATTATGCTCTTTGCGAGGTTCTATGCTTCATTCAAAAACAAAAAATTTAAATTTTCACGCATCGGACTGGATAATAAGAAAATATATTTTGTCGGACAATTCGACGATTGGATTCTACATACTTTTATTAAGCAATCTTGAAAATCAGCTGGTTATCAATAAAAAATTTTAAGCCGTTATTTTGGAATGTTTAGGGTGGTAGAGACCCTTAACACTCAAAAATTTTTGTCGGACAATTTTTTTCTTGCTCCTTTCATCGAGTTTTCTTACGACTACATTTTGTAAAAGTACAGTATCTATAAATTTGTCATACAACGGGAAATGTACGTCTTTCGGAAAAATGGGAGGGGGAACGAACATTTTTGCAGAAGAAAGAAGTGGTAGACTAGGTGCGACTGAGCCATAAAAGAAGTTACAAGAGGATAGTATAAATTACATTTATGTCGACTCGCACCTAGACTATTATACCGATCATATGGAACTTTATGAAATGTATATAAAAATAAAATTAATCATAACGCTTATAATCCTTTAACTCAATTTTTCGGATAAACTGAATGCTCAATCCGGCATATAATCTCTTTAATTATGTTGATAATCCATAACGTTGTATCAGAATCGTTTGTATGCATCGCCTGCAAGTGAAAACGAGGGTCGAAGTTCCCTTCCCTGCTTGAACTCTAGTCAAAGCATTCATTCTCGTCTTGTAGCTAACCACAGGATGTACAAAAGCTCCGCAGCGACTGTTCCGGACACCGGAGCCCTAAGGCACAACCAGTTCATTTAAATTTTCGATCACACAACACTGCGGGCGAGTTTTCTATTTTAGGGGAAATGGGGGAATCCCCAGGTGATGTGTGCAGAGGTTCCAATTACTGCTAGTTTTGATTTTTTCTTACCTTAAAATCAGTTAATTTCACCCATTTTATCTAAAATAAAATTTTCAACGCAACGTATATAAAAAGGTGAAAGTATTTCTCGAAGCTACGAGAAACCGTATTGAAGACTCTTAGTCAGCTCATGCGCTACAATGTTGATTTTATAGAATTACCGCCTAAATTAATTTTTTTTTTTACCTTTTCAAATAATTTAAATATTAATTAATATTTTTTTAAAAATGATTTTTTACATACTGTATCAAAAAATTTTGTTCGGTACTTGTGCCAGATTTCATTGTATTTTACACTCGTGTGATTAATGACGCTCACTTAACTCGGAGGGCAAAAACACCATACCACGAAAAAATTTTAATTAATTTATTTAATTTTTTTTTTGTAAAGCATAAACTGCAGTAAATAAATTAATAAAAAATAATGATCACAATAAATCATAATAGTAACAATAAATAAATTAAATACACTTGACTTATCGTTAATGATCACTTAACATCAAACTATTGGATAGATCATTTAACAATTACCGGGACAATTGCAATAGTGAAATTTTCATAAATTTTAAAAATCTATAAAAAAATATTTTTAAATTTTTTATATTAAACAACAATATGCAGTATAAGTGATAAATAAAACGATGTTTAAAGTTCTTAACTACTGATTTGAAAAAAACGTTCTAGTATATTATTTTTGTTATAAAAAATAGTTTTTCGGATTTTCCAACTTTTCCAAGTAAAGATTAACTATAATATTGACAAAAAGCAGTTGTGCAAGAAATTAGACATCGACTCAAATATTTTTCTAAAAATTCTAAGCTTATTTATAAGTATAAACAGGATAAAATATTTTTGGAATTCATCGATACTTTTTTTTTTTTCTTTTTAACGGTGGACAGGCAAAATGCGGCAAGTTGTTACGTGGATAATACATTTCCTTTAGAAATACATTTATTTATCATGTCCTTTCATGTCCACTCTATAGCTATCACTTTTCAACATGTACGTAGAGCGACATATTGGGGGAGGTGGAGACCCCAAACGCGGCATGATGTTCTGTGGCCAAGTTTACTATTATTTTTTTTTAAATTTAGTGAAACAGGTCTGTGAAAATTGCAACTCTAGCTATCACTTTTTAACATGTCCGTAGAGCGACGTGTTTGACTGTCAAAAAAAAAAAAATGCAGCAGCTACAAAGTGCCATATACCCAAAATATCGATGTCATAATGAAGCGATTCCATAAGGTAAGAAAACTTTAGCAATGAGGTTTCCACAAAACCGATGTCTGGGGACTATTATGATTCATTTAGAAAATTTTTTAACTCTTGAAAAAAATTCGACCGTTTTTGAGAAAAAGAACTGAATTACGTCTTAATCAAAAGCGACAAGCACTATTATATTAGTCAAAACACTAAGTGGGCTGGTGTCAAACTATAATTTGACAGTATTATGTACCGATATGATCATTTGGTACTTACTAATTATTTTCAGATACAAATTACAAATTTGCACACCCCTATAAGGGGTGTAGCTGGATAGGAGAGGCTTATTTTGAAATATTTTATATGAGGAGCTCACCTTCATTTTCGATAAGGAATTGGTAATTAAATTTTTTGCATGTTATTGCGGGACACCCTGTATATAGTCAAATGCATTTAGATTTCTGTCTCATCAATTCTTTTCTTTGAACTCACTAAAAATTCGAAGGGGTATTCCCCAAATGGTGAAAAACATAACATGTCAAGTTACCTAACTTAACTCTTTTTATTTAACTTAGGTGTACAAATATGATTTTCTATAAATAACTTTTTTTGTTTGATTTTTTCTGAAAATAATAAGAGAACAAAAAGAAAGAGGAGGAAATTTTGCATAAGAAATGTTTCTAATTATATTTTCATTTGATCAAAACTATCGTTGCTAGAGATTTTGCAAGTAACACACAGAACTTACCTCAGCGCTAAGGTAATCAAAAGCGCTATGAGCCAAGAAAATCAGCAAATAGGTTACCATTTTTTTAAATATTGAAGACAATCTTTATTTAAATACTTCTATTAATAAACAAGCGCCTAGATACTGATACAAACTGTATTGGCTGAATTATTATTGTATATTCCACTCTCAACTTCCATTACACCAAATCATGGTAAGACACAGTTAGTTCTTGATCTTGTTTGGGCCATTTGAAAAAATTAAGTTACGGCAGTTTAAAAATGCAGAAATTTGATGTAGAAACTTGAATCATCGTGGAGAACACCCTGTAGAAATAGGTTCGACTATGAGAAATGTCTGGAAATTGGTACTAGTAGAGGTCATGCTACTAACATTGGAAGTGAAATGATGGCCGAATTTATGAAAACACGTTTTTTACTGACCGCCGCAAATGCATTTTTAATCGGAAAATATGGAATGACATGACAATGCCACAGAGTTAGTTCAAACATTATATATGCCTAGATAGAGAATTAAGGGTTAAATATAAATGTATGAGAAAATGTTTGGAATTCCATTTCAAAAAATCAATTTTCAACTTGCCTCTGCTATATGAAACACCCTGTAGATACAGAAATTATTTTATAATATGCCATTATTGGCCTGAGACATTTTTTCGAATTCCAAACGGTTAAGGAGTTATTAACCTACCCTTCGCTAGTGACTCACTCTGTACATCATAATACTTCACAATAATTCATTTCAAATGAATTGAATTGAGATTATTAATAACGAAAAATCATAAATCATTATAGGCTTGTATTTTAATTTAAAAAAATCGATGTATTCCACGACATGGGCAAAATTAGCTTATATGGAAGGTGGCTCGCTCTAGGTCTGTGGTAGTAGTTACTCACTCACACAGTTTTCGTGTACTTATCTTATTCATAGTATATTATTTGTACAACTGGCTCTTCGCCTATAAAATTAATGCGTAACTTGTGGTTATAATCATCTAGGGTGGTTATGTGGTGCCAATATGCATATGCATAAAGATATCTTGAAGAAATTGGTGTAAAGTGCATGAACTTATATTCTAAGACGTTAAGGTTCCTTGAGTTGTCAGCACCTGTACAAACTCACATGAGGGCTGGTCTTATTAGTTTGGTATAAAATAGTTTCTTATTGTGTCAGCTAAATCAACTCTTTGATAACAGTAAAGGTTGTTAGTCGTGTTGTCTCAAATATGAATGACAAATATGAACATCTTTGATGACCTTTACACTTACTAGCTCTAAACTTCTAACAATGGGATTGGCATAAACAAAAAGTGTTGAAAACTATTATTAGTCCAAAAACTAAAATCATTTAGAACTACCTAATAAGAATGACAATTTGCTACAAGATATAATTCATTAATTCATTCGAGATTGTAAATTGTGTAGAAAGTAACAGCAGCGATGATAACATTAACAAACAAGCTAATTTACTACACTTGTTATATAATTGTTGCACATTCTATAAGACACTATTCGCAGTTTTTTTTTGTAAATGATAGTTTCAAACATTTTTTGTTTTATTACAAAACAAAAAACTTTTTTTTTATTTCAAAAATTGATACCTTTTTATTTATTGATCGATTTTGTTAAAAAACAATAGGGTTCTTCCTCTAGCAAACAATAACTTGCTGTCGAAATTTCAATACTATCGAACTCTTGGTTCTTAAGTTATCGTGCTTACAAGAAACGTGTCGGACGAACAATTAGACGGATGGACAGACAGACAGTGATACCACACAGAGAAAAATGTGTGTGATATTTTACCACAATTGTAGAAAATTGTACTCCAAATTGGTCTTAAAATGGTGACAGGAACAATTTGTGCAAATAAATAATACATTTTTGGGGCAATGATTTGGATAATTTTTGTATTAACATTGTTTGAAATTTTTGTACAAACTTAAAAATCACATAAATTGAATTCTTTACAAATTTGAATTATGGTTGCATAAAAATACATAATTTTATTCCACTTGTGGAACAAATCTCTGAACAGATTAAGTTAGTTTCTACAATTTGTGTGAAATTTTTAAATATATTCTGAAGGTTTCCTAAACAAACATTCACATCTAAACCTCTTCATTTGTAAAACATATTTCCAAAAAATTGGGCACAATGTTTATAGTTTTTTAAGAGAATGTGTTTTTAGTTTTCCACAATTTCTAAATGAGAAATCCACAAATTGTGTGTTTATTTTGTCAACTTTGTAATTCATTTTGCACAATATGTACACTTAATTCAAAGAAGCTGTTCACTAATGTATGAACTGGGGTTAGTTTTGCACAATTTATTAATCTATAATCTCCAAATTATGTATATATTTTTTTGTTCACCGTGCACTCATTTCACACACTATATGTATCCACTTCATTTTAATTGTATTTTTCTGTAAAACAGATTGTGAAATATTATTTCCAAAATTGGAGGTATTCCTAACGGATTTCAATAAAAAAACTTAAAGAATAAATATTTTATTCTAACAGAACAATACATAATAGAGTATGCATTTATATATTATCATATGGCAAATGAAAACATTTCTGTTTTTTTAAATACAAATAAATTTTATATTCATAAAGTTCTAGTTGGAAAGAAGTAGGTGATTTACATTTATGCTTAAAATAAATCCATTTCCAGTGCTTCTTCTTTTTAGCTTCTATTAACGCAGTTTGTAGCAATAAAGGTTATGTCATAGTCACGTCATATTCTTAAAAAAAAATAACATTTATCAGTTCATCACCAAAATCAAATGTATTGCTTACCATCAGAAGTGTTATCTTCGTTTTGAAGCAGTTCTTTTACAAGTTTGCCTTTTGGGTTTAGTAGTTTAAGAACAGCTTTCTGCCACCTCGCATAAGAAAACGAAATTACTCTCAAGCTGTAAACGAAATCAAGTATTAGAAGAGAGATATCATGCATTCTTTGCATAAACAAGAAACCATTTTTATATTTATATGTTAACAAAGTTAATTTAAGAGAACATATATGCAAATCTATAACTCTGTGTGAAGTACTTACCTCTGTGGATGCTGGAATTAGATCTACGATACCCCACTCGGTTAATACGTTTTCAACAAATTCCATCACAAATGTAAGTACTTGTATAATTCGGAAGTGTACGTCTTCACTTAATGAAATATCACCTGGATATGATGCGTAATTGCCTGCGCGTATATATGCGTAGCTTGGCCGACGCGGTCAGTACAATTTCTAACCAATGAACTTTACGTGAAACAAATGAAACAATTATACAAAATTTTAAAACAATATCACCAAACAGATTGTGAATAGTATGTCATTAAATTGTGCAGTTTGTGCGGGCGGCATAGATTACTATTATTGTTCAGAGGAAATAAATATATTGGGACTACTTTCACAAGTTTGTCAACAACCGTTTATAAAATAAAATCACACTTTTATGTTACACAAGTTGTGCAAATCCTTTAAACAATTACTTAAAACTAATTGTAAATAGAATGGCAACAGAATATATAGTTTAAGGATACTATTAATAATTAATTAAGTTAAATTTGCTATGATTTGTTGAGAAAAAATAAATAAATTTAAATTTAAAACGCACAAGAATTATGCACAATTAAAATTTATAAAACTATATACCGTGGTGCCTTAAAATTTTACAATTGTTTAAAAAAATGCAACAAGACGTTGTTCCACAACATTGTGCAAAATGTTCCAAAGTGATTTCTCTCTGTGCAGTGATATGAATTTTTTTTCTCTACGCCCAATAATACCTGTTTTAGAAATGTGCCGATCGAATGCAATATACTCTTCGTTTTGTATTTGCGAAGAGTATAATAAAGCGAATTGACTGATATTTTCATTCTACAGAATACATTTATTTAATTATGTCGTTTAATAAATATTTTTGTATATAATTTAAAACCAATAGGTAATATAAAAAGCCCATTTCGCCTACTTTTGTCTCCAAATGATATTGATGATTGGATTGCTGGATTGCTCGTTTGTGTTTCAGGACATAAATATAAAAAACCACTGCCTGAGGAATCACTACTTCCACATCCGAGTCTCTTTAAAGGAAAACGTTTTGACTATATTTGCACTCTATTATGTGAAAATAATTCGTCATAGAATTTTAATAATTTAGATTGTTTTACTATTTTCTCCTGCTTACCTCCTTCCACCGCTTCGACGGAATCATCTCAATCAAATTCATTACAATACATATGTGTACCAAATTTCATGTGAATATCTTTATTTTATCAACCCCTTCAATGATGGAGTGGAGTTGGGGGGGGGGGGGGGGATTGGTTGAAATATATTATAAAGAAAGTCGAGGCCTTGGCTTCTGGTATATACTCCAAATCCCATATTTCTGTACTCTTACTAGCTTGCTTTACTTATTTTTTCCTATTTACACCTACTGATCCCCCACTCATTCAACGGAATCATCTCAAAATATAATTTACTTCCCGATGTCGTTATAATACATACGTGTACCAAACTATAAGTGATTATCTCAACTTTATCAACCCCTTTAATAATGGTGTGGTATTGCTGGGGATGAATGGAAAATATTATAAAAAATCTGAGGCCTCGGCTTCTAGTGTATACTCCAAATTCCAAGATTCTATACTCTTACCAACTTTCTTTACTTGTTTTTCCTTTTTTTTTCACTACTTATCCCCCACCCCTTCAATAGAATGATCTCAAAATGCAATTGAGTTCCAGATGTCATTATAAATAATCTGAGGCCTTGTACACCAAATTCCAAATTTCTGTACTCTTACCAGCTTACTTTACTTGTTTTCCCTTACTTAACCCTATTTAACCCCCAACCCTTCATCGCAATTAGCGCAAAATAGTCTCGTTCCAGACCCTGTCATGATATTGTTGCAAGTATTTCCACCTCTTAGGAAACACCCTGTATGAATCCCTGGGTTCTAAATAATTTTAACAAGGGTTAAACCACTAACACGTTATTTAATAATTTACTGACTATACAATACTTCAAAATAACCTTTACACTTTGTTTACTTGATATTTAACTTCACTTTTTCGCTATTAATTTCACTTCAATAAACTTCTCCTTCTGCGCCGGTAATCGCGCCTTATATACTCTGAAATTACCTCTAGATCCATCCAGAAACAATCAAGAATCTTCTCTCACCACACTCTAGAAAACTCCATTTCTTTCTACAAGCTTCCAGTCACTCACTATTAGGCATAGGCGTATCAATCTCCAGTTTCAAGGGGGAGTAATACATAACAATATATATGTGTACCAAATTTCAAGTCAGTATCTTAGACCGCTCCTGAGAAAATGTGAGCACAGAAAAGTTGCAGCCCAACAGACACACAGAAATTTATTTTCGCTTAAATTTAAGATCTTCACGTTTTATGACATTCTAAGCCTATTTCAACAAAAATTGAAACTTTTTTTACGATTACTACCACTTCATATAAGTGGATGTGGAAATAATTATATTGCTTATCAATGTGATTATATTAAGGTTGCTAAGCAATCCGCAAAGCAATATTATTCTGTTTTGGTAACATCAAAGAAAATAGTAATTACAGTCTGAGTTCTTAAAAGATACCTGAGTATGGATTAAAAGTTCAGTTCAATTTAAAACTAATAAAATAAATATAAACGTGCTTATAGAAACGTAGAATAAAATAATGGCAAAGTTTTTAACTCAATTGGCTCTTGACCTTCCCTTTGACGACGCATTTGATTGTTCTTGAGTAACAAAGGGCTCTCCTGGGTTTTACACCCTCACAAAACAGTCCATGCATATTCTAGAACATGATCAGCCCCTCGTTTATATTTCATAATATTTATTTTGCTAAATATGTGAGGCGAATTTTAATAAGCCTCAGTTTGCGTCATTCTAAGGTGAACCATCATTTTTTTAAATTTTTAGTAAGTATTTGTCTGTCAAAATTTCTCCTAAGATGATATAAACTTACAATCCTAAAAGCCATACCGATATCATGTACATGTACATGTGTTTTTTTTTTTGATAAATGAACATTGGTAATAATAATAATTATTTTTAATTGAATACCCAATTGTAATAGTTTAACATCTCTTAAAATTTCATTTCTGTGGTACAGTTCTTGAATTATGTTATACAAATTGGAATTATTCTCAAGAAAAATTGTAGATTTATAATGCCCATCAAGATTCAGATGTGGGAGCACCATATTTTAATTTATGAGAGGGGTACTCAGACGCGTCTGTAAGAAGGTTTTCACATTGTATTTCCTTATTTTATGTACAAAAATGATACAATTATAACCTGTTAATGTGAGGACGCTAAAACTTAAAATATGCACAATACAACATTTAAGACACAAAAACTATTCATTCGTGGTGGCACAATAATAATAGTTAATAATCTATAGTTGCCCTTTTCAATAAATTTATGTTGAATCTTGCCTCTAGTTCACTTTACGTACGCCTAAGAAATCACGTAGCAAAACAAGTTTAGCTGCGTGATTTATTTAACAAAATGACTTACAAGTTTATTTAAGTATGGATCAACATCACATGTATGTACATCCATATCTCAGTAAGCGCTTTGATAAACATATTTTCCGTGTTGATTTGCATCGTGCAAG
Source organism: Stenurella melanura (assembly GCA_963583905.1). Taxonomy (NCBI): domain Eukaryota; kingdom Metazoa; phylum Arthropoda; class Insecta; order Coleoptera; family Cerambycidae; genus Stenurella; species Stenurella melanura. The sequence goes on along the minus strand of OY757317.1, from coordinate 61,398,262 downwards.
GTCACGCTTGCCTGTTGTTGTCTGTTTCACACACCATATATTTAAGGCTTATTGTTGAATTACTGTAGGTATTAAATAAACTTACTGTAGTTGTTAAATAAAAAAAAACTAATAATAACCAAGCCAAGCCAAGAATTTCAAAGTTACAGTCAGCCTCTCACCGACTGAGACTGCAGCACGCACTTTTGCATCTCTATTTTTGGTTTAACTTCCTCGACAAGAAATTCGAAATCAGAGTTAGATATTCGAAGAACATTTTTACAGTATTCTGGGTCTTGCAGCCTCAGTTCAACTAACAATTGAGAATACTCTCCTAACTCGTTTCTCTTTGCAATCCACTCTTTAACCCAGCAAGTCCGGGGTTTTCCTTTTTCTCGTCTTTTCTGAATACAATGAATAATTACTGCAGCCGCAAATTGAATTTTTTTTTTCAGCATTTTTGAAAAAAATTTTACAACTAAAAATAGGTAGAATTTTTTTTCTGTTAAAAATTTAAAATTTCCACGTTTCATGGCATTCTAAACCTATTTCAAAAAAAAAAAAATTTGAATTTTTTTTTTACCAACATTTTGAAAAATTTTTTACCACGAAAATAGATGGAAAATTCTTTGTTTCCTTGTCCAAATTTAAAATTTCCACGTTTCATAGCGTTCTAAACCTATTTAAAAAAAAATTACGAAATTTTTTTACCGTTTTTCAAAAAATTTTACCACTAAAATGGATTTTTTTTCTTTGTTCAAATTTAAAATGTCCACGTTTCCATGGCATTCTAAACCTATTCAAACAAATTTAAAAAGAATTCTGAAAAATTGAAAATTTTTTTTGAAAACACTACTATAAAATAGATGATTTTTTTTTCTCAAATTTAAAATTTCCACGTTTCATGACATTCTAAACCTATTTCGGAAAAAAAAATTGCAACATTGTTTACCATTTTGGAAAAAAATTTTACCACTAGAATAGATGGAAAAATTAATTACGAACGGATCAAGATGATTCAATGCTCAAATTTTTGGTATTTCCTACTGTAATAACATATCCAAAGAACGTTTCTTAATACTTATGAGAAAAATACAGACGACACGAGAAACTTTTTTAAACATTTTTAAACTTTAAGGGGTGGCTTGGGGGGTTAAATTTGTCAAAAATATGTGCCAGCCAAGGTTAGTATTCTTTAGTGCCCTGTGAACCATGAGCAGGCCTGGCAGATGTTGTTTTTTTTTAATTTTAACTATTTTTTGTCACAATTTCAAATGTTTGTCCATTTTCGCCATTCTGATGACAAATTGATTAAGAGCCGCCTGATAGAAGTGTTTGCCACGCCGAAGGAAACATTTTGCGCTAGGTTGGCTCCGGTAACTAAAAATATTTTGTTCATTTTCATTTATTTCGTATATTTGAAGTACATAATATGCTAACTCACTACCTATGCAGGAAGATATCTGTAAGCATTTAATTAAAAAAATATATCACCCCTCCATATCCGCCCGCCATACCAAAAATTTCCACAGTGAAAATAGTTTTGTGGTTATATGCTCTCTTCGGTTACCGACTGGTAACTTTTCGTCGTCGAATTTGCACGCCTTTTTCCTAACTATTAGATTTGGATTATTATACCTTAATATCCTATGGCTTGCTATCTAGGATTAAACACGTAACAAATCCAGCAAATGGTGATGTTTAAGGAATGAAATGTATCTTGATCTTTTGTTCCGGTTCCGTCATTCTCTCGCCGAAAATCGTCTCTATCAATCAGCTGAAATGATGTAATGTAATGTAATGTAATTTCCAACCCGATTCTAAGAACTGTATTTTTTAATACTCGCCAAGGAAAGAATTGTAGGTAAGATATGAGGATCTAGTGATCTATGGTTGATTTTAGGTAGCCATTTTCTTGTACTATCCATATGTTACGAGATAATTGGTATAAATAATTTCTGACGTTAATTAATGTAAAGGTTATCCATGATGAATGAACAATATTACATGCATAAAAAGTAGAAGCAAATCCTCTCTGAATTCTGGAAAATTATTTCTAAGAAATTCGAAATAATCTTCTCTGTTTAAACGATTTGCCAAAATAACCAGTCGAATCAAAAACAGCTCGGAATTTGTGCCCTAGCAATTATTTCGATTTCGTGTTGAAAATGTCGATGTACTCTGGCGTGATAATTAACATCACAATATGTTTATTGTGAATGTTTGTTGTACCTCTTCGTGTAATACAATCAATAATATGGCGTTTAATGTTTAAATGGTTATCTAATTATCTGAACGAACCAGCATTTACCTTTAGGTCAACTACATTGGAAATCTAATAAACACATTATATTCAGTTTGTGAAAGAGACAAAACTTGGTCCGGTAAACAGTATATAGTAAACAAATTGAGGCTACACTTTAATACGGAAAGTACTGAATCCTAACAAGCAGCATTGCCTGAAAAGGATTATAGCATTAATTGTAATCAAGGGAACTTTAAGTATTTAATTTTAATTTAATTTTTAATCATACATCTACTCAGAAACCTCAGATAATAAGTTTTGAGTGCTATTTGAAAGTAAATTGCTATAAAACGCTTATAGACTGAGCAAATGAAAACCATCCAAACACTTGAAAGATTGGCGAGTGGGGGGCTATAAGCAAGATAATATACCTTGTTGATACCAGGTCAACAACTTTCTAGTTGAACAAATTTCTTATCGCAAAAATATTACAAAATACATAAAATCAAGGCATGTTATTGTAGATGAAGGTAGTATCGCGCGTCTGAGGGACACGACAGAAATTTATAAGAGACCGACGCCAGCCGTGCCTTGGCAACGATATCTAACTATATCCACTCTCAAGGAGGATTCTAATAACTTTTAAAAAGAAAATAAAGAACTTTCAGCGATTGCTACAGTCAGCTTTCCGTTGCACTTTTATTATCTGGCGGTGCAGTTCTAATCAGATCTTAAAATTAGCACTTTTCAGAAATACTTCTTAGACTATTAGAACCATCCATAGATTCTGTGAGTATTCGGATCGCTACACAACGTGACGGGATCGGAATCGATCCGTGGTAAGCAGTTATCTTATTCACGCTACACAGTCGCAGGCAGGTCGTCAATCTTAGATCGAGTGGATCAATAAAGAATCGAATTCAAAATGTATTTTCATTTATTGAAATAAAATTCAACAAATACAAAAAATAGAAATATTCAAGTCTAAGCCAATTGTATATAAAACAACTTTGTCAGTGAGCATCACCCTTGGGAAGACGTTACGTCCCGAGGAATCGTAACTGATACAGCGGCGAGAGTATTGTAACTATGTATGCTGAACTTTTGAAAAATTATTCAGTTTTAACGACCCCTATGGCGATGCCCGCTTAGGCTATTTTAGGAAGTACTTTGGGTCCGTCATCGACTTTGAACTTTGAGACTATTTTTAATGAACGTTCTTGAGGTTCGGACTATGAGTATTCTCCACCACGTTCAGAACAAGTAAATCTGCTTTACGGTCTTTATTCGGAAAAGCGCCCCGTGAACTTTTGGATGAAATCTGCCTTTCGAAATAGCTACTCGTTACTTTCGAAAAAAGTTTTCGTGGTACTTTCGAAAAGTTCGAACGGCGGAGCGGATTTTCACTGTTCGCCATTGGACATTTTTCTACAGCTTTTGGTATTTTTGAAAATTACTTTCGAACGACGATGCCCAAAGGCACTTTTCCATCGTTCGTAGTCTGAAGAGAGTTATTTTTAAAGGTATTTTTGGTAAAATAAATTTTTATTGGGATTTCGACGATGCCAAAAGGCGTTATTCGGTGAAAAATTTCCTAAGTAAATTTTTTTGGGAATTGGATCTGAAATTAACTTTTCTTAAATATTTTTATAATTTTGAATGGAGCGTTTTACAGGGTTCATCAACTTTTAATTTTGGCAGATGTGGCAGATGTTATAAGAAAACAGATCTTGGACTATAGTATATACGCCAAGTCCCAAGTTTCTGGAATCTTACTAGCTTGCTGCGCTACCCCTATTTACACTTATTTACTCCTAGCAATTCAACGGAATAAGCTCATAATCTAATCTATTTCCAAGTCGCATTATAATACATACGTGTACCAAATTTCAAGTCAATATTCCGTTCCAAGGTAATCGTTCGAACAATAGTATATTGTGTTTCTAGTAGTAAAAGCAATACATTCCCGGACGGTGAAGTAACAATAACAAGCATTGAAGTCTGGGAATGTGCTTTTACTACGAGGTACACATACCATCTTTTCTGAAATCGCAATCAATATTATTATTACCATCTAATTGCCTATGAAATCGTTTCTTGACTGTTTGTTGATTGTTGTGATAAAAGTTAGAGATTCAGTACTTATTTCGCTATAATAACACTAAAAAATACTTAAAACCAGTACGGGAAAGTTACCTACTTTCCCGGCTTTGAACGGAAAAAAATTTCCCGGATTGTTTTCTGATGGTTGCTTAGCAACGGACTAAAATACTAGAATAGCGTATGTTAGGATCTGAACTTGCAACAAGAAAGTTGGCATTCTTGACCAATTTCATAAAAAAGAAATTATAGACCGAGCGACAGTCAAAAAGCTATTTTTCTCAAAAAAGTCTCCACGTTGCATAACATCCTATACCTATTTTAACAAAGAAATTCTTTGAATCACTATACCATTATAGCATTTACGAACTCAATTGGCACAACATCGAACTAGAAAATCTTACAAGATATTGTCAATATATTGCTTCACATCTAATAAGAGAGCACAGAATTATACCGATTTATGTTCACCACTCCTCGTCTACAGCCCACGCAGACTTGATTCATCTGTCACATAGGAATATAGGTGGGATTAGATGCTTTGCGAATTTAATTTGTCAACACCAACCTTGTTCAAAGTTTTTGCATGCCACAATATATATAAACAAAAAATACGTATGAACTATTTGTATCGTATGATCTGTACGAGACAGTGCAGTACAGCCAGGCAGCCTTAAAAATTACTTAATTCTAGTGAATATTTGAACAAATTATTAGCTTTGTTACAGTGTTTCTCTCGATAGTAGTGACAACGAAACGGACGATTCTGATATAGAGCCTATACAAACGGAATTTGAAAATAAAGACTTACACGTTCAAACTCAAAGGGTTATTTTGAATATATACTCCTGTTTAAAAGACGAAAATATTGATTCTTCATACCTATAATCAAATTGTGAAGAGGATTTATGAATTAACCAAATTTAACCGTACTACAATTTATAGGGTTATTAGAACCGGGGATGTAGTTGATCATTCTATTAAACGGAAAAGAGTTGAACAAAAACTTAGAAAACTTGATAGCGCGTCCAACGATGTCATTCGTCGATTTGTTTATGACTTTTACAATGAACAGAAGGTGCCCACATTAGAAAAGATTAGGGATAAGTTACGCGATTATCCAGATGATAACTATAAATCATTAGATACTTTGCGAAACGTTTTGCTCGATTGCGGTTTTAGGTACAAAAATTTGGACAACCGAATGGTAGTTATGGAATCAGCAGGCATCGTTGATTATCGATACGAGCACCTGCGTAAAATAAGAGGAATACCGAGATGCAAATGGAGACATAATTTATCGTGACGGAACATGGTTTGACACCCATGATGTAGTTCAATGCGGTTAGATAACACCAAAAAGTGTAATTTAAGTTTTCCATGTTCTAGGGGAAAAGGAATTATAATTCTGCATGCTGGAAGTAAAAACAGTTTTATTCCAAATCCGTTGTTGTTATTTGCTAAAAATATCAAGCAATCCTCTGCCGACTACCACGAAGATATGACAGCCGAATTATTTGAGAAGTGGGAAAAGGAACAGCTGTTATCAAATTCTGTTATTTTTATGGACAATGCGTAATACCGTTCGCGGCAACACACAAAAATTCCGAACACCAACACAAGAAAAGGCGATATCATTGAATTTATGAAAGGTAAAGGCTTGGAAATACCGGAAAGAAACACAAAAAATACTTTATTAGAACTGATTGGAAAGCAAAATTTTAAAAAGGAATATGCCATTGAAAAAATTCGTCTGCCTCCATATGATTGAGTTTTCAACCCCATTGAAATGGTGTGGGCTGATGTAGAAACAGAACTATGTCAATATAATCAATCCCCACATTTAAGTGAATCTGTCTTAATGAATATAAAGATAATAGTAGACGAAATAGGCAAAAGCGATATATGGAGGAAGTGTGTATCTCATTTGATAAAAAGGGAAAATTAATAGTCTGTATTAACACCTATTAATCCAATTATTATTAATGTAAATACCGATTCAAGTTCTGAAAACTCAGATATTGACGAATGAAATATTGTTTATTTAGAGTTCATAGACAAAGCTTTTTTGAAATTTGTTTATTTAACGTCGACCTATTTCCGCTACCGATGCCAGGAAACGAGTTCCCTCTTTAAAATTTTGCCGAGTATTTCCTTTATAGGATAGTAGAAATCTTCTACTTGCCTAACATCATGATACTGCAAAGTTCATAGTATCATGGCCTAACATTTAATAAACAAGACAGTCGCTGCTTTACGTACCTTCGGAAGGATTATATATCATCTATGCAACTCCCGCCTAAGATTACATAACTTTGCCGCTAGAAGATAGAACCAGAGGTAGGTCACTAGACCATAGACGTAGCCTTAATATATCATTTATGTGACTTATCAAATGTGATAAACATATTTTTTCATTAACCACTTCTGTTGAATAAGGAACAATTAAAAGAAAATTATTTAGTGTTTAAAGCATTTTGACATTTCTACCGCCGCCTCCTATGTCCCATAAAGGAGATGCCGACTTTACTCCGAGTTTTCGTTTTTATGCTGTCCCAATTGAGATCATATATACTATACTATGCTTCCACTCGACTACGTGGATGTGGAAGTAAAACATTTTAAACTGCTTTTTTTGTCTTCAACATAAAGTACTGTAATCATATCTGTCAAATGCTGTGATGAAGACTTTAAATTATGACGACTTTTAGATCTTTCTTTGAGAAAATCGCACTGGTGTTCAATAACGCGATTATTTACATAAGAAACTGTTAGTTCGTTTACAAAAATATCAATAGATTTAGAAATATTCTTGATAATGTTATAGATTTTTTCCACTATTTTCTGTATATGAATTATTTTAGAATATTTTAATACAGTGAGAAATAAATTCAATTCGTTGGCTAACTTAAATAAAATCACTGGTGGTAGTGAATAATGCATATAATTTTGATTGAACGATTGAACAAACACAAGTATAATTGGGATATTATAAAACAGTCGTGGACAAATATTATTATTTCATAACAAACATGGACAACTGAAATCAATCCAAGTAACGTGGGTACAAGTGAAAATATAATGAGAAGATTCAATTGAAATAAATTCATTAATGTCGAAATGAATATGTAGCAGAATTTAATTAATAACATTTTTTATACTAATAGGAATAAGATACAATTATTCGTAACTGCATTTATAGGTATACGTTTTGAGTTATATCGCCTACTGTAATCGAAATTATTTTGTATGTACATAGAAAAATATAAATCCCTATTTTGTATCTAAAGTCCACATACTGTGTTTTTAAAACTATTTTGTAATTTAAAGAGATGAAATAAAAACTAATGACCTTTTCATTTTCGCTAAAAGATAATAATAATTAAGAAATAATGGTCGAATACAAAATTTTAAGGATTTAGAATTAATACTTTTATAACACTTTCGGAACTAAAAGATTCACAGAGAGCTTTACTATATTTCTACCTGGCTAAAAATAGCTACGTTTCAGCAGACAGGTATTGATCACGACTGAAAGGCACTCCCTAAACTAAACTCCTCCAACTGAAAACCCGCCTACAACTCCGCCCATTCCAAAGTTCGATCGAACTTCCAAAAGTTCACAGAAAGGTCACTATTATTTTATTTGACTAATGTCTAACTTGAGAACAGCTTAGTACACATACCTCTCAGATATAAATAAAAGAAGCCTGGCTGTTCCAGACTTTGACAAATTTCTTATAGCCCACTTTTATCTTTTAAAATACGAGAAATACATATTTTTTTGTACACTTTTGGTGAATATTCACGCTAGGAGATTTTACGAACAATAACAATATATTTGAAGTATATGTAAAATCAATATAAACACGAAGTGTTTGTATTATTTTATTGGTCTATATTTTACGTCTATAAATGAAGTCTAGAGGAACATTTAGGTAAAACGAAATATTTTTATTCTCATTACCATTAGAGACTATTATTTTACACTTTTGTATAAATCACTAGAAATATACTTTATTTATCTTTTATCTTTAATGTGTTATAGTAAAGTGGGACAAAAAAGTATTCGGCCAGATTTGTATAATTGTACACAAGATTTGAAAATAGAACAAGAGTAAACATTATACTTATGGCCAAATTATTGAACTTTTTATGTAATTGTTGCAGTTTTTTGTTAGTTTTAATCATTTCTAACTTCCCAACAGATAGGGAAGTTTGTAATAAACCCAAAAATGTAAATCAAAATTTTCAACATATTTTTATGTGTCAAGGTCTCTATAGTCTTTCTCAACTAGTTTTTAAAAGAAGTATGTATGTGTGTGTGCACGTACCTGCGTGGATACTTTTTCCTGTACGATATCTCACTAGTAAAAAATTATATCGACTTCGTTGTGGTCAATCGAAACGTATTAACATCAGTATGACATGAATGCAATTTCATCAAATTCGGTCCAGCCGTTTTTTGTTTAAATAAAAAGTGGATTTTAGGATTTCTTGAAATTTAGCCTATCTAATTTGTTCTGATGTCAATCGATACTTTGAAATAACAGATATTTTTATAGAGCCTTCCCAAAATTATTTGGGCCATTACACCCAGAATATTTACACCAATGAAATGGAATAAAATAAAACAAAAATATAATACCTACTTTTCCGGCACTACTATTATTGATATTCTCATCATGCTGGGAAGTTGACCGTGTAGACCTCAAAAGCCGTGCTTAGTTCCAGAGGCCACCCTTGTTGAGTTCCAGTACACTGCCAAGTAATGTGACGTTCAGAGTCACACCCACCAAGTACCAAATATAAACTTCTTATGTAAATATATTCATAGCGTTAAATTAGTGACGGCATTTTTTAAATTTGCAAATGGATTTTCCAAACCGAAAAGAGTCAAAATTAAACTTAAATGCCAAGGACTCTGGAGCTGGAACCATTTATGTTAATACACAAAAAAACCTTTTTTTTTTATTACATACAAATGACATTTTTTTGTTCAATCTGGGACATTCCCAATATGGCTGACCATTATATTCCTCGACTGCTGAAAATAAAATGGCGGCTGTATGTATAAACCCTATAAGCTGTTAATAATAATAATAATAATAATATAATATTTATTCCAGTTAAAAAATTTAAATACATTATAACGTATTCTTACAATATCTATACCTAATTATTATTACTGTATAATGAAAACAAATAACATAAACCCTGCAAAAATAAATTTGTACGCAGGGTATGAGATAAAAAACATATAATTAGATTTTACGCATTAAACATAAGATGCATATAAAGTATGTATAAAAACTACATAATACAGATTTCATACAATTTCAATAAAATCCATGGAGCAGAATGGCTAAGTTTAGTAGTATCTTTTATTAAAAAGGCAAGTGTCTTTTATGTCCATTAACTGATGTACACGCAATCTACCGAGTGATAATATCATTTTTTTTATTTTACTTTTAAACAGTTTTGTGGAGTTTAAGTTTTTCATTTCAGGAGGAAGTTTGTTATACACCCTTGGTCCTAGAAATATAATATATACCTAGTATTGTAGACGTGATCAACTTTTTGGGTATTACTTAGATGTACTTTTTGATAGCAAATTATTGAATGACAAAATAATTGTCTAATATCCAGCACATTAGCTTGTTCAAAGGGTAAATTGGTTGGGAAGGTAATTTCTTTTTGATGGATAATTTTTAAGATCTATTTTTGCATTGTATCTAATTTTGCTAGTTGACAGCTGTACGCACCTCCCCAAGCAATTATACCACAGCGAAGTTGTGATTCCACGAGAGCGTGATATACCGTGGTAAGTAGCTTAACGTCTATAATTTTGGTTAAATATTTAAATTTCGCCAGGAGACCTCTTAATTTTTGAGTTAATTTATTAATATGAACGTCCCATTTTAGATGTGAATCAACTATGATTCCCAAGTATCTAGCATCATTCTTTATTGGGATCTGATAGATCGAATTAAAGCATTCAATCTCTAGTGGTTTGAAATCATAAGAGTTACTATTACTCGTGAGAAATGGTAAGTACATGGTTTTATTAAAGTTAATTGTCAACAGTCTAGAATCAAACTACTGTTTTATCATTTTAAAATCTTGTTGTGCTGTTTCTATGACAGCCTCCCATGTAGGTCCTGTATAAAAAATAGCTGTATCGTCCGCAAAACTAATAAACTGACCCTGCGAAGGCAGAGAAAACAAGTCGTTGATATAGATGTTGAAGAGGATAGGACCCAGAACTGTGTCTTGCGGAACGCCATATTCAATTGAATTAAATTCACTATAAGTTCCATTTATACTGACACATTGTTGCCTATTTGTCAGGTAGCTCTTCATTAATTCAGCTGCAATCCCCCTGACACCAATTCTTTCCATAGTATCTAACAGTTTCTTATGCTCTACCGTGTCAAACACTTTGGCCAGATCCACAAAAATGCAGATGCTGGGATTCCCATCGTCTAAGCCTCTCTAAATCCGAACTGAAAATATGATAATATATCATATTTTTTAAAGTATGTAATATTATAGTTTCTACAATTTTGAGAAACTGGACATCAGCGAGATTGGGCGATAACTAATACATTCAGTTTTATCACCACCTTTGTATAAGGGTATTACAACTGCCTGTTTTAGAATTGTTGGAAATTTTCCTGTGTTTGATACTAGATTAATTATATAAACTAGTGGCGCAATCAATGAACAAGCAGCTGACTTTATAGCCTCAGCCATAATACCATCATAACCAGGGGTCTTGTTATTCCGTAATTGAAAAATTACATCTTTGATTTCCTGTCCATTAGTATCAATAAAGTATAATGAATTTATTATCTGTTTTTCATTTGCTGATGTTATATTATTGGTATTACTTCTTATTTGTCTAGCTAAATTTTTTCCCACATTTATGTAATAACCGTTAAATGTATCTGCTATATGCTTATGATCATTTATTAGGGTGCCATTTGTTAATTTAATTTCTTTTATATCGATTTTATTATTTTCTTCCATACTAACTTGCTTAATTGTGTTCCGTACTTTTTTAGGATTATTTTTATTTTCTAAAATTTTGTTTTTATAATAGCTAGTTTTTGCTGTTTTAATAAGCAAATTTAATTTGTTTCTGTAGTTCTTAAACACATTTAATAAATTGGTATTTTCTTTGTAGCGTTCCCACTTTTTGTACATTGAATCTCTTTTTTTTATTGAATTTACAAGTCCCACTTTTAATAAATACATTGCAACTCAGCTTGTTAATGTTATGATATAATCTTAGTTGGTGAGACACTTCTAAATATAAAATAATTAAATTCAGTAGTGTGACAAGTCATATTTCATGCTTGTAATAACAGGTATGTTTCTGAATAAATTAGAGCGTAATATCCGTCTAGTGCCCCCTATCGACAACTATAAACATCCCACCTTAAACTGCTCAGTCTATCTAAAGAAACCGCTGCCTAAGGAATCACTACTTCCACATCCAGATTTTCCTCCTAGTCTTTTTATACGTAAACTCCTTGACTATATTTACACTTTAGTATGCTGAAATAATTGGTGATGGAATTTTAATAACATTTGGGGAAGATGTCATTAAAAAATTTACAGAAGTTGCAATTTAGCAAGCTTCTTTAAGACATTGAAACTGAACTTGGTTAACTGTCAAGCCCGGCATGATATTTACGAAATCTGCAAAATGTACAAGGGATAGAAATAAAGAAAAGTTTTAGAAATTTTCAAACTTTTATTAAGTTGCTGATAAAAAGTTAAAAAAGTTACACAACTCCGAGTAATTGTAATGTGAGAACATGAATCTAGGTATCAAAATTGATCAAATTTTAGAAAAACGTTGCTAGGCGTCGGTCGGTTTTGCTAAATCAACGCTAGACGTCGGTCGGCGTCGAGACGGAAAAATGCAAAAACATCAGTTTAGATATCGAAATTTATCAAAGACACAAGTATTGTGAAAGCGACGTCAGGTGTTGGTCGGCGTCGAGACGTAAAAATGCAAGGACATAAAATGAAAGAATATGAAATTAGATATGAAATTTAATCAAATGCAAGTTTTACAGAAACGACGCTAGGCGTCGGTCGGCGTCGAGACGTAAAGATACAGGAATATGAATCCTGATATCAAAATTGATCAAATACACAAGTTTTACAAAAACGACTCTAGGCGCCGATCGGCGCCGAGACGTAAAAATGCAAGAATATGAATCTAGGTATCAACATTTATCAAATACACTAGTTTTGCTAAAACAACGCTAGGCGTTGGTAAAATGTAAGAGCATAAATTTAGATATCAAATATACAAGTTATAAAAAAACGACGCTGATTGTCGGTCGGCGTCGAGACATAAAAATGCAAGAATATGCATCTAGGAATCAAAATTTATCAAATATACGAATTTTACAATATCGACGCTAGGCGTCGGTTGGCGTTGGGACGTAAAAATGCAAGAATATGATTCTAGATATCAAAATTTATCAAATATCAAAAAGTGTGCGTTGTAACAGCACCGAACGTTTTCGTAGCCAAAGAAACAGCCGAATTTCCAAACGTTACACAAATTGCTATTGGACCCCCGTATTACCGTTACATCTTCGATTTGTTAAACATTTTCAATGTTAAAAATTAAGGCATTGGTTCTAATACATGCGCCAAAGATGAAGTTTCTGGTCTCTTACTAACTTGCTCTACTGATTTTTCCCAATTTACACAGCCCCCTCCACCCCCTTGACAAAAAATAGATACGTGTACCAAATTTCAAGTGAATATCTCAAATTTATTTCATCAATCCCTTTATTAATGGAGTGGCGGTGGTGTTTACTTAGATCCCCACCCCTTCAACGGAATCATCTCAAAATATAATCTTGTTCCAGATGTCGTTATAACACATATGTGTATCAAATTTCACATAAATATTTCAATTTTATTTTATCAACACTTTTAAAATGGAGTAGGGGTGATGGGGGGGTTGAGAAATATTATAAAAATTCTTGGGCCTTGGCATCTAGTACATACACCGAATTTAAAGTTTCTGTACTCTTACCAGCTTGCTTTACTTATTTTCTCCTATTTACCCCTATTTAACCCCCAGCCCCTCAACGAAAAATTCAAAAATATAAACTAGTTCCAGATGTCATTATAATATATACGTATACCAAATTTCAAGTGAATATCTCAATTTTATTTTATCAACCCCTTTAATAATGGAGGGGGGTGGTGGGGGAATGGAAAATATAAAAGAAATTGAGACCTTGACTTCTAGTACATATACATAAAATTTCAAGTTTCTGTACTCTTGCCAGCTTGTTTTACTTATTTCCCCCTATTTACCCCCCAACCCTTCACCGGACAAGTTTAAAAAACAAGACAGACCTAGACTTCGTTACAATGTATACGTGTACAAAATTTCAAGTCACTATCTTAAACCGCTCCGGAGAAAACGTGCGGACAAAAAGTTACAGACAGGCAGACAGACAGACAAAAGTTTTTGTTTACTAGATGATATTGATCGACATAAAAGTGTTATTTACAAAAATAAAATTGAGACTATTTTGTTACTAGTTTCCTATACTGTCTTGCAGGTAAACCTATAAAGTTTTATTCTTATGTACATGTTTGTTGAAAATATTAGGTTATAAGTTAACATGTGTATACCAGTGCATAGTTGGACAAAATCATGTGGTGCATAGTGAGTTCGAAACAGAAAAGTAGTTCCAAATGTTCTTGTTCACACTTTCTGCGACCCCCCTAACAAATATTACGTCACAAAAGCTAGCCCCCCCCCCCCCATAAACGATTTCTTGTGATTAAAAATAGCATACAGATGAATAATTTAAAATATTTCTTCTTACGACCACATAAGTAAATAAATAAGTATACAATCTGAAACATTAATTTTTGACTATACATATTTTTATTTACAGACAGGGCCGTCGAGTGAAAATCGGGACCCGGGGGGTAGTAACATACAACTCCCAGCAATTTTCAATATAAATTTCGAAGAGCGGGGTGGCATTCTATCAATAAAAATTTCGAACAGCAGGGGGAATGATATTCCCTAAGATTAAATATTTACCTCGATCGAAATTTTGAAAAGCGGTGGCGATATTCCTTAAAATTAAATATTTATCTCGATCGCAGTTCTGAAAAACGAGGTGGCCACAACTTCATATTTAATCATTCAAAACTCATTGTTATTTACATCAAACTAATCATTTAAAAATATACCTCTCTCATTTCGCCTGATGCAAATGCTTCTCTAACTTGAAATGGTACCCTGGCCCCTCAAAAACCTTCGGATCCGGAGATCCGCCCCCACCCCCTCTCAACGGGCCTGTTTACAGGCTTTTAGTACTTGGGAATAACTTTCTATCGTAATGAAAAAATTTAAAAAACTGCCAAGTTAAGAGAAAAATTAAAATATAAATGATTAACAGAGAACGTCACATTTCCTTAGACCCCCCTCCACCTTGTCACATTTTGGCTATGAAAATGAGGTTTTATGTTGCCCAAGTGTTCTAGTGTGGGCCACCCTACGAGCGACGTGGTTAGCGTCACTGGTGTAACCTGGCTAGCACAGTAAAGATACGGAGAGCAAAAGGGCAGTGGAGTTCAAGGCTTGGGCGCCATTTATTACTGAGTGTAATCAAGGAAAATTGAAGATAAAGATAAAGATAAACAAAAGACAAACGTTACATATGTACAATAGAACTATATTACAAAATATTATATTACAAAAAAAGTATGAGCTATCACAGCATCAGCGATACTGTATAGCAAAATATTAAACCGAAATATGTACAAGATAAACTATATTACAAGATACTCTATATTACAAGTTGCTCAACAGCAAGATAAACTTGAGGTGTTTACGAGACAAAAAAATATATTACAAAAGATACGCCTCGTAACGTTATCTCAATACTAAAAATCATATATTACAACAAGATATGAACATTTACGAGATTTAAACCGAACTATAATACAAAGGTATCTCGCAAATAATCCAACAAACAAATTATTTACAGCACTAGATATACTAAAGTGCAACACAAAATATATTACAAAGTAAGGCCTGGGGGCTACTTGAGAATATTACGAGAGACAAAATAACTATATTACAAAAAAAATGTCTCGTAACGGTTTCTCAATACTCACAAAATATATATTACAACGAAATGCCCCATGGCTTTACCACATCAACTCTATATATACTCGTTACACAAAATGCACCATGACTATTACCATATATAACCAAAAAAATGTGCATACACGATACTACGGTGGAAAATTTCAACAATGAATCAAGATAAAGGTAACTGTGAATTAGAATATATTACAACGAATTCACAAAACAAAATCTTACAAAAGACGCTTGATTCTACGATTTAAACTTAAGATACTTGGCTTTATGAACCAAAACTAAGTACATTGCTTTCATGAAGCGAGAACTACTATAAGTGAAAATAATCCCTTTTATATGAGATAATAATCAAAAGTACTTATCTTTTGTTTTAACAGTCCTGGTGAGAGAAATTCCTAAGTGCGCTCCTGTTCCGGGATGAATACGGATTTAAATATTATGTAGGCTGATGTTTGGTACCTCCATTTTGCTGACTTGGGATGATTTGCTTAGTAGTAAAATCTTTAAAATGCGCCATGTCGAGAAATTCCATAATAAAGAGAAACGTAGCATTGTAGAATTCATTTACTGATTATTAAGAATAGCTGAATATAGGTAATTGTTCACAAAGCAAAGGTGTAACATCGAGATCACTTCGAAGTTAAAATGAAATTTGTAATTATATAAAAAAAATAAAAGAACCTTATACGTCTATAAGGTTTCTTTCTATTAATATCCCCATTAGGGTCTTACAAAATTTCTATTACGTCCACCTCGAAGGACGGCTCGAGTGAAAGAGAAGGAATTTAGTCTAACGCGGCTTATTGTGACATATGTCCCGGACCGACAGTAACGTGGCTCCGCCCAAAAAGCAGTTCTCTTTAAATTATGAAATATTGAGTTAAATAAAGGATCTATATTGTTACTGATAGTTCTACGTTTCATGTGACTATCCGATTTTATTATAAATACTCGACTCAACTTCATTTTTCAGTTAGTTTGATTTATTTATTTAATTTAATTTGAATATTATCGAGCGTGCGCCGTTCAACACCCCGATGCGTAAGCATAAGCTACTACCAACTTCTCATCTGTTTAGGAAAGTTCGATATAGTACCAGAGCATAGGATAATAAAATGTTTGATTATTAAAATTTTTCTAATAAATGTTAGAAAATGTAACGAAGGATGCTTTTGTGCATTCCGCACGTTACAACATCTCGTCAAGCTAAGCAATACCCCTCCCTTATTTGCGAACGTTTTTTATGAACGCCCCCTAATGGAATGGTTGAGAAATGTGATAAAAAAATCTGAGGCCCTCGAGTCTAAAATATACTTAGGTATAACAAATTTCAAGTTTCAGTTCTCTTACCAGTTTACCAGCTTTATTTATTTTCCCTTATTAGATCCTATTTAACCCACAACTCTCCACCGGATATGTTCAAAAAACCATGCAGTTCCAGATCTCGTTAATAATACATAAGCGTATAAAATTTCAAGTCATTAAACCGTCCCAGAGAAAACCTGCGAAAATTTGTTTACAGTCTACTACGTGTGAAATTACCAAATATAAACTGCTTATGTAAATATATTCAGAGCGTTAAATTAGTGATGGTATTTTTTAAATTTGCAAATGGATTTTCCAAACCGAAAAGTATCAATATTAAACTTAAATGCCAAGGACCCTGGAGCTGGAACAATTTATGTTAATTTTTTGGAAAATATCTTGTAATGAGCTAAATAATTTCGACATTTTAAAGGTCTTAGTAATAATAGATCCGGACCTAAGAAACAATCTGATAATATTTACCTACCAGCAAAATGAATTTGTTAGCAACTATGTGATAATTTTTCAATGGATTTGTTATTTTATACCAATTATCATTTGTCTTTTACTGTATAGTTTCTTCTATTTTCGAACTATGTTCCCATTAACATCACTGTTATTATATATACTTCCATTCACTATTAGAACAAATATTTATTTCAACCGATTGTTTTGTAACACATGTATTAATATTTATGACTAATAACCCAATTTAAATTTAGCATGAAGCTGCCATAAAAGCAAAAGATTAAAAGACTCATCGCACACTTATCTATCCTTAAATTCTCAAGGAGGATAGATGCGCAGTATATATTAGTAACCATGATATTAATAATATCTGCCATAAAGCAAAAGATTAAAAGACTCATCGCACACTTATCTATCCTTAAATTCTCAAGGAGGATAGATGCGCAGTATATATTAGTAACCATGATATTAATAATATCTGCCATAAAGCAAAAGATTAAAAGACTCATCGCACACTTATCTATCCTTAAATTCTCAAGGAGGATAGATGCGCAGTATATATTAGTAACCATGATATTAATAATATCTGCCATAAATCAAAAGATTAAAAGACTCATCGCACACTTATCTATCCTTAAATTCTCAAGGAGGATAGATGCGCAGTACATATTAGTAACCATGATAATAATAATATCCTGCTTAGTAGCGAACTTTGTTATCTGATATAGGTAAAATGCCTTTTTAGTTCTATTTACCAGAGTTATGATGCCCCAGTATAAGATACGTTACTCCCACTGGAAATGGTGAAAAAGGACGACTTATCCCAAACGATAAATTTTATTGGTTAGTACGCTCGTCGAGTCGAGACAGAGTTTAGATAACGATGAGTGTAATTAGTTTAATATAAATATAGAAACACTCTTAATTTTACTTTATTTTTAATTATCTCCCGTATCACTGTTGTTGACAATGCTCGCGTTGTCATAGTATTAGAGCGTAGAGTACTAATGTGTTTCGCGGTTTATAAAAACTGCCATATTTCATTTTGGTCCTTTCATTAGATAATGAAACTACTAGTTCTACCTGTTAGCAGCCAAATCATCATTGACTTAGAGTATGATCGATGTGTGCCTGTCTACAGACACAATTTAATATACGGTCGTGTCCCTAATTGAAATGTGGTGTAAATATTTTTTATCACGCGTTTCCTATATATTCTTTATGTGCGAAGACAGAAAGAAGAAGACATCAAAATAACATAATTTGACAAATAAAATCAACCAAGAGACACGAGACATGTTCTTCTAAATTACTTATAAATATATTATTACACTCACCAAAGTGGAAAATACGATTATAAATAATACATGTATCCATTATCAGTCTGAAGTTGGAATATACATGGCAAAGTTAATTGACAACTAGATACAATTTCATGAACATGCAAACATGACGCAATAAATCAGTAGGTTTGTTCTAGTTAATCTCAGTGTTATTCTAGAACCGTGGTGATCATGCGCACTTCTTAAAATATGATCTCGTTTTATAGAACTAGTTCAAGATTGTAAAGTTTTATCAAAGATTAGAGAACTAACAAGATAGGACAGTCAGACGGAGGAGACGAAATAGACGAAGACAGTTGTGTACTCCAATTTAAAGGGACACGACATCCAGCGGAAACGGTTTCGGCATTTGTCGGTTACGCATTAAACGAATTTGACCAAGCTTGCTAAAAGATAGGTTGGCTCATTAAAATCGACAAGTGCTACGTCATAGCTCGAGAGCTCACGACATCGAGTGTGAAAGATCTTTGTAAAATGTAATATTCATTTATTAGTTTACCAGTTCATTCAAAAAGAGTGGTCAGCCTGCGCGCTGATGGAACAGCGAGCAGTCAGCTCTCATTTTCGAACCGAATTCTCTCACCTTCCTACGTACTCCTGAATGTTTTCAGATTCCTGAGGGCACTTTCATTTTTTTATAAGAACCGAAAAGAAATTTATGCGATTTTGACATCTCTTCACATAAGCCCAATAAATTTTGGGCTTTCATCAAAAGTAGAAAAGGGTCGGCCAGTGTATCTGAAGAGATTTTCTTTGTGGGATCTTCGCTAAACAATCCCTCTGATATACTAAATGCATTTGCCAATTATTTCGGTCAATCTTATAATTAGTCCTCATTAGATATCGAGGAACATCACATTGAGACCGATATACCTAACAATAACCCTATTGTTAGCATAAACTCTTTCAGTGAAGTTGAGGTTATTCGGGCTCTAAAACGAATTAAACCCAAAATGACGACCGGTCCTGATTCCATTCCAGCTTTTTTATTAAAGAATTGCGCTATCATCTTTGCATATCCTCTAACTCTAATTTTTAACTTAATCTTAAAAAGCTGCCTATTTCTTGACCTATGGAAATATTCAAAAGTATGTCCTATCTTCAAAAAGGGAAACAAACTAGATATTGAGAACTTTAGACCAATCTCTGTAATTTGTAACTTCTGTAAAGTCTTAGAAATATTACTTTATGATAGAATATATCATTCAATTAACACCAAAATCTCTATTAATCAACATGGATGTATGAAAGGACGTTCAACAACAACAAATTTATTCTGTGTAACTCAATATATTTCTGAATCCTTAGATGAACGTGGGCAGGTAGATGTCATATATACCGATTTCTCCAAAGCGTTTGATAGACTTGATCACCAGTTGTTACTTAATAAATTAGAAAAAAACGGCTTCTCATATTCTTTGCCCCTTTTGTTTAAATCATATTTTACGAATAGGAGTCAGTACGTTGCGTTAAATGGGTACAAATCGATCGAATTTGCTGCCACATCTGGAGTTCCCCAGGGATCTATTCTTGTTTTTTAACATATTTATTAACGACATAGTGAACGAAATTAATTTGCCTCACCTTTTATATGCCGACGATCTAAAAATTTTCACAGTAATTGATGAAATCGATGACTGTTTTGAACTTCAGACTTCTCTTGACAAAATAAACACCTGGTGTATAGTAAATAAATTATTCATGAATCCTAGTAAATGTAACGTAATGTCCTTTTCTTTAAAAACATCACCTTTTATTTTTGATTACAGGTTAGATAATGTCATACTTTAAAGACCTATAACATTTCGCGACCTCGGCGTAACTTTTCATAGTAAATCCTTCACTGATCATATCGATACCATTGTGTCCGAAGCCTCCAAAGCCCTTGGATTCATCGTTCGTACTAGTCGAGAGTTCACTAATACTGATACTCTGAAAATTCTTTATCAATCCTTCGTCAGATCGAAACTTGAATACGCATCGCTAATTTGGAGTTCCAGTTATGATGTTCACAAGAATAACTTGGAGGCAGTTCAACGTAGATTTCTTAAATTATTGTGGTTCAAATCCGACAGTACCTATCCAGTGATTGGTTTTCTGCAAAGTAACTTGCTTGAAAGATATTCTATGACTACTCTTGAGGATAGGCGTACGTACTTTTCTCAAGTATTTTTGTTTAAATTACTACACAATGATTTTGACGCACCCGAAATAATTAGTAAGCTTAATTTTCACGTTCCCAGATTAACCTCTCGTAATCACCAAGTTTTCTATTTACCTACGCCGCGTACCAACGTACTAAATAATTCACCTTTACATACGATTTGCAGTACTTCTAACAAATTATGTAACGACTTCGATATTTTTAATTGCAGCCTTAGTGACATAAAACAAAATGTTCTAAATTAAATAACCAGTGAGTGTCTTTGTTTTTCTTAATTTGCCTTGAATGACATATGTGTATATATGTATATATAGTTTTTATATTTAAATATTTCCCATGTTATTTTTTTCTCTTTCTTCGTATCATTAGTTATTCATAGTTCGTACATTTAAGTAATTTTTTTCTTCATTTTACTTTCTTTCTATGTTGTTGTAATTAATGCTTTGCATGCCTTTTTTCCTGTTCTGTAATTGGGTATCTTACCTGTTGAACAGTGTATGCAATAAATAAATAAATAAATAAGCCGCTCTAACTTTTTTTAGACAAAATTGACCCAACCTTTTTTGGTGCTTGATCGATTGGAAATTATATTTCTAATCCGATGTGGGGCACGATGTGTTCCTGTAATTTTTAAGTAAGATAGCGGCCGCCAAAGTAAGAGGTCCGAGGATTTCGCTTCTAAAGCGATGCGATTCCGCTCCGAAAATGAAAGCTGACTGCTCGCTGTTCTATCAGTGCGTAGGCTGATCATTCTTTTTGAATAGATTAATCAGCAAATAAACTAATACATAAATATTAAATTTTACAAGGCTCTTTCACCCTCGGTGTCGTGAGCTCTCGGACTATCACGTATAGACCTTAATGACTGCTGCGTGTGGCTGTTTTTTCGTCATTTTATAGAAAAAAGTTTCAAAAGTATCCTCTCAATGTACAATTCTATCCTAACCAAATAGATACCTAACATATAAACATAGAAATACTTCATGTGGCATATATTACAAAGCAACCTATTTTTTTAGTGACCTTGTCCATTGTCCATTTTTCACTATTGGCCTCTCTTTCTAATGTTACCTTCTCCGTCTGATTGTTACATTGTGGCAACTGCGCGAGACCTCCAATTTAAATGTCGAGGTCAATGGCGCCATTGCTAAAAGATAAAAGGTTTTCCGCCGGCTATCCTATCTTGTTAATTCCCCAATCAATGGTGTTATGTTTAGATTTTTCCAGGACTAATTCAAAACAATAGAACAGTTCTAACTCCGACTTACTCTAGAGCCAGTACTCGTTCAGAATCATTTCATCATTTCTTGCGCATGAGAATTTTGTTTGGACTATCTGTCTGTGCTATGGCTGCTCGTCCGCCACATAACCTCACCTCGCAAATCGGAGTTTATTTATTTACATTTATTAATCCATTAATAAAGTGAATGCTTTAAGAATGATGCACATAAGTTCCTTAAGTTCAAGTTCTTCCATTTCGTCCCTAGGGACGAGGAAAATTGTAGGAATGATCATGTAAGAAATGTGGAAAACGCGTCCTAAAAATGAAACTGTGCTTAAATATTCTGATCAGGAATTTCACGAGCATTTCACGTTAGTAAATATTGCCTTTAATCGTCATTTTATTTTTTTAAGTTATCAACCTTTTTTCGACATGATTATCTTTTTTCAGAAAACCCAGACTAGCTTAGCAGCTCAGTTTGATCAGTCTTCTGCAGAAGCTTACTTTAAACAGTTGAAATCATTATTCCCCTAAACCTAGAACAGAAATACAACGTGTTATTGTGTACCTATTAGTATAGGTGCCCGCGTACAAAAAATGAATTTATACATGTCCTCTTGTAACTACTTGTATTGCTTAATTGCACCTAATCTACAACTTTTTTCCTTTGCGAAAATTTTCGAAAACGCGGAGTTTCCCCTCCATTTCTTCCGAAAGATTTCCACGCGTCGCGCGTCGTACTGGAAAATCGAGAAATCTGTTTTGCCGGACAATTCGAAAATTGGATTCTGCATGTAACTATTAAGCAATCTTGAAAAAAATCAGCTTTATTGATAACCAGCTGATTTTTTCAAGATTGGTTAATGGTAGCTAACATGTACAATCCAATTTTCGAATTGTCCGACAAAATTGATTTTTTGATTTTCCAGACGACGCGTGGAAATCTTTCGGAAGAAGTGGATTGGGAACGCCACGTTTTCGAAAATTCTCACAGAGGACAAAAGTTGTAGACTAGGTGCAATTAAGCCATACAAGAGTTACAAGAGGATATGTATAAATTCATTTTTATACGCGGGCACCTAGACTATATTTATTTGTTGATAATTTCAGGCATAAATGTTTGTCTCACTTCCAATTAATAGATATCGTAGACGTAAAAGATATAGTGATGTCATCAAAGAGATGGCGATAAAGCAGTTAAGGGACAGGACACCCCAATCTTCGTATCCCCATAATTTTTTCGTTTGCTATACTGTAGGTACATACTCAAATTCAAAGTCAAATCTAATTTTATTTCGAACATAATATAACATTTTTTTCTCCTAATTCTTTGGTTGTTTCCCTGACACCGTCACTCTTCGTATCACCATAATTTTTTCGTTTGCTATACCTGTAGGTACATACTCAAATTCGAATTCAAATCTAATTTTATTTCGAACATAATGTAACATTTTTTTCTCCTAATTCTTTGGGTGTTTCCTTTTTCAAGGCTTTTCTTTGCTGTGTATGATAAGTACACAGCTCTAAGGATCTTAGAGTAGTGTATTTACGTATTTATGTATTTATCATACACAGCAAAAAAGATTTTTTTTAAAGCCTTGAAAAAGGAAACATATTAGATTTTCGAAATGTCGGCGATATATTTAATTTTAAGTTTTTATACTTATTTGTGTTATGTATTTTAAAAAAAATCAACCTCTAACTGATCCTTTGACGTAAAAGTCACAGGCGTAGAGGTTATTTACCCGTAACAACTGGGCAATTGTGATATTTTGTAGATTCCCCGAGAACCGCTTAAAAATAAAAAATACATGTGGCAGTAAGTCCCAAAGAACTAGGAGAAGAAAAATAGATTATGCCACAAATAACATTTAGAAAATATTATATAACACATAACATAGTAAATAAATTTGTACATATTAGGATTTTATAAACTCTAAATTGCCTCTGAAACGAATCAGAGAACACATTTATGTTGTGCATGACCCTTCAACAACATTCTCAGATGTTAAATTAATGTATGCGACTTATTATTAATCATTCGCTTTTATACACGTAGTTTAATTAAAAATATTGTTGTTATTGTTAGAGTAATATCATAAAGCAACAGCAAACATGTCTTTATAGACATATTTTAGAAAAGACTGATGAATAGTTTGTAATTATTTCTAAATCTAAAATGTTTACATTCTCTATTAAATTTTTTTATTTTATTTGAGAAGAGTCTTATTTTGAGGGGCAGGATATTATAAAATTGAGTATGCGATTTAGTTCGAAGCGAAACTTTCAGTGACTTATTTGTTATTGTTCTAGTTTATAATTATGGATGATAGACTGGTATAGATGCTGATTTTTCACCGTGAAATTTAAACAACCGTACACATAGATATTCATTATATTCGGTTGTTTATATAGTAAGTTGGTGGAGTACATTAATTATTTTTTTTTAAATTTTTTTAATATAGTATTGTTACGTATTTTCACCCTCAAGCCACCCTTCAGGATCCGTAGGTTCTAAATAATTCTAACGAGGAATAAACACTAACACTTTATTAAATAATTTACTGATTACACAATACTTTTAGTTATCTTTTACAATGTTTATATTTACAATTCGGTTTTAACCTCACTTATCGCTACCTACTTCACTGTATTAAAAACCTCTCCCTCCGCCGTCGATTTCGCCTTATATATCCTAAAATTGCCTCTAGATCCATCTAGAGATTTCCAATGCCAGAACAATATAATTCTAGAGCCACCTACAGGCTTCCAGAAGAGTGCATTACTGGTTGCCTAACCATTGGTACTTAATATCAGCTATTAGAGTAATATTGTCGTATCATTCGCCAGGCCTCAGGAAGGTGTAATGCGTAAGACCGCCCCCCTCCTTAAGCTTGAAAGTTCCGGTCAGGCAATTCAGAGTCATCAATGTATTTCGCCAATCTATCCAAATGCACGATGTTCATCTTGGACTTTTTGCTTCGTTGAATCCGATAGACGACGTCATTAATTCGGGTAATAACAGTATATGGTCCATATCAAGGTGATTGAAGTTTCGGTGACCTTCCTTTCTTCCGCTGTGGGTTGTACAGCCAAACCAGCTCTCCCACCTTGATGAACCCTTTTCAACTACCCTACCGGTCGTATCGAGCCTTCATTCAGTGTCTGGCTGGTGATGGCTCCGCTATATCGTTGGCGAACCTCTTGAAAGGAGCTCCAGCGTTGAACCCTTCACCCTTACTTCCAGTCTGTGGTCACTTACTGGCTGCACAAATCTTACATTTGCGACACATCCTGACGACTTTTTATCCAATAAAATCGTTCTCGTATTTTCTTCAGGGTCTTGTTAACACCAAAGTGTCCATCGGATGTTCCATTGTGCACTTCCGAAGCACCTTCGCTACTCGACACCTGGGAATTACTAGAGGCATAACCACCTGCTTTCCATCCGGGCTTTCCTATGCTCTCCGCAACAGCCCGTTGATGACTTTCAGTGAGTCCTACTGCACCCATAGTTCCTTCAGTCCCACTCTTTTACCTGAAACATTCTTACATTTTGGACGAGCTCCCCTTTCTTTGGCTCTCAATATAGGCCCAATTTCCTCATCGTTCAGTTGCTCTTGTCTTAGCGCTTCATCTGTCCTGTCATCCGGCACCTCCAACTTGACTGTGTTGACTGCTCCCATGTCCTGCAGTTTCTCCTCCTGGTGACAGTGCTTGCAACATTGTTTGCACCTTCTTCCAGATGAAATATCTGAATCTTTCTGGGGTTTAATTGTATTCTCATATGCTTGTAGTGGTGAACTTCTCGTAATGCTTCGAAGCTGATAAGTCTTCACTTCTCTAGGGGCACGACGTTCCTGATCTTCTGACACAGCCTCACTGGTACTGGCTTTCTCTAGTTCTCCCCTCAGCTTCACAACATCTTCAGTCGCTGTCTCCAATTTCCTCTGTGGACATTCTAATTGGATGTGTCCTAGTTCTCCGCAGTGATAACACTTCATACGTTGTCCACTTGGCCTTCCACTGCTTTGTTTATTCTCAATCTCTTCCATACTTGCAGAATTCATTATTCTCCAGTTTCGCTGTCGACTGTCTCGTTTAGTATGTCCTACCTTATCGCAGTTGTAAGATTTAATACTCCCACTTGGTTTTCCTCTATTTTGTTGTGATCCTTGTCTTTCTGAAGTATCCAATTTAGCCAATATTTGAGTAAATATTTTCTCCGTCTTGGTCAACGTAGGGTTCTGGTTCTCCTTTTTTGGCTGGGATCTTTCGAGACTCACAGCTTCTACTCTTCAACTCGAGATATCCTCAAAGACAGCTTCCACCTCGAGTGCATGCACCAACGCCTAACTGCTGTTCTGGTATCGAGATAATCTGAGGACTCGCCTGATCTCATCATCCTGTATACCATCCAGAAAAGCCTCTACTGCCAGTTGGTCTTGGAATTCTTTCGTTACATCTGGGTAAGCCAGGTGAGCCAGTCTCCACATGGCAGCTTCGAACTCTTACAAGCTTTCCCCAGCCTCTTGAACACGTAATTTCAGCTGGGTCTGGTACACTTGGGCAAGGTGTTGTTGACCATATCGTAAGTCTAGGGTAGCTTCTAAAACTTTAAAATCCTGTTGTTGCTCGACTGGAATTGTATGGAGTATTTCCGATGCTTGGCCCCTTAATGCCACGATTAACGCCGTATCCTTCTCTTTATTGCTCCAACTATTGGCACATGCAGCTGCCTCAAACTGTCTCTTGAAAATGGTCCATGAACTTTGGCCGTCAAAGGAGGGAGGTTCAAACAGCTGACCCGATAATACCACTTGCTGGCTTCCGCTATCCCTCAACTGTCACTTAAGCAGGTCTATTTCTCCTCCCATCTCGTGAATTTTGTCTTTGATTTCACTTACTTCTTCTCGATGCCTTCTTTCTAGCTCTTCCAACACTTTCTGGAATTGTGCAAATAAGTCCTGTATTTGTTTCTCGGATGCCATGTTTCTGGTCGTTACCAGCATATAATTATGATAAAATCTACAATACTTAATAGTCACGTCAATATCGGTAATGGAATTGTCCAGAGAAACCGCAAAACAGCACGAAAAAGTCTTTTATTTATAGTCTTTGTCACTATCCAACTACTGTCCAAATAGAAAAGTTCTAGAAAGTTCACGAAAATGCACTTAATTAACTACACGAAAAAGTCTTGTTCAGAGTCTTTATCTCTTCTTAGTTAAAATGATTTAATTACTATCAGTAATGTCCTAATAAAATGTCCCAAAAATGCACTTTGCACTATTGTTCGAAAATAATCCTCGAAAAATGTCCAGTAAATGAGTCCTTCCTGTGTTAACACTAACTCCAAGAATACTGTCCCAGTCTTCTCAAACACTTCCGAAAAATCCTCTAAAATTCCGCGTCTGACACTAATTGTATTTTCACCCTGAAACCACCCTTCAGGATCCGTAGGTTCTAAATAATTATAACAAGGGATAAACACTAACACTTAAATTACTTTACTGATTACACAATACTCCTAATTAACTTTCACGATGTTTATATTTACACTCATTTAACCTCACATATCCCTACCAACTACACTTGAGTAAAAACCTCTGCCTCCTCCATCGATTTCGCCTTATATATCCTAAAATTGCTTCTAGATTCATCTAGAGATTTCCAATTCCAGAACAATATAACTCTAGAACCATCTACAGGCTTCCAGAAGTGTGTATTACTGGTTGCCTAACCATTGGTACTTAATTTCAGCTATTAGAGTAATATGGGTGTATCACTTGCCAGGCCTCAGGGGGGTGTAATGCGTAACAATATTTTGACACACGGCAAGACTATACAATGCATTATTGTATAATCCTCCCCAAACCACTACCAGTATCTTAGTATAGACTCGACTAAGGCGTTATATAAAATAATTACTAGTTTATTGCATACGAAGGATTTTGAAAGATGAAATTTGTGAAAGAGGTTGCCAAGTTTCACTGCTATAAAATTGCTATGATCATTCCACCTCAGATGCTGATCAATAATAACACCTGGATATTTAGTATAGTATACATATGTGTAGTAAATTTCATCTATCAATTTCTGAATCTATCAATTTTATTTTATTAGCCCCTTTAAATGGAATGGGTGTGGTGGTGGGCGGTGGCAAAAAAAGCACACCGCACTTTTCTTATGGAAAGTGACTTTCGGACAATTTTCTTTTAATTTTAGTATGTTATTCTTTGAATCATTAATCTTAATGTGTTAATGGACAGAAAGCTCTAACTATATTTCCGTGACTTCTAAAAACTCTAGAATTCGCAAAATCTGTGATTTTTGGAATTAACATACTAGAAAATATTTTCATTATAACTGCGAAACAGAGTATAATATATTAATGAACTTTCTTGTATTAGCAAGTAAAAACTTACAGAAATACCTGGGGCCTACCGCAGCCACATCAGGGCGCTGCCGAAGAACAAGACCTGTTCCAAGATGACTTCACATTAACACCATCATGCCTGAGGCATGATGGTGCCAGTTAGAGGTTGGTTTTTTTAAATAAACAACACAAATAAGTATAAAAACTTGAAATTAAATATTCGGCGAAATATTTAATTTCAAGTTTTTATACTTATTTGTGTTGTTTATTAAAAAAACCAACCTCTAACTGATCCTTTGAAGTAAACGTCACAGGCGTAGAGGTTATTTACCAGTATCATACTGGTTAATTGTGATATATTTTGTAGATTCCCCTAGCACTGCTTAAAAAGAAAACATACATGGGGCAGGAAGTCCCAAAGATATGCACCTATTATACTATTATTGAAAAATGTACAGGGTGATCATCCCAAGAAATAATTCAGTCATGGTGGACATTTATAAAGGTGTTTGCACAAGCCTTCCATATTTGACACCTGTTATTTAGTATTGAACTTTTGCTGTTGGATGAGCACTCTGTATATTTTTTTGACCAAAACTTATCAGGTGTTCTTTGTACTAATAGTGGTAACTATATTCCGATTATTATTTTCAGTGTCACTTCGTAATTATTAATTTTTTAGAGTGACCGCCATGCACAAATAAAGAGGGAAGTTCTGTGTAAATACCTTAACCGTTTTTTTTATATCTATCTATAGCGGTAAAAAAATTTCAAAAAATGTTGAAATTTTAAAATTGATTAAAAACAATTTTTTTCAAAATTATTGTCTAGTAGCGGTAAAGATAATTATAGAAATTTAAAAAAAAATGTCAAATAAAATTAATTTTTTTAGTAGATTTGGAATGTCGGTACGCGGTACGCGGAACGCGGTAATTTTAAATTTGTGCAAAAGAAAAAAAAATTCCATCTATTCTAGTACTTAGTAAAAAAATTTTGAAAATTTTTTATTTGAAAATATTTTGAAAGAAATGTTTTTTAAATAGGTTTAGAACGACACGAAACGTGGAAATTTTAAATCTGAGAGAGAAGAAAAAATCTAAATTAAAAAATCTAATTTAGTAATAAATAAAAATTTTTTAAATAGGTTTAGAATGTCACGAAACATGGAAATTTTGAATTTGAGCGAAATTTGTTTTTTGTCTATTCCCATTAGATGGTCCACCCTGTATATTTTCCCATTTATTCGCTGGCAGTATGTTCTCCGTCAAGTAGTTTTGTAGTTAATGCACCAACAGACAGACAGACAGGCAGACAGACAGATAGGCAGGCAGACAGACAGACCGACAGACTGACGGAATTAAAAAACCTATATATTCGTAATCTACATTACATGATCTGAAACGTGAAAATCCGAAAAAATCTCGGTGGGTGATTTTCTTCGGATACAATACTTCCCTTCGGTATGCGAGGGAAGTAATTGTAGGAGAAAAGCTACAGCTATTTCAATTTACGCACCTATTTATGCTTTATATTTGAAAAACAAGACATATAATATGTTAATAATTTATGGATCTTCGTTCTTAATATTGCAATATACACGAAATGAAGGCACGCACACGGTATGTTCAAATCGTTCTACAAGGGGCTTAAAACCGATATTTTGTTCTGCAAATTGAAACGCACACTTAAAACAGTTGACATAATAACATATCAAAAATTAAAGCCTAACCAAGTAATAAAAATTTCGTCCTACATGCGTCACATGTGAGGGGATCTGCCAATCCTTTAATACCGGTCAATCGACCTGCCAATGTTATAGTAACATTTATAAGGAAACAAGCAAACAATATAAAAAGTTACAGCCTTAACTAAATTAACTTAACTTAACTTTAACTAAATAATCACTGAAAATGTCAGCAGCTCTTAGTCTATAACTGTAGTTATAATTTTCTTCAATATTAGTCTATTATTTTTTGTCTTTAGTGGTAATTAATTAATAATAGAAAGTAGCGCCAGTTGCAATAATTCTCATATTAAAGAAGAAATGCGACTTGCTCTCTCTTGATATCATCTTTCAATTCCTGACCTATATTTATGCAGTTTGATGTAGAATATTTACTACAGTTTATCAAGTACTGATAAACTTATAGTTAGGTTTAAACAATTACAAACATAGCATTACAAACTCCAATTTCAAAAAAAATACTTGAAACTTAAGAATAGGCTCTTAAAAAATACCAAAGTGGAATTTTAATATTAAAGATATATTAAAATATTGGATGCAATTTAGACACCAGTAAAATAACAACAAACTGCTTCAAATATATTTATTTGTAATTATATCTTACTGAAGCTTGATTCAGAGAATTTTTTGCATCAAATTGAGGTAGAAGAATATTATGATTTTGAATGAGTACCCAAATTAACTCGTCTGCATTTTTTCTACAGTTAAAAATTTTTTGAAAGAACAGGTTCTTTCGCGATAGGTAACTTAATTTTTTGAAAAGTTAGAAAAAAGTGTTTCAGATAAAAATTGTATACAATAACGTTGTCTAGCGTCCTGTTTAAGCCCGATTTCAAAACAGAGGAAGTTAATCTCACAATTTAAAAAATAACAAATACACCGGGTTACTCCTTTAGACTCAAATATATTTTCAAAAAAAACATTGTTTAAGGAATCACTATTTCCAGATTTTCCATCCAAATCTTTTTAATGGAAAACATCTTGACTATATTTGCACTCTAGTATGTGTAAATAATTGTTCATAGAATTTTATTAAAAGGGCGTTGCTGAATGCCAGCCAAACCTCCAGAATTTCCAAGCGCTGCCCAATAACAAAACAATTTCCGGACGTTTCCTAATCCATATTAAGACGGTGCTGAATTCATATCCGGGCGCTGCCGAATACCAAAATAACTTCTGGGCGCCGTCGAATCCAAATTAGGACGCTGCCAAATCCATATTCGGGTACTGCCAAACACCAGGGTGACTTCCGGACACTGCCGAATACCAGGACAATTTCCGAGTGTTACCGATCCATATTAGGGCGCTGCTGAATCCATATCTGGCGCTGCCGATTTCCAAGCTAACTTTCAGGCGCTGCCGAATTCAAATTAAGGCATAGTCCATACTTCGGCACTGCCGAACACCAGGGTGACTTCCGGACTTTGCCGAATACCAATGCAATTTCTGGGCGCTATCAAATCAATATGCGGTCGCTGCCGAGTCTGTATCCGGCGCTGTCGAATCTCTCCGGGCGCCGCCTAATCCACTATTCAACACTGTCCTCCAGGATCCATTTTAATTGCAAGATTTGACCCAAACATACTAACCAACATACAAATCAAGTTAAACAAAAGTTTATAGAAATGAAGTTTAGGGGCTGTTGTTGTCTTGCTTTACTTATTTTTCCCTATTTATCAACCCCCCACCCCTCCCACTGAATCATCTCAATCAGCTGTCAATACAACATATTCGTGTACCAAATTTAAAGTGAATATCAACTTTATTTTATTAAACCCTTTAATAGTGGAGAGGAGGTGATGAGGGGGGGAAACATTATTAAAAAATCCCAAGTTACTGTAGTATTACCATCTTGCTTTACTTATTTAACCCCCAACCCTTCACCGGCATGAACTCAAAATATAATCTAGTTCCAAATCTCGTCATGGAACATTTGTGTAGTAAATTTCAAGTTAATATCTTCTTAATAAGTCCTTTCTGAGAAAATGTGCGCACAATAAAAGTTTTAGACCGACAGATCGACCGACCAACAAACTTTTTTATTTTCGCTCTAATTTAAAATCTAAACGTTTTATGACATTCCTATTTCGACAAAAAAAATGGAAATCTTTTTACGATTACCATACTTCTACTTCACTACGTGGATGTGGAAGTAAAATATGTAATTAAGATGAAGATTTAACCAATTATAGGTAAAGGTTTCCTGTAGAAGGTGATGTAGACCGATTTTCAAAATATTATTTTTTCTGCGACTTAACTCTGAAATGAGTAAAATCTGGAAAATCGCTATAGTTTTTGGGATCGGACACCGCGCCAATATTATTGACTAAAGACGACGATCTCGGATGATTAGGGGTCGAGCTTGAGCTCTTTGCCCCAATCATCGACATAGACCTAGACCGGCCTCGTGAGGGGTGGACCTGCATCTTCACCTCCCCCCTCCTCTCCCCTCCCCTCCCCTCCCAATGCGGACGGTGTAGGTGATGTTAGCAGACCTCCCCTGGTCCTGGCTGTTGGACCCTGCTAGCTGGGTCGTTTCTTCTTGCGCTCTTCTGTCTTCTTTGGCATGTCGGCTCCCGGAAGCGTGTTTCGTCTGTAATGAGAATGAACGGCTATTGCCGAGCCCCCTCGGAGTTTGGAGTGGTTCGGGGGGGTCTTGACTAGTCAGAGGCCCAGGGTGACAATTGGCATCATATGCTTCGATTTCGTCGGAAGGAAGTGTGAACTGTGTAGCTCAAGGATTGTGTTCGGCCAAGGATGCTTATTTTAGCGTCAGAGGCCAGCACAAGCTAGGAGGGTACTGAGCTGGTTGTTTGCTTTGTACCCCTTGGATCGGGTGATTTGGGTGTTTGGTCATTGCGACGTGGCTTGGAGGTCGGGCTGAAACAGAAAAACGGTTAAGTTATACTTATCCGTTATCCAGGATCTGGAGCTTGGGATCGGACACCAATGCAGACGTTCTTACTCTCAAATTATAGGTTTTCATATCTCATAATATTTATAATCCAAAGAGAAAATAATTATTTTAATTGTTTTCTTTCTTTCTTTTACAATAAAAATTTTCATTTTCTTTAATTGCCCCAAAATTCACATTTCTTTCATAATTTAGTTTCTTATCCAACAGTTTATTACAGTTTAATAAGGCAAATATTTTAATCTTTGGATTTTTTAAATTCGACCATTAGAGCCAGAGATATCGATATCTTTGAAAAATGACCAGCGCCGGCCCGACCAAACTCGGCGCGGCGCCCTAGGCGAACAATTTGAATGGCCCTTTAAACAAAAAATTCGCAACATAATAAAAGACAAATGTAAAACAATAATGCAATTTTAAATTGTAATCTTAATAGTCTAAGACAAGAAAATCCGAAGGCATCTTGGGGAGAAATATTTTCACGATTACAATACTTCTTTCCGGCAAACCAAGGAAGTAAAACTGCACGCCCATCAATTCGTCCACTTAAGAATCATATGAAAACTTACAAGTCAAATACACTCAATTCTTTTCGGTCGAAGGTTTTTTCTCTGTGAACATCTAACCCAGTCGTCAGGTGTTTTAAGGCGTCACTATTATATGACTGAATATTTCAGGATAAGTATTTTCTTTGGTGTGGAATCCGATTATAAATAATTACAGCTGTAAGATGCCGGCGACCCCCAATAAAATCGAAAATATTCTCCGAAATTCGGTTTTTGAACAATAACTCGAGAAATAAAAATATATCAAGAAACAAATAGCACTATGCGATTGAGGGGTAAATTTCACATCAAAAACGTATGTGAAGCTGTTCTGTACGACCAAAAATGTAGGCTCCAGAATTTGTTTGTTCAGGGCACGAGAATGGGACGTGGCGACGCATGAGTACGATGCGCGAAACGTGCGCGGTCTCGGACGCGTTACACTAAATTTGTTGTAACTTTTAAACCAATTAATGAAATTAAGCTCAACACAGAATGAAATGAAAGAAGAAACATGTGACTACTGGATTATTATATTTTTAAATAAAAACATGAATGTGTGTAGAAATAGTATACACAGGCTGTCCATTTTATCAGGGCCAACGAGAATATCTCACTTAATAGCGGCCGTGGAAGAAAATTGTTCCTATTTTTATAAGCTACAAAATGGTTTAAAGATATTTGAAATCCATGGCCTACTTTAAGAGTTATGATGGACATTACAATTTTTTTTTTTTTGAAATGGGCGAGAAATAGCGGCATTAATTAGAACATTTTCTCCCTTTTCAACGATATATCACATGCCATATTTATTCATTGAAACTAAGCATGTAATTATAAATACCTTTTCAAATCAATATTTTTTTTAACTCATACTTGGTGTGGATAATTATAACTAAATAAAACGATTATAACATTCAATAAGTTCTTCATGCCTTTACTATAATCAAACATTAACACAATTAAAAAGAATAAAGTGAATTCAGCAAACAAACAAAAATTAATAATCAGGAAAGCAATATGGAGCAATTATGGGGAGAGTTTTCACAGTTGTCAATGTATAGAGGTCATCCATAAAAACGTCATTGCTTGCTCAGAAAGTTAAAATATCTTCTATTATTTTAAGTACAATATGCATTTGTCTGTATTTCATGTTGTCTACTAAACTGATTGCACTATTATTTCAATTATTTTAAAATAGTTGGCTATGGGAAAACTTGACAATTTAATTCTTTGACAGTTGATCTCAATTAACAGTTAAAACCTCACGCACACTCGCTTAAGAATTTAGAATTTAATAAGATACTTTAGTCCGAAGAGGCAAATTTTTACAATAATGGACTTCTGAAAGTACACACTGGCATAGACCGACTGGGTTTCAAAATCGTTTTTCAACAAGTGGTTACGTATTTTAGGCATAACTTTGAATATTTTCAACAATATGGAGCCCCGCCCCACAATTTCCGTATTTGATTAGATTGCTTAAACGAAATTTTGCCTCAACATTGGATGGATACCAATGGATTTATTCGATGTCCCCCTCGTTCTCCAGAGATAAGCCCAATTGATTTCTTTCTATAGGGGATATATTAAAAATAAGGTGTTTTCGATGACACCGCAAAATGTAGAGGACTTAAAAGCTAGAATTGAACAGGCATGTAATACAGTTACCTCCGAAATGACAATATTTTGAATGCGGTGCCTCGCCGCTCTCGATTATGCACAAATCGCGGTGGACGTTTTGAACACTTGATATGACATTTTAAAACTTATTCTGAGGATTAGATAAATATTAATGTTCTGTATGCTATGTTCATTTTTATTATTAATTTTTTTGTTAGTTGAATTCAGGTACTTTAATCTTTTTAATTGTGTTAATGTTTGATTATAGTAATGATTTTAACAACTTTTTTAATCGTTTTATTCAATCACATTTCTCCACGGTAAGTATGATGCTAGTTAAAAAAAAATATTGATTTAAAAAATGTTTTATAATTACTTGCTTAGTTCCAATGAATAAACATGACATTAATGTGACATATCGGTGAAAAGAGAGAAAAATGCACTATTTAGCCGCTATTTCTCGCCCATTTCAAAAAAAAAATTTTAACGTCTCGAAGAGTAAATCTCAAAATACAGCAGTTTTGAAAGAATTTACACAAAACCTAGTTGAAATACTCTGTTTTGCAAACAATTTTCGCGTTAGAATGTTCATCGTAGCTCTTCAAATAACGGATATATTTTACTTAGACGTATTCCGCATTTTCGATATTATCCGTCATAACTCTTCAAATGTGATTTTTACCCACTAACTCGGTTTTTTAAATGGGAATTTAATCGTTCACCAACATTTTTAAATACCTCATTTTCATACGAATCTAATGATACCAAAATTTTGAAAATCCGCTCAGAAATATTTGGGATTTCAGCCAAAATACAATGCAACCAAGCTTTTAGAAACATGCGGCTAATAGATAATAGATTAGTGGGCTTTGGAAACTAAAATGGCACATTTCTGTGTAAATCTGGTAACCTAATAACATTGGAAACATCATAGTAGCCATTGAATGTAATAAAACAATATCAGTTGTCAGACAGAGTCGTGTAGTTATAGGCAATATTGAGCTATCAAACATTTAATAATTGTAAGCGCAAAGAACGTTACAATTAAGTTTAGCATAGGTATGTGGAGGTAAACACAATTACATTCACAAGGACATTTGCAATAGAATCAGTTCGGTTTTCAGAGTTTTATTTAAATGAACATAAATATCGGGCCTATAAATAAATAAAAATCAATTCCGTTTGAACAATTAAACTTAAACTAGGTAACAGTAGGTATCTTTAAAATAATCAATATAATTAAACCATAAATTGACATTTATAGATATTGTTCAAAATGTCCACCATTTTTTTCTATAGACAATTCGGCTCTGCGTACAGTTGCTTGAATGGCTCTACGCAATTCAACTTATATTTCATTAAGAGCCCGTACAACTTTATTTTGCAGCTCTTCACGGGTATTTGAAGAAGTTTTATAAACTTTATTTTTAAGAGTGCCCCATACATAATAGTCGAGGGGTGTTAAGTCAGGTGACCTAGGAGACCACCTGATATGACCTTGATTTGCGATAAGGCGTTCACCATGCAAGTTGTTTAAATATTCCATCACTCTTCTGGAATTATGTGGGGGAGCACCATCTTGTTGGAAAAACAGATTTTGTAAATAGGCAAGAGGAAGTAAGTCAAGAAATTCTGCTGTCTGGTTTTGTAAAAAGAAGAAATATCGTTCCCCAGTAAGTGTTCCATCAAAAAATATGGCTCCAATTATTCGATCTCCAAGTACTCCAAGCCAACAGTTAAACCCAAATCTTTCCTGAATATTCCCCCGCCCTACCAACCTCGGATTTTCTTGAGCCCAGTACCTAGTATTATTTCTGTTAAACCAGCTCGGTGGCGCAATGCTGAAGGTGTTTGGCTTGCGACCACGGAGTCCCGGGTTCGAATCCTGGCCAGGGTATGGTTGTTGGTGGCGTTTTTTCATGTGTTACCGAGACGGTAGCAGTGACCTAGACCGCTGTTGGGTGGCACAACATGTCTAGTCGCTGTTATCTCTCCTGAGTTCGAGTCTCAGCTGCGGTAGATGGCAATATCGCAGGGAATGGTTGTTGTGTTGATGTCTATGTGTACGTGTCCTGGTTGAGTGGTAGAGCAGCAATAGCTGAACTCCGCCAGGACGTTAATATAAATAAGGCATTAAAAAAAAAAAAAAAAAAAAAAAAAAAAAAAAAAAAAAAAAAATATGGCTCCAATTATTCGATCTCCAAGTACTCCAAGCCAACAGTTAAACCCAAATCTTTCCTGAATATTCCCCCGCCCTACCAACCTCGGATTTTCTTGAGCCCAGTACCTAGTATTATTTCTGTTAAACATACCTTGGTTCGTAAATCTACTTTCATCTGAATATAAAATATGAAAAGGAAAACCTGGGTTTTGTTGTACTGCATTTAAGAACCAGTTGCAATATACTAGCCTCCTTATGTTTCTTTAAAATTCTGCAAACAGAAGACTGACTAATGTCGCATTCCATTGACAATTCCCTTGTTGATGTTGTTGGGTGTACCATCACAGTCATCTTGTTGATTGGGTTCGTTTCTTAATTCTTGTTCCACTCAGGCAAACAAGTGTCTGATTGGATGACGTCTGTTGGGATATCGTTGCTGATACAGTTCTGCAGCTGCAGTTGAATTTTTGAGACGCTCTCCATATATCAGTAACATATCGATCTTTTCATTTCTACTAAAATTATTCATTTTCTTTAATTTTTACTCAAAGAGATTTCCGCAACGCTTTATTTTGTAACTGTCTGACAGCTGATATTGTTTTATTACATTCAATGGCTACTACGATTTTTCCAATGTTATTAGGTTACCAGATTTACACAGAAATGTGCCATTTTAGTTTCCAAAGCCCACTAATCTATTATCTATTAGCCGCATGTTTCTAAAAGCTTGGTTGCATTGTATTTTGGCTGAAATCTCAAATATTTCTGAGCGGATTTTCAAAATTTTGGTATCATTAGATTCGTATGAAAATGAGGTATTTAAAAATGTTGGTGAACGATTAAATTCCCATTTAAAAAAAACCGAGTTAGTGGGTAAAAATCACATTTAAAAATTTTAAACGCCTCTAGAGAATTAAGTAATGCAATCATATTGCTCTTTTTATTTTTATAGTAACGTAGCACACAAACTAAAATATATTTTGGACACCACAGCACTCTGGATTCAGAAATAGATTTTTAAATAAAATTTTTAATGTTTATCAAAAAGTGACCAAATGGATGTACTGTATTCAAAATTTTCTCTAGATTCCAAAAATGTAAAAATATATGGGGTGTTCCATTTAAAAATCGAAAGTTTGGGCATTTCCGGTCAAACCGTATGTGCACCAAACTTGATTTTTTATTGAAAAGATTGCATTTTAGTCGTGTAATAAGGCCTCCAAATTTCAATTTTCTATTCCAAATATTTTAGGAAATATCGGGGCGAGCGCAATTCGTGACTCACCCGGTATGTACTATTCCTACATACATTCACACTTTGCAAGCCGTACTTGTCTGTCGCCACGTTCGCGTTCCATGCTCATGCGCTAAACAAAATAAGTCTGGAGTCTACATTTAATCGTAGAAAAAACTTCATACACGTTTTTGATGTTAAATTTCCCCCTCTATCGCCTATTAGTAGTGATTAATTTTTTGATATTTTTTTATTTTTCACCAACGAAAACACTTATTCTGAAAAATTCAGTCATATAACATTTAGTGAGAGGATTTTATCATTTTCTGTCTCTGTCAACTGGGCTAATTATTAAAAGTGTATTATGAAAAATATTCAGGTATTACTAACCCTATAATTACATACAGTTCGTTACAAATTCTGAATACATTTTACTAATGATCCTTTGTCTCTTGCATAGATAATCAATACTATTATTAATCAACTTCTAGTATGGAAATAAATCATTATCAAGTAAACTACATTATCGTGAGCGCTGCGTTTATTCAAGCGAATTTGTGTCAAGATTCGCTAATTTTCGCCCACTTCTTAAGAAAATTTAACGTTTTATGATCACGTATGTTAATTCAATGACCGTTCGTCTAATTAAATGAAATTACTTAGGAGAGTTGTATTAGGTAAGGATTACCTAAGATAGGACATCAGTCATTCATATTTACGACACGATAACATAATGTTTATGTCAAGTTCGTGATGTTGATTTTCAAAACAAGATCTATTGTTAAGAAATAGTGTGCAAATTTGGAGTTTGGTTTGAAAATAGACTGTTATTAATTAACAACGGCCATTCAAAGTGGATTGTACCAAAATATATTCACAATATAATTATGCTAAATTCCACCTAC
This sequence comes from Stenurella melanura, assembly GCA_963583905.1. NCBI lineage: Eukaryota > Metazoa > Arthropoda > Insecta > Coleoptera > Cerambycidae > Stenurella > Stenurella melanura. Next base: position 61,358,761 of record OY757317.1, on the reverse strand, counting down.
AAGCCGTTGAGTGAGCTGATTCCAATAAATTTAACAAATATTATGAAAATGTTGTTAATGAGCTGACCGCTTAGTAGAGCGAGTATGACAATGTATAAGGAACAATGACTAAAAATAAGTGCACGTCGTGTTAGGTTTTGTTCAATTTTTTTTAACTGAAATCCATAAAAAATGACTATAATAAAGTTGCCGAATTGTTCATCAATCTGTGGATATCCACACAGCACATGACATCCCTAGGATATCCTCATTTGGTCCCGTATATCCCAATCGAGGACAGCATTCCTCAGGATATCCTTAGGATATCGCAATAAAATATATACAACCTGAGAATATCCCAAATGGGGATATCCTAGACAAATCCTGGCAGGATGTTCTAGTAATATCCTGCAAAGATATTAAAATATCCACTGTGGGAATATCCTGGGCAAGTCCTAGAGTCGTCCTATTAAAGGTATTATTCTTTAGGAGATTTCAACAACAAAAATAATGAAAAGTATAGTATATATATTATTTTGAGGCTATTTATGGTGTCTTTTATTGGTTTGTAAAATTTGCTTCTAAAAACTTATTTGTTTGTTCTATTTGATAATCCCCTCCAGTACAAATAATTCATTAAAAATGTATATCTTATTTAAATAACAGTTATTTATAATTTGTTTTTAATACATTTACTCTGTTCTGAAATAGCCGCCTTTTTGTGACAAGTCGAAAGTTCTAAGAAATCCTCCGGGCGTCGATGTCTTTTCCACGTTCATTTTAAAGTTCTTTCGACAAATAAGATTACGTTAAATATTTCATAAATATAATGCTGCTTGCTATGTTATATCTTTGTATTTATTATATTATCTAGGGGAAAATGTGATTGGTTATTGTCCGCAGATGTTATTGTCAGATACGTAATCCTTTATATTATTCTGAGCGAATACATTTTTTTCTAATTCATTATAACTTTGCAGTACTCTAACCACCCTAAACTCTGTTGATTTTAATAATGCCAAAAAAGGCAAGAGATCATTTTTTTGTAATATTTCATGCTTTTACCATTTTTATTTGAAACTTTTTTACTAGCTTTTACACATTTTGAGTAATTTTGAAAAAACACTTTGTTATATTTTTTTTCACCCCTTCTCGGGGTTGAAAACAAATATTTCTTTCATTAATCATGTTCAAATACTTCAAACTAACTTATATCAAAAATTCAAGTATTTACCTCAAGATTTTGATATGTCGACCTATTTCATTATATGTATCACATTTTTATTAGTCATTTTACCTCTGCCATTATATAAACCTGTATTCCTTTGTCTTTGCTTATTAGCTCAGTTTAAAAGTAATGATCTACTATATTATAAAATAATATGTATTTTTTGCTGTCTTTAGAAATATCCAATAAACCCTAAAAGAACTGGGGATGTCCTATATAAAGTCAATCAATATCCTCAGGTTGTTCATAGTAAAGCCCAGGCATAACCCATATAAGAGCTGATGATGTCCTGTACACACCCGTACTGATGTCCTGAGGACGTCATCAGCAAAGCCTACGGACATCTAAGGTGATAATGGGATCTTCCCAGGATATCCCATATGTCCTGAAAAGTTGTCCCCAGTACGTTCTGAGGATATCCTTGTTGTATGGGTATAGATTATCTCCAAGAAAACATTACAATTGTAGAAAATCTGTCATTTTTCCTTATTCTGATTATGGCAATAACAACAAAAGGAAATGATATAATTAAAAACAAACGTCTATCGACAAATATTCGAACGTGACAAAAAACAAACCACTGAATAAACAATCATTATGTTTTGCTGACTTAACAAAACGTATTGTTAATTCAACGCATAGTGCGTTAAGTTCGATGTAAATAATATACGAAAATCAAACTCCGCATTTTATGGTTTCTTTATTTTTTTTACTAAATAAAGAGCTCTGTGAAACACTCGTGATTCCTGTATCCCGACAAAATTGTTTCTTGTTTTAATTAATGTCTATGTAGGGACAAACTGGCAACAATGAAACGAAATACTTGCAATTAGAGATGCCCTGGGTAGTTGCTCTTATAAATGCCAGGTACCGGGTTTCAATAGGCCGGGTACCGGATACTCGTTATAATCACTGAACAAACGCATCAGACGAGAAGTTAAGACACTGGTTAGTAGTCAGTAGTGGCTATTTTAATAAATATTCTTAGAAAGCTTAAAACAACTTTGATGAGAAAAGATATTTTTGCAGAAAATAGGAGAAAACTGATTTTCTTGCATCATAACGGCCCTCTGCGAAATTCTGGACACCAGAACGAATGTAATGTATTAATTACATAAGTAAGAATTTTATTATTTACGGTTTTGTTTATCGTTTATTTAAAAAAATGTCGTTCTAATTTTTTCGCACTTAATGTTTGTTATTTATTTTGTTACTTTGTATCTCTTTTGTGTTTCAAATCTATAATAAAACTTTTAACGAAACAAGCTAACCGTTATACTCTTCACCGATTTACTGCTCTTTTTATACAGGGTGTAATCAGTTTCATGTCATTAAAAAAAACTGGTAATGGGGACCGACTAGACAAACAAAAAACCTTTATGACTTTTCCCTCTAGGGGCACTTTGAAAAACACTGATCTAGGTTAATATATTTAATATTATGGTAGACAACTATTGAGAACCACTGCTTTTCTTGGTCGATGGACTTGTACTTCCCAATTATACAACTTTTAAATTGTCATAAAAAAGTGCTGGCCGGCACACGCGGTGTCAAAGGATCATCGACCGCCTTTGATGTACCGCCTCAACTGAACTGAGGCAAGTATAAAGAGGCAAATAATTCGTTCTCTCTTCGTGCATAATTGCAAGCAAATAATGGCTATAGAGGTTTAAACAGACCATTTCTTTACATGTGCGTTTTTTAATTTGGAACAAAATATTGGATTTGTAATTTAGAAAATTTAAATGTGGTTTATTAACATTTGTAACATAAATGACTGTCCTGGGTTAAAAGCTCACTACCTACCTAAATAATTCAAAATCTCTGCATCTGTATCAATACACAGTTCGGTACGTCGAATTAAGTACATACGCACTTCGTTCAACACTAAACACTATCAACTAACGTTGTCAATAAAGAAAAATAAAATAAAAACTTGGTACAAAAGCCAAAAAGGAATACAAAAAGAACGAACAAGTAAGTTGTGTCTGTACGTAATCAAGAATTTGACAATTTGAACGGTTAGTCAATAAAATAAATCTTAACTATAAATACGCAATGACGCGAAATTCAAAAATAACAAAAACAACGAACGGCGGCGGGTTGGACGTGTGTACATAACGAAACACCGACAGTAACTAAAATATTGCACAAGGGAGAGTTAGAGTATAGTTTTCTTCAGATCAGATGTAGATCTAAACCTACCTCAATATTCCAGCAGTTCTCAAAATTTTTTATTGAGAAGCGAAATTTTTGTTTATTTTTTTTCTCCAAAACTATGAGCTTTAGACCCCATGTTATATAAGGTTTTTTTGTTTGTCTTGTCATTCCCTAGCACCAGTTTTTTTTAATGACATGAAACTAATTACACCCTGTATAATTATTGCATATTCTGTAGGATACTCTTCGCAGCTTCTTTTGTAAATAATATCAGTTTTAGAAATTTTTAGTTTAATTACAAAACATAATTTTTTTTAATCCCAGGGTCCTCCCTATGATTGACATGCTCGAAAACCGGGGAACAATAAGTTAGATTGTGTGAAACATTATCAATATGCGTTTGGCCCCGTTTGGGGCTGGTTTTGGCCGTTTGCGGGGGTGAGTCACCCCAACGAGAAATTCTGCCACCACCACGGTGTTCAGCACCCTCGAAAACGGGGGTGCCCTACTTTGGTTGCATCAGACAACAGCAGGGTTTTTGGGATTTTTTTCCGACTCACGCAATCCACTATTTTACGCAATTTCATTTATATTCGCCGGCGCTGTAGTGTCCAGGACGGCTCACACCACAGTGTTAAAATAAAGGCATAAATTTAAGTTTCCAAATAAAATTTTGTGTGTGGTGCGTACCCATAAGCTGCAGCCTGCAGCGGGTAAATGCGGTCATGATTACAGGTATTTATTTTAACCTTTTCAGTATGCTAAATATACTAATTTAATGATCTCAAAACTAGGTTCTTTTTTATAACTTGGGGTAACATAAGGATGTTAACGTAAGGACGTTACCGGTACTAGTCTGTAGGAGTTAAACCTTCGAATAAATTGCACGTGTGTCATACTTTAAATATACTCAATAATTTGTAGGACACTTAACATTGTATGATTGTTCTAAAATATTCTGAATACAACCCTGTCTCTAAAAGTAAGAGTTTTAATGTTAAAACAAATAACTCAGTAATAAAGTAGACAATTAAACATGCAATTCCTCTTGAACTCTCCTATCGAAAGAAAAGGTTTATGTCACCTTCAGTGTAAAATTGCAAATTACATATATGTCCTCCGTATTTACTTCGAGTGTTTTTGTTTTGTGTGTGTATAGCTTTATTAGGTAAGTAGCGCAGCTACTGATAGTGAAACTGAGAAGGTAAGTGCACAATAACTGTTATTTGAACTTACACTTATGCATGATCTTGAATGATGGAGAAAGTAACTCCGGAAGATATTAAAATAGTTAGGTAGTCTTTGAGAGACAATCTCATTCTTTATTGTTTTTCGTATGAATCTCAATTACGGTACAATTTTACAATTAATATAGAGAGTAATTAACAAATGTTCCTCCAAACTGTTTCTATAAAATATGCAGCAGATAATAAAAAACAAGCAAAGACCCGACCCGGCAATGGACTATCTCCTGGACATAAGGGGTGGAAGAAATGGAGGTCACGTTGTGCCTTTTATGCTTTTAATAAATATCTTGTTAAATGATAATTTTGCAAACAATAAAATGTTGTTTTTTTATAATAAAATTGTCGTTAGTTTGGCTTTTTGTTTGTTTCTCTACGATAAATATGGACCGAGATACAATTATTTGCATAGAATAGAATAGAATACATTTATTAATCCAAGTTATCATAAAATGACATAGGACAAGTCATTAAGCATATTAGCAGATAATGATAATTTCGCTATTATTACAATTGTCATTAACAACAAATGCCACAGAAACCAAACATTATTAACAAGATTTAGAAAATCTTCCAGTGAACAAAATGCACTAGCCGAAAGAGATGTTTTTAAATTTGACAAAATGTTTTTACATTTACAATATTTTTTCTATTTACACTTAATTCATTATATAATTATTTTGATGTCATATAATATGGTAGTTTTGTATAATTCTAATCTATGCATATCGTATTGCAAATCAGGGCCATGACGTGTTGAATTGAATTGTGAAATATATTTTGTGGATTAAATTTATCTACATTTTTCTTTACAAATTTTAATATTTCAAAAATGTACACACTAGGCAGGGTTAAACTTTTATGTTGGATAAATGATGTTCTACAAGATTCCCTAATATTCATTCCAAACATGGAACGTATGGCTCCTTTTGGTAATACTCTTCTCGTAGATACTAAATATAGCCAAAAAAGTAATTCTGTATCGAATTCGAGATATGTCTTTACAAGAATAGTACTTTTTAAGAGTGTCTAAACTGGTGATATGGCGTAATCGTTTTAATGCAAAACAGTTACTTGCGCAGTTATTGCATATAAAGGCAACAAGTTTTTCAATCTAGGGATAGATTTAAATGAATTCCTAAAACTCTATTGATGTTGCTTGTTGAATTGATTCTTTGGTGTGCTTAATTAATACACTCGATGTATATCTTTTTTCGGTAGGTTGAAATTGCATAACAAAAGTTTTATCCTGGTTCATTACTAGTTTTTTATTGTTGAAATAATGAGATAACGCGAGTAGATTTTAGTTAAGTTTGCTAGTAGAATCGTCTGTTTGCTTATCACTTACAATGATGGTAATGTCGTCAGCAAAAGCACTATAAAATGTGGATAAATAGTTGTCTAAATCGTATAAAGAATAAACAACCGCGGACCCAAGACACTACCTTTTGGTACGACTGGCAGTTCCTCAGATCTAGCACCAAGAAAATCTAAAAACTGTTTTCTGTTAGTAAGGTATGATTTCAAGAGTTTATTACACAAACCTCGTATACCATAACATTCAATATTTTTCAAGAGAATGTCCGTGATTCACGAGTTCAAACGCTTTAGAGAGATCTACGAATAATGCGATAACCTTTTGTTTCTGATTGTAAAAATATTTTTGTGTTTGGACAATAGCCTTTCTAACATCTTGGAAAATACCGATAATATTACAATGGGTCGGTAATTACGAATTTTTTTGCTGTCACCTTTTTTGTATAAGGGAAAAACTTCGGACAATTTTAATAAAATTATGTAGGTACCCTTCTTAAAACATTAATTGATGATATGTGTTAATGGTTCGACTAACTGGTGGGCGCAAAGTTTTATTATTTTAGTAGAAATATCATCAGGGCCTACTGAATTTGAATTTTATTAATTATCTCAACCAGTTCCGAAATTGAGACTGGTTATAGATTGAATTTTCATTATTAGTTAGTGTTGAAATTCCAGTTATATTACTTTGCAAGGTGTCAAAGGACTTTGGTAATTTATTAAATAAGAATTAAATTCTTTCGAGGTTTTCGGCTTAACGGTAAGTACTTAATTAGTTATTGATTTCAATTTCGACGGTTTTGTTGGTGCTTTTATTGAAGTTATTCTTTATAGAGTTGTTAATTATTTTCCATACTGTTTGGACACATGATGCTTTTAACTTTATCATTATAGAAAAATGTAGTTTCTTGAATATAACAGCATACTCTTTTTATAAAAAAATTTTAGACTTTTGTAGGTTATGAAAACACCTTCAATATGCTTTTTAGTATAATTTGTTTTTTAATAAAAACTACCAGTTTTATGACAAAACTCGTCTAATTATGTCGAGACCTTCTAATTATCCTTGTGCATTACCGTATATATCTATCCAATATTTTGATTTTCTTGTAGCCGATTTTATGGTTTTAATTGTGGTGAATATGTACCACTGCCGATTTATCTGTGTACCCAAGTCTATTATACAGAGATAAGTTGGCAGTGGAAAAATATTCATCGCAATGACAACCATAAAATCGACTACGGTTGGATAGAAACATGCCTTATTACTCAAGGATAATTAGAGAATCTCGAAATAATTAGATGTTGTGTCATGAAACTGGCAGTTTTTAATAAAAAATCCCAAGACCAAGTCTTGTACGCACAATTAAGTCAGTAGTGACTCAACATGTTCATCGCAATCATCAACATCAAAATATTGAATAGAAATATGTCTTATTACTGAAAGATAATTAGAGAATCTCTAGAAATTATGAAAAACAGAGAGAACTTTAATAGAGAAGATTGGTATTGACTGAGTAACACATGGAGACTGACTTTGTTAAGCATCAGTGGTTTAAACAGTCATGGTAACCGAAGCAAAACGAATGAGTAGAGAAGTGAAGCGCCAAAGGATATAATGGGAGCAAAGAACAACCACTTGGATAGACTCTGTTAGTAATCGGACGGACTATTGTACAACTTGACGAGATTGGAGTCGACCCATGTAAAAACAGAATCCCACGCAGATCGTCAATATGAGATCTAGTGGATGGACCGGCACGGTAGCTCAGTCGGCTAAGCGTCTTAGTGGAGAGCGCGCTTGGTCAGACTGTCTAACATGTACTGGGTTCGATCCCCAGCACCGGCACTGTCAATGTTGGTGGGTAATGTATGTTGTTTGCGTTTTTTCAAATGTGTAATACCTTTCCGGACAGCCTATGAGAGGCCATAGATTTGGATGTTGTCTACTAAATGTGGTGTTTATGTTATGTTTATTTAAAAAAAAAGAGTCGAATTCAAAACATAATTTCATGTATTAAGGGTAAACTGCAATAAATACAAAAAATAGAAATATTCAAGTCTAAGCTAATTGTATACATAACAATTTGTCTGAGAACACCACTCGTGGCAAGACGTTGCATCCCGAGGAATTGTAATTCATATAGCGGCGAGTTTATTATAACAATCGACTGCAAAAGAGATTCAGATTTCCAGTGAGATACGTTAATAAAATGTGTGTTGGACTTATTGAAAATTATACATTGAAAATTTTGGATCACTTTGGTTTGCTTGTACTTTATCGATGATTGTATCAATCGTCAGAATGAATTTGCATCGAGAAGATAAATATAGGAGTTCAATTGTTTTCCAGCTTGTAAAAGCGTGCTAACTCACTGAATCCAAAGATACCTTTTTGACTAACATACTTTAGGGTACTTTCGAAAAGTATTTGAGTAATTGAGCGGACATCCGTCGTTCACGACCGGAAAATTTTCTCTTTCGAGAAGTATGTTTGAGCGACGAGTGCAAGAATTGCCACCCGCAACCTCCAAGAAGCAGCATCCCTTCTGGAAGAGTGGTGCAACAAGTGGAAAGTCAAAATCAACGCGGAGAAGAGCAAAGCCATCCTCTTCAAGGCGAGAACATTCAATGGCCCGATACCGTCAAGTACCTTGGCGTTATCATGTATCGAAGCCTGACGTGGAGACAGAACAGGGAAGCGATAATACAGAAAGCGAGGACGAGGAGGACTCTACTTTACCCTATGATAGGTAGACAGAGGATACAAGCCGTGGAAAACGTCGCACTTCGTGGATGCACCATGGTTTTTCAAAAACGCCGACATCTTCAGAGACCTGGAATACACCCCAGTAACTGAAGTCATCCGGGACAGAGCGAAGAACCTATACGCCCGTACAGCAGAGCATGGGAATCCGCTGGTCAGGCAGGCGACTAACTAGGACCCCAACGACGCTCCGAGGTACAAGAGGCCGAAGCCCCAGATCCTGGATAATGGGTTAGTATAACTAACTCGTTATCTGTTTCAACCCGACCTGCAAGCTACACCGAAAGGAGACAATGACCAAAAACATCCAATACCTGATCCCGGGGGTACCAAGCAAACAACCAGCTCGGTACCCTTACCCTAGTCCGTGCCGGCCTCTGACGCTAAAAGAGCGTCTCTGGCTGAACACAATCCTGAACTACGCAGTTCACACTTCCTTCCGACGAAATCGGAGCACATGATGCCAATTGGCACCCTGGGCTTCCGACTAGTCGACACCCCCAAATCCCTTTCAAACTCCGAGTGGGCTCGGTAACCGCCGTTCCCTCTCACGACAGACGAAAGACGCTCCCGCCTATACATGCCAGCGAAGAAAGAAGACTGTGGCGTGTGACGTTTGTCTTATATCTCACTGCCACATCATTTGGCTCACTAAGTATATATACGAGCGGCCATGTTGAGTTCGTTGGAAAAGTGTATAAGGCAGTGGCTACTCCAGCCTTACTGACGAGTTCACGGAGTAGCCACGGAACGAAACGCTAATATTTTCTAACTCCACATTGGTAACCCCGACGTGATATGAGCGCGCAACATTATTCACGACGTACTCTACACCTACTCTACACCTACTCTACACCCTACGGAGACACGCGCACAAGCATGTTCGAGTATATGAGTTATTTCCTCCTCGAGCATTGTGCTGATACGGGTAGAGAGCGTCAAGTAAAGAGTGGGGTACTCGCTTCGTTCCTGTCTTGTTTATCCATCGTTCTTCTTCTACCATCAGGTTTCTCGTGACTTTGTCACTTGTTGGGGAATGGTGTGACGTTTCCCTTATATCCCACCGCCACATCATTTGGCCCACTAAGTATATATACGAGCAGCCATGTTGAGTTCGTTGGAAAAGCGTATAAGGCAGTGGCTACTCCAGCCTTACTGACGAGTTGACGGAGTAGCCACGGAACGAAACGCTAAATTTTCTAACTCCACAAAGACCAAGACAGAAGAGCGCCAGAAAAAACGACCCAGCTGTCAGGGTCCAACAGCCAGGACCAGGGGAGGTTTGCTAACATCGCCAATATCGTCCGCATTTGCGGGGGCGATAGGCGAAAAAGCAGGCCCACCCCTTACGAGGCCGGTCCAGGTCTACAGCGATGATTGGGGCAAAGAGATCAAGCTCGACTCCTAATCATCCGAGACCGTCATCTTTAGTCAAGAATATTGGCGCGCAGTGTTCAAAGGTGGGTTTCCGTCCTTCGCGATATAAAAAATATTTCGTTACTAAGTTATCTTCAAGTGCAGTTTCAGTGAAATTATTTTTATCGTGCTTTCGACGAAAGACGGTGCTGAAGGGCTTTTTCTGGTTTTTCGCGAAGTCAATTTTTGATGTAAATTTCGGTCAAATTTTATTTATCTTAAAGATGTATATCTTTTGGAATGTAGCATTGAATATAAGTTCATTAGCAATACAACAGTAAAAATTTAAAACCAATTGATCGCTGCGTTTCTGTGTTATAGAGAACAAGGTGCTAAATAATTATTTATTATTTATTTCATTTATTTATTTATACTGGATATAAACAGGGTATTCACTAATTACATACATACAGTGGAAAATAAAAATGAAAATACATGGAACATTAACGACAAAACAAATATTAATGTATAAGTATAAAAATATCACAAGAAAACTAAATATTTATGTATTTCTTATCACAAATAGTTTTGGCTTAAACTGTTAACTTCTGAAGAACACATTTCAACAGGCGAGTTTATATGTGAGGCGTTAAACATACAATTTCTCCGTCTTAGTCTGGAAATCTGGTACATAAAAGTTTAAAGCACCTAAAATTTCAGGAATATCAATTTGATTATGTAAGATATCAAATATAAACAATATTTGAATGTCTTGATGGCGTTTAATGAGAGAAGTTATGTTAAATTTTATTAGTTGACTTTATATCAGAAAAGGCGATATTCAATTTTTTCTTAAATACGTAGATCTTAACAACATTTTTTGGACTTTTTCCAGGTATGTTCTTGGAGACCATATAATGCAACAATATTCAAGTTTCAAGCGTACATATGAATTAAACAGAACAATGCAGGTATTATGAGTAAAGTCTTTACTTGACCTAAGAATAAATCCTAATTTCCTATGGCATTCAGAGGTAAGACCTATTATATGACCGTTAAATGAGAAATTACTAGTGAATAAAGTGCTAAGGTCTTTAATTTCGTTCAGTCTTTCAGTCTGAATCTTGTTGATATTATATGCAACTATGATAGGCTCTTCCTTTTTCGTATAGGTTATAATATTGCATTTTGATATATTCAAGGCCAGGTCATTGTCCTTACAAAAAGTAGAGATGGCCTCAAGGTCATTTTGGAACCTATCAGTGTCTCTTAGTCTTAGGTTTTAGTGATTTTATTGCTTATAATTAAATAACTCGACGAATCATTGTAGATTTCATTAGGGTTCGATTCTTATAGTAGGCAAAACCACTAAAATAAAGTTCAAATGTATCCGTTAAGAATTTCAAGTTGTGGACCCTATCCGAGCTCCCATATGTCGCCAGCGCAGCCCTTTTTCAATTTTCAACAGAAATTTTAGTCCTTAATAAAAGCTCAAATCAATATAGGAACACACCATATTGACTCTAGCTTGCAGAATTTTGTATGTTTTTTCTGGATTTAAGTGTACATAAAAGAAGAAATATTAGTGTAATAGTTGCCTCCATTTGTTTAAGGCACATAAAAAAAGACAATAAAAACCAGACATCCAAATATCAAAGACAGCGCTATTACCTGCCGCCAAGGTACTACTGAGCCGTATTTCAAATTTTTGCATATTAGAACAAACAAAATAATACAAGAGATTTGAAAATCGTGTTTTTGGTAGAAAAATTTAAAAATTCTTTCATTGTTTTGCGTTAAGATAGGAATATCTTACGCGTTGGTGGACGCATTGTCCGTCCTTAACGACATTGACAGATACATTAAAAGTACGTCTCTGTTTATCTGTACCTTAGGTATGACGTTATAGTTAGGGGTGACTCGCGTAACTATATAACAAGAGTTAGATATCTTAATTAAATGAGGCCTGTTTTCGTTAATTTCTTAACTTAATCACACCAGAACATATTTGTTATGAGAATAATGATGTTTTATCTATTAAGCAATCCATTAGGTTTATTATTTAATACAGTCTAGGAAAAGTCAGCATGCCCCGGTCTCCCTATGCAGGGTGTGGCAATAGTGCGTCGGACCTCGATATCTTGAGTTCTACGATAGCTAGAAATTTTCAAGAAAATGGGAAATAAACTAGATAAAAAAAAGTCTATTACTGGAAATTATTTTCGAACATACAGGGCGAGCCGAGACGAAATTACAGGACCAAGTGCCTTTTTTTTAATGGGATGCTATGTATATCAGTACATTTTTTGAAGCCTCTTTCTAGGCTCTATTCATTCCTATATTAGCATTGAATATCTCCCAACTACTTGGATGTAATGATTTTTTTTTTGTTGAAATAATGCAATCTGCAGATGGATATTTTTTTAATCATTTTCATTTCTGAAACTGTACAGGGTGGCCAAAAATTATTTTTCAATTAAGCACTTTTTAACTTGAGTTTTCTCAATTTTTTCGAATGGAACACCTTGTATATTTTTCAACGATGTGATGTGATTTTCTTTGTTCACAATACGTTTTATTCTTTCACTTTTTTTATATTCGTCATTTTTAGTTTTCAGAAATCTATCAACAAGGTTTTGGAAGCTGCTAACATCAGGAATCCTTCTTTCAGGATAACGTTGATAATAAATTCTATTGGCAAGTAAACAATTTCTGTCTGACTCGCCCAAAACAAAAGTTATGTCTACAAGTTCCGCTTTATTAAAATTCATGTTGCACAATTCCAAATATTTTAAATTCGATACAAATTGTAACTAACGACCGATAAGTGTGATAAATGCCCCGTTGTACACGACAATTTATACCAAACTGAGGTTTTATTGCTTGTCGAATAACGAAAACGGCAAAGATATGTACAAAAAAGCATTACAGTAAAGGACCTGTTAAATACTATTTGCTCATTTCAATGGATTGGGAGCAATGGTCTAACTAAATGGCCTCATTTCAAAATTGCATAAAGACGTGTATCATTGAAAATGGGCACCACGTCGAAAACCCAGTATTAATTTTTCAAATGAATTATTTGAGAGAACCTCTTTTTTTAAGTTTATTCTTGAATTTGACACTTGTTTATTTATAAAACGAAAATGATTGCAATAAGCCATAGGGCAGTACTTACAAAAATGTTCGTTTTTCATTTCTACATCACATTGTTGAAAAATATACAGGATGTACCATTTGAAAAATTTGAGAAAATTCAATTTAAAAACTTCTTAATTGAAAAACAATTTTGGCCACCCTGTACAGTTTTAGGAAATAAAAATGATTCAAAAACATTAATTAGATGTTTCGTAACTGGCATTCACGTAAAAATATAGAGTGAACTATAATATTTCAATAAAATGATTTATATTCGACGCCAAACCGTTCATTACTACGTGATTGCTTTGGTTTATGACTATCTGAAACGACTTTTAAAATATTCTTCAACATTTTTCTGTATTTTATTTATTTTATTTAATTTCTTAAATTTCATCTTTTAGTAAATATGTTTAACTAACAATGTTAAATTTAATGTTTTTCTCATTGCGATACTTAGTTGAAAATTCATGATTTCGAAATTTAACAATTTCTAATTTATTGCGAGAAAACAAATTAGTGGATTATTAATTATTGCAATATTCTATACCTATTAGAAAAACACATTTTCATATAGAAATAAATTAATTTAGTAGGCAATGTTATTACCTTCAAATGAATAATGAAAATCACTAAGACCATGGCCTAAAATATCTATTTGAAATAAATCATCGCAATAATTTGACTGATAGATGTACTCTTAATTATATAATGGCCACATTTCATCTAATTTAGATGCGGTCATTAATATAATTAGTACAAAGTTAATGATATATTGCTCCCAATTACCTGTATTTAAAAATTGTATAATAAATTGGTTTTCTTAAAAAGGTCAACATATCTTCCCAGTACCTGAATAATGTTATAAATATAGTTATCTTAAAATATAAACTCTCAGCGGATATTACTTCAAAATTGTCTCAATTAGACATCCTTCAGACAGATTAAATATATGCAATAATAGATTACACAAACACTTTGTATTAATTTTACATCCTCTACTTTCTTATTAATACTGAATTTTTATGTAATAGGTAAAAGTCAATTATGACCTGCCTTTAGTGATTCTTACTTTTGATATTTTTGACAATAGATTATAAAAATAGGCACTTCATTTTCATGTTATTTATTATAACAGCCAGGAAAGTGTCGTTGAACTAACAGTATAAACCACTGTCTAAGGAATCACTACTTCCACATCCAGATTTTCCATCCTTGTCTTTTTGAAGGAAAACGTATTGACTATATTTGCACACTAGATGTGGAACTAATTGGTCATAGAATTTTAATAATACTTGAGGCAGATGTCATAACAAAATGTAAAGTGTTGGTTTTCAGCACATATGCCAAAAATGAAATTTCTGGACTCTTATTAGCTCGCTCTACTTATATTTTTCATTTTACACTGGTCTTTAAAAATATGGTATAGAAATCTGAGACCTTGGCATCTAGCATATACACCAAATCCCAAGCTTCTGTACTCTACCAGCTTGATTTTCTTATTTTCCCCTATTTTCTCCCATTTAACCCCCCCAACCCTTCAACGGAATCATCTCAAAATATATTCTAATTACAGATATCGTTATAAATTATACAAGTACCAAATTTCATGCGAAAATCTCAATTTTACTTTAACAATCCTTTTAATAATGGAGTGGAGATGGTGGAGGGGTTGAAAAATGTTATAAAAAATCTAAGCCCTTGTCATCTAAGACGGTAACACTGACCAAACGCCACAAATGACACAACAACCCGTAAAATCACAAAATCCACCAACATCCTACCCGTCGCTACCACAAAAAATCAATCCCCCCCCTCATAAATACACATTTTTTTATCTCATGGCAATTTTTAAGCAGGTTTTTCCACATGTTTTTCCTGCATAACCAAATGTATTTTCGTTCTTCCCCCCACAACCCGCCTGTACTATAGCCATGAATATTGAACATATGTATACATCTAAAGATTTTATTAAGGAATTTTTTATTGAGATATTTCATAAAAACTTTAATAAAGATAAATCTAAGGTCACTTAGCCATACCAACGGCTCACATCATTTAGTGTTTTTGTCATTGACAAGATACAAATGATGTTTTTATATACGAAATAAAATGTATATAGTTTCACTTAAATAAAGTACCTAGTTTTAATTAGAATTATACACAGAAAAGGAAATAAAAAGTTTCTGTACTCTTACCAGCTTGTTTTACTTATTTTCCCTTATTTATCCCTATTTAACCCCGAACCCAACGAAATCATCTCAAAATATAATCTGGTCCCAGGAACCGTTATATTACGTGTAGCAAATTTCAAGTGAATATCTCAATTTTATTTTATCAACCCCTATAATAATGGAGTGGGGCTGTGGGGGATGGAAAATATTATAAAAAAATTTGAGGCCTTGGTTTCTAGTGCATCCACCAAATATCAAGTTTTTATACTCTTACCAGCTTGCTTTACTTATTTACCCCTATTTACCCCCCAACCTGTCACCGGATCCAAATCTCGTTATAATACATACGTGTACAAAATTTCAAGTCAATATCTTAAACCGTTCCAAAGAAAACGTGTGGACAATAAAAGTTACCGACCGATAGACAGACAGAAATATTTTCCCCCTCACATTTAAAATCTTGACGTTTCATGACATTCTAAATCTATTTCAAGAAAAAAACAGTTACTATACCTCCAATCCACTGCGTGGATGTGGAAGTAAAAATATACCAAAAATAGATATTTGCTAACAGAAGCAATAAGTGTCACCGGAGCATGAGGTAATATTGCTGGCACAAACAGCGTACACGGGGTCAAACTCAAGATGACAATAATTCTTTGTCTGGGACACTCCCATTTGGAACTATTTCTTCTTAAATCTTGTAGAAGGTTTTTCATAGCTTCCAAACCACTGTATCAATTGTAATAAAATTTGGAGAGTAGACACAGTATATAAGTATGTATCTGTGATTCCTTTCGTATCTTGTCTAGGAAGCCATGGGTGGAATTCTCCTACCATTATTCCTAAATATTGACATAGATGCCTATTTGTCGTTTTATTTGACATTAGTTTCTAAATTTCTTTAAAAAATTTCTAAATAAAAGTTAGTCTGGTTTGCCCTCGACAAAAGATCCGTTTTCGAAGGAAACTGATTTTAGCAATAATGTAACGGTTCAGACATCTTCGTCCAATTTTATGCATAAGAATATAATTTGGCCAAGTGAAAAACACCCACCTCTGTGGGTCGATATTTGATTGTGAACTTATATCTTGTACGTATCTGAATTTATAACGTGGAGTAAACCGCAAATGAAATCTGGTGTACATCTGGATGTACACCAAATTTCTTTATCGTCAGGAAGGTTCTAGAGAAGTGCAAAACTCATTTTCAGCTCAAGAACGAAATAAATACCTCTCTTCTGAGAAATTGACTATCCTTCCGGTATTTTGAATTTACCAAATTAGAAACCGGATTCGTAATCGGCGACCTCGACAACCCCCAGTACAGGTTTCCAAGGCCAAGATATCCATTCTCATTTTTTTTTTAAATGGCTCGATTTCCGGTCCGCCATTTTGAATTTCCCAAATTTTACCCAAGATTCGTGATCAACGACCCCAAAAACCCTCCAGTAACCTTTTTCGTCTAATTTTATGAAATATTATGTATGATAACAAATTTTTCAATTAATTTAATTAAATTAGTCAATTATTTGGACAAAAAATTAAACCAAGCATTTCCGCCAAAAAATAAAAGGTACTGTTTTTTCTAAATGTCTTTCTGAACTCTTCTGATTCTTGGATGAGTGGTGGAATAGCTATGGTTAAACTCCGTCAGGACGTTAATAAAAGCCTAAGGAATCATTACTTCCACATCCAGATTTCCCATCCAAGTATTTTTAAAGGAAAACATCTTGATCATATTTGCACACTAGTACGTGGAAATAATTAGTAATAAAATTTTAATAATATATTTGAGGCAGATGTCAAAAAATATTTGAAACGTTGGCTTCTAGAATAATTCCGTATTGTTAATTTTGTGGAAAATAATAATATTTTGACGCCATCGCAACATGGATTTAGATCAGGCAGATCAGTTGAAACGGCTTCTTGCCATTTAATTAATTATGTATATTCCTGCTTGAATGATGGTAAGTATGTTGTATCGATGTTTTTCGACCTATCTTGCAACCACAACTTCTCAGCTGGCTGCTGAGGAAGCTATGAAAGCGTTAGCTCAGGGCTGGTCGAGGGTCACTAGGTGGCGAGAAGAGTTATATATTTTTGTTTTTTAACAATTATTTGCTTGTCGAATTTACCAAACAAAACATTAATAAACTATAAAAATTTGGACGCCAGCGTATTGAGTAAATAACACTCTTGCAAACTTTATCAGGGGGAGAAAACAATTAAAATCAAATATAAAACAAATACTATATTAACAGTATAAGCAAAAAACTTTTCAACACTTTACAAATGACTACAAATATCTAAGTATGGTGAAATTTGAATTAGTTAACAGACAAAAAAATTAGTTATAAAAAAAATTAAATTTGAAAATTAACAAAAAAATTACAAAAGGAAACGATCAACTGGTTTACAATTTTTCTTCTGACCAAAAGTTGAATTTTGCACATAAATTTGGCTACTTATCTTAGCGGAGACGTGGAATACCGACGAGGTGTGGTCCTGAATATGGCCACGGGTACCCCGGAAGGAGGACGTAATATTCAGGTCCTGACAATGCTGATTTCCAGGAGACGCTGCGTCGGAATGATATCCAATGCTTTTAGGATAACTCCAAATATTTAATTTATGCCTCGTGCCTTGCTTCAATGGTGGTTTGGTCCAGGATTTTACATGAAAAAGGGGTAATGTAAAGAACCAGTTGATAATATAAAAAAATTAAATTGTGAGAAAAAAGAGATACAAGAAAACTACAAAAAAACTATTAGCGACGAAGGTCACTGCAAAACCAAACTATTAGCAATTTAACAAAAACCTGAGTATTGATAAAACTTTACTTCTGAAAATATGTGAATAAGTTACTGATTAATATGATAAATGAAATGAATACATGAGAAAACTCAACTAAAATTTGAATAAAGGTAACAAAATTTAGTTAGAATTAGAGAGAAAATATCTGAATTACTATCTGAAAAAACTAATACTGTAACAAATATAGCAAACAAAATTATGGGTTTAATCTCTCAAAAAAAATAAACTAATAAAAAATGATCTCTTAACCTCTTGTACTAACACGAGGTTAACTAAATGCGACTTTAGGTTTCGACTTTTAATGAGATAAGATTGTCTACACGCGATTAAGAAACAAAGATTCTGATTTATCCTTTGATTAATTTCCGAGTTTAATCCTCGTCCACAATAATCTAAATAAAGGCAATACATCACGGTATTGTGTCTCAAGCGACCACAAAATACAAAATTGCCGCGATAATTAATGAGTTAACATGTGTCCAATGGACGCGGAAGTCATACAAACATGTGCGTTAATAAAAATTAATTACTACACGGAATATCCTTTAATTTCCAAAAATATACAGCAACGTTAACTCAATAATATGACATCATTTAATAATCAAATATGTTCAAAATATTAAAGGATTAAAGAAATAAACGTGGAAATCCGTTAACCAACAAGTAAACGATCTTACCTCAGCCAGGTCAAAAAGGAAAAGTGAAGTAGCAGGGATATTTCAAATGATGCTTCTACCGCGTATGCGGACTTGTTGACTTCCCGTCGGCATTTCCGCGGGTAATTCAAATTTATTTAGCATGGGTGCTTAAACGGAAAAAATATTTTTTCGTTACAATCTAAAGCTTTCGATGCGATTGACTGCGAAATACTTTTAACAAAATTGTATCATCTAGGAATTAGAAATACCGCCTTGAACTGATTTAGATCTTATATGGAGGACAGGTCACTAATAGTGAACTACAGTCAAGTGAATTCTGGGACACGCAAAGTTAATCTTGAAGTTCCCCAGGGCTCTGTCCTAGGACACTTATTATTTATGTTATTTGTAAACGACCTTCCTGATTACATAAAAAATGCAGGCCATGTTACTATGTTTGCTGATGATACCACTATTACAACAGCGGGAAGAAGTGTAGATGAAATTCAATTATCGGCGGAAAATATTATTAATACTTTAAGCGCTTGGTTTGATAGAAATAAGTTAATATTAAGTACGAAAAAAAAACAGTAGTAATGAATCTTCATGTTAGAAAATCTTCACCAGTTAATTTCAAAATTATGGATATCAAACTGGATGATGAAACAAAATATCTTGGTACTATACTGGACTCGATATTATCATGGGATAAACATATTGATACGGTATGCAAAAAACTAAATAAAGCATATTTTGGCATACTCCAAATGAAAAACATTTTGTGTAAGAATGGTTTACTAAATATTTGCTTTGGCGTACTCACAAATTTCACTAAACATTATGGGTTGGGGTTGTGGCAAAGAAAATAATAGAGTATTTGTTCCACAAAATAGATTGGTTCGTCTAATATTTAATTTAACAACAAGATAAAACTGCATTAGTTTATATAATGCAATGCCATTGCACTGTGCTAGAAATCAGCAGTACTAATCTGTTTAAAAATAGAATCAGAAACATTTTAGTAGAAGGCGGTTTCTACAGTATTGACGAGTTTGTGTCCAGAATATTACAGTGATGATAGATTGAGATTTAATAGTTTGAATTAATTAATGTTTATTCTTAGTTATACATACCATATTTTTATTTGTAAGTATCAAAACTACTTATATTCATTGAAGCTGTGTGGACAAAGTTTAATTATGATTATTTATTTTATTTGTATTCTGTTATTTCAGTTTTGACCTATCCTATGTCATGTAATGTGATCTAATGGATTAATAATGATTATTATTATTATTATTATTATTATTATTATTATTATTATACATGCCAGAAATGTAGTTCCTGGACTATTATTACCTTGACTTACTTAGTACCCCTGTTTACCCCCACCCCTTCAACAAAATCATCTCAATGTGGAGGTGTTGGGGGAGGGGGGTGAAAAATATTATAAAGAAATCTGAGGCCTTGTCTTCTAGTAAATACACCAAATCCCAAGTTTCTACACTCTTACCAGCTTGCTTTTACACTCCTTCAACGAAATGTAGTTCCAGATGTTTTTATAGCACATACGTGTTACAAGTCTCAAGTCAATGTCTCAATTTTATTTTATCAGCCCCTTTAATGATGCAGTGGTGGTGGTGAAGGTGATGAAAAATGTTATAAAAAATCTGAGGCCTTCGCTGCTAGTATATACACCAAATTCCAAGTTTCGGTACTCTTACCAACTTGCTTTACTTATCTTCCCTATTAACCCCTATTTAACCCCCAACCCTTCAACGGAATTAGCGCAAAAGATCATCTAGTTTCGGATCTCGTCATGGAACATATGTGTACCAAATTTCAAGTCAATATCTTAAACCGACCTACAGACAAACAGAAATTTTATTTCGCTCAAATTTAAAATCTCGACGTTTCATGACATTCTAAACCTATTTCAACAAGATAAATGTTTAAACTTTTTTTTACGATTACTATACTTCCAATCTCCACTTCGTAGATGTGGAAGTAATTAAGGGAAGTACCTAACAATAATTTCAAAAATAAACATTATTACATCAAATTTGATAATGAAGGATTCTCCCATTCAAAAGTTACAATAGTGTCCCCATCGGCAGGGCCACTATATTTAAGAAGAACTGCAACAAACATATTGTCGAACATCATTTTGTTTAAACAAAAGCTTTCCACAAAACGAATTTAATCCAAAACTGTTAACTATACTTCTTATAATGTTTACAAGTTCCAGCAAAAAAAAAATGCTGTATTAAGACAAATATCTTTTTAGCCAATTTAGACCCTTACTTTTATTGCCCTACTAGGCCAAAGTTTATTGGGGTACTGAATGTTTATAAACAACGTCATGGTGGTTTACATATTTTCGAGGTAGTGTTGCAGATAATTTGGAAATGTCGCTTGAAGTTACTTCCATCCATGGTAAATGAAAGTGACTATACTAACAATGTCAATTTTAGGAACATTAATAATAATAGATGACATTCTGCATAAAAAGTGTCTACCTGAATGGGTCTTAATAAGTATTTGCAATTTTTAAACTACAACCCTTACATAATATGCTATCTGAACTAAAACTAGCTACGATGTTATAATAACATGGGTAAGGATCATAGTAAACTTGTATACATAATATTAACTGGAAAATACACTATAAAATAATACATAAAATGCAGCAAATACATGATTGGAAAATAAAATGACACTTCTGTTTCTTTATTGTGTAAATAGAAAGTTTATGACTAGTACCTAGAGTTATATATGCCTTAAGTTTCCTTTCATTTGTTAGAGAAGCGAATCGGTAAGTGTTAAACGAAATAGCTGCATCCTATCTTAAAATTCTGTTGGATCACGAGGCAATCATTAAAAAATTTCAATAAGATGCAATCTCTTAAATCCAGCATCCAAGCATAAACTAAAGCACGTTCTAATCAATAATTGTCACACTTTTATTCCATTTTATACCCCGATTTATATCTGAACAAGCATTCCGTACACCAGATTAATTCTGTGGTAAATTATATCTACTTGATATCTTTCAATGTACCAGTAAGATAGTATAGGTAGCAAAATAAATTAACAAATATATATTGTCAGTTTCACTTAGGGAAAGGTAAATCTTCATATTTCAATGTTATTTATATTTTAAAGGTACCTACCTACTAAAAAGTATTACCTAATAAGTTGTTTTTTTACAAATAGCAAAAAACTATTTCAAGTTAACTCTAATAAAAATGAGGGTAAGGTTACAGACACCAGGGCTCTTCAAAGCCTACTAAGTTTACTGTTGCCACTGGACATGCTTCATACATACAATTTGACCATCTTCTAGATGATTGATTAGTCAACGTATGGTAGGCATTGCTGCCGCTTCCCGGATATCCAATCTAGATTTTTTTATATCCCGCCGGATTGGATATGGGGCATGCCTGTTGCCAGCAGCGAGAACCACATGATGCATGAGGTAAGAATATAGGATGGGATGTGTAGGTATTTGCCAGATGCTTCTTTTTAGTTTCCATCTATCATCGTCTGATGGGGATTGTAGGTGTTTGTAGGATGCTTCTTTTAAGTTTCCATGCTTCTTTTAATTCTTCATCTGAGTCTTCTGTTTCTTCTGTTTCTACATCTAGCAATGTGCATTCCTTTCCGCCAGCTTGCGTCCAGATATGGTTTCATGCTTCCCAGAAACTTTTGTTTTCGCTTCAACGTCCCGCGTTAGTGAGTCCATTTTGTCTGTTTACCAAGACATACATTAGCTCGCTGTAAGAAGACCCCATTCATTAACCGTCCCACAGGTAAACAGCCATTCACAGTGGAAGTGCAAGAAAGAGCCCCGAGAGAAACTTTGAGACACCCTGTACAGCCTAGGTAAAGCAAAATAAAACGTAAACTCTGCAAAAGTAGGTAAAAAAGGGATATAAGAGAATATTTGGGACGCTCTGTATTCAACGATTAATAAGGGTTAATAAACTAATACACCAAGGGCCAGTTGTATAAAAGTGGATCGATGAAAGTTCAGCTGAATTTGGTCCAAAATCTAAAGTTACAATTGTTACAATAGTGGTATCCCTGGGTTTTAAACCAAGTTGAACTGAACTCTGCCCGATACATTTTTATACAACTGGCCCTTATAAACTAATAAAATCCTACTAATTACAACTTTTCGTCCGTCTTTGTCGTATAGGATACCCACACTCCACTTTCCAAGAAGAGGTTAAATTGAAGTTTTATTATTACTAAGTCATAAGACAGCTAATATGTCTATATTGCTTTATAAACATATGCCTTTACCAATAACCATCTAATTGAAAGAGTATGAGAGATATTAATGTATGGATCGGTCGACGACTGCTCAACTAAGTACTGCATAGGAACGTCTTTAATTTATTTTTGGTACTATTAACTATTACTATTAACACTTTATCAGTAATTTTCAATTATTAATTCATTGTGTGCTTTGTTCTTCTATTATTAGACTTCACTTTACGCAGAATTTTTTTACCTACCGATGAGTCTAATTTTTTCGAGTCTAACAAAGTTTTAACCAATTCTTTTTCGTTTTCTTCGGGAGCGTCCCACGGCATATTCACCCTCGACGCCAGCCACTCTGGAACTCAACTCGACCATCTTCTAGAGTTACATTGTTTTTCACCACATCCAGAAATATTCACAGAATCCCAGAAGAATCTTCAGGTACTAGTAAAGCCGTATTTATTGCGTGAAAACCACGGCCGACGTCACACGCTTTTTGATGCTTTATAACTCAATCTTCGTCTCCAGAAGGGTATTGCATTAAATACAAAAACATGACTGAAAGGTATTTAAATGTCCCTCATTACAATAAAATTACCTTTAAATTAATAATTAAGCATAATTACATGTCAAGTAGATGTAGTTTATAATTAAAAATTTAAGATTTCTATAAAAGAATTGTTTTCTTTTAGTTAACCATAAATACTTTATTGAATGTAGGCATAAACTTAATTAATATACGATTCAAATGTATTGACCCCTCACTTTAACCGCGAATATATCAAAAACGGAAGAGCGAAAAAGATTGAAAAAATTATTTATTCATTATGTGTCTTAAATCCATTATATCTTGGAAAATAATATTTTAGATGCCGATAAAGCAGCATTCTTTGTATGGGGAAATTTTTTCATAATTTTTTATTCTAAAATTTTGCAGTTATTTTCAAAATCGTGACCTCATGTTTATTCGGTCATTTATCAAGATATTTAAAAATGTTTTGATGGTTAATTATATAAAATGTAAGCATTTTCAGAAAAAGAATTGGCATATATCAAATAGGAATTTAGTTGTTTAAAAATGAATTATTATTTGTTTGCTTATAATTGTATTGAAACATTCTTTATAGGATTTTGCAAACAGCAGAAAAATTAACTATCTATAAAAGAAAAACTTTGTGTAGAAATATTAATGAAAACTTTGCATTCTTTCGATAACCTGAATTCTGGTTATGCTAGCAAATTAAAATCCTAAAATGAATTTGTCTAATTTCTTATTTGACAATTCTCATTCTAACACTAGCATCCACACAGTCCCCTACGGCCATGCAGATTAAACTAGTATCCACATAACCCCCTACGATTATGAAGACTCAGTTAAAAATGAGAACAAAGACCTAAAATGAATTTATTTATTTATCTTGTCTTAAAAAAATGTTCATTCCAATGGATTACATTTTCATGAAATCTATCATTCTGTTTCCTGGAAATGCTTAGCCTTTGAAACGTTTTTCGCCCTTATTCTGGAGCTCATCAGAAAGACATAAAGCCATTCATAAAGATGTTTCATGCAAAACCAAGACAATTTCTATGAATAAGTGTGAAATGATTATATTTGACATTGACTGATAAAAACAACCTCACCTACCTATTAGCTAACTAGTATTGGAGCCTATATACTCTATGCATGTTTAAAAATGAATTATTATTTGTTTGCTTATAATTGTATTGAAACATTCTTTATAGGATTTTGCAAACAGCAGAAAAATTAACTATCTATAAAAGAAAAACTTTGTGTAGAAATATTAATGAAAACTTTGCATTCTTTCGATTTTTTAGAATTCAGGTTATCGAAAGAATGCAAAGTTTTCATTAATATTTCTACACAAAGTTTTTCTTTTATAGATAGTTAATTTTTCTGCTGTTTGCAAAATCCTATAAAGAATGTTTCAATACAATTATAAGCAAACAAATAATAATTCATTTTTAAACATGCATAGAGTATATAGGCTCCAATACTAGTTAGCTAATAGGTAGGTGAGGTTGTTTTTATCAGTCAATGTCAAATATAATCATTTCACACTTATTCATAGAAATTGTCTTGGTTTTGCATGAAACATCTTTATGAATGGCTTTATGTCTTTCTGATGAGCTCCAGAATAAGGGCGAAAAACGTTTCAAAGGCTAAGCATTTCCAGGAAACAGAATGATAGATTTCATGAAAATGTAATCCATTGGAATGAACATTTTTTTAAGACAAGATAAATAAATAAATTCATTTTAGGTCTTTGTTCTCATTTTTAACTGAGTCTTCATAATCGTAGGGGGTTATGTGGATACTAGTTTAATCTGCATGGCCGTAGGGGACTGTGTGGATGCTAGTGTTAGAATGAGAATTGTCAAATAAGAAATTAGACAAATTCATTTTAGGATCTTAATTTGCTAGCATAACCAGAATTCAGGTTATCGAAAGAATGCAAAGTTTTCATTAATATTTCTACACAAAGTTTTTCTTTTATAGATAGTTAATTTTTCTGCTGTTTGCAAAATCCTATAAAGAATGTTTCAATAGGAATTTAGTTATCAAGCGCAATAGATAACATTATTGCTCGAGCTCTATAATATTATCTATTGTACTTGATAACTAAATTAATATTTGATATATACCAATTCTTTTTTCTGAAAATGCTTAAATTTTATATAATTAACTATTTTATCAAAATTTTTTTAAATATCTTGATAAATAACCGAATGAACATGAGGTCATAAAAATAACTGCAAAATTTTGGAACCAAAAATTATGAAAAAATTTCCTCGTACAGAAAAATGCCGTGCTTTACCGGGATCTACAATATTATTTATATAGTAGGCATATTTTCCAAGATATAATGGATTTAAAACTGGTATGGTCAAAATTTCCTTAAAAAGTAGGTCATTTTTCAATATAACTTAACAGAATTATAAAACCGTCCAATGTACATTATTCAAATTTCAGCGGATAATTTACAATAGACACATAATGAACACTTAATTTTTTCAATTTTTTTCGCTTCGCCATTTTTGAGACATTCGCGGTTAAACTGAGGGATCAATACATTTGAATCGTATATTAGTTTAAGTTGAGTTTATGCTACTTAAATAACCAAGTTAAGTATACTTGATTTACAATGTGTTTTTAATTTGGTTGACTTATGCAGCATTTAAAAAATTCATGATATTTAAATGATTATCAGTACAAAACAATTTTTATACCTGTACAAATTTGGTATCTGTCTTGATTCAGTTGTATTAATATCACCCACAGTAGCATGATTAGTTTTACCGTGTTATCTTGTGTCTCTACGTTTCTATAAGTATAATCCAATTTCTCACACGTCCCACTTGTGGTATATAGTGCAGTAAAATAAGACAAAAAAACGGGTTTAACTTCGAAATTCCGTATATATTTCTTCTCATTTATCTAGGCGGCATAAAAAGTGTCAACGCCTTTCACTTTACTGTAAAGATCAAAAACCCGACATTTTTTATACGGACAATAAGTCTGAGGTAAACTATAACAGGTCGTATCGTCTCCAACCTTTTTAAAATTTTCATAAATGCTACACGTCCACCCATTAAAAAATACCGCTGCTTTCTTATTGTTACAATTATTGCAAAATTAAATGATTTATTGAATTGTCTGCTAAATTCAAAAAAATGAAACCGGAAGAAATACTAGTAGGGTTTCCAAAATGACGGAATGATGAGGCAAATGTATGTATATTATTGATATTGTGTGCAAAATTTAAAGTACCTAGTGGGTTTTCGAGGTATCTGATTACGAGTATGAAGGTAGAAATAGGATTTTCTTCTAACTGCCGAAAGCGGATCGAGATAGAGTCCTGCGATTTACTCCATTCAATTCCTCTTGTCTTTCTTCTACGTACCCACGAGCTTTTTCAAATTTTTCCTAGGACTTTTTGGCACCGAAGGTAATATTTCACAAAACACATATCCACACGACAACCGATGAATTGTCTAAATGTTATTTGTGGCATTATCTTAATTTTTTTCCTTCTTCAATTCTTTGGGACTTCCTGCCACATGTATGTTTTCTTTCTAAGCGGTGCTAGGGGAATCTACAAAATATATCACAATTAACCAGTATGTTACTGGTAAAAAACCTCTACGCCTGTGACGTTTACGTCAAAGGATCAGTTAAAGGTTGGTTTTTTTTAAATAAACAACACAAATAAGTATAAAAACTTGAAATTAAATATTTCGATGACGTTTCGGAAATCTAATCTGTTTCCTTTTTCAAGGCTTTTTTTGAAAAATCTTTTTTGCTGTGTATGACAAATACACAGCTCTAGGAATGTTTGTTATATTCAATATCCATAGATACTTACTATTTACATAGAACTGTTGATATAGTTAACAGTTTTTTAGTTTCTATACAATGTTAAGTTTGTGAAGTTCTTCTTTTAACATTGGTAGCCAAGTTGTACAGACATCTACGGAACAATTCGACATAATAGCAGCCGTAGAAAAAAATGAGGATAATTGCGTGTCGAATTGTTAGACTACACCCTGAGAACTACGAATAGAATGAAATACCTAGAAACATACCTAACGAATCAACTAAAAAGGAGGGAGACAGTAAGGGAAAGGATCAAAACAGCCTACAGAGTCACAAGAGCTCTACTACCCTTCATTGAGAACAACAAACCACCATGGTGCCTAACCAAAAAGGTATACACGACCATCATAATGCCTACGATGATATATGAAGTCAAAAACGCAGCAACGACAAAGGCCAACAGAAGAAGCCTGAGAAGAGCTGAAAGGGACATTATCCAACTGCTAGCAAAAACAGAAAAACCACAAAAATGACAGAAAACGTCAACATTACTAGAGGGAAGAACAATAATCAAAAGAATAGAATCATACGTAATGAAATACTGGGGACACGTCCAAAGACGAGACACGACACACCTACTAAAGAAAGCGCTGCGAATGAACAGCAACAAACTGAAAATAGGGAGGTCATGCTACACATGGATTACAACAATCGAGAAGATTTTGAATAAGCTAGGAAAGGATTATACACATTGGGAAAAGTTGGCACAACAAAAAATGGAATACAATAAAGAAATATCAAGGATATACACACTGCCAGACTCAGAAACAGAAGAAACAGAAAGCTCAGAAGTAGAATAGGAGAGGAGATGATCACAGACAGAAACTAAGAAGAAACATATCACAAAAACCTGAAAGTAAAAAGAAGCACGAAAACCTAAAACCTAAACAAGCATCTCACAAACTTTCCATCCGATGAAGACAGAAAGAAAACAAGAAAAAACATCTCACAAACACCTACACGCTCCATCCTATACTCCTACCCCATGCGTCATGCGGCTCTCGCTGCTGACAACAAGCATGTCCAATGTCCAATCCAGCGTATGCAGCTGATCCGGCGGTATATAAAAGCTCCGGGGGTTTGTTCCGGCACACGGTGGGATGATCGGTGGACGATCGGGTGCGTGGTGGAACAAATCTCCATGCACCGGAATCGGCAGCAATGTCCACCTTACGCTGGCAAATCAATAAATCAATCAATCAGTCAATCAATTCATACATCTGGAAACCAAAACTTTGGGAGCGGTCAATTGAGCAGAGTAACTATGCAATAGTGGTACATAACCGTTCCTTTTGGTTTCCAGGTGTATGAATTTAAAAAAATATTTAAAAGTGAATTAT
This sequence comes from Stenurella melanura, assembly GCA_963583905.1. Taxonomy (NCBI): domain Eukaryota; kingdom Metazoa; phylum Arthropoda; class Insecta; order Coleoptera; family Cerambycidae; genus Stenurella; species Stenurella melanura. The sequence continues at coordinate 61,329,938 of OY757317.1, read as the reverse complement.
TTATTATTTGTTTGCTTATAGTAATGAAACATATTCTTTATAGGATTTTGCAAACAGTGGAAAGAAAAGCTATCTATGAGAACTAAAGGAAAAACTGTATATAAAAATATTAATGAAATCTTTGCATTCTTTCGATAACCTGACTTCTGGTTATGCTAACAAGTAAAAATTCTTATTTGCCATTCTCATTTTAACACTAGCATCCAACCTTGCTTAGCCGTAGGGGACTAGGTTGGATGCTAGTGTTAAAATGAGAATGGCAAATAAGAATTTTTACTTTTTAGCATACCCAGAAGTCAGGTTATCGAAAGAATACAAAGATTTCATTAATATTTTTACATATTGTTTTTCCTTTGGTTGTCGTAGATAGCTTTTCTTTCCACTGTTTGCAAAATCCTATAAAGAATATGTTTAATTAAAAAAGTATATTTTTTACTTTTTAGTAGTTTTTTAAAATAAAAGCTATTTCTTAAAAATATGTTTTATATTATTGTGTTGGCTCTTACGCACGTACTATGCAGCCATATATTAGACCTTAATTAACAAATTCAAATCTCTAGGGATTTGATCATACAAAACATTTCCTTACACGTCATTAACCTAAATTTTCCCTCTCTTTCGATTGGCGCAAGCAGTTGTTTCACTTATAATATCCCTAGTGCTTAAAAAAAATTTTTCGAACTATTCATGAACGACGGAAAATTTCCGGACATTAATTTAAGCTCGTGGGATATTTGGTACAAAAATTTCACACCTAAATATGTATTTTGATGTAAAACCAACTGTCAAATTTGACAGAAAAATTTTCACTCATTGATTTCGCTCAGGGAGGATAAAAATTTCCGGAAATTTTTTGGGTTGCTATGGTAACTTAACAAAAGCAAGCCTCTGATTGGTTAAAAAATGGTGGTGTGAAATTTTCGGTAAAATTAATAAAATTTATTCGCGAAAAACCGTACTTTTACGTCTTTTTGATTGATACAATTTATAAGAGAATGGAAAAAAGTCCGTCCTGTTACAAAGAATTCCGAAGCTGATTCCTCATTTTACTCCACTAATATGGAGTTGTCTGATTAATGTGATGTGTTTTATACTTCTTCTAATTTTTAAAAATACAGATATATTTTCATTTAAAATATGTAAACTGCATGTAGCAATGAATCGTGATATTTCACATTGTATTTTTATTAGTACGAAGTTCTACATCACCAACCATGATTTCCTTCATAAGGTACTTACAGACATGGTACATGAACGCTTTACTGTAATGTGTTTGGTTGCGATTGTAATGTAGGTTACTCAATTCATAATTCGTGCATAAACATTGCAAAATATGACCTCAGTTTCAGCAATAATTGAATAAAAGTGCCACTTGCAATGCTGTGAGATCATTAAACATTTTGAAAATTACTTACCTCATTTGTTTAACAAAAAGGATGCTAACAATGTAGTTTATCTAGATATAGAATAAAAGAGAAACTAATAAACTGCATGTTTACTTAAATGTTTACTGCTGTAATATACTACTGTAGTAAATATTCATAATAAGCTGTAATGAACGTTAATAGGTATTACCTATTATGGCGTCTATTTATAAAAAACGGGATGTTTTTTCTGAATTATTGCAAAAACAATTTTACAATCAAGTTATTATCATAATTTACAGTGAAATTAAAAAAATGTTATATTTCGATTTTTCTTTAGGTTTATTGAACGCGATTTTTTATTTTTATTAAATGTAATTGAAATCAATTACACAGGCCCACAAAATCTTCCGCCTTTCCTGACCCATGTTTTCCAATGTTTATATCAATGAACACGAATCCGGAGTCAGAATGGAGTAATCGTGGACAAATTTTCGAACTAAAGCCTGGCGGTTTTAGTTTTAGAAATGTTGGTATTTTAAACTACGATCTGTTCGGTATGATCGACCAAAATTTTGGAGGCACCGAAATATCATTTCTTTCATAGGGTAGAGTATTTTCTATTCTATGAAACATTATCCCATTCCCTACTTTTCAGGCCTTTGAAAATTAATAGATTTCAGATATAGATCTTCATTTGAAAGTTAAACAAATACAAAGTGTAATATGCGGTTTCTTTCGGAATCTCGAAATTTGCCTGAAAATTTCTAATTGCTATAACTTTTGATCATTTGAGGAGAAAATGACAAATAATAACTAAAAGCTAAGAGTTGATGCGCTAAAAGGCAAAGTTTGTCGAAAAGAGTAAAGCAAGAAAGCTTTTTCGAAAATTTGCGATTTTCGCTAGCGTATATCTCGAAAGATGTTGGAAATAGAGATAAAATTAATAGTAATAATCTTGTAGGAAATTTTGTCAGCTTTGATTTTGAATAGAATAGCCTTTTCGCTACAATGCACTGTTTTCGAAATATAAGCGATAAAGCAAAAACCGCTGCCTAAGGAATCACTACTTCCACATCCATATTTTTTCTCCAAGTCAGTATAAAGGAAACATCTTGACTATATTTGCACTCTGGTAAGTGGAAATTATTGGTCATAGAATTTTAACAATATTTGGGGCAAATGTCATAGTAAAATTTGAGTCGTTGGTTTCGTTACGTTAAAAATGAAGTTTCTAGCTTGCTGTATTTATTCTCCCCTATTGTGTATAGGAGAGAATAAATAGAGCAAGCTAGAAACTTACTACCTAACACCTCTACAACCGAATCATTTCAATCAGATGTTATTACAATACATACGTGTACTAACTTTCAAGAGAATATCTCAATTTTATGTAATCAATTTCTTTAATAATAGAGGGGAGGTGATGGGGGTGGAGGGGTTGAATATTATTAGAGAGAACTCTAAGGTTTCTAGTATATACACCAAATCCCAAGTTCCTGTAATCTTTCCAGCGTGTTTTACCTATTTTTCCCTATTTACCTCTACTTACCCCCTACTCCTTCAACGATATCAGGTCAAAATATATGCTGGAGGATGTAAAATACTATAAAAAAATTTGAGGCATTGGCTTCTGGTACATACACCGAATTTCAAGTTTCTGTACTCTTACCGCTTGCTTTACTTATTTCCCGCCATTTACCATCCAATCCTTCAGCGGATATGTTCAAAAAGCAATCCACAACCATATCTCATTATAATATATACGTGTACAAACTTTCAAGTGAAAATCTCAATTTAATTTTATCAACTCTTTTAATAAGGGAGTGGGGGTGCTGGGGGGATGGAAAATATTATAAAAAAAATCTGAGGCTTTCTCTTCCAGTATATACACCAAATCCCAAATTTCTGTACTCTTACCAGCTTGCTTTACTTATTTTCCCCTATATTTACCCGTATTTAATCCCAACACGTCAACGGAATCATCCCAAAATATAGTACAGTGCAGATGTCATTATAATACATACGTGTATCAAATTTCAAGTGAATATCTCAATTTTAATAATGGAGTAGGAGTGGTGGGGGGATGAAAAATATTATAAGAAAATTTGAGGCCTTGGCTTCTAGTACATCGAATTTCAAGTTTTTGTACTCTTACCAGCTTGCTTTACTTATTTTCCCCTATTTTACCCACAACCCTTCAACGGAATAATCCCTAAATATAATCTGGTTCCTGGTGTCATTATAATATATACGCATACCAAATTTCAAGTAAATATCTCAATTTTATTTTATCAACCCCTTTAATAATGGAAGGGCGGTGGGGGGGGGGGTGGCAAATATTGTTTAAAATTGTAAGGCCTTGGCTTCTAGTACATACACTAAATTTCAAGTTTCTGTACTCTTACCAGCTTGCTTTCCTTATTTCCTCCTATTTACCCCCACCCATTCACCGGATATGTTCAAGAAACAATCCAGTTATAGATCTCGTTATATTATATACGTGTACAAAATTTCAACTCAATATCTTAAACGGTTTCAGAGAAAACGTGCGGACAAAAAAGTTACAGACAGACAGGCCGACAGACCTACAGACCGACAGACAGACAGAATTTCTTTTCCTCTCAAATTTAAAATCTCGACATTTCATGATATTCTAAGCCCGTTTCAAGAAAAAAAAAAAAAGATTTTTTCTTACGATTACTGTATTTCCAATCCACTATGTGGATCTGGAAGTCAGAGGAGACCTCCTACGTGCCCTCTGCACCCTGCTTACCTCGTAGGTTTGGAGACCTTTAGACCTACGCGAAAGCAGCACTAAAAGAGCAATAGATTTAGCCGAACAAGCCCGAATGGGATTATATCTCATTTCATTATAATAAAAAATGAAACATTTTAAATTCGCTTTAATTATAGATATGATTAGACATTGCAGATCTTTAAATGAAAATAATGAGGAAATAACCCTTTCCCTAATTGAAATGCTTAATTCGAAGCTGAAGAAAATACGGTGAATATTGGGCAAAATGAAGATTTTGCCATACTTAACCCCCTAAACCCCACCCCTTTTAGTGTTAAATGATATTTTTCGTGTTTGCATATTTTTCTCATAAATATTAAGAAACGTGAGTTGGATGATATGTTATTATAGCAGGAAATACGAAAAATTTGGGCTTTGGTTCATCTTGATCCGTTCATAGTTAGTAAAGCTATTAACAAAAAAACATTTTTTTTCAACTGTACTTTGCTCCAAATATTGTTATAATAGGACTGTCATATTTTTTCATTTCTAAAAATCATATGGTATACCAGTTTTATTCTCTTTTTGTTTCAATGATTTCTCAGTGTTCTTGATTTTTCAAATCAGCCTCAAGCTGACAATGACACTCCCTGTGCATCTAGCCCACCACCACCACTACCAGCAGTCTCGTTCCGCTGGCGCTGTTATATTCATTTAAACAACGTACATGTTTTCCATAATCATAATAATAATAATGATAATAATAATAATAATAATAATAATAATGATAATAACAACAATTATTTTAACACGTTGACGGACACTGACGTCATATCTCGTCATTGTCCTTCGCTACAGCAGGGCAATTAAAAATATTGTGTTGAAATTGACACCATGATTAAAACCAGTATTAGTATACATAAGGAAATGCAACATATAGCTTTAAAATCAGAATCTTCTGAAGAATTAGATATATTGGAAAAGCAGTCTGCGTCATATAACGTCATGTCCCAGAAGAAGCATATTAACTACAGTAGGACACTGACGTCATATGCCGAATGTAAAAAAAAAAATAAAGACACGATTTTAGTATAAAAACTTTTAATAATTGAAATTACAACTACTTATCATCATCACTACAATACATAAACGTGTATTCTGGATCCCCTGTGAATCATCTGTATTATACGTATCGTGCCCTTTTATCTGGCGGAATCTTCGTCCTCACTTTCAAGCTCTTCATACCAACGAAGTAGTTGCTTTTCTTGCATCTCTTCCATTTCACACATGAATAAATTATAAAATATGCACAGGAATCAGACAGAAGCGCGCCAAACATGGTCCCTAAATCGCATGACCAAATTCTTTCATCACCAACAAACTATTAGGAATTTTGTAATTATTTTTTTACCCAAGGTGCCTAGTGGGACACTTCATACCTTAATACATGTAAAATTTACGTGCGTGATATGCCGACAAGCGTATCTAGAGCTCACTAAGCTTTTGCGGCATATAACATCAGTGTCCCTAGGGACACTGTGGGCGAGGCGGCTTATGCCGGCAGTGTCACGTTAGGCACATATCAATAAAAATGAGTGTCCTCGAATGTGATAATTGCTCTTATTATTATTATTGCTACTAATAATAATGGGTTAGTACTCTTTATAAAGGAAAACATGCGTATTAATAATTGCCTAGATAACAACATAACAAATATTGACCAAACAGATTTCAATGCCTATGTTAACGAAACGTATTATCCGATGATAAAGCGGTGTCGGTTGAAATTTCATTTCCGATGCAATACAACAAGGCTCAAAAAATTTACCACAGACCTATCACGCAAAATGGTCTAAATATGTTACTTAATAAATGCGAAGCACCGACTGGAATTTTGTAGATGCAAACAATATTAATGTAAACATTAAGTTTGAAAGGTTTCTGTCTATACTTGTTGACGAAATAAAGAAAGGTTTTCCTCTAAAATCAAAAAGGAGCAAAATAAATATAAAATTGACTGGTACAATAATGATCTACAATGCATGCGCGAAACTTTAAATCTGTTACGAGCTCTGCATATTCAAAACCCTAACGATGATAATCTGACTAACCAGTACAATACATATCGCAAATTATATAGAGGCAAAATAAAAGAAACCAAAAAGATCTCCAATGATAAATATATTTTAAGCTTAAATAATATATCAAAAGGCATATGGAATGTAATACATAGCAAACGTGAGGGTAGTCTTACAGTCTTCTAACGAATTTCGCTCTGATGACCTAAATTTATTTTTTGTAAATATCGTAAACGAAATAACTAATGATATTCCTAAATCAAATATTGATCCAGTTTGTTTACTTCAGTCAAATAACATAAAAAATAATAGAGTTTGAGTTTAACGAAATTACTACGACTAGATTGAGTGAAGCAATAAAAACAAAACAAGTAAAGATTATTATAAAATAAATATTAAGTAAAATCATAAAATTCGTCATGCGTACACTTATTAGCCCTCTCATTAAACTGTTGAACGAGTGCATAAAGGAGGTACTTTTCCCAGCTGTCTAAAAATTTCTAAAGTTATCCCTATATTCAAGAAAGGCGAGATAAATGATATGTAATTACGGCCCCATATCAACAATACCCATTCTTGGAAAGATCTTTGAAAAATTGTTACAGACAAGATTAAAGTATTATTTTGAAAAGAATGACCTCTTCTTCAGTGGGAAGTTTGACTTCAGATCAAAGAAATCAATGTCAGATGCTAAAAGTCTACTCTCGAATTACATCACAGATGCATATGAGAATATAAATTACGCAGGCTGCATTTTTTGTGACCTTTCGAAGGCATTCGACTGTGTTCGGCATAATATATTATTAGCAAAATTGAACATATAATGTGTAAATCCAAGGTCATTAAAACTACTTAAGAGTGATCTCGAAAATAGAAACCAAGTCACTGCTTACAACAACGGTATGACATCAACAATAGCGGGCATAGACCATAGAGTACCTCAGAGATCTGTCCTTGGACCCCTGTTATTCTTAATCTATGTCAATGACTTACCACAATATCTTCCATATGCTAAACTTGTGCTATATGCAAATGATTCTACTAAAGTGAATTGTAATGAGAATCAAATTGAGTTAAAAAATATGCTGCAAACACAGTCGACTACTTCCGAGTTGTTCGAAGCCAATGTCTTATGTTTAAATTATGCCGAAACGGCAAATATGATATTATCTGCTCGCTATATTGAACGGTATGAAATCCCAGATAACGTAAAATTTGTGAGAGTAGTTCTTGACCCAAAACTGTGTTAGAATCAACATGTAGACCATGTTTCAAAAAAACTTCCAAGGTGTGTTTATGTGATAAACAATCACATAGGGAAGTATCATTAAATGTCATTAGGATAGCCTATTTTTCATTATTCCAAGGCACTTTTTCTTATGCAATTCTACCTTGGGGGCATACAGCTCATTTAGATAGAATATTTCGTTTACAGAAACGTATTGTAAGATCGATTTCAAGTCTTGGATATAGAGATGACGTAAAATACAAATCCATTGAACATGGAATATTAACAGTTCCTTCATTTGATATCTATAGATGCTTGATATTATGTTAAAGAAAACCTAAACGATTACGCCACTCATAATAATAATAATAATAATAATAATAATAATAATTTATTAATCCTGTCGATCACAAATACATGATATAGGATAAGTCAATAATATATAAAATAAGTATAAAATATAATATAAATAGAATATAAAAAATGTATACACTAATAAAGTATGTCATTAAATAAAACGGTATGTAAAGCTATACATAAACACTTAAAAAATATCACCAAATAAGGGTACAATTACGAACACGCACAGAGTATAAAAACAATGGAAGAAAAAAACTGTTAACAAATACACGTTGATTACGGCAATAATAATATTAAAAAAAAGATCAAGAGAGAATGTACAATCACAAACTTCTATCAGCATAATATTCATTTAAAGAATAATAGCTCTTATCTATTAATAATTTTTTAAGTTCTAATTTAAAATATTTAACTTGCATGCCCTTGTATTTACTTGGCAAATGATTGTAAGCTTTTATAGCCAGATATTTGGGACTTTGTTCATATTTTGTCAGTCTATGTATTGGTATTTCTAGTGTTGTGCTACTTCTTGTATTATGGGAATGATAATTATTAAGAGTGTTCATATTTAGTTCCGTTTTAGCATACATTAATAAATTTAATAACAAAGTGCAGGGTAATGTTAATATTCCCAATTGTTTAAACAACGTTTTACAGCTATCACGCTTGTTTGATCCGGTAATAAATCTTACGGCTCTTTTTTGCAATTTAAATACTCTAATACTGTCACTTGCTGCTCCCCAGGCAATTATTGCATAAGAGATTAAAGAGTGAAAATGTGCGTGGTAGTACATAATTAAAACAGACCTGTCAACATCATCACGTCACTGATTTAAGCAATAGCAAACTGGAGCAATACGTTTACAAATACTGTCAATATGTGTAGACCATGAACAGCTGTCTGATATATATAGACCTAGAAATTTTACAGTTTGCTCTTGCTTAATAGTACCAGTACTTGTTTTTATTAAAAGACTCTCCTCATATTTTTTCTTTAGGGAGCTAAATCTTAGAAATATAGATTTTTTATTATTTAGAATAAGCCTATTTTCGGTAAACCATTCGTTAGCTTGTGAGAGCTTTATGTTAGCTTTGTTTACAGTATGTCGTATATTGGAATCCGATATTAGGAGAGATGAGTCATCAGCAAATAGAATAGAGTCATCCACAGTAAAATCATTTACATAAATAATATATAGTAAGGGACCTAAAACTGACCCCTGTGGTACTCCTGTTGAGGTTTCAAGGATATCAGACTTGAAGCCATTAATTTCGACAAAGTGTGTTCTACCGCGTAGATAACTCTTAAACCAATTTAGTGGTTCACCTCTTATACCATAGCTCTCCAGTTTTCTTATAAGGCTAGTATGACATACAAGATCGAAAGCTTTACTCAGGTCAAGAAAAATACCTACACTTTTTTTATCTTTATCTAAGTTATCATACAAATGGTTTAAGAAGTGTACAATAGCAGTTGTCGTAGAGAGACCAGCACGAAAGCCGAATTGATTACTGTTTAGTAGCTTATGTTTATCAAAGAATTTCGAAATTTTCTGGGCCACATATTTTTCAAATATTTTAGAGAAAGAACTTAATATAGATATTGGTCGATAATTCTCCACTTTTGAGTTACACCCTGACTTAAATAATGGTACTGTTTTAGCAACTTTCAATTTCTCTGGGAAGATTCCTTCATTTAAAGAACAATTTAATAGTTCAGTTAAAGGTTTCAATATTGGCATTATACATTTCTTTAATAAATTCGTGCTAATATTGTCCATACCTGATGAATTTGAATTCTTCAGATTTTGCACAATACTTAAAATTTCATGTTCGGTTGCGGGTTCAAAGAAAAATGAGAAGGGATTTTGCTTTATGTGAATTTCATGAGAATTGTGTTGAGATCGATCAGGTAGCAATAAATTAGGTACGTTGTTAAAATATTTATTTAGATGATTACCTACTACATAACTATCATTTGTTAGAACATCATTTATGCCTAAAGTGATTTCATTCTTATGTTTATTGTTATTCGGTCTGATTATGTTCCATGCCATTTTTGATTTATTTTTAGTATTAGCAATTAAGTTATTATTATACATTTTCTTAGCTTTTTTTAAAAGTTGTCTATAAATTGATTTGTATTTTTTATAATAAAGTTTTATTTTTTCATCTCCTTCTAAAGTCAGAATGTATAAATCTTTTAACTTTTTTGATGATATTTTTAAACCATTTGTTATCCACTGTTTAGAAGAAGTTTTATTGCTATCTATAATTTTAGTTTTGACTGGGAATGCAATTTCAAAGTAGTACACAAAAATATCACAGAACATTGTGAATTTGGTATTTGCATTACATGTTCTTGAATTTAAAATATCACTCCAGCTCTCGTTCTTAAGTAATTCACAAAAGTGGCGAACATTATGAGGATTATTTAATTCTCTGTACGTAATACGTTTTTTATTAATCTGCTCATTTTTCATTGAAACCGATATTCTTTGAGCATTGTGATCACTAATACCATTATTTATAACTGAACTTTTATATGATTTTTCTTTTAAATTTACACAAATATTATCAATGCACGAATTGACTCTAGTACATTCCATTATGGTAGGTTTAACACAATACGAATGAAGAATATCCAAAAGATCCGTGCGATTTTTAGAAGGTAAAATAAAATTTATGTTAAAATCGCCGCATATTATTATATCATGTTGTTTATGATTTTTCAGTAATAAATTTAGTACTATATTTAACTTGTCTAAAAAAATGGGAACATTTCCATCCGGGCTTCTATATAATGTCAAAATTAGGATGAACTCATTTTCTTTTACCGTGCACTTTATTGCTGAACATTCAAAATCTTTTTCTATAGAGAGATTACTTACATATTCTAAATTTACATATTTCAACTCATTTTTTACATATATGCCTACACCACCATTTTTTAAATTTTCCCTACAAAAATAGCTACCTAAACAATACCCATCAATATTTATGGATTGAATTTGATCTTTTTTTGCCCAACACTAAGAGACACAAAAAATATCGCAATTTATGTTTTTTAAAAATAATTCCAACTCTAAAAGTTTGTTACCAATACATTGGACATTTTGATGTACTATATTAACACTATTTTCTCTAATTGTACCTCTAAAAAATTGCCATCGGAAGCCGTATCAGGACAATTTGCTCTCATCGATTCTTTACTATTTTTTCCTGTAGCTACGGATGTATCCATTATGCTTTTTCGAATTTCGGAAGCCATTGAAGATTTAGATGTTCCGTACTCTTGACTATTCCAATGTAAAACAGCATCATCACTAATTTTAATAAACGTTATATTTTTTTTCATGTACGGTGCAGAATAAATAGTTTTTAACATAAGAGAGGCAACCATTCGTCCATTGAATTTATTAGAATTTCTAATATTGATTTCTATGTAGCTAACCAGTCCCTCTGAATAATTATTATATTTCGTTAAGAACTCATTTAGTTTTGTATTAAATTTCATAATGTGGTTATTTATAATTGTTCTTGTGTAGTGAACATAAGGTACTGATGCAAATAATATGTTTGTATGAGAGCAGGCCTTAAGCTTATTAAACGAAAAGAAGGTGTAGTGTTATTTTCTATATCGTTTAGTCCACCTATTATAATTACAAAGTCCTCTAAACTAAAACTACTTACTAACGATACCATATCTTCCATTATCTGACACAACAATGCTCCAGGTTTTGTTATTGACTGTATGTCATAACACCTTTGGTCAACTAATTTTCTAATTTGCCAGTTAATATTTCTGTCATCAGTAAGTAACAGGATTTTTCTCTTCCTAATATCTTTACTTGCAGTTAAGTTTACTTTGGTTTCACCCCTTTCGTAGTTTGAGTTTGGTAGATTTGAATTTTCTCTCATGGTGCTTTGTCCCTCGTCATTCTTACAAGTATTTGAGGTATCCTTATTTTTATTCGACCCTATTATTTCATTCTTTTCTGTTAAATCAATGAACGTTGAACAGTGTTGTTTATTATCAGATTTTTCGGAGTTTGTTTGTGCACTAGTTGTAGTTGTAGTCATTTTTTTTGTTTTATTTTCATTACTTTTATGTTTTGGTTTTGATACGCCACTGCCTATCGTTATTTTTAAGTCAGTTGATGTAGATACCAATTTATAGCTTTTACCTTCATATTTTGTTTGTGTACTGTTAGTTTTTGTAACTTTTTTGCTAGCTTCTTGTTTTTCACGGTAGTCTCTTATCTGATCTCTTAATTCCTTAATGATGTTTTCTTGAGCGGTAATTAATTTATTCATATCTTCCTCACATTTTGTGGCTTCTTGAACAATTAAATCTCTTTCTGTTTTCAGTCTTTGTATATATTTTGTTTTCATTTCACCATCACTGGCTAACTCGTTAATAGTTTTTTCCAGAATACTTTTTTCCTCACAATCAGAGAAAGAAAAACTTGTATTATCACTGTCACAACAAACTATTTTATTGTCTTTCACAAAACGAATCTGGTTTTTAAAACGATGTAAACAACTTTTATGAAAGATGCTTGAACATTTAGTACACACATAATGGATAAATTGTTTTGTTTTACAACACTTATAACTAATTAGACTCGCACAACGTAAACTTGCGACCTCATTGCTCGCCATTTTTACTACTTAGGGATATACACGACCATGATACAAGGTTCAATAATAAGATATCATTGAGATATCTACGATTAGAAAAAAGTAAAAATGGGGTTAACTATTATGGTTGGGTGGGTAACTATTATGTCTTGGTTTTTGCATGGAACATCACGTGAGTGGCTTTGCGCCTTTCTGATGAGCTCAGAATAAGAGCAAAAAATGTTTCAAAGGCTAAGCATTATATATATATATATATATATATATATATATATATATATATATATATATATATATATATCATGAAAGTGTAATCCATTTGAATGAACAATTTTCCAAAGGACGAGGTATGTAAATAAATTCATTTTATGCCTTTGTTCTCATTTTAACTGAATCTTCATTGCCGTAGGGGGTTATGTGGATACTGGTTTATTCTACATAGCCGTAGGGGACTCTGTAGAAACTAGTGTTAGAATGAGAATTGTCTAATAAGAAAGACAAATTAATTTTAGAATTTTAATTGCCAGCATGACCAGAATTCAGGTTATCAAAAGAATGCAAAGATTGTAAGTCAATAATTTTACAAATAGTTTTTATTTTAGTTTTCATAGATAGTTTTCTTCTGCTGTTTGCAAAATCCTATAGAAGAAGAAAAATATGTTTCATTACAAGTATAAGCGAACAAAAAATAATTCACTTTTAAAAATGCTAATCGTGGAGCTACCATCTCTGTAAAACGCGCGAGTCCCAACACGCGCCTTTTCACGGAAAACAGTGGAACTTTTAATTTTAGACCCATTTTATACTAGGTCATTTTTGCGAGGGACGAGGTATAGGCTGTCGGTGAGCGTCGGAAAAGTCGAAAGAAACGTTAGGCCTAATAAAAGTTGTGAAAATATATTCGTTGTATGTACTTTTTATAATGAATTTTTTTGCCGCACGAAGTAGAGTTGTAAAAAAAGATACGGTTTTTCTCGAAAAAAATTGGAATAGAAATTTCTTTGGGTTGTGAGAAAACGTAATTTTCAAATGGCTGTCACAGTTTGTTTGTGGTCAGATTGGACTTGAAATTTCGACTGTATGTCAAGTACCCCCAAAAGATCTTAAAATTAAATTTGGCGCACGCTTAAGCCATTTGTTGCAGTCTGACAATCCTGTCAAAAGAAAATTTACACATAATTATAAAACTATCGATGTGTTCAATTCTTGAAAACATAATTGTTATCAAAAGAATATTTTTAAATTAAATTATCTTGAATAATTTATCAACAGAACTTATGTTAACAACAATAATTAATAACAAGACGTAGCTGTAATAGCCAGAAAGACCTATGGAATAATACTTTTGAGCTTGTGTATGTGGACAACTTTCACAACTTGGTTATATCTAATCAGAAAAGATATGGAAAATAAATAACTTTGTTACTAACATTATCTTTGAAAGTTGAGTTTTAAATGATTATCTTTTAAACATACAAAGCTTCAGAAATATTTTCAAGAAACTACGAAGTCATGGAGGATATTTTGGACACTGAGTTAGAGTTACATCTGAAACTTTCTCGAGATTCTAACTATTTTATTATAATCTTCTACGATAATGGTTGTACAAGAAAGATTGAAGTACCAAAATATCAAATCAAGAACACAAATTAAAGTATCATAATAATCTAGAACAACTTTATATGGTAACAATTAATCATAGTCGATATTTTACACGTCAATATTGAAACTCACATAATTATCTATTTATTAAAGGTTGCATAGATCACGAATTTTAATATATAATTGAACTAAAAGTGGAACAATATCTATCCATCTTAATTATTTACAATAAACGGTATTTCATTAGTTTAATTAGTTTTAGGTACTTCATCAATACATAGCAAGGTTAGGACTTGAACAAATATTAAGTAAGTATATTATTTTTGTCAGTACTTTTATTAAAATTAACCTCAAAGATTATATTGAAAAGTATGATACAAACAGGATGTGCTTGTAATAAATTAAGCGTGTTATTTCAGTCACCTACAAATTAAAGATAATTTTTCGTCAATTATTATTTAAACAGTATGACTACATTTAGTTATAAATAGGATGAGCCTTGAGCTTCAAAAATTGTCTTCATAAATGTATTTTAATTTTTTAAAGCACTGATGAGGTAAGTGTACGTTTTAGTGATAATTTAGATATTTAATTAATACTTAAAGTAGTTATAATTATCATTTGTACCGGATAAAAACATCCTTGACTATAAATCCACCAAAAAATTCACTTAAGCATATAGCACGAAAGTATTATTCTAGAATGATATGAAATTTGCTTGTTTACAGAGGCGCGTTTAGGCCTAGGCGTGCGCCTAGGGCCCCACTTTTCCAGGGGCCTCCATTTCCCGATTTATTGAGGTAAAAAAGCGATGTAAAAATTTTGTTTCTTTGTTATGTCGTTATTTATTTTTGCTTTTCCGATAGCAATAATGATAATTACAACTATCATGAAATACATTTCTTCCCTTTTCCATATCATCCTCATCAGATCTCAATTGCAACAAAAATAACAAAATAAGAATGGTTCATGCGAGTATGTGTTCACGAACATTTGTCGTTTATTTACATTTTACATCATTTGAATTTGAAATCATTTTATAGTTCTTCCTTTCGATTTCAATTTTTTTCATATTTCAATGTAAAAGTCTATAGGAATTTATTATTTCTGTTTATCGTGTTAGAATATTCTTGAATATTCATTTTTTTAAATCTTTATTCACTGTATCACACTGAAAAAAATATGTTCGTAATATTAATGAATCGGTTCATCGACTGAAAAGTGATGAATCCGTTTATTAATATAATGTACGTTTACATAGTAACAATAAATGTGTACATTGTCTTAATGAACATATACATTATATCAATAAACAGTGAACTTTCATTCATTTCTCGAACATGTTTTTTTCAGTGTATTAAAAAAAGATGCAAATTAACAGACCAATTTGGCAATTCCTCAGACGTTACTATTTAAGTTTCAGCAGTCGGCACGTGCCAGATGACGAATCAGCTTTTCGGTATATATCACATTAATGAAAATAAATCTACTGATAATGATGATGCGAAAATTCAAGAACCTGAGACAGAACAATCTAGAAAACCCAAGAAAATAACTGAGAAAATTTTGATTTTGAAACCAGTGATGAGGACTGTGGAAACTAAGAACCATTAGGAAACGATTCTAGTGAATCTGTCGATGATGAACAAATAGAAAAAGAATCTGAAAATAAAGAAAATTTGGAAAAAGAGTATGACGATGCAAAAAAAGCTAATAATCAGTGCACTACAATAATCAATGCATTAGTATCAACCTATAGAGGCGACATAGATTCCGAACTATCTCCAGATAAATTGCATCAATTTTTTATATATGCCGGCTTAAGTCGCCTGCTGAAATTTATAAAGGACCCCGCAGTTTTCTATAGTAAAAATGTGTTTCAGTCGATAGTTCTGAAACTTGGGGAAAATGTTGTCCTGGGCCCCCTGATTAAAATTCATTTTGATCACTAGTTCGACCGAATTCGATTTTTTTTATTTAGAGACGATTGAAACTGTGAACATCTGCGAAGGTCTGCTTAATTGTTTCATAAAAATTCTGAAAATATTCATACTCCTTTTTTGGAGAAAGATAAACATCTTTTGTTTCTTCGTGTTTTTTTTCAAAATGTTTCCTTCTCCCGGAAAAAAATAACAAAGAGAAAAAAAAATATTTTTTTACGGGAAAAGGAAGCACTTTGAAGAAAAAGTTGAAGGGGCATAAGCTGATTATTTTTAGCTAAAGAACGTGCCTGAATATTTTGTGATCTTTCTGAAGTAGAAAAAAATAAAATTTTTAGGGAAATTCTCAGTCGAAATTATTTTTGTCTAAGAAATTCTGAAAACCGGAAAATTACAAAAAATACTTTTGTTTGTTTGTTATTTTTTTCCGGGAGAAGGAAGCACTTTGAAAAAAAATGCCTAGAGACAAAAGATTCTTATTTTTCTTCAAGAAATGAACATGAATATTTTCAGAATTTTTATGGAACATTTACGCAGACCTTCGAAGATGCTCACAGTTTCAGTCGCCTCTAGATAAAAAAATCGAATTCGGTCGGACTGGTGGTCACAGACAATTTTAATCAGGGGGTCTAGGAGAATATTTTCCCCAAGTTTCATGACAATCGACTGAAACCTATTCTTACTATAAAAAACTGCGGAGTCCTTTATTCTCAATGTGTTGCAGGCGACATTTTTTAATGTTGATACCCTTTTGTGTTTTTACTTGACCATTCAGGTCAGTAATTCCTCATGTAAACGCACTTTTTCGGCGCTCAAAAGAATTAATAACTACCTACGAAGTACTTCGGGGCAACAGCGACTTCAAAATTTGCCTCTTCTGTATACTGTATCAGAGGAAACACAAAACTGTGATATCAAACGTTCCAATTAACAAGTTTGCTAACATATGAAGCCGGAAAAAAATAATATGATAATATGTATTTGTAAAAATATACTTGCCTTCAAATCTTTAGATCTAATATGTTTTTAATCGAGGGGCCCTCAAATCTCACAGCGCCTAGGGGCCCAACTTATCTAAACGCGCCCCTGCTTGTTTAGCTGGATTATTTAGATATTTTAAATACTTAATTTCAATTAGCTTTTCTTAATACTTTATGTATCCTCCTACACAAATTTTGAGAATGGTGCCTTCGGAATAAACTCTTAAGTGTGAACTCCATAATACTTTGCGAAGTTATACAGGATATAACGACAATTTTCAATTATATCACTTCAAGGTTTAAATCCTCGTTAGAATCTAGTTTGCTTTATTATTCAAATATATTTGTCACATAGTTCGACTTATTTTACACAGCCATATTACATTTAGAAAAAGCATGTGATTAGATCACAGAAAAATATTAGCTGACTATCGTCGAACAAAAATGTTGAAACTTCTATAAGTAGATAATCTCAGAAATCCTTAATAATAGACAAAAATACTCCATGTTTACTGCATTTACTGCACGTTTTAATATAATCGTTGCACATTCTATGGAATATTCTCCACAATGTTTTTGTAAATAATATTAGTTTTAGTTTAATTACGAAATATACATTTTTTTAAATTTAAATAATTAATAATTTTATTGTTTGTCGATCAACTTTGTTTAGAAACAAGAGGGTTCATTATCTGGCTCACGTGAACTTACTGTCCAATTTCAATACAATCGGACTTTTCATTCTTAAGTTATCGTGCTTACAAGAAACGAGACGAACGAACAGACAGAGAGACAGACAGATGGACAGACAGACAGGCAGACGGGCGGAAGTTGTTCAGAACTCGATCACTACACAGTGACATGAATTTTTTTCTCTACGAGCGATATTACCGATTTAAGAAATGTACTGATAAAATGCAATATACTCTTCGTTTTGTATTTGCAAAGAGTATAATAATGCCAGGCCTACAGCCAAAAATAAATTGTAGAGGGTGCCAGTTACTTTATAATTTAGAAAAATATGCAAAATAGACCCAAATATTTCTAGAGAGTGCCGAGCACCCTATTACTTCCACATCCACGTGGTGGATTGCAGGTATAGTAATCGTAATAAATTATTCATTTTTTTTTTTTGCTTGAAATGGGTTTAGAATGTCATGAAACGTCGAGATTTAAAATTTGAGCGAAAAACATTTTTCTGTCTGTCTGTCTGTCTCTCTGTGGGGTCGATCGGTCGGTCGGTCGGTCGGTCTGTCTGTTACTTTTTTGTCCGCACGATATCTCTGGAACAGTTTAATATATTGACTTGAAATTTTATACACGTATCTACTATAACTAGATCTGGAACTGGATTGTTTCTAAACTTATCCGATGAAGGGTTGGGGGTAAATAGGGGTAAATAGGAGAAAATAAGTATAGCAAGCTGGTACGAGTACAAAATTTTGGGATTTGATTTTTATGCTAGAAGTCAATGCTTCAGATTTTCTAATAATATTTCCATCCCCCCGCACCACCTCACTCCATTATTAAAGGGGTAGATAAAACAAAATTGGAACATTCGCTTGAAATTTGGTATATATTATAACGACACGTGGAACTAGATTAGAATGTGAAATGATTCCATTGAAGGGTCGGGGTTAAATAGGTGTAAATATTGGAAAATAAGCAAAGGAAGCTGGTAAGAGTACAGAAACTTGGGGTTTGGTGTATGCACTAGAATTCAACGGCTTCAGATCTTTTTATAATATTTTTCTACTCCCCTCCCACCCCCACTCCATTATTAAAGGGGTTGGTTAGGTTGGTGATAAAATTTATTTTTTCGTGATGAAATTTCGGTGAGAAAAGTAAATGGTAAGTGGATACTTAATACTATTGATTTTCAAGATTTTTTTTTGCCAAATTGGATTCGGGGGTTGAGAAAATGAAAAACGCCACAATTATCAGAGAATGATGAAAATTCGATGTATTGAGACTTTTCATGGTCGACTGTAATTTTTAAAAGAATCCGGAATGCGGTTTTGAAAGTGGTCGGATGCGATTTTTTGTTGTTGATGTTTTGATGAGCAAAAGTATCAAATCACGTTTTTGGCAGTATGTGGATGAATCTGTGGATTTTTAAGAATTTTTGACCTAGCTGGATTTGGGAAAATGGGAAAAAATTATAAATATTAGTCTACCGACGCCTAGCGCCGTTTCTGTATAACTTGTGTATTTGATAAATGTTCTTACCTTAGTCCATGTTCATGTATTTTCATTTCGGCGTCAACGCCGACGGACGCCTAGCGTCGTTTTTGTAAAACTTGAATATTTGATAAATTACGATATCTAGATTCATATTCTTGCATTCCTACGTCTCAACGCCGACCGACGCCCAGCATCGTTTCTGTAAAACTTGTGTATTTGATAAATTTTGATATCTAAATGCATGTTTTTGCAATTTTATGCCCCGACGCGGACCGACGCCTAGCGTCGTTTTTGTAAAACTTGTGCATTTGATAATTTTGATATCTATCTTACAGTTTTACGTCTTGACGCCGACCGACACCTAGTGTCGATTTTGTTAAACTTGTGTATTTTAGAATGTGGTGGCAGTATTCTTGAATTTCAAAAGAGCATTGGAAACAATTGATAGAAATATTTTGATCAATAAACTTAAATATTACGGCATAAGAGAAACTATGTTAGAATGGTGTAAAAGTTACTTGTCTAATAGGTTACAATATATAAAAGTAAACAATAAGACTATGTGTACTTGATGTACACATAGTGGTGTTCACAGTGCCATTGGTAAAATGAATGGCGAATTAAATAAACTGTCAGGTTATCTAAACACTAATAAATTAAAATTAAATATAAGTAAAACCAAAGCAATGATTTGTACTAAGAAATATAATTACTCTAAATTAAATATGAATAATGTTATTTAATATAGTCTTTGGTAACAACAAATGAGAATTGATAACAGAAATCAAATATTTAGGCTTCATGATTAGTAACGATTTAAGTTTAAAAACACATTTTGTGCATGTACAAAAGAAAATATCGAAAAAATTGTTTTTCTTATCCAGAATTTCTAAATATTTAACGTTAGCAATAAGCATAATAATTTTTAAAACAATAATACAGCCTCACTTCGATTATTGTGCGAGTATCCTAAATTTTCTTAATAACAACAGCATGCTGTATTACAGAAACTGCAGAACAGAGGATTGTGAATTATATTAAGATGCAACAGACTTACACCTATTAGAACAATATTAAGTATATTAGAGTGATTAAATGTGAAACAACGTTTAAAATATTTTACTTCAATTTTTATATCTAAGATTTTAAATGGTTTACTCCCTTCTTATTTCAATAAATGTATTGCTTTTAATAATCAAGTACATAGTCACTCAACTAGATTAAATAGTCATCTACACATTGCAAGGAAAAAGTGTACCAAACATATGCACACATTGTTTTCTGATGGTTGTCGGGAATATAATATGTTACCAAATAAAGTCAAAGAAAGTGCCAACTTGATTGCATTTAAACAAGGGTTATTAGTTAAAAGTTTATAACATGGCACCCATGCACATTATTATTTTTACTATTTTATTCTCTTTCATACTTTTTACTAGTTTTTATATTTTGTTAGTGCTTTTAAACGTAAGAATGTCGTTATAAATTATTGTATTACGTAGAATGTGTCGAAGACATGTATTAGGTTGTGCTATTTCAAATAAAGCTTATTATTATTATTATAAATTTTGTTACCTGGATTCATATTCTTGCATTTTTACGATTCGACGCAGACCGACGCCTGGTCTCGCACTTGTAAAACTTGTGTATTTGATAAATTTTGATACCCAGAATCATACTCTTGCATTTTAGCGTCTCTACGCCGACCGACGACCAACATTATTTTTGTAAAACTTGTGTATTTGATAAATTTTGATACCTAGATTCGTGTTCTTGCATTTTTACGAAACCCAATTTTTTGGGAAATATTAATGTAAAGTCCATTACAATTACTTCTGTGTAACTTTGGTACTTTTTATCCGCAGGTTGAAACAAATTGAAAATTTCTTAAACTTTATTTCTATCCCCTGTACATTTTGCAGATTTTGTAAATATCATGTCAGTCTTGAAAGTTAGCCAAGTTCATTTTCAATGTCTTAACGAAGCTTGCTAAATTGCAACTTGCAAATTTTATATAATATTTTCCATCCCCCCACCACACCACCCCATTATTAAAGTGGTTGATAAAATAAAATTGAGATATTCACTAGAAATTTGGTACACGTATATGTATACTATAACGATATCTGGAACCAGATTATATTTTTTTATGAGATCTGTCTCAAGTATTATTAAAATTCTACGACCAATTATTTCCACATACCAGAGTGCAAATGTAGTCAAAATGTTTTCCTTTAAAGAGAATTGCATGGAAACGTGGAAGTAGTGATTCCTTAGGCAGCGATTTTTTTACTTACCACTATGTTAAGTATGGGGAAAGTATTATAAAAATATCTGTCTCTCATCTGCTGTCAACTGTCTGTCGCCTGCCATCTGCCATCTGTCGTATCATGTTCATCATCTACTATTCTCGTCAACCATCTATCTGTAAGCGCACCTAAAGCTCAAAACCACTGGATCAATATTGCTCAAATTTTTATTGTTGGTAATAAAATGAACAATACTTTTTTCTCTAAAATAGCTCCAGCTATTTCGAGTCATAGTTACATCGAGCCATTAAATTATTGACACTCATTATAAAGCTACAGTAGCTTCTCTCCCATCTCTTTAGAGGACGATATCATATAGTAATGTGCAATGAAATAAATTATATTTATAGAGTTACACCATAAGTTTAACGTTCAGATAAATTATATTTAATATACCACAACTGACATTGACGATAAATATTGTTTTACAACACCATCCAATAATGATTCGACTAATTATTATTACGCAAGCCAAGATTTTACTCTCCGGACAATTGGCAATACTAATAAAGTGTTAATTATTATAAATAAAAATATTATTTATGATCATGGGTTTAAGCAGCACAGAAAAGTTTTTAGAATATATATTACGGTTTTGGAGCATGTTCCCTAAAGTAAAAAATCTTCATTTCTTCAGAAAAAAATTATGATGACAGTTGATTCTCTTAGTCCACTGTCAAGTGAAAATGTTCCGAAATCCCGACATAGAAAACTGGATGGTGTACCGTAAAGAGCCTTTATTTCAAACTCTCCGGTAGATGACTATTTCCCGGACTCATTTGTGGCCGGTAAATCGAACATTACAGTACCTGATACCATAATGTAACACGTTACGATATCAGATACTGTAATGTGTTACCTAATCATACCTAATATTGTTATTAGTAAGCAATTATTTTTTAGTTTTGACTTTTGGCTTAAAAATATAAGAAATAAAATATTTAAATATACAGTTTTAGCAATTATTTAATACAAGAAAAGAGTGTTTTCCTCCTAAATCTCCATAATACAAAACAATGCAAAAAACCGCTGCCTAAGAAATCTCTACTTCCACTTCCAGATTTTTCATCCCAGTCACTTTAAAGAAAACATTTTGACTATATTTGCACTCTAGTATGTGAAAATTACTGGTCATAGAATTTTAATAATATGGCAGATGTCATAGAACAATATTAGAAAGTAATCTGAGAACTTAGTTTCTAGTATATACACCAAATCCCAAGTTTCTGTACTCCTACAGCATGCTTTACTTCTCTTTCCCCATTTGCCTCTACTTACCCCCACTCCTTCAACGGAACTGTGTCAAAGTATAATCTAGTTTCAGATGTCGTTATAATACATACGTGTGCCAAATTTATATTATAAAAAAACTGAGACCTTGTTTTCTAGTACATATACCGAATTTCAAGTTTCTGTACTGTTACCAGCTTGCTTTACTTATTTTCCCCTATTTAACCCCCAACCCTTCAACAGAATAATCCCAAAATATAATATAGTTCCTGATGTCATTATAATATATACGTATACCAAATTTCAATATCTCAATTTTATTTTATCAACCCCTTTAATAATGGAATGGGTGGTGGTGGGGGGATGGAAAATATTTTTAAAAATTTTAAGGCCTTGGCTTCTAGTATATACACCAAATTTCAAGTTCCTCTCCTCTTCTCCACTACGTGGATTGAAGTAATTATGGTTTGGTGATAGTTATTTATTTGACAGTGACAAGCTAAAGACATTCATAATTAATTATATTAAACAATAGCTATAGCATCGTTGATGCAATTGTTAGATGATAATCTACTACAATACGAACTTCCAGAACAAAAATCTTACCTACAAATTTTTGAAGGATTGAAAAATGTTGGTACATACTTTAATAAGAATGTCCCCCTAGAAGCAGAGCGTAGGACCGCCCTTGTCAAATACTTTGTGATTAAGAAGAAGATGTTAGACGAAACCATAAACTATTTTAATTCAAATTTTAACGAAACGTTTATAATCATCTCGCTTAAGGTGGCCATTCCCTAGAAAGAGACATCCGATAGGGAAATATTTACTATTTTTAGCTATAACTTTTTTTTCTTAGTACGTATATTTAAAAAAACTAGAAGGGTACCTAAGTAGAACCATAACAAGACTATTACTATGAATTCTCACTTAATAATTTCAGTAGTTTGCAAAATAGCTCATAGTATTAGTCTTGTTATGATTCTACTTAGGTACTCTTATAGTTTTCTTAAATATACGTACTAAGAAAAAAAAGTTATAGCTACAAATAGTAAACATTTCCCTATCGGATGTCTTTTTCTAGGGAATGGCCGTCTTAAGCTGTGTTTTATTTTCCTATTGCCTATCCCTAATTAGGAACTGTAGCTTTGAATTCAATGAAAGCACCAAGTTCCTTAACATTATCTTTGTAACTTGCAGCAAAGTGAGAACTGACTAGTGAACAGTTCTGAACTGAAGAAGTTTCTAACAAATCAAAATAACTTCCATTGAATCAACATCAGTAATATACTGGGTAATTATATTGTATTGTAGATTTCGGGATTTTGTTTTTAAGAGCCTTTTAATATATGTTGTTGAAAATCGCAAAAGGAAAAGGAGAGAAATTCCGGGAATGTGACAAAAATATTTTTTAGACAAAAACTACAGCTGTCAAGGTAGATCAGATGATCTATTAGTCGGCCATAAACATAGCGTTTTAGGAAAGGTTCTGGCGTGTCGCATACTAAGTACAGGTGCTAAATCCCTAGCAAGTCAGAAACGACATTGTCCATTACCACGCTAAATAGGAATAATTAGACAAGAGGCTTTGAAGAACATTCCAACTGCGAGTGTGTGTGTGGATGAGATGGCTAACATATTTCGGTAAAATTAAGACGAGCTCGGATATTTGATCTGTTTATCGCGCTCTTAAGTTCAAAGAAATATATACAATGATGGAAAGTAAGAAGAAATCTTTAGCGGTGACTTTAATATACATCGATTCAATAGAAAATAGGAAATGTAGAGGAAAATAGGTAAAAAAACTGGCTATTCTTAAGGAGCACCACTTCTTTCGAACTTTTCAATTAAAGCAGATTCATAATTTTTTTACAAGGTTGGAAATAATTTCTTTGCAAAACTCGATTAATTCGCGATGACCTTTGTCTTTAATATTTTTATTTGTTTAGGTACTCCTTGCTTTTAACCATCCAAAGAGTATTCTCGATGTATTACGATGAATTGAGTTAAAAACTTCTTACTCCAGTATCTTGTAACAGTCATGCTATCAACGCCTGATATGTCCTGAGCCAAGAGCTTTCAGAAGTATTTGTGTGTATGGTCGACTATTAACTGATTTATGTTCACAACTTACTATGAAGTTGATAGTTGATAGTCATCATGATAAAATAAACGCTAGTGTATGGGCGTTTATTAATCAGTCTTAAAATCATTAATTCCTGAATTACAAATACAAAGATGTTTAATAAATATTCACACATGGTAAAAAAGCTTTAAAGATTTTTTTTCAAATTTGATGAATGTCTACGTCTCATAGTTCTTCATGAATTATTCATTCCAAACAAAATTTATAAAGTATCATTGACATAAAAATTATTCAATGTAGATATGAAATATCATGTATTATTATTTGCTTTACACTCAATGGAAATACCAATTTAAAATAACTTTATACAACTAGTCCTTGTAATCATAATCGACATACCGGCTATTGTCAAAATAAAATAAAATTTATTTAGATTCATTTTTGTAAATCGATTTTTTATGTTTTTTTACTTTCTTATACTTAAATAAGAAGTCATCCATCTGCTCGTTCGGTTTGTCTGTCATTTTGTTCAAGATGGTTGAAATAGTTTTCAAACGGGATTATCAAAGTTAATATTTAAGATGTCTAATGACACTGTGGCGAATTTAATCAGTAGAATTTTTATTTTATTTAAAGATGTTTTCCACTTTATACCATTAGTTACATATAGATTACTAAGTAGAGATTCTTAGGTGCATTTTTGAGCCGACAGCAATGTTTTAATTGATTCTTATGTATTTTTGCCGCTAAACACGATTATCACCATACGAACTTCGTAAACCACGTGCTTAATTTTTAAATTAACATCTTTTTTTAAATAAACGGCTTTTTTCACGTTTTGCTTTATGTATTTATTTATTTATTTATTTAACAATACACTGCCCAACAGAGCATTTCAATTACAGGGCAGGAGATGATAAGTATATTATACAAATATATTAAAAAATATTAAAAGAATATAAGTAAATAGAAATATGGTAACGTGTTTTAATTTAAACAGTTAATCTCTTTATCTCAGCTACATTGCAGTGGAATATATCAAACTGGTCTTGAAGACTATTATGGTTCTCACACATTTTGTACAATGGCGAAAATTTCTGTACGTTAGTTCTGGGGGTCGGCAGATAGAATAAAGTGTTTTGTCTGGAACCTGGTCTAGGTGTTCGAAAATTTAGTAAACTTAAGATAGCACTACAATCTGTTATATTATGTATTACTTTAAAAAGAAATATTTGTTGTGAAATAGTTCGGCGAGCCTCCAAACTCGAAAGCGAAAATCTGTTTAAAAGTGCAGTCTGGGGAAAACCAATAGCAGGATAGACACCGTCCTCCTTGTAATTTAAAGTCTTTAAGAAACGTCTCTGAATTCTCTCTATATTTTGTATATGTAGGTTGTAATGAGGATACCAAATAATTGACGAGTATTCTAATTTTGATCGAACAAAAGACTGATATAGTAGTTTCCTAGCGTATTACTGTCATTAAAATCGTGTGAACATCGTGTTATGAATTCCAGTGTTCTAAAACTTTCATTGGTTTTAGTGTTTATATGACAATTAAAGTTTAGTTTGGTATCAAATGTTACACCAATATCGCGGAAGGTTGATGGACGTGTAAGCAATGAATCTTCTAAGCAATAATTGAATTCGACCAGCTGATGTTTATTGGTAAAAGTTAGAACACTGCACTTCTTTGCATTCAATTGTAGTTTGTCCAAATTACACCATTCATTTACTTTATCGAGGGCCGCTTGTACATCATTTACTCTATTGTATAACTTCATATCGTCTGCGTATAAGAGACAATTGCCACCCAGTTCTACTGTAATGTCATTAATGAAAATATTGAAAAATAAAGGACCTAACACTGAACCCTGGGGTACGCCTGAAGTGGATGCATATTCTACAGACCGCTGACCACAGTATTCAATGTGGTGGTGTCTGTTTTCAAGATATGATTTGAAGAATAATAGCAGATTTTTTGAGAAAACAAATTGTTGAAATTTTGAACATAAAATGCTGTGGTCCAGTCTGTCAAATGCTTTAGTGAAGTCTGTGTAAATTACGTCAGCTTGTGAGTTTGCGTCGATAGCATCAGTTATATATTGGGTAATACAAAAAAGATTGGTTGAGGTAGATCTTCTTTGCATAAGAAAATGTTGGTTCATACAGCAAAGTTTCGAAGGCTTTGGAGAAATTGTTGATAATCGTTATGGGTCTGTAATTCTCAATATTATTTTTTGCACCTTTTTTATATACAGGAATTGTCTTAGAACATTTGAGTGAATCGGGGAATATGTTAGATTTAATGGCCAGGTTGAATAAGAAAGTGAGAGGAATTGCAAACACGCTAGCACAATCATGTAATAGAAAGGCGGGAATCTTGTCAGGGCCCATCGTACATTTAGGCTTGATTTTTTTTAGTGAATTTAAAACTTCTTGCTCTGTAAACTGTTCAATTATTAAAGAATCACTATTTGCGTCATCATTGTCCTCAATTGGAACACCAGAAGTGATATAAGAACTACAAAAGTAATCAGCAAAACCATCTACCAATTCTTTGTTGCCAACATAATGTCTATCTTTATAGTATATCTGCAGGTAAATTATTACTAGTTTTCTTATTGATAAACTGCCAAAACTTGTTGGGATTAGTCCTGATATTTTTTTCAATATCGCTACAATATTTTCTATATTCAATATCAACCTGATTTTTGACATAAGTTCTTAATAATTTAAACTCCGCGAGTGCAAGAGAATCATCAAGGTTTTTGTAATCACTCCATGCTCTATGCTTCAGTTTAGTACTTTTAGTTATATTAGAATTGTACCAAGGAGGGTAGCTCTCGCCTTTGATTACAGTTTTTGGAACAGTTGACTCAAGAACGGCATATATTTTTTCATAAAATTGTTCAAAGGCATAATTTACATCAGAAATATTGAATAGAAAATGCCAATCAATATCCGCTAAGTTTTTTTATGTTTCTAAGAGTTTTTTTTATTTGCAAATAGTGTTCAAAGTACACAAAAACGTAGTATCAAAATTGAAAATATATAATTTTGCTTAGGTAATGCTTAGGGCAAAAGTGTAACATCGAGATACTTCGACGTTAAAAGGAAATTTGTTATTTTAAAGAAACATTTTAAACGAAGATGATTTTGCGTTAAAAAGAGTGTTGCGTTGAGATGCTTCGACGTTGAAAGAAATTTGTTATTTTATAGAAAACCTAAAACAATATTTTTAAATGTTAGATGGAATTTAACGATATATAATTACTTAAAACTATTACCTTATACGTCTATAAGGTTTCTCCATCTTAATATAACCCTTAGATGTTTAACAAAATTTCAAGTACGTCCACCTCGATTAACAGCTAGAGTGAAAGAGAAGGAATTTAAGCCAGCGCGGCATATCGTTAAATATTTCCCAGGCCGGTAGTTACGTTACCCTGCCCAAAAAGTAGTTCTCTTTTATTAATGGAATATTAAATTAATTACAGGATCCATATTTGTGTTGATAATTCTACATTCTCATGTGGCTAACAGACTTTATTATAATTATAGTTTAATCTACTCAAATTCATTTTAAAGTTAGTTTGATTTATTTATTTTATTTTATTTGAATATTATAGAGCGTGCGCCATCTATTCACAATCACTTTCAAAGCTAGCACACATACAGGGTATAATTTTTTTCTCACCCCCCCCCCCCCTCACCTGTTATTTTTTGTCTTGAATTTCCTAACACGCAATACTTATACCTAGCACTTCCTAGCACCACCACCTTTCGAGCTAACGCTCCTACAGGCTCGATAGTATACAGTCATATATTATCATATTCAGATACATTACATTTTCTACTATTACTCAGATTAGTCCAGTCGGTAAAGTAAAAAATACACCAGAAGCTCGCAAAAAATGTTATCTGGGATTTTCCTTCCGTAACTATTAGTGCGAAGATTAAACATCACAAAACCAGAAAAATCAGTTCTGGGGATGTCCCCCAAAAAAAACCACCCCTTCGGTGAAAAAATCTTTATTTTACTGATAACTGTTCAAGATATAAAGAAAATTCTCATCATGAAAAAGAGAGCTTGACTATTTGCCTAAAAAGAAGTCCTCTTGTAATTTTCTTGTACATGCCATGGTTTTCGAGAAAATCGATATTGACCAAATTTGCAAAATTTGTATTTTTTTTTCGTTTATTTTTTGCACGGGACCTATAGAAAAAATTGAATTGCTCGAAAACCAAACAAGCTAGGGAAAAAAGTCAAAATGGGTTTTAAAGGGAATATAAAATACTCTTTTGTGTTGCCATTTTTGGGGGCTATTGATTTTTATTAGTATATAAAAATAACAATATAATATAGTTATCTCTTGATTTTTTGTGCAACTATTCACAGGCCCATAAAAAATAACTGACTATAATATAAATTATAAATGCATTGTCTTTCACAAGGTAGTACTTCAATGTAGAAAAAGTTAGGAATAAAAATATACACATTTACAAATTTAGCAGCATGTTAAAGTTAGCAAAAAAAAATCCAAAAAAGTTGCATATTCAATTTCTTGATGATATTTTCTTAATACAATCTTGTAACTATTAAGTGATTAGAAACAATAGTTATATGATATACAAGCTGAAAAATAATTTTGAGCTAAATTTTCAAGATGTTTGGGACCTTTTTTTAATTTTAGGAAACAATAAAAAATTAGCCAAAATTTGGCTAACTTCAACATGGTAATTTGTAAATGTGAATATTTTTATTCCTAACTTTTTCTGCATTGAAGTACTACCTTGAACCAAAAGATAATGCATTTATAACTTATATTAAGGTCAGTTATTTTTTATGGGCCAGTGAATAGTTAAAAGTGAAGGAAATTAAGAGGTTATTTTTATATACTAATAGATATCAATAGCCATCAAAAATGGAAACACAAAAGAATATTTTATATCCCCTTTAAAACCCATTTTGATTTTTCTTCCTAGCATGTTTGATTTTCGAGCAATTCAATTTTTTCTATAGGCCGCGCCCAAAAAATTTCAAATAAACGAAAATTCGTGAACATTAAAAATACAAATTTTGCAATTTTTTGCAATATCGATTTTCTCGAAAACCATGGCATATACAAAAAAATTACAAGAGGACTTTTTTTTAGACAATTAGTTAAGCCTTTTTTTTTGTGACTAACAATTTTTTTATAGCTTCAACGGTTAACGAGTTATCAGTAAAATAGAGCTTTTTTCACCGAAGGGGTGATATATTGGGGGGGTTGCGCGATACCCCCAGAACTGATTTTTATGTTCTTATGATCTATAATCCCTCTATTAATACTTAGTGAAGGAAAATCACAGATAACATTTTTTGTTATGGAAATCTTTATAATTATTGCACTACTTATACAAATGATTACATATATAATAGAGGGTTTTGTTAGCCCCATATACTTTTTTTTATCCTTGATAGTACGCAATGTTAACACCCAGACAACTAAACACCTAAATCATTAAATAAATAAATTAAACTTTATTTCTTGAATATTTTTTACAATCATTTTAGTATTATAATAACACCACAATAATAATACTGACATACTGAAAATATAATATATATAGTGGTTTTTAAAAAGTTCTCATGTTTAAAAGTGAATTATATTATGTTTGCTTATTTTTGTAAGGAAACATATTCTTTATAGGATTCTGCAAACAGCAGAAAAAACTATCTATGAGAAGTAAAATAAAAACTATTTGGAAAATTATGATTTACAATCTTTGCATTCTTTCGATAACCTGAATTCTGGTTATGTTAGCAATTAAACCCTAAAATGAATTTGTCTTTCTTATTATACATTCTTATTCTAACACTAGTTTCCACACAGTCCCCTATGGCTATGCAGTATTAGAATGAGAATTGTCCAATAAGAAAGACAAATTCATTTTAGGATTTTAATTCCTAGCATAACCAGAATTCACGTTATCGAAAGAATGCAAAGATTAAAAAGTTCTCATGTTATTTGGGACATTTTTATTATTGTTTCCATGGAGAACTGAATTATGCCAATTACTTTTGGCCCATCTTGGAACGAAAATAGGCGTGAAAAAAAACATGATTACATTACAAAACATTAAATGTCGCCTTGTATTTCGTGTTCTTTCTTACTTCAGTTTAAGAGACGTCCGCCATTTTCCAAGATGGCGGCCGTAACATAATATGAAGCGATATTATTAATATTATGCTATTGCTGGATACTAGTAGGTAGGTACTGCAAATGCAATGTTTCAAATTATTTCCAGGGAAGGATTTTTTGCTAATATGATTGTGTTAAAAGTTGACCAAGTAAATTAAGTGAACAATACATAGGCCAATAGAATTAGAAAAAAACACGGTTTTGAGAAACGAAGAGAGACAGCACTTTTTTTACAAAGAAATGTAGGTGCCGACCTCCTAACATGTTATCAGAAGGTGACAAAATTTTAGGTGTTTTATATAATTACTTCTATATATAAATATACATTTTATATACATAAGTGTATAATTTTGGCCTAAAACCGAGGACATCTCAAAACCTGTGCATGCTATCAAAAAATCTAAATAAAAAAAATCCAAAATAAATTTTCTACACATTTTGTCTGAAGAAAATTTTCAATTTTCCCAACCGTTTTTCCTGTAGGTGTGCCAGCTTTGAAAGTGGTTATGCTAGCGTGTGCTAGTAAGCATTATGTGCTACAAAATTCAAGACAAAAAATTAACGGGGGGGCGAAGAAAAAATTTTCGTTCTGTATATTACCGCCCCTGTAGGTGTGCTCGCTTTGAAAATGGTTGTGCTAGCATGTGCTAGCGATAGTTGTTCAGTAAAATAGAAAAACTGATTTTCCTCTCTAATTGTAGATATAAAACGATGATGCAAATAAAATTTCTTGACTCACGAAATCAGAAGTCCTCTCCTAACACCATTCTACAAAAACTTTGCGGCTGCTAATTTATATACGGCAAAACCTTTATTTGCTTGTTCTAATAATCAAAATAAATGAATTATTTTTTTTTAATTGCATGAATAAAAATCATTTTTAAGCACTCATCAGTTTAAGCGTCGTCACGTATCCGGTGCTCTGACCCTTATAAAAGTATATAAACGAGGGATCAAGATATATTATAGTCATTATGGCTACTTTTTATAATATAATTATTGTAAGCATTATTAGACTTGAGAAGAGGTAACATTAAAGCTTAAGGTCATAATTTCGCGCATAACCTTGAACAATGTTCGAGTCACAATTACAAAATAAAAACATGCAGAGTTTTTATATATATATATATCTGCTCAACTACACATTAACACATTAAGAGTAGTTTATATTCGATGATAAATCGTGAATGACCGAATGGACTGAAACATAATAAATATATCGTATATTTTGTAACATAGGTAAAGTTAAACAATGTTAAATTAGTGTTTAACAATTATTTCCCATCTAGTACTTAAAAGGATTTCAGAATATTTAATTGAATATGATGTTAATTAGCAAAGCACTTCGGCTATTATCTAACTTCAAAATAATATACTGGTAAACAATCTTAAGAAGTGTTTAGCATTAATAAAGAAAACATTCAATAAACATAAAATTGTTTGTCAGTAGTTATTATTTACATAAATTTCCTTAGAGACACGGTAGTTCAGTGATTAGAACGGAAACTGCTACTGAAAGCATAAAGGCAATCCTTACAAAGATCAAAATGTTCAGTACTTAAACGTTACAAATGTAGAAATTTCGCAGCCTTTTCCTTCCGATCGTGGCAATAAAAACAAAACCGTTGCCTAAGGAATCACTACTTCCACATCCAGATTTCCCATCCAAGTCGCTTTACTTATTTTCCCAATGTACCCCCACACTTCTCCCCTTCAACGGAATCATCTCAATCAGATGTCACTACAATACATATGTGTACCAAATTTCAAGTGAATCTTTCAATTTTATTTTAGCAACCCTTTTAATAATGAAGAGAGTTGTGGGGGGGGGGTATAAAATATTATGAAAAAATCTAAGGCCTTGGCTTCTAGTATATACACCAAATCTCAAGTTTCTGTACTCTTACCAGCTTAATTTACTTATTTTCCCTATTGACGCCTATTTAACCTCCAACCCTTCAACGGAATCATCTAAAAACATAATATAGTTCCAAATGTCACTATAATACACAATTGCACCAAATTTCAAGTGTATGTCTCAATTCTTTTAAATTAAGAATTTTATAATAGAGTGGAGGTGGTGTGGGGGTTGTGTGTGTGTGTGTGTGGGAGATATTTGGCTACAGAAAAAAAAAAAATTCTCAGCCACAGAAAATTATATTGTTGCTAATATTATACTTTTATGTTATTTGTTCTACTAAAATGTACGATTAGGTCAAAAATTTCCTTTCTATTATAACTTAGTAGGCTTGTTATATTTATTGGTAAATTGAATTCGAGATTAATCAGGTCATTTAAAAATGTCTCTATTTGAGCAGAATATTTCTTACACGCAAAGAATACATGGTTAAGGTCTCCCAGGGACGTGTTATCACATGGGCATGTAGAGGTGTTCTGAAGGCCTATCCTGCACAGGTGTGCAGGAAAGGCGCCGTGATTCAATTTGAGTCTAGCTATGGTAGAAGAATAAAACTTTGGGGTGGAGTATTCTTCGATGTATGGGATACTCTTTGGGAGGGTCGGATGTATAAGTGCGTAGGGGTTTTTTGTTGACCTGACATAATCCGTCCAGACGCATTCCCAATCTTTCCTTACTTTCCCCTTGAATTCCCTTATTATATCGTTTTTTTCAGTAGTTGGTTCAATTACAGTAAGATGTGTCGATTCCTTTGCAATGTTATCAACGATTTCATTACCTTCTATCCCTATATGTCCTTTTACCCATACAAATCTTATTATTTGTCCTTTGTCAAAAAGTCTGGTCAATTTTTGTTTTATTTTTAAAGTTCTGGAGTCTGCTTTTTTATAATCGCGGTTACCTAGTGACTGAAGTACAGACTTGGAGTCTGACAGAATCACGCACTTTTGGATGCACGCCTCACTCACCCAGTCTAGAGAGCACTCTATGGCATACGCTTCAGCTGTGTATATGGAGCTGATATCGGCAATATGCCCCTGGCAGTAATACTGATTATTGGGAACATAGAAGGCGCTCCCAACGCCGATAAGGGTTTTAGAGCCATCTGTGTATATCGTTATTTCTTCTGGGTCACTATTTAATATACAGTGTATGATATTCCGATTGTATTGTGGTATTTCTGAATATATGGGGAATATGATAGTGGGCATAAATAGTAGTATACAATAATCATTCTGAAATATGGATGGTGTTTTGCTACTAGTTGAAAATTTTGTAAAAAAATGTGAGGTCTTGGCTTCTAGTATATTTACCAGATTCCAAGTTAGTGTACTCTAACCATCAATTTTTACTTTTTGAATTCTAATTGTGAGATAATTTTTTAGAATATTATAAGCAATACCTCGTACACGAATACGTTCTAGTCCCATTAATAGGATACGATGTGATACGGTGTCAAAAGCTAAATCTAGAAATAGTGCCGAGCATTTTTTGTTTGTATCTAAATTATAAATTGTTCACTTATTTTTTCGAAAACCAAATTGCCTATCCGTAATCACATCGTGTCTATCAAAAAAACGAATTAACCTATTTTTATGGCACTGTTCAAATATTCTTGTGAAATTGTTTATAACTGACATAGGTCTGTAGTTTCTTACATCTGTTTTATCGCCTGGCTTGTAAATTGGTGTAACTATCGACTCTTTCCATTGGTAATGTGAAATACCCATTGTAAATGCAAAATCATGAGATATTAAATAAATTAATTGGTTTGTTATGTATTGGTGAATATATTTAATTATTTTGCTAGATATTCCATCTGGGCCTGCAGCAGACTTATATATATTTTACTTCCACAGCCACGTAGTCAGAGGCTCCTTTAGGCCTAGGCGCACTAGGTGCGCGCCTAGGGCCCCAGTTTTCCAGGGGCCCCCATTTCCCGATTTATTGAGGTAAAAAAAGCGATATAAAAATTTTATTTCTTTGTTATGTCGTTATTTATTTTCGCTTTTCCGATAGCAATAATGATAATTACAACTATCATGAAATACATTTCTTCCCTTTTCCGTATCTTCCTCATCAGATCTCAATTGCAACAAAAACAACAAAATAAGAATGGTTTATACGAGTATGTGTTCTCGAACATTTGTCGTTTATTTCCATTTTATATCATTTGAATTTGAAATCATTTTATAATTCTTCCTTTCGATTTCAATTTTGTTCATATTTCAATGTAGAAGTCTATAGGAATTTATTGTTTGTGTTTATCGTGTTTGAATATTCTTGAATATTCATTTTTTTAAATCTTTATTCACTGAAAGGTGATGAATCCGTGTATTGATATAATGCACGTTTACATAGTAACGATAAATGTGTACATTGTCTTAATGAACATATACATTATATCAATAAACAGATTCTTAAATTCTCAATGAACTTTCATTCATTGATTTCTCGAACATATTTTTTTCAGTGTATTAAAAAAATATGCAATCAATTAACAGACCAATTTGGCAATTCCTCAGACGTTAACTATTTAAGTTTCAACTGTCGGCACGTGCCAGATGACGAATCAGCTTTTCGGTATATTTCACATTAATGAAAATAAATCTACTGATAATGATGATGCGAAAGTTCAAGAACCTGAGACAGAACAATCTAGAAAACCCTAGAAAATAACTGAGAAAATTTTGATTTTGAAACCAGTGATGAGGACTGCGAAAACTAAGAACCATTAGGCAACGATTCTAGTGAATCTGGAGATGATGAACAAATAGAAAAAGAATCTGATAATAAAGAAAATTTGGAAAAAGAGTATGACGATGCAAAAAAAGCTAATAATCAGTGCACTACAATAATTAATGCATTAGTATCAACCTATAGAGACGACATAGATTCCGAGCTATCTCCAGATAAATTGCATAAATTTTTGAAATATGCCGGCTTAAGTCGCCTGCTGAAATATATAAAGGACCCCGCAGTTCTTTTATAGTAAAAATGTGTTTCAGTCGATAGTTCTGAAACTTGGGGAAAACGTTGTCCTGGGCTCCCTGATTAAAATTCATTTTGACCACCAGTTCGACCGAATTCGATTTTTTTATTTAGAGACGATTGAAACTGTGGACATCTGCAAAGGTCTGCTTAAATGTTCCATAAAAATTCTGAAAATATTCATACTCATTTTTTGGAGAAAGATAAACATCTTTTGTTTCTTGGTGTTTTTTTTTCAAAATGCTTCCTTCTACCGGAAAAAAATAACAAAGAGAAAAAAATTAATTTTTTGCAGTTTTTTTACGGGAAAAGGAAGCACTTTGAAGAAAAAGTTGAAGGGGCATAAGCTGATTATTTTTAGCTAAGGAACGTGCCTGAGTATTTTGGGATCTTTCTGAAGTAGAAAAAAATTAAATTTTAGGGAAATTCTTGGTGGAAATTATTTTTGTCTAAGAAATTCTGAAAACCGGTAGGCGTGTTCTTTGAACAAAAATAAGCATCTTTTGTCTATTGGTGTTTATCTTCAAAGTGCTTGCTTTTCCCGTAAAAAATATTTTTGTTTGTTTGCAATTTTTTTCCGGGAGAAGGAAGCACTTTGAAAAAAAATGCCAAGAGACAAAAGATTCTTATTTTTCTTCAGGAAATGAGCATGAATATTTTCAGATTTTTTATCGAACATTTACGCAGACCTTCGAAGATGCTCACAGTTTTAGTCGCCTCTAGATCAAAAAATCGAATTCGGTCGGACTGGTGGCCAGAGAGAATTTTAATCAGGGGGTCCAGGAGAATATTTTTCCCAAGTTTCAGAACAATCGACTGAAACCTATTCTTACTATAAAAAACTGCGGAGTCCTTTATTCTCAATGTGTTGCAGGTGACATTTTGTAATGTTGAAACATTTTTGTGTATTTACTTAACCATTCAGGTCAGTAATCCCTCATGTAAACGCACTTTCTCGGCGCTCAAAAGAATTAATAACTACCTACGAAGTACTTCGGGGCAACAGCGACTTCAAAATTTGTCTCTCCTGTATACTTTATCATGGGAAACACAAAACTGTGATATCAAACGTTCAAATTGACAAGTTTGCTAACATATAAAGCAGGAAAAAAATAGTATGATAATATGTATTTATAAAAATATACTTGCCTTCAAATCCTTAGATTTAATATTTTCTTAATCGAGGGGTCCTCAAATCTCACAGCGCCTAGGGGCCCAATTTATCTAAACGCGCCCCTGCACGTAGTGGATTGGAAGCATAGTAATCGTAAAAAAAAATGTTATTTTTTTTTTATTGAAATAGGTTTAGAATGTCATGAAACGTCGAGATTTTAAATTTGAGCGAAAAATAATCTTCTGTCTGTTTGTCGGTCTGTCTGTCTGTAACTTATTTCGTCCGCACGCTTTCTCCGGAACGGTTTAAGATATTGGCTTGAAATTTTTACACGTATATCTTATACCGAGATCTGGAACTGGATTGTTTTCTGAAGATATCCGGTGAGGGGTTGGGGGGTAAATAGGGGTAAATATGGGGAAATATGTACAGCAAGCTGGTAAGAGTACAGAAACTTGAAATTTGATGTATGTACTACAAGCCAAGGCCTCAGATTTTTTTATGATATTTTTCAACCCCCCACTAGCCAAATATTTTTTTAGACTAGACAACATACCGACAGACAGACTTTAATTTTCGCCATCTACATGGTCTGAAACGTGAAAATCCGAAAAAACCTCGAAGGTTGATTTTTTCATGAATGCAATACTTTCCTTTGATAAGCGAAGAAAGTAAAAGCAAGAGACAGAAGTTTCGTATAGATTTACAGATTTACAGATTCTTTTGTGGTACGAGAATGTCATAGCAATGCATGAGTCAACTATAACAAGATAAGAATTGCATGTTCTAATTTGCTTTAATTCTTCATGAAAATATGTAAACTGTTAACTATCTCCTATGAATACATTAATTATATATTATAATTAATTCAAATTTGCATGGATATGATTTTGTATCAACACGATTTACTTTCTTTTTAAATTTGACTGCATAAATTTGAAATATAATTATTTAATTATCAATCCGATATCAAAAATGTATCTTTGAAGCAATAATTATATTTTCAAAGATTCTGAATAGATAGATAATTTACCATTGTCTTCTTAATTGGTTTTAAGTACATAAATATTCCTTTCTATACCCTTATATAAACGAACGCAAATAGTTATTTAAGAGTACATTTAAATAATTATGTATCGTTACAATGAACAATAAACGTTATCTTAAAATGCGCAATATACAATAAAAACCGCTGCCTAAGGAATCACTACTACCACATCCTGATTTTCCTTCCAAGTCTCTTTAAAGAAAAACTTCTTGAATACATCTACACTCTAGCACGTAGAAATAATTTGTCATAAAATTTTAATAATATTTTGGGCAGATATAAAAAATTTTGAGGAATTTGTTTCGAACATATTTGCCAAAAAAGTTCCTGCTCATTACAATACATACGTGTACCAAATTTCAAGTGAATATTTCAATTTTATGTGTGCTTTTTCTTTCAGCTGTTCATGTTTTCCCTAGTTGCTCGTTTTGATCTTCCAACTATCGCGATGGCATCTGCGTACGCTATTATTTTTGCTCCTTATTTAGAATGGTCCTGTTTGTATCAATTCCATTACCCCGGTTACCTTGCTTAGTGCCACGTTGAATAATATGGGTGATAGTACGTCCCCCTGTCGTAGTCCTCGTCTGATTTCAAATTTCTTTGTTGTTTCCCTTTTGAGTTGCTCATTGTTGTATATTAGGATTAGTTGTTTTAATCGTATTCCTACTTCCTCCATAGCATAGTGCGTCTCTACTTATACTATCATACGCCCGTTTGAAATCAATAAAAACCTGATATTCTCAAGTTTTCTCCAATATCTGGTGGTCTGTGAATGATACTCTTCGAGACCTTCTTCCACATAGAGAGTTATTCTTTGTCGCAGGATATCTGTGAATACTTTATACGTCGTGTACAGGAGCCAGATTCCTCTACAGTTTTCGCATCTTAGTTTTCCCCTTCTCTTATATTTGGCAAATTAAGGCTGTTTCCCATTCTCTTGGCATCTTCTTTGTGTTCCATATTATCACCATCATCTTGTGCCCTCTACGTACTTTATTGTCTCTGGTGGGATGTTGTCTACCCCAGGTGCCTCATTATTCTTCAATCGCTGAATGCTGCACTCTACTTTACTTAGTGGGGTCTGTTCTATTATCGGCAAATAACTATTAACGGTTATTTATATGAGGGCATAGAAAGAAATATTTGTGTATTTAATACATGCAACCTTCAAGAAACCTGTTCATATTTATTGTAGTTACGAGCGACAATTTACATAAATTTCTCATAGAGACCACGTTTAACTTTGAGAAAAACATCATTTGTATCAATATACATAATAAATAAGTGTTCTCTAGTTACAATTGTTTAAGACTCACAGATGGGCCATCGTAACGAGCAGGTCTCTCAGTATCGTGTTTCAGATAAAAATGTATGATTATAATTTCAGAATGATATCATTGGTTGACATTTGTACTTGTATGGCCAAAAGTAGAACATCAGTATACAATATGTATAACTTAATTTGTTTTCTCTCATATAGTTAGATGGAGTGTATGGAAGTTATCTGCAAATTAACCAAAGAATGTTTTTTCACGCAAGTCTGTGCAGAAATGAAATATATTTTGGTTATGTATGTGTAACTTTTTGAAAATATAACGATAAACTTAATACACAATAATAATAAGAAACACATTTCTACTGTGGCGTTAAAAAATATTTTAGTTTGCCCAAGTTGTTCACAAGTGGGCTACCCTACGAGCGACGTGGTTAGTTCACTGATTTAACCTGGCTACCACAGTAAAGGTACGAAGAGCAAAAGGGCAGTGAGTTCAAGGCTTGGGCGCCATGATTAACTAGTGTAATCAAGAAAAAGAAAGCTAGAGACAATTCAAAGAAAATATACTATATACAAAATATAGTACAATAATACCATATTACAAGAAAATTAACTATCACAACATCAGCGATACTGTATAGTAAAGTTAAATATCAAATTGAAATATTTACAAAATACACTATATTACAATTTACTTTAAAGCAAACTTGAGACCTACGAGAGCCAAATTAAATATGTTACAAAAGAGATGGCTCGTAAATTGTCTCAATATTAAACAAAAGCATATACCTATTACAAAACTCCAAAATATTATATACACAACGAAATAAGATAAGATATAGGTAACAACGAAATAATACACAACAACAAAATGAGGTAAAGGTAACCGCGAAAAAATTTACAACGCGAAGTAAGATGAGATAAGGTAACAAATTAACATATTACAACGAAACGATAATAAGTACTTATCCTAACAAAAGATACGCAATTTCGCTTGAATCTAATATTTATTTGAGCCTACTAGTACATAGCCTCCCCGCTGCGTAAGCTATATAGCAAAGCTATACATAACGACAATACGGTAAGTAGCAAGTATACGAGTACTCTAACGTTAAATTTGTTTAATTAGGTTAGACTTGGCATTTATGAATCAAAACTGTAGTATGTGAAAATAATATCATTTACATTGATGAAATAATCAAAGGTACTTACTTATCTTTCATTTTATATCCTGATGAAAAAAATCTCTAAATGTGCTCCTTTTCTGCGATGATAGCAGATTTAAACGTTAGGTAGGTTCTAGTGTTGAGGACCTCAGTTTTGCTCTTCTGGAATTATTGACACGCTATCGCCTAGGATACCATTCCATCGTGAGGTTAAAT
Source organism: Stenurella melanura (assembly GCA_963583905.1). NCBI lineage: Eukaryota > Metazoa > Arthropoda > Insecta > Coleoptera > Cerambycidae > Stenurella > Stenurella melanura. Next base: position 61,289,277 of record OY757317.1, on the reverse strand, counting down.
AAATCGTACAGTGAAACAAATCGTTGAGATAAATTTTTAGAAAATTTTACTTACAGTTGTATAACCAAATTAAAAAGATAGTTGTGACAAATCGAATGTAGATAATTTTGTTTAAAGCAAAAGCATTACTTTGAGATACTTCGACATTGAGAAGAAATTTGTTATCAAGACTGATGTGTAGTACACGAAAATTTTGCTCTTAAGAAAAAACCTAAAACAATGTTCTTAAACGTTAGATGGTATTTGAGGATATATAATTGTTTAAATTCTCACCTCATACTTCTATAAGGTTTCCCCATCTTAATATCCCCCTTACAGGTTTAACAAAATTACAATTACGTCCATGTTGATCGAGGATTTGAAGAAAAAAAGAAAGCATTTAACCCAGCGCAGCGCGGAATATTAAATTAAAGAAAGGATTTATATTTGTTTTAATAATTCTACATTTTCATGTGGCTAATAGACTCTACTTCATTTTGATGTTAGTTTGATCTATTTAATTTGAATACTATAGAGTGTGCGCCACCTATTATCCTGAGGAGTAAGCATAAGCTACTGACATGTTTTCGTCTGTCATAGGAATAGTTCATACTAGTACCAGAGCATAGCAGAATAAAATTACGGATAATTAAAAATTTTGCAATAAATGTTAAAAATGTAACGTAAAGTGCTTCTTGAGCATTTGGCACGTCACACTACCTAAAGTCGATTTCTTGCTTTCAATGCAGCGGGACTCAACATGAATGCTATGCTCCTAATGATGATCCACGTTGTGATCTGCAACCGTTTGAAAGAAATAATCGAAAGCTGCGTACTTGAACGCTGCTTGGACACCCAAGAAAACCAATTTTTCTGGTGGTCTAGCCCTTTCTCAGCTTTGGCAACAATATAATGAAGGTTTGCCCCTAGAAATATCCCAGCTTGCTATGCATGCATATTGGGTTAAATTTGTGACAGCATCAATGCCGTATCCTTTTTTGTTGCTAGCCAAAAGAGAGGCTATCATGCTTATCAGTCTAAATGCTTTAGTCTGGTGAAATATGATGCGAGCTTCATCCCTATCCATTGATGTGTGCCCCAGAGTTAGGAAAGATAACAAATGATACAGGTAACCCAACATAATATCTGTGTACTTTGAATGGGTGCAACAGCGATACAGTCGCCTCAATTTTGCATGTTCTATCTAGGCAGAAATAAATAATTTATGACTTCATAGCCAATTATCAAGATAACATAAATTACTTATAGGCTTCATGGAGTTATTATGTCTTGAAATTTGAAATTATAGTTTTAATTGGTTGATTATTGACTTTCTGAACGATGAAAAATTATTACATATTTTGGACAGTCAATGGTGTAACATAGAAAAAATATATTATTAGTTCACACATGAGCTAAAGGAAGTTTTATATTATACTCTCTCGTATAAGAAAGTACTGCACTAATCAAATTTGAATAATGTCTATATTAAACTTAACATGTTGGTATCCAAATTATGTAACACCTCAAGTGAGAGAAATTATGTGCGGATAATTATTCTTAGTCATTAGTTCTATAATACAGCATAACATGACAATATTTAAACCACCATGAAGGCAACAGTGCACGTATATTAGTGAATTTTAAAACAATAAGAATTTGCTGCATAATAAATACTTTCACTCAATAAATTAACAAACACATATGCTGTGGATGTAATATATACATTTTAAATGTTGTTAAAAGTATGGCGTAAAAAATTGATAATACACAGTAAGTTCAAAATTACTAATGATAATGTATCACATTCACACTTTCTCCAACCCATCGAAGAAAACGAAATATAGTACTGTCCATCTTCTCTTACAATACGTTTATTAGTCGGAATTAGTACAATTAGTACATGGTCAATAGACCATCCAGAGCACTCTACGTCATTTAATTGACGCACACTATTATGTGCAATCTAAATATATGGAATCTTACTAATGATCTATATGATATACACCATCAAAGTTTCAAAGTAACTAAAAATAATAATAATTTATTATCACTGTCTCTCTCGGCATAACTGCGATCTAAACTTATTGAATTTGCTCTCCCTTTCACTAATATATAAAATAAAGTATCATTTTATGTTTTTATCAGGCATATTTACAACTGCTTTGTTATATGGTTATTCCGGCATCTCTATGAAGCATCAGCTGGTTCTAAATTAATTATCAAACTTTGAATTATCACATGAGCTTGTTTCTTTCTTTACTTCATATGTAGACAATAGATTAACATGTTTATTATCATGGACATAAGTCTGTCGCTGTATGCCAACGTTAATTGCATTTTTGATACGTAATTGGTCAAGTTGAATTTGAAAAATATTTATAACTGGTGTTATATTGTTGCTCTTATTCAATCATTTGTCAAAAACAATATCTAACTATTCCATCGACGTAAAAGTAACAGGTATAATTTTTTTCAGTTATATACTGAATACTTAGAATATATAAATTGCATAATATCATATTTAAAAAAGAATAGAAATGTAGTAAAAAAACCCACAACGAAAAACAGAAAAGTTAGGTGACCATTTCCTAGAAAGAGACATCCGATAGGGAAATATCTATTATTCTTGGAAATATTTTTTACTTACTTAGTGCGTATATTTAAAAAACTTTAAAACTACCTTAGTAGAACCATAAAAAGACTATTACTATGAATTTTCACTTTCAATGATTTGCAAAGTACTTAGATTTAAATTTAAAGATTATGCCATCTTCCTATTTCGTAGTTTTAAACTATTTTGGAAACGATTGGAATTATTGAGTGAAAATTCATAGTAATAGTCTTCTTATGGTTTTACTTAAGTTGTCTTATAGTTTTTTAAATATACGTTTTATTTCTTCCACCTTAAGAAACCTCAAATGTTTTACGAAGGTTGGAACATGAAAGCTTCTAATTAATTCGTTTGTTAGAAATAAACTGAAGTACATGTATGTCTGAGCCTTCCACTACGGTGTTCTTATTAATCAATTGGAAAATATTCAAAAGAGAGAGAGGGGAACAAGCAAGACGAATGGAAGGAAGGGAGGTATGAGATAGTAAGGATTTAAATTATTAGAGCGAAGGAAGTTAATGCTGTGAGTTAATTTAATGGCAGGAATGGGGCAAGTGGAACGAGTGGAGGGTGTAGTATGAGTAGAATGAGTGGAATGAGGGAAGTGTATGCAAGATGGACAATACCCTTCCTCGGTAAATATTTGAGGAGACCGTTATCGATACTGCCCATTCCTTGAGCTTTTTTATTTAACAGAATTTTAATAAGCTGCCTTAGTTCAACAGGTTTGACCATAACGTTTAAACAATGTTGGGACATGCTCAAGATTGTTTTGGTCGGTTGGTGTTATGTACACGTTCAAAGTTGTCAGCTAAATGATTCGCTTTTTGCGCATCAGTTAGGTACGTCTGAGTGCTATTTTGATTTATTAAGGAGGGCATGAAATTCTGTGTACTTTTAATGCCTTGGATAATTTCCACATTGAGTTGTCCTGAGTATTTAGAGCTTCAAGCATATCACCCCATTTTCGATTTTCTTTTTGTGTTAATGACAGTTCTAATCTGCCCTTGCAACCTTTCCATTTCAATTCTAACATCGGCCTGACATAGTTCTCCTCAACAATCAACGCAAGGTGATGTTTGTGATCGAGTTCTCGGCACCTGCCGAGCCAAACATCACTTTGAAAGAGGAGGAAAAACTGACCAAATACCGTGATCTCCGGTACGAGCTCCAAGTGCTATACCCAAGCTATTCGGTCAAGACAGTAGTTCCAATAATCGGTGTACTCGGTGGTATGAAGCCTACTGCTCTCGGAACTAAAGATCATACTGGTCTGTCAGAAATCAGCTGAATGGCTGGAAGGTCAAATGCAGAAGGCGGTTATCTTGGGCACACGATTCAGGTATTTACAGTCACTAATCCCACAGGTCGTGGGAAATGGCTGTAATTATGGCCGGCGCGGTTACCGTGTGGTATCGGTTGGAAAGCTCGGAAGCCTTGTCCGGCAACGGATAAACCGGGAAAAAAAAATCAAAAAAATATATATTTATTGAAAAAAATATATAAAAATATTTTCCCAAAAGGAATGGGCATTGCCAAGCATTTTTCCGCCCTTCCTAAAATACAAGCAATTTAAAACTAATGAAACATAATAAAATAAATATACAGCAATTATAACAAAAACAATGTAAATGCATACTGCTGAATATAGCGGTTAATTTTCTTATTGAATTCTTAACATATGCGCCTTAATTTTGTTTTTAAAACTGTAAGATGTTTTACTGGACTTAAATATATTATTAAATAGATTAAACATCTTTGGACCTAGATACAAAAAACAGGATTCAAATTTCGCAGTCCTGTGTTGAGGAATGGTGTCAACATTTCTAAGAATGATAGCATGTATCTGTGCCCTGGGTATAAGACATTCATATAAATAAGTTGGTATTTTAAATGATGTAGTTTTGTATACTAATGTTGCAAACAGTGCAATATTTTTCTGTTTTCTATCTTTAGGACGTTGTACTTATTTTAATAGGGGGCAACATGTTTACTTCTGTCAATATTATATGAATATCTTAAACAACTATTTTGTACAATTTGTATTTTATTTTGAAAATACATTCTTAGATGCGGATAATAGACACGACTGCAATAATCAAAATTGCTTAATATAATAGAATTTTCCAAGTTCCATTTGGTATCAGCCGGCAAAATGTATTTAAATTTATATAAATATCCGAATTTAACTTAGGATTGTTGACATTTTTCTATAACGTGATTTTCAAAATTTAAATGTTTATCAAATTTGATACCTAGATTTTTAGCACAATTTTTTAATTGAATTTCACTGCCATTTATTCTTACTTCACTCTTTAATTTAGATTTAACCTCTTTACATTGTACACTGGTGCCTATGCACAAAGCAGATGTTTTAGGGGAATTATGGTAAGACCATTATCTTTAGGCCACTGCGAAATCACTAAGAGATCACTGTTGAGTTTTCCAATGGGTTCATTGCATTGTTGGGGGTTACAGGACATTTCAAGTTCAGTGTCATCGGCATAAAGATGAATTTTACTATATGATGTTCTTCCAGGCAGCTCGGCAGTAAATATTGTAAAAATCAGTGGACCGAGAATATTTCCTTGAGGAATATCCTGTTCCACCATCTAACTTTACTATCTGATTACGCTGGGAGAGATAATTTTTAAACCAGTGGAGCATCAGGTCATTTACTCCGTAAGAGTGGAACTTAGCTATTAACAAATTGTAGTTAATTAGGTCGAATGCCTTGCTGTAGGCAAGAAGAACGTAGTAGGTAACTTCTGGGTTGGCAATTTCATTTAATTCTTGTTTCATTTCATCCGGCTCTACTCCGTGATGTAACCCTTTCAGAAAAAATGCATGATTTTTTTTCATCTTCCCAGGTGAACGTATTGCATACTATCTTTTCTTGCTTAAACATTTCTTTACATGTAAGCCAGTCTTCTTTGTTCTTTAAGTAAAGATCCGATGAATTTAATGTATTTTTCCAGTGGAATTTTCCTTTTAGGTTCGTCTTATAATTGCTTGAATTGTCTGGGTTTGATCCAAGTCTGTCAAGCGGGTTTCTGCTGCATATCTTCATCTTCATCTTCAGATTTGTGTTATGTTAAATGAGAGGGTCCGCGAAATCTTGTATGCGCCTATTCTTCAATTTTAAAAGGGTTGGATTTGTTTCGATAGGTACATTTGTATTTCCTTTTCTTAATATTTTACTCTTCTGACTTGCATCTGAATCAGTTTCCGTAATTGAACCTCCTTTAGATTTAGTGTGCCTCAATTTTGGCTTTATAATTTTTCTTCCTTTTTGTGTTAGTAGTTTGTTTATCTCACTTTCTGTGTCTTATGAAGAGAACGAGGAAGTTATGAAGGGATGTCTCCCCTAACTCATGATCTATTTTGCTTAGTTTTCACCCGTGACTAGCTTCTTGTCGATTTTACAAACCGATCGAGGAGGGAGAGTTCGTAACAACTCGGTGTTTACAAATCATTTGGCGAATGCACATTAAAAGAAAATAATTAACGAAGTAATATAAATTGTGAAGTTGTCACTATAGCTTATACTGGCAACATATCCCTTGCATTTCAAAAGGCAGAATCTGGACCGAAGTCTATTTCAATGTTGAAATCCGTTTATGAATGTAGATTCATGATTAAGTGTAAACTTATTAGCTTCAATACCATAAAACTAATTGGAAAATATCTCTCCAACTACATAGACATGCACAATTAATATGGTACACACTGTTTTAACTGTTTTGTTAATATAATCCATCATTTTTATTTTCAAACTGTATTATCATCGCTTTTTGGATCAGCCAACAGGCGGATTGAATGAGGAGGTCCTGTAGCTTGGCCCACATGATGACCGGATTGTACCTCTCTATTTTCCACTTTGGAATTTTCTAGAATGCGAGATTCCTGTACTTGAAGAGAAAAATCTTCTGTGTGAGATATTCCAGGAATATTCCATAGGGTCCGTGAATCTATATATCGACAATGCAATCTATATATAGAAGAAAATTGTCTACAGTTTAAGTAACTGCTGTGTATTAGAACAATAGATTCTGTTGTGAAAACGGCCCATTTTGATTTATAGATATGTTAACTAATATTGCTTTTACTTCCCTCGCATACCGAAGGGAAGTATTGTATTCGAGAAAAATTCACCCTCCGAGATTTTTTCGGATTTTGATTGATCACGTAGATTACGAAAATATAGGTTTTTCAATTCCGTCGGTCAGCCAGTCAGTCAGTCAGTCAGTCAGTCAGTCTGTCTGTCTGTCTGTCTGTCTGTTGGTGCATTAACTAAAAAACTACTTGGCGGAGGGCAGTGAAATTTGGTAGGTAGTTGACCCTACTGTCAGCGAAGAAACGGTTAAAATTTCACTGGAAAATATACAGGGTGGACCGTTTAAAGGGAATAAATAACGAAAAAAAAATTTCTTTGCTCAAATTTAAAATTTCCACGTTTCATAACAAGCTAAACCTATTACAGAAAAAAAAATTTCTTTTTATCATTTTTGAAAAATTTTTTACCACTGAAATAGATGAAAAATTTTTTTTTCTTTGTTCAAATTTAAAATTTCCACGTTTCATGGCATTCTAAACCTATTTCTGACATTTTTTTTGCCAACATTTTTGAAAAAAATTTTACCACTAAAATAGATGGAATTTTTTTTTCTTTTTTCAAATTTAGAATTTCCTCGCTTCATACCATTCTAAACCTACTTATTTAAAAAGAAAAAAATTAGAATTTTTTTTTTCCATTTTTGAAATAATTTTACCACTAAAATAGATGGAAAATTTGTTTTGCTCAAATTTAAAATGTTCGCATTTCCATGGCCTTCTAACTAAACCTACTCAAACAAGTTTTAAAAAAATTTTGAAAAGTTAAAAAAAAAAATTATTTATCACACTAGAATAAAAGATAACATTTTCTTTGCTCAAATTTAAAATTTCTACGTATCATGACATTCCAAACCTATCTCGAAAAAAAAATTGCAACATTTTTTTACCATTTTGGAAAAAATAATTACCAGTAGGATGAAAAAATTTTTTTTGCTCAAATTTAAAATTTTCACGTTTCATGACATTCCAAACCTATTTCGGAAAAATTCTCTTTTCTTTTCTTTTCTTTTCTTTTCTTTTCTCTTCTTTTCTTTTCTTTTCTTTTCTTTTCTTTTCTTTTCTTTTCTTTTCTTTTCTTTTCTTTTCTTTTCTTTCCTTTCCTTTTCAATTCAAATTCAAATTCAAAATTTTTTACCTGTTATAGAATGGAAAAAATTATTTTGCTGAAATTTTAAATTTCCACGTTTCATGGCATTCTAAATCTATTTAAAAAAAAATCTTTCATCATTTTTTGAGACATTTTTTTTTTCTAAATTTTTTCAATGACTTTTTTTTCAAAATTTTTTACCATTATTATAGAATGGAAAAAATTATTTTGCTCAAATTTAAAATTTTCACGTTTTATGGACCTATTAAAAATTTTTTTTTAATTCTTTCACATTTTTTTTAATTTTTTTACCAATATAGAATGGAAAAAATTATTTTGCTCAAATTTGAAATTTTCATGTTTCATGGCATTCTAAATCTATTTAAAAAAATTCTTTCCAAATTTTTTCAGACTTTTTTTTCACAATATTTTCAAAGAAATTTTTTTTTTCAAAATTTTTTACCATTATAGAATGGAAAAAATTATTTTGCTCAAATTTAAAATTTTCAGGTTTCATGACATTCTAAACCTATTTAAAAAAAAATCTTCAAATTACTACTAGATTAGATGGGAATATTTTTTTGCAAATTAAACGTGTTCACGTTTCATAACCTATCTCAAGAAATTTTTTTTGACAACTAAAAAAAATGTTTTAAAATTTTTTTTACCACTACTAGTTATAAAATGAATGGAAAAAAATATTTTTCTCTCAAATCTATAATTTCCACGTTTTACGACATAAGCTTAATTAAAAAAAAATTAAATAATTTTTTTAACCAGTCAACTATGTGGGAAAATATACAGGGTAGTCACCATAAGAAATAATTCAACTATAGTGGAAATTTGTAAAAAAAATTTGCTGTCGGATGGCCACCTTGTATATCTGACCAAGAGTTATTAGGTTCTCTTGTAATAATAGTGATAAGTACATTCCGATTATTATTCTCATATGTCGTTTCGTAATTAATAATTTTTTAGTGACTGCCCTATATAAATGACGAGGGAAGTTCTGTGTAAATACCTTTACCGATTTTTTTGTATATGTGCGTGCATGTAAGCGTGTAGACCGATGTAAAATTTTCGCCAGAGACGTTTGAACTGTCATGATTTATGTTCATTTGGTTTATTATAATTATAAGAATATTGTCACTAAGGTTTCTGTTAAGCATGCAAAAATACGAAGAATGAATTTTATATATATTATGTAAATTCTTAATTTTATTTTACAATATTGTTGAGGTATTGCAAGATTACGTGATGAATGAATGTTGCAGTTGGGCGTAGCTGACTGCAAAAACTTATTTGAGCAACAATAATAAAACCTATTAGACACTGTATCCAATCGCAGTTACACTATATAAGAAATAATTGTGCCATATTTGAGCAAAATGCATATCAAATAGATAATCGCACTCGGTTACGCCCTTCTGTAGGTTTCAGATTTTATATTTCCTTTATTTTATTAAAAGTAACATTTACAATAACATAAAAATTGAATTCAATGTTAAAAATTTAATGTGGTTTATAAACGATGTAAACTTTTAGTGGCGTTTAAAACCTCCATATACAAATAATCAAAAGTATTCGCAGGTTATAAAAATTCTTCACACTTTTTTTATTATAATTTCGTATTACATAACTTTAGAACTTATGTGTGTAGCTACAACACCATCTTCTTCATTGGTTCGTAGCGATATATATGCCGATCCTTCTTGCCCAATCGTAATTGTTTTTCCAGTACATTTTCCATCAATTAAGTTACCAGAAATTATATCACAGTAAGTTCCAGGTGGTAAACAAGTCTGTACATTTTGTGAAAGATCTCCCCAATTTGTTAGCGCAATGAAACCTTTATGTCCTCGACAAAAAGCTATTTGTTGATCACCATTTGACCACCAGTTTGTCACGGGAGTATCTTTTACGATATTTCTAAATTCGACCATATTATAAATCTGTCTCCAACGATGTTCGCAGATGTATCCATTACTGCACGTATTATCGGGATTTATTTTGGGAGATATCAAATTACCATTACTGTCTTGTGGTGGTCCTACGAAATATAAAGGGAATAAGTAGAAGCTAGTAATTCACGTAAGAAAAATAAAATAAAATAATAAACAATAAAATGACAGGTTAAAATGAAAGCTTATTTTAATTATGTTTATTTCTTTTAAAGGTGTTCAAAAATATAATACACTTGTGAGTTATAATTGAGAGAAATATCTATTGGTGTAAATGTGAAAAACATTTTTTAATTAAAATATTCTGAATTAAACAGTTTGAAAAAATAATTCGTCAAAAGAAAATGAAAAACTGATCGTTATAAATTTTAGAATACATCAAGAATAGATTTAGATCTATCTAGAGTACATCTACATTAGTGTAGATGTACTCTAAAATATATAGTGTACTTAATTTGCCGTTTTATCATTTAATTGCAGCTCGTCTGAAATTAGTTCAGCAACAGTAACTAAGATCTTTGAAATAAGTTATTCATTTTAAGTATAATATATAATTCATACGGAGGATTTTGCTGCATTTATACTTAAACTCCGGGCAATAAAATGTTCATTTTCATTGTGAATAAAATTGGGAAATATGAAAGTAAATTTGAGCGAATGTCAGGAAATCGATTAAATTATTAAGTACAGGTCTTTACAAAAACAATAAGGCTAGAAATAATTCTTCTATGGAGATGGAATATTAAATTGGGAAAGCAAATCCATGCGGCTTTCATGGATTTAAAAGTAGGAACTTTCAAAGAAAGTTGGTTACTTTCAAGTGAATTTTTATGTATATTGAAGTAGGACCACTATATGAACCGGAATCAAGTTTAGAGGTAACCAAAGTAAAGCAGTGAATTTAATATGCAGCTATATTAGAAAAGCATCCACCGTCCCTAATAATAAAATCTAACATTTTTACAAAAGATAGGTCATTTGTGGAATAGAATCAACAAAAAATAGATTAATATCAAAGAAAATAGGAAGGTTTTCAAAGAGGTACATGGATAGAGTGAAATACTATTACATGCATAACTACTGGCAATTCGATGCTGCTTTGCATCAGTTATCCGCCACAAGCTGTGCAATGTTTCGGAAATTAACTTAGATTTTCAATAAAAAACAGATATGTAGAAAAAGTGAACAGGTGACTCCAATAGATCATCCACTGGATCGAGATGTCTTCAAGATTTTCCTATCTGAAACAATGTTGCAGATCTTGTTTGTAAATGTAATCTAGTATAAAATCCGCTGCCTAAGGAATCACTACTTCCACATCCACATTTTTCTTCCAAGTCTCTTTAAAGGCAAACATCTTGGCTATATTTGCACTTTAGTATGCGGACATAAGTTGTCATAGAATTTTAATAATATTTGAGGCAGATGTCATAAAAAAAATTACAGAAGCTGCGATTTAGCTTCGTTAAGACATTGAAAATGAACTTGGCTAACTTTTAAGCCTGACATGATATTTACAAAATCTGCAAAATGTACAGAGGATAAAATAAAGAAACGTTTTAAAAATTTCCAAACTTTCATTACCTAAGCCACGGATCAAGAATTAAAAAAGTTACACATCTCGAAGTAATTGTAATAGGCTTTACATTAATATTGGACAAAAAAATGGGTTATGTAAAAATGCGAGAACATGCATCTAGATATCAAAATTTATCAAATACACAAGTTTTACAAAAACGATGCTAGGCGTCAGTCAGTGTCGAGACGTAAAAATGCAGGAATATGAATCTAGACATCAATTGACATATTCACATAAATTAAGATATCAAAATTGATCAAATACACAACTTTTGAAAGATATCTAAGGGCTTGACTTCTAGTATACGCACCAAACCTCAAGTTTTTGTACTCTACACAGCTTGCTTTACTCATTTTCTCCTATATACCTATACTTACATCCTCACTCCTTCAACAGAATCATCTCAAAATATAATCTGGTTCCAGATGTCGTTATAATACATACGTGTATCAAATTTCAAGTGAATATCTCAATTTTATTTTATTAACTCCTTTAGTAATGGAGTAGGGGTGGTGGGGAGTTGAAACAATTTTATAAAAAATTCTAAGGCCTTGGCTTCTAGTACATACATCGAATTTCAAGTTTCTGTACTCTTACCAGCTTGCTTTACTTATTATCCCCTATTTAACCCCCAACCCTTCAACAGAATAATCCAAAAATATAATCTATTTCCAAATGTCATTATAATATATACGCATATCAAATTTCAAGTGAATATCTCAGTTTTATTTTATCAACCCCTTTAATAATGGAGAGGGGGTTGACGAGGGGTAGCAAATATTATAAAAAAAAATCGAGGCCTTGACTTCTAGTACATATACACCAAATTTCAAGTTTATGTGCTCTCACCAGCTTGCTTTGCTTATTTCCCCCTATTTACTCCTATTTATCCCCCCAACCCTTCACCGAATATGTTCAAAAAATCCAGTTCCAGATCTCGTTATAATATATACGTGTACAAAATTTCAAGTTCCGGAGAAAACGTGCATACAAAAAAAGTTACAGACAGAAAATATTTTTTACTCAAATTTAAAATTTCGACGTTTCACGACAATCTAAACCTATTTCAATAAAAGAAAATTTGAATTTTTATTTACGATTACTATACTTCCAATCCACTACGTGGATGTGGAAGTAATTCAAGAACAAACTCTAGAGTAAATTAGAGTAAATTCTTTCAAGGTCCGTAATGTTGAATATCTATTTCTCTCTAAATAAATTGATAAAGACAAAATTTAGTTTTGGATGGGATTTTTAGTTGCGATAAGTCGCGAACAAAGAACCTTTTTTTAAATCATAAACTTTCAACTTGTTCTGGATTCAAGAAAATCTGATATTTAAGGAAGTTCAGCATTATTTTTTTTCTTTTAATTTAAGATAACAAATAAAAATAATAAAATATTCATATTTCGTATTTGGTGGTTTATGAGTTTTCGATATTAAATTATTTTCTTTTTAAATTCTGGGCGGCGAATAATTTAACACTATTTCTGAGAGTGCAGACAACAAACCATAATATGTTTCTTGATATTTAGTACTTCTTGGAGAACCTAGACACATTTAAAGAAAATTTTCTAAATTAAAGATAACTGAAACCAACCAGCGAAATTTGTTGAATATAAAGTTGAATTCTCTTTACCGTTTTCTTTCATTATGAAATACAACGATTCTTATCCCGTAAGTCCAATATCTCTCGAAATAGAATTTTACTTCCGCATCCACGTAGTAGAGTGGAAATATAGCAATCGTAAAGAAAATTTTAAAAATATGGTTTTTTTTAGAATGTCATGAAACGTCGAGATTTTAAATTCAAGCGAAAATAGTTTCTGTCTGTCCGTCTGTAAGTTTTTTTTTGTGCGCACGTTTTCTCTAGAACGGTTCGAGATATTGACGCGAAATTTTGTACACGTGTATACCTATTATAATAAGATTTGGATTGTTTTTTTAACTTAATCGGTGAAGGGTTGGAGGGTAAATAGGGAACAAGTAAAGCAAGCTGGCAAGCGTGCAAAAAGTCGGGATTTGATGTATGTACTAAAAGCCAAGAGCTCAGATTTCTTTATAATATTTTACATCACTCCCCACCAACCCCACTCCATTATTAAAGATGTGATAAATAAAATTGAGATTATCACGACGCGACGTCTTGTACTAGATTATATTTTAAAATGATGAAGTAAATAGGGAAAAATGAGTAAAGCAAGCTGGTAAGAGTACAGAAATTTGAGACTTGGTGTACTACTAGAAGCCAAAGCCTCATATTTCTTCATAATATTTTTCAACCATCCCCTCTTCCATCAACTACACTCCGTTATTAAATGGGTTGATAAAATAAAATTGAGACATTCGCTTGAAATTTCGTACAGATATGTATTGTAATGATGTGGGGTTAGAAAATAATATTACCGTTTCGTTCCGTGGCTACTCCGTGAACTCGTCAGTAAGGCTGGAGTAGCCACTGCCTTATACACTTTTCCAACGAACTCAACATGGCCTCTCGTATATACACTTGGGCCAAATGATGTGGCGGTGAGATATAAGAGAAACGTCACACGCCACACCATTCCCCCACCAGTGACAAAGTCACGAGAAACTTGTTGGTAGTAGGAGATTGACGGACTAGGACTGGACAAGAACGTAGCGAGTACCCCACTCTGAAAGTACTCTACGTGCAACGGGCAACAGGCAACGGGCTATGTGCAACGGGCAACATTCGGCATCAGGCCATGAGCAACGGGCAACTGGCTATGGGCAACGGGCATCTGGTAGGTTTTTCAGTGTTCAAATCAGAGGGGTCACCATTTGTGGGGTTAGAAAATAATATTAGCGTTTCGTTCCGTGGCTACTCCGTGAACTCGTCAGTAAGGCTGGAGTAGCCATTGCCTTACACACTTTTCCAACGAACTCAACATGGCCGCTCATATATACACTTAGTGGGCCAAATGATGTGGCGGTGAAACATAAGGGAAACGTCACACGCCACAAATGACATCTGATTGAGATCATTTCGTTGAAGGGAAATTGGGGATCACAAATAGAGCAAGCTAATAAGAGTCCAGAAACTTCATTTTTGCCGTATATGCTAGAAACCAACGCCTCAAATTTTTGTGTGAAATCTACCTCAAACATTATTAATTTTCTAGGACCAGTTATTTCCACATACTAGAGTTGAAATATGGTCAAGATGTTTTCTTTTAAAGAGACTTGCATGGGAAATCAGGATGTGGGAATAGTGATTCCTTAGATAGCAATTCTTACTGATGTTGACATCTTCTGTTTTTAGCTTCCAATTGGTTGGAGATCTTGTGAAAATTGGGATACATAACAAATCAATGTGTAATAAAGTTTAGATGAAAATCAGATGGACTTCGTCTTTAATATGTTTAGAATTACTATGACCAACATTTTAGATTATAAAAGCATTTTAAAATAACTGGATTTGTGTTTAACAATTTGTGTCCAGAGACAAGCAGTTTGAACCTACGAGTGTACGCCATGACTAATAAGTAAACTGATTTTTTTAAATTATTATTTAATTTATAAATCAAGTTTCCACCACTAAGAAAAATTCTCATGTCACTTTTGTTGTCTGCCATGTTCTAAGGCAAAGGATTAGTCATATATCTAGCACATAGAAATGTGTCAGGTTATTGCTCGCTTGCTCCTATACTAATATAATTTCACATCATTGGAAGTTCCTGAAGGGGGTGGGAACCTTTAGCGTGAAAATAACTCTGATGGTTTCCACAAACACTTAAACACTACGCTCGAATGCTATCACTCGACAAGCGTTTCATCAACTATGCCGGAATAATCAGAAGATAATTGAAGTATTTTTAATAAAACTACTGTGAAACGAAAAATCATTGCAGCCAGTTGCAATGCTAAAGCAAACGCAATTAAATACAATAACTCTGTTAGATTTATAATGTTTACACTACTATGACTATACTATATGACTACACGTATACGTCATTAGTCAATTTATTTCTTACCGGCATCCCTCTCTTTGAAATCGAAACTTGACATGACTTTTGGTATACCATAAGGATGTGCCAACATAAAAGCTGTAGCCATTTTATATTTCTTTGAATCTTTGTATGTCAATTTTCCATAATCTCTTTGTGTATCATGGTTATCCACAAACACAACAGGAGTTCCGTTGTCAAGTAAGTCCCACTTTGGCCCCCAACTCTCTAAATAAGTTAATTTGTCATTTCCCTGGAATACATTTGTGATAGACTTGCTATATTTAAATTCTGTTACTGCTCCTAGATGAACATAGTCTTTGATATGTATACCTTCGTTTCCTATAAATAATCGATTGAAATTAAATGATTCATGACTTATATCACTATGAGTTCTAGAGATTACATTATATTACCTAAATCAATAACTTCTTGAAATATGAATGGCCTTGTATTTGAGGAAAACCCATATTCAGTATTTAGATGTTTTAAATTTTCAAGTATTTTCTTCAAATCTTCTGGCCACATGTGTTTTGCCGCATCAATCCTAAATCCAGCAACGCCAAGATCTATAAGGTGATTTAGGTAATCTATTATTCTTTGTCTTACGTATTCTTTTCCCTAAAATTAGTTAAAAGTAATCAATGGCCTGAAGGTTTGATATTGCTAGAAATCCAGCAACGCCAAGATCTATAAGGTGATTTAGGTAATCTGTTATTCTTTGTCTTACGTATTCTTTTCCCTAAAATTAGTTAAAAGTAATCAATGGCCTGACGGTTTGATATTGCTAGAAATCAAGGTTATGTTTAACAATTTTTGGCGATATTTTATGATGCAGTCGGAGCGGAGCATCTATGAATATTCGAACGATTGTTTGTAAAATTATAGAGGAGTTACTTTAGATATTTCATAAAAAGAAACTGATAATCAAGAGAATTTGAAAACAAATTTAACATTTTAACTAAAATTTCGTAAATCATTGTCTTGGAAAATGAAGGCCAATGCTTTATGCCTAGAACTTTTCAAACTGTCCATTTTATTTAAAAACCTAAAATAAAATAAAAATCAAGCATCATATACAGGGAGTGATTAATTTCATGTCATTAAAAGAACTGGTAATGGCTGTCGACTCGACAAGCAAAAAACCTATATGACTTTTTCCGCTAGGGGCACTTTGAATAACACTGACCTAGCTCGAACATTTAAATGTTAAAATGGGAGATATTTGAGAACCACTGCTTTTCTGGGGCAATGAACGTATATTTCCAAAACATATAGAACTTAAAAAAAATGTAAAGGTTACCTACCGACTTGTGAATTGAACCGAACCGAACTTTTTATACCAATTATGAAAATGTAAAAATTCGTTATCTCTGTCTGTACAACACAAACGCAAGATGGCCGCAGGGGTTTAAACAGAGGATATGTTTACCTGTGTATTTTTAATTTGGAAGAAAATTATAGGAGCTTTTAATTTATAAAATTTAAATGTGACTTATTAACATTTGTAACATAAAATAAGTGTTGAGTGTTAAAAGCTTAAAAAAATGAATTCACGGAATTGAAAAACGAACAGTTAGACGTCTGACATGCGATAGCAAAAAACAGTTATGTGTGTTTTAAGTTAGGAAAAATCTGACTTTTTTAACGAATTGCACGCATAATTTTTTTCAATCAGGTCTTG
Organism: Stenurella melanura; assembly: GCA_963583905.1. Classification (NCBI taxonomy): domain Eukaryota; kingdom Metazoa; phylum Arthropoda; class Insecta; order Coleoptera; family Cerambycidae; genus Stenurella; species Stenurella melanura. The sequence continues at coordinate 61,272,289 of OY757317.1, read as the reverse complement.
AAAAATAAAAATCGATTCTATGAAAATCAATATAACCAATAATAAACAGATCAGAACAAAACAGCGAATAAGAATAATAATAACAATACCATTATTGCCCAACAGGAAACGCCCAATAACAGAACAATTCTTTTGAATTTGTCACGAAAAATGTTCGAAGTGGGCTTGTTCCATGATATTCTTTTTACATGGTCTTTATACTTTTTCATATAGTACTCAATATTCTCATTATGCACTTAAAATTTCGTATTATTAACCTTTTCCGTTCTCGAGATATAAGGGGATGAAATTAGTAATAGCTGCAAAAACCGAGCGCTGATTTGTGACGTCACTGTTCGCAAGTGACTTAAGAAAAGTGGCTTTCTGGGACCTTTTAAATTTAAAGGTCGAAAGACATGGAATTTTCAAACGCTGGTAACTACGTCGAGTTGAAGTTCGTTCTATGTCTCTACGGAAAGGAGAAGGTCGGCGATGAATCCTAATCGTAAATTTCAGGCTACTATTCACAAGGGTGAAGTTTAAGACACGAGCCGCAGGCGAGTGTCGTAAATCACCAGAGTGAATAATAGCAAGTATATGCGAGTAGAATACTATACGTTGTCCACAATTATTGAATATTTAATATTTATTTAATTCATCATTTTATTTCTCCTATTTAAGAAAGATTCATATATCATTATATATATTTTTTCCGATTTTTCGGGCAACAAGTTTAATGAGGCGATTTCTGTAGCTTCCTTTGCCTCTGGCGGTGTCAATGAAATATCGTTTTCATTGTCAGTATCCATTTATTTAATTATATTACTCTCTTTGAGTACCTAATATGTAAAATTATTGTAAATAACGTTGGCGTTGAAATTGCACAAAGTTTGACGTTTCAGATCAACTACAGAATTACGCTTTGACACATTGTCATGGCTTACTAATAAAATAATACAGTTTGTAGGCATGTAGGTAAATGGTTTTAAAAACAATATTGGGGATTGCTTCGTGTTGCTAATAAATGATGCTTTGAAAGAAACTTGCTAATGTAGTTTTTGAATATTCATTAAAGTACCTCTTCACCATTTGAGTGTTTCCTAGAAAACTTAGAGAGATGACATTTGTCTTTTGGTTGCTGCAATTTTGACATTTTAAATTTTTAATAAAAGTAGCTAATGTCATTTCTTATAAACAACTGACTGTCCTCATAATTCACTGCAATCGGTGAATAATGAAATCATTATTCACTGCAGGGAATAATGGATAGCAGTATCCTTGAGGAAACACATACATAATGAGTACATTATTTAATAGTCGTGGACAAACACTTTTAATTATAACAACTAAGGAGCATCAAGTCTATTGAGATCGCCGAGTCTATGCGTATAGTGACGTAGCACCTGGCCACGCCCCATTTTCGCGAGGTGGAGATTTGTAATAGTTTTTAAGATACTAAACGTGCGAATAAGATTCTGATTTTTTGCGAATCCATTATTTTATACTTGCACTTTCGATTTATGAAATTAAAAAAAAATGCCGAACAAGCCCATTGCCTCTATCTCAATCAATACACATTTTGGCACATCGAACTAAGGACATACGCACTCCGTTCAACATATTTGGTAAATTACCATACTAAACTATCAACTAGTGTTGTGAATAAAGAAAAAAAACAGTGAAAACTTGGTCCAAGGTCCAAAAAGCAACACAAAGAGAAGGAGCAAGTAAGTAGTGACTATAGGTATCCAAGTACTTAATGACTTTAACGGTAAAGCAACAAAATAAATCTTATTTGGAACAAAGTTCGAGAAGACCAAAAGCAACATACAAAAGTAACTAACGGGTAGGTCGTGTGTACGTTCTTAGCCAAGTAACACACAACAAAAATAAAATATTGCTTGAGAATATCACAAGACCGGACGATAGTACAGCCTACCCCAATATGCCAACAGTTCTCAAACATTAATATAAAAAGTTTTTGAAATTTTCATTTATTTTTTTTCTCCGAATCTATGGGCTCTAGTAGTGGAGTAGATCTTGCAGAAAAAAGTGGGGTGAAAAACAAGTACCTTTTTTCAAACAATTTTTTTTCCTTCTTATAAAGGACGACTTCCCCCACTTCCCTGACACATCCGAAATCTAGGTGGTGCGGGGGGAGGGGGAGCTGTTAACCATATGGAAAATCGGTTTTTCTCAGTTTGCGCGCGACCGAGGAGACGGACAAAAATATGTTTCAGATCAAAAAGAAAGGTCTCCCCGAAGCGCGTAAATTGGTTTTTGGTTTTTTTAAATCGGCCAATTAGGGCCGGAGATATGGCTATTTGAAGGGATTGAGTTTCAGTTCAGTTCAGTTTCAATTTTTTGAATTCCTTTATTACGACAGGCAGGGCGACAACTTGAAGCTTAAGCCCTACAGAAGGATAAAGGGAAGTCCTACGCCCTTCTGCCAGGGCTCATTTTAAAGAGAACAAATTCCTCTTTTTATTAAAGAAAAATCTATTCGATCGGACAGTAACTTGCGCTACCTGCGCCAGTTACACTTATAAATTTGTTTCTTTTGAATCAGCAGCTGCAGCGGCGGGAGAGTTGGTGTGGTCTCTACCCTCTCTACTCTCTCGCCGCTCTCACTTATACACACACAAAGGGAAATCGAAGGTCAGAAAGGTGTCTGACATTTTTCCCTAATAAAAAAATCATTTTGAAAAAAAATACATGTTTTCCTTTGCCCCCCATTTTTACATTTTGGCGAAAATTATTTCCTACCTATCCAACATTATAGCTGATCAAAAAAGGAAAATATCCAATTTTGATTTTTTTAAATCGCCCTATTAGAACCAGAGATATGGCCGTTTTCCCTTTTTGCACGTTCCTCCCTCCCTCTCCTTCCCTATTTGCCCTAGAGAGCTCCCCGCGCGGCCTCGACCTCTTCCTATAACCACTCACAACAGAAAAAAATTACCAACCTAACCCCATCCTTATCTCTTCAACACCCCTCATACCTCCTGTCTGATCCCTTTTCTACTTTGAAACTCAATCCCTTCAAACGGCCATATCTCTGGCCCTAATTGGCCGACTTTAAAAAACCAAAAATCAGTTTACGTGCCTCGAGGAGGCCTTACTTTTTTATTCGAAACATTTTTTTGTTCGTCTCCCCGATCGCGCGAAAATTGAGAAAAACCGATTTTCCATATATTTAAGAGCCCCCTCCCTCCCCCCTCTCCACCTAGATCTCGGATATGAAAGTGTCAAGAGTGGATGAAGTCGTCCTCTATAAGATGGGAAAAAAATATTTTCGAAAAAAGGTTTTTGATTAGTCTAGTTGTTCTCCACCACCAGTTTTTTTTTTATTGACGTGAAACAAATTATACCAAGTATTTATCATTGTGTCATTCACAGGCACACAAATAAAATAGATCGAGTACGAAAAGGCAGACCTATGTATTTCCATGCATATTGACTTGCTGAACACGAATCCGATATCTGTTTTACCCGATTGGCTCTTGCATTTTTCTTAACCTTAAGAAACACCGTCAAAATTCCCGAAAAATCTCAAACAAGTAAATAAATAGCTTAAATGAGCCGACCACCATTTCCATACGTATGTTGGGGAACTGAGATCGACTGTAGGCGGCACGGCACGTTGATCAGCGCTCATTTTTAAGGGAGATACAGACTGCCAACGTCAAAGGGTCCGAGGATTTTGCTTCTCCTGCGACATGGGTCCGCCTCGGGAGCAACTGCATCCGAATGAGCGACCATAGAATTATGAAAAAAATCAGAGGTACACAAAAACAGAGAAATCAAATAGCGCAAACCAGACATCCCTACGATACTTTGATTCCGAGATAGGCTCAAAGTCACAGGAAGGAGAAAATTTCCTTTTTCCCCCACTTCTCAAGACTGTATCTCGGAAATCAAAAAAGCTATAGACTTCTAGTTTGTGCCATTGGATTTCTCTTACCATCATATGTCACCTGATTTTTTTCAGATTTTTAACGACACTTTAATTTTTTCTGAAAATTTTAAAAATATACGCGTTTTAGGCATCTCTTCACATTTCATGCTCCAACTTTTTCCAGACAAAAATGACCCCTTCTTTATGCTTAATCGACTCAAAATTAAATTTTATGTCCGGTGGTGTGCTGTACGATGATCTACGATTATTTTTTAGCGAGATACAAGCCGCCAAAATAGGTGGTCCGAGGATTTCGCTCCTCGAACGAAACCACCCAACCTCGTGGGTCGCTGGTCCCAAACAAGGAACCCTAAAATTCTGAAAAAAATCAGGAGTACATAAGGAATCTATAGCTTTTTTGGTTTCCGAGATAGAGTGTCGTGAAGTGGGGGAAAATGAGATTCTCTTCTTCCGGTGACTTTAAGCGGCCCTATCTCGGAAACGAAGTATCGTAGGGATATCTAGACTAGTGCCATTCGATTTCTCCGTTCCTTTTGCGTATCTTTTAATTTTTTCATGATTTTATGGTCCCTCTTTCGGATGCAGTTCCTCCCGAGACGGAACCATGTCGCCGGAGAAGTGAAACCCTCGGAGTTTTGACTTTGGCGGTGTGTCTCCCTTAAAAATGAGCATAGATCAACGTGCCGCCGCCCACATTCGATCTCAGCGCCTCAAAATACCTATGGAAATGATGGTCAGCTCCTTTAACCTTTTTATTTACTTGTTTGAGATTTTTCGGGCATTCTGACGGTGTTTTTTGATATTAGGGAAAATGCAAGAGCCAATCGGGCAAAACGGACATCGGATTCGTATTCAGCAGGTCAAAATTTATGAGAATACATAGGTCTGCCTTCTCGCACTGTGCACTGCGTGGGTGCCTGTGTATCATTTTCTATATTTGGCCAATACTGCAAGCACAAAATGGAGTCAAACTCTTATATATTATATAATTTTAATACACCTCGATGGTGTATCCTTAGTGTTGAAGTACGATGATCACAGCTGCTAGAAATTTGATCTGAAAAATTACTTAGTATTTATAGATATCTGCAACAATACATTACATTCTTTTTAAAGTTATGGGTAGTGTTAGCAAAACCAATGCATACCAATGAGGTCGTGTTGACCCTTTGGCATCCATTGGTAGTTCCACATGGTGGTCAGTACCAAAGAACCTGCTATGTTAACAATGATTTCAGTTATGTCAAATTTAAAGTTAAAGTAATATGGGAAATATACGTAATGTATATCAAACAAATGAATTTATGTTATTGAGTAAAGTAGACACTAAATATGTCATAACAATTAACCGAAAAGTTATTCCCATTCTACAGACAGACGTACACAGGAGTCGCTGCACTGGCGCGACTACTCTGTGGTATCGGAGGCCACGATAGTCTTGTCTAGCATCGAGTAATCGCAAAAAGAAAATCTTAAAATATTCTTACATGATCTAAATCAATCAGTGCCACTAATTTGCAATTTCGAACATTCCCTGCATCTTGGTAATTATTTACGCCACAATCGCTGTGGAAGTCATTTGGACCATATGGTACTGCTGGGTACAATTTATTAACATAATCAGCCTTACTTCCCGCTGTACCGACACCACTGGTTCCTGTCATATGATTTATTACGGCATCGGCATAAATCCTAAAAATAGTAATATAATTGGCAACTATTAAGAGATTCTGATTAGCACTAATTTACTAGTATTAAAATTAATAAATATTTAGAATGTAATCCAGACTTGCCTAATTGTTTGTTTGGCTTTAAAATAAAATCAACAGTTCTTTGGGCTGTGTTAAGCAGAGAAGTATCGTCAGAAACAAGAATTGAATTTGTACTACAAAAGTTGTTAACATAAATTATATACAGTAGTGGTTCCAGGATAGATCCTTGTGGCACACCTATTGCAAGTTCCATTTGCTTATACATGATATTCTCTTCCTATAGGGTGCCCCATTAAAAAATAAATGATAATGTAACTTCTGATCAAATCAAGTTGAACTTTTATTACATTAATATCTAAACCAGTCTTTTACTATGAAAAATCTCCCAATGGACTTATTATCTAAAATTTACTTTCAAAAAGTTATGGCGTTTTATTACTTAATGAAACCGTATTGAAGTTGAAATTTGTCAAAACACGTGATTTCTAAAAAACTGTTTATATTATAGAAGTTGCTTAAAATGGAATCATATGCGCTGTTTTTTAAGGTTCTTGGCATCGACAAATTTTTCTGCATCGCGTCATATATTTGTCAATTTATAAAAACGTCATTTTTACCCAAAACTAAAGTCTAGTGAACACCTTTTACAAAATTTAAATATCTCTTTCAGTTATCGAGAAAACGGTTCTGGTTATTTTAAGTGGGACGCCATGTATATCTGCAGTTGTTGCATAGCCACCTAAATGTACTTATTAGCTATAAGTACATTTAGGTGGCTATGCAACAACTGCAGATATACAGGGCGTCCCACTTAAAATAACCAGAACCGTTTTCTCGATAACTGAAAGAGATATGGAAGGTGGTGGCAATGATTTTATTGTAGTTAACAATAATATAAAATGAAAGTATTGATATAACTGACCGATTAGAGCAGCTACCGAGTTTGGTTGCTGCTTATTTTTTAAATAAATGAATGTCAAATTTGCAAAAAGAAAATGCTCCAACATTGTGTTATTGTTTCAGCCATTGCTATAATATTGCTTCGTTTATCAAAAATATGAATCAAAAAATGATTGGCTGAAACCCATGGCTCTGATTTTTTTTATAAAACTAATTGTAAACTTGCAAAAAAAAGAACGCTATTAGGGGCCGATTTTTCAATGTCCAGTTAAAAGTGCCTAATAGTTATTTAATTGCCAGCTACATATCCATGAGTTCAATAATTTCTTAGCTATGTTGGCGCTACTGATTCTACCGGAAGTTTCTTTCTATTGGTCTACTTCAAACTGCGCGCGTGTTTTACTGGCAGTTTATTTAATTTAACCTCAAAATTCATTGCGTTGTGTAGCGTGTTGACTGATGTTCTGATTTCGATTTTGGGCGTTTGTCAATCAGCAATAATTGCTATTCAGAACGTAAAAAGTAAAAGGGGTCCCTACCTGTCCGTAATGATTGCAATTTCTTCATCTATCATCTCAACGATATGTAAAACAGTTTCTTTACGCAGTCGAAATCTTATAAAAAAATATTTATCATGATAATTCTCAAAATTATTTTTCTCGTTCCCTTATGGTATAGGGTCTCCTTTTATACTTTATTAATTGTATAAAATCATCGTCATCATCACTTATATCCAGAATATTATTATTATTATTCATTATTGTCAATAATATATTTAACATAAATCGCAAATTAAAAACGAATCAATCAATCACATTGGTTTTTAGGTTAGAATGTTTTAGAATTGTCAGAAATTGAACCGAATGCGCATGTGTAAATCCACTAACAGTAAAATAAATTCTTAACTGACACTTTCAACTCTCTGCTAAATTTACTTTCAGATAGTGTGTTTAACCCTCCGGCAAATTTTACCTGCACATTGAAAAACAGTTTATCTGCCAGATAAATTTTATCTGACAGTTAAGCTATTTAACTGAACATTGAAAAACCAGCCCTAAGTCATTGCATTGTACTTCGCATTGGTTTTAATTTGTTAGTTTTTGTATCCATAAATAAAGGAAAACATTGGCTGACGTGTACGTAGTTGATTTTCAGAAATATTCTCAATTTACTTCAAAAAATGACAAAGTAAGAAAATAGTCCAATCAGTCGGGGTTTTTGCCATGCAAAAGGTGGAGTAGTAATTATTTTGTTATATATTGTTTAAGTCGAGACCCTGATAAAAAACACAAGGTTTCGACCCTGGGAGTGAGAAAAATTGTTTTCTTCAAAAAAATTCGGCAACGCTCGATCCTACGAGAAAAATGATGCAGACAAAGTTCAAAAATATAAAATTTCCTACATGTTGTGTATCTATATTTTAATTGTCTAATGTTTAAAGAGATACAGCTTCAGACAGATGAATTTAAGAAAAAAAAATTATACAGGGTGTCCCAGAATTGAGTTCCCCGACGAGGTTCTGTGATTCCTGAGATCACATTGGGCCCATATAACCCAACTTACCCTAATCCAAAAATGCATCACTGAGGAAGTACATTCCCCTAAATTCAGACAGCAAAATTATTTTACAATAATTTCAGTTATATTGAAGATAAAATTTTCGAATTTTGATGGGAATGATGGGATGTATCTTTATAAGTACTCTATGTAGCCTTGATAACAAACAAATATCTTTTTTTTCTCAAACGCGACAGGTTTTCTGTTTCACAAGCACTTTTGACCTACAGAGAAAAAACGGTAATTCTTAAATTTTATTGATATTTCACAAAATTTTAAGAGTAATAATTTGTGTACAGGTGGACATCATGTGAAGAATTTGTTACTAATGTATTTTTTTTAAATAAACTACTTTTGTTACAACATTTTGTTCTAGAATTTGGCTGATACATGTTTATCTCCAGAAGTCCCCTCGAGTCAGCTTGTGTTGGGGCCCGCTGGTGTATTTTTCTGTTCTATACTTGTATAAACTATAATCTAAACATGAAAAACTTTACTTCTGCACTTGTAACAACTCTGGTTTTATTGATTATACCTATGTATTTTTATAACCTATGAGTAAATAAGTCGTGAGAAAGCTACATTTTGCATTCCCCCACTCTGCTCACCCCCACTCTTCCCACTCTGATGATACGCAAAAAAAGGAAGGTTGCCTCTCATTGGTGGATCTGAAAGTTCCGATAGCTTTTGAACGGGAAGAGATATTTGAATGTTTAAAAAAGATTTTTTCTCGAAGTTCATCATGCTACTGATGACGTAAAAAGAAAGATGACTCTCTGATTGGTGAATCTAAATGTTGATCTAAAACTTCTAATAACTTTTAAATGTAAAGAGATATTTGAATTTTGTAAAAAGATTTATTCATTAAAATCACTTAAATAAATGTTAAATACAAACAGAGGAAAAAACGAAAATTTCTTGTGTTTTGATTGATATTAAAAAAATTTTTAAGAGTACCTTTTTTGCAGCCCTTTCAATGCTCTGTAAAAATGTTTAAATTTTCCGTAATTTTACGTGCGATTAAAAAATTACAGCCAGTCAAATATTAATAATTACGAAAAAGGATTGAGAAACAGAAGGTATTTGGTTGTTACCAAGTTTATATAGAGTACTTATAGAGGTACAGCTCCAATCAACATTTGAAAATTTGATCTTCAATATAACGGAAACTATTGGAAAAAAAATCAGTCTCACTTTAAGAGAATATACTTCCTCAAGGATGCATTTTTGGACTAAAGTAAGTTGGGTTATATGGGCCCAATATGAACTCAGGATTCACGGGTTGCCGTACGGGAACTCAATTCTGGAACAACCTGTATATTGTACGTTTACAGCATAACATATTTTATATTATTTATATTATCATAACAAAGTTATTTATCCATTACCCTTATATTAATATGAACAACGAATTGTCTGGACTTAATGTTATTACTACACCACGCGAAACAACGTAATACTGTCTTTATAATTTAACATCAGCCTACTTAGTGTTTTGGCTAATATAATCGCGCTCGTCGCTTTTGATTAATCACTTAGACAGATGTGTTTAGTTTTTTTTCTTTCTCAAAAACGGTGGCTTTTACGAAATTTTTTCAAGAGCTAAAAAAGTTTAGTTTAGTTTAGTTCTTTGTTTTTTAATTGAAATAAAAAATAGCAGACAGAAACATATTTACAGAATTATAAGAAGGGTAGTTAATATCACCAATTTGTATACACGCTGAGTGGATGAAATAATTTCGTTGACTGCCTTTTCATTAGTAATCGAGATGTGTCAAATTTCGTTTTTCTTTCGATGCGTTATTTTCAGATAAATATAAAAAACTGTTTTTTACATACGCATTTAAAAATTTTGGAAGATTAACCCACCTTCATTTTCGATACGGAATTGGTAGTTAAATTCCTTGCACGTTATTACGAAACATACCGGGTGAGTAACTAATTGCGCTCGCCCCGATATTTCCTAAAATATTTGGAATAGAAAATTGAAATTTGGAGGCCTTATTGCACGACTAAAATGCCATCTTTACAATAAAAAATCAAGTTTGGTGCACATCCGGTTTCACCGGAAATGCCCACAACATTCGATTTTTAAATGGAACACCCTATATATTTTTACATTTTTGGAATCTAGAGGAAATTTTAAATACAATACATCCATTTTGGTCACTTTTTGATAAACATTAAAAATTTTATTAAAAAATCTATTTCTGAATCCAGAGTGCCCAAAATATATTTTAGTTTGTGTGCTACGTTACTATAAAAATAAAAAGAGCAATATGATTGCATTGCTTAATTCTCTAGAGGCGTTTAAGATTTTTAAATGTGATTTTTACCCACTAACTCGGTTTTTTAAATGGGAATTTAATCGTTCACCAACATTTGAAATACCCCATTTTCATACGAATCTAATGATACCAAAATTTTGAAAATCCGCTCAGAAATATTTGGGATTTCAGCCAAAATACAATGCAACCAAGCTTTTAGAAACATGCGGCTAATAGATAATAGATTAGTGGGCTTTGGAAACTAAAATGGCAAATTTCTGTGTAAATCTGGTAACCTAATAACATTGGAAAAATCATAGTAGCCATTGAATGTAATAAAACAATATCAGCTGTCAGACAGATACAAAATAAAGCGTTGCGGAAATCTCTTTGAGTAAAAATTAAAGAAAATGAATAATTTTAGTAGAAATGAAAAGGTCGATATGTTACTGATATATGGAGAGCGTCTCAAAAATTCAACTGCAGCTGCAGAACTGTATCAGCAACGATATCCCAACAGACGTCATCCAAGCAGACACTTGTTTGCCAGAGTGGAACAAGAATTAAGAAACGAACCCAATCAACAAGATGACCATCAAACATTTATTGTAAGTGAGGACAAAGAAATTGATGTATTAGGATTTGTGATGGTACACCCAATAACATCAACAAGGGAATTGTCAATGGAATGCGACATTAGTCAGTCTTCGGTTTGCAGAATTTTAAAGAAACATAAGTTTCGGTCTTATAAATACCAAGTACACCAACCTCTTTATGGAGATGATAACGACAGGAGACTAGTATATTGCAACTGGTTCTTAAATGCAGTACAACAAAACCCAGGTTTTCCTCTTCATATTTTATATTCAGATGAAAGTAGATTTACGAACCAAGGTATGTTTAACAGAAATAATACTAGGTACTGGGCTCAAGAAAATCCGAGGTTGGTAGGGCGGGGGAATATTCAGGAAAGATTTGGGTTTAACTGTTGGCTTGGAGTACTTGGAGATCGAATAATTGGACCCATATTTTTTGATGGCGAACGATATTTATTCTTTTTACAAATCCAGACAGCAGAATTTCTTGACTTACTTCCTCTTGCCTATTTACAAAATCTGTTTTTCCAACAAGATGGTGCTCCCCCACATAATTCCAGAAGAGTGATGGAATATTTAAACAACTTGCATGGTGAACGCCTTATCGCAAATCAAGGTCATATCAGATGGCCTCCTAGGTCACCTGACTTAACACCCCTCGATTGTTATGTATGGGGCACTCTCAAAAATAAAGTTTATAAAACTTCTTCAAATACCCGTGAAGAGCTGCAAAATAAAGTTGTACGGGCTCTTAATGAAATAACGCCGGCTGAATTGCGTAGAGCCATTCAAGCAACTGTACGCAGAGCCGAATTGTGTATTGAAAAAAATGGTGGACATTTTGAACAATATCTATAAATATCAATTTATGGTTTAAATATGTTAATTATTTTAAAGATACCTACTGTTACCTAGTTTAAGTTTAATTGTTCAAACGGAATTGATTTTTATTTATTTATAGGCCCGATATTTATGTTCATTTAAATAAAACTCTGAAAACCGAACTGATGTCGCATTCTATTGCAAATGTCCTTGTGGATGTAATTGTGTTTGCCTCCACATACCTATGCTAAACTTAATTGTAACGTTCTTTGCAGTTATTAAATGTTTGATAGCTCAAGATTGCCTATAACTACACGAGTCTGTCTGACAGCTGATATTGTTTTATTACATTCAATGGCTACTATGATTTTTCCAATGTTATTAGGTTACCAGATTTACACAGAAATGTGCCATTTTAGTTTCCAAACCCCACTAATCTATTATCTATTAGCCGCATGTTTCTAAAAGCTTGGTTGCATTGTATTTTGGCTGAAATCTCAAATATTTCTGAGCGGATTTTCAAAATTTTGGTATCATTAGATTCGTATGAAAATGAGGTATTTAAAAATGTTGGTGAACGATTAAATTCTCATTTAAAAAAACCGAGTTAGTGGGTAAAATCACATTTAAAAATTTTAAACGCCTCTAGAGAATTAAGTAATGCAATCATATTGCTCTTTTTATTTTTATAGTAACGTAGCACACAAACTAAAATATATTTTGGGCACCACAGGACTCTGGATTCAGAAATAGATTTTTTAATAAAATTTTTAATGTTTATCAAAAAGTGACCAAAATGGATGTATTGTATTCAAAATTTCCTCTAGATTCCAAAAATGTAAAAATATATAGAGTATTCCATTTATAAATCGAAAGTTGTGGGAATTTCCGGTAAAACCGGATGTGCACCAAACTTGATTTTTTATTGAAAAGATGGCATTTTAATCGTGTAATAAGGCCTCCAAATTTCAATTTTCTATTCCAAACATTTTAGGAAATATCGGGGCGAGCGCAATTCGTGACTCACCCGGTATATACATGAAACCAGAGGAGAAAGAAAATAATTGTGAAAAACTTCGAATATTTGTTGGGACTATCTAGATACCGATAAAAACTTTATAAAAATAACACAGGCCGACAAAAAAGGAGCTGTTGTCTTGATCAAAACCATCTGATCCTATGTTTTTGACATGCTGAAGCCAATTTTGGATAAAAAAATTATGCTAAACCACCCCTCTACCCCCTTGAAAGTGTAAAATAAAGATCTTGTTCCAAGGTTCTGATCCCCTAGGATATAAAAGTGGGTTGTAGAGGGAAACTGAGACGACAGAAATTCTTTTGCCCAAAATTGGCATCAGCGCGTTAATATACTTCAGAAATGTTAGATCAGAATCTTAGAACGAGATATTTATTTAGCGCTTTTTGGGGCATAAAAGACAAAAACTGAAGCGGTAGATTTTTTTTAATATCAGAATCGGTTTCAGCATATCAGAAAATACACAGTCCCAACTTTTGTTTTTTGTCGGCCTGTGTAATTATTAAGTAGGTAACGTCAACCAATGAGAAATCAGCATCGCAGATTTCACCCGCTATTTTTTTTTTGTTTTTTACATATTATATAAAGGAAGCTTCCTGTCAAGTGGCTGACAATAAAATAATACAGGAGCGTCTCGTTCACCACATTTTTGAAAATTCGCCCCTTTTAAATGCAGTTTGTTTTATTGTTTCTTATCACTTTGCGAAACTTGACGTAAGGTACACCGACAATAAAATTACTTAATTTTTAATATATCATAAATTAATAACTAAAATTAAATTGCAAAAAAAGCAGACACATGCATTTCAGCCGACTGCATCTAAATTAATGTCATATTGACAAGCAACGTTTAAAACAAGTGGCTAACACAATAAAATCATACAGGCGCGTCTTATTTTGTTGCATGTTTAATTTACTTTTAATTAAAAAATCAGCAACTGAAATGGTTTTTCCGGCTTTTTGTTATTACATATTTACAATGTTCAACTTCAGTCACACAATAAAATCATACCAAAATTTCTGCCACCAGCTTCCTATACCTTCCGTGGGTTAAAATGAAAACCTGCAAAAAATAATTGATACTAGCAAATGGATGCCTTGCCTAATGGTGTCAAATTTTAAATTGTTTTAAGTCATATGTCAGTAAATCTAGAATTTTTTAGACTAATTGATTAGTATAAATTGAGTTGGTAAATTACTATCGTCTTCAACGTGCACTGAGCCTGACTTCTGCACAAACACTCAATTGCAACACTTCTTCCTCGCATCGTAGTGGATGTTTTTTTTTAACTGAATACAAGTGCTAAATGTAAATGATGAATTATACTGTTTTATTCTAATTTTTAATAAATGTGGTCTGTTTCTATTTGATGTTATACAGGGTTGGGCAATAGGCCCGGAACGGCTCGATTACAGCCGAACGGGACCTCGTATCAACTTCGGGTTTTCGACACTGTATTTAGCGAAATTTTTGGAACTTCTTGACATGTATTTCAGGACCGTGACGTCATTACGTTCGGAGGTGTGACATAAGTGTCAATTTTTTTAAATGAAACACCCGGTATATTTTTCCATATTTGTATACTTTAAGGAGCCGAATTCAACGATGTAACGTTTGGATTCTGTTATGTAATGTGGTCTCAATAAGGGAAAATTAGAAATTACAATCGTAATTAACAGAGAACAGTGGATATCCAAACAGCTGTATCCAAAAAAGACACTCTTTTTTTACCATTTTTTTTACAAAACTAAGACCCACGTAAACAAGTTTTTTTGTAGTCGTTTAATAAAAACACAGGTCATAGTTAAATTGTTCTCATTATTTTACTAGTTTATCTAAGTAAGTCGTGGTATAAACGTCACTGTGACATTACTTTTGCACTACTAATTTATGATTCTAAAAACGTGTCTTTAAAATGGTTCAACTGAACGACACTGAACGGATAATTTTACTCATAATGATTGGATTCGGAGAGAGGCGTTGATCCCTTCAGGAGGCAAGTGACCTCTTCAACGATACCTTTCCTGAGCGAAACCCGATTTCCAAGTCGACAGCATGTCGAATTTTGCACAATTTTGAACATGCGGGAAATGTCAAGAATTTACCAAAAACTGGCCGCCCAAAAACATCGACAAACGACGACAGAGCTTTAGATGTACTGTTAGCGATTCAGGAGGAGCCTAAAACGTCAATTCCGAAACTTTCATTAGAAACTGGTAACAGTGAAAGATCCATTCGAAGAATACTCAGGAGAAATAAAATACATCTCTACAAAGTCAGCTTACTTCAGGAACTTGCGGAAGATGACCCTGATCGTCGAATGCAGTTTTGCCAACAAATTATGAATTTCTTAGACGAGACACCACAGTTTGTAGATCGCATTTTGTTTTCCGATGAGGCTACATTTTGTTTAAATGGATTTGTCAATCGTCACAATTGTCGCTATTGGTCTGCTGAGAATCCACATTGGATGGAAGAAATGCACACACAACATCCACAAAAAGTAAATGTCTGGGCGGGTATAATTGCAACACATGTAATAGGGCCGTTTTTTCTAAATGGTAATTTAACTGCTGATACCTATTTAACTTTATTACGCGAAAGCGTTATGCTTTAATTCAGATATTTCCCAACCGCGAAAATCCTCAGGTGATCGCAAATGACGTATACTTCCAGCAAGACGGAGCTCCGCCACACTATGTCAGAATTGTAAGAGATTTGTTGGACACTGTCTTTCCCCGGAGATGGATAGGTAGAAGGGGTCATATCGAATGGCCAGCTAGGTCATCTGACGTAACCCCTCTTGATTTTTTTTCTGGGGTCATTTGAAGTCTGTGGTGTATCGCACAAGACCTGCCACGGTACAAGTGCTTTAAGAAAGAATTATAGCGGTTGCTGATAATATTACACCTCAGTTCCTCCAAAATATTCAGCGGAAATTTGTGGACAGACTAGCACATTGTCAGGCAGTGGAAGGATTCCAATTTGAACATTTAATAAAATAAAACTATTTTCTGTTAATTACGATTGTAATTTCTAATTTTCCCTTATTGAGACCACATTACATAACAGAATCCATACAAACGTTACATCGTTGAATTTGGGACTCCTTAAAGTATACAAATATGGAAAAATATACCGGGTGTTTCATTTAAAAAAATTGACACTTATGTCACACTTCCGAACGTAATGACGTCACGGTCCTGAAATACATGTCAAGAAGTTCTAAAAATTTCGCTGAATACAGTGTCGAAAACCCGAAGTTGATACGAGGTCCCGTTCGGCTGTAATCGAGCCGTTCCGGGACTATTGCCCAACCCTGTATATCTAGTTGGCACTTCGGGTATATTTAGAGATAGTTGTAGGAAATATACCTACAACCAAATAACTGTTTGTTATAAATTATCTCCTAAGAAATTTAAAATCCCCCATACACTGTACAGCATTTTCTCCTTTACAAATCCTTGTTTTATCCCACAGTCTCTATTTGTGATCGGTGGTATAGGTTATGTTAGAATTAGGGTACAATTAGTTAATTAACAAGTACATATTAACTTCGCATCTGGCTGTATCGACGTAAGTCGCAATGCCAAAAAAAAAAAAACTAAATCTCGCAAACTTAATATAATAAATAGTTCATTGACATGACTTAAACAACTTTACAAATATTTATAGACAAATATGCACATTTTGCCCATCTGCAATCTGCAATAAAAATATTTCTTATCAAATATTTATTACGCGTCACTTGGACAGACACATATGCATGGTATTATCATTTTCTTTTCTTTAAGTTTATACTTCAGTTTCTCTGTGAAATTAATAATTTAGAAAAATTAACACAATTTGCATCAAATCACTAAATATACTTATAAAATATTATCAAGGCCAGCAAGGTCAAAACATGGAACATTGACATCAAAATAGATTCTTTATCATTCGGCAACAATATAATATACCTTATTCCTACATCATTACAACGTCTGGTCATATTTTTGAATGAATTCTCATCTCCAGATCGTGTCTTGATTATGTAACTCACAGGTTGATATCTCTCCCACCATGGTCTCTTCTCAATAATTATATTTTCATTTGGTGGTGATATCTGTAAATTGCAACATACTTTTTAGATCGTAATAAATTATGAACATTTTTATACTTCACATATATTAACATAATTATTAGCTTATACATGGTTAAATGTTTTTATAATTTTGACAAACCAGAATAATATACCGAATGTGCCAAAACTAATTACAGACAGTGTGAGGACAGTCTGCAATTTATGAATTTTTCTTTAAAATACAAATGAAACTGTTAAACCGCTGAAATAAATAAACAGAAAGACGCACTCGACTTGAATTTGTTTTTTTTTAATACTCAAAAAGGAGTCCGAAATAGTGAGTCACTGTGAATTTTTCGAGATTCTTGTATGCACGAAAGGGTTATGGTCATTCAAGGTCAAATTCGTTTGTAAACGGGAACCTCTATTTTTTATTGCAAATTCGGATTGTCTGACTAAAAATAGACTACTATTGTTCCAAACGTTTTTTTCTGAAATTGTCATTTTTTTTTAGTTATCCGGCGAGGAAAAATCAAAATGTTAGTATTTTGCGATTTTTTACTCCAAAAAGAAGAGGTTTGGACAAAAATTGCAACGGGCAAAAAGAGTTTGGGATCATCCAGGGAGTATTCTCAATTTTTTTTCGGAATCGTCCAATGCCCTTTGCAGAAAGGAGCATTATGGAGTCTTCAAATGCACCAAAAAGGGCATTGGACAATGCCGAAAAAAATTGAGAATATTCCCGGGATAATTCCAAACTCTGCCTTTTGCAATTTTTCTCCAAACTTCATTTTCGAGTAAAAAATTCGCAAAATCCTATAATTTTTATATTTTCTCGACGGATAACTGAAAAAAATGACAACTTCAGAAAAAATTGTTTGGAACAATAGTAGTCTATGAAACATATTTTTTATAGAATTTTGCAAACAACAGAAAGAAATCGGTAAAGTTATTTACACAGAACTTCCCTCGTTATTTGTGCATGACAGTCACTCAAAAAATTATTAATTACGAAATGACATTGGGAATAATAATCGGAATATAATTATTGGTATTATTACAAAGAAAACCTGATAACTTTTGGTCAAAAAGATATACAGAGTGTTCGTCCAACAGCAAAAGTTCAATATACTAAATAACAGGTGCCAAATATGGAAGGCTTGCGCAAATACCTTTATAAATGTCCACCATGACTCAATTATTTCTTGGGATGCCATTATTCAATAAAAGTATATAATAGGATATGCCAAATATTATTGCCATCTCTCACATTCTCTATCCCATATTCACGTAATGGAGTGGAAGTATAGTGGTGATTAAAATATAGAACAAATTTTCAAACATGTTTTCTGTCTATTCTAGTGTTAAATTTTTTTCCAAATTGGTGAAAATATGTTGCAAATTTTTTTTTTCCGAAATAGGTTTAGAACGCTATGAAACGTGGAAATTTTAAATTTTGAGAAAAAAAAAATTCATCTATTTTGGTGGTAAAAATTTTTTCAAAAATGTTGGTAAAAAATTTTTAATTTTTTTTTTTCTTTTAATAGGTTTAGAATGCCATGAAACGTGGAAATTTTAAATTTGAACAAAGAAAAAAATTTTTTTTAGTGGTAAAAATTTTTTCAAAAATGATTGAAAAAAAATTTCAAAAAATTTTTTTTTTCCTGAAATAGGTTTAGCGCGTCATGAAACGTGGAAATTTTAAATTTGAGCAAAAAAAATTTTTTTTCAGTGAAAATTCTACCAGTTCTTCGCTGACAGTAGGGTTAACTACCTACCAAATTTGACTGCTCTCCGTCAAGTAGTTTTTTAGTTAATGCACCAACAGACAGACAGACAGACAGACAGACAGACAGACAGACTGACGGAATTGAAAAACCTATATTTTCGGAATCTACGTGTTTTTTCTCGAATACAATACTTCCCTTCGGTATGCGAGGGAAGTAAAAATAACTATCTATGAAAACTAAAGGAAAAATATTTAAAAAATCTTTGCATTCTTTCGATAACCTGAATTATGGTTATGCTAGCAAATTAAAATCCTAAAATAAATTTGTCTAATTTCTTATTAGACAAATTCATTTTAGGATTTTATTTTGCTAGCATAACCAGAATTCAGGTTATCGAAAGAATGCAAAAATTTCATTCATATTTTTACATATAGTTTTTCCTTTAGTTCTCATAGATAATTATTTTTTTCTACTGTTTGCAAAATCCTATAAAGAATATGTTTCATTATAATTATAAGCAAATAAACGATAATTCACTTTTAAAAATAGTAGTCTATTTTTAGTCAGACAATCCGAATTTGCAATAAAAAATAGGGGTTACCATTTAAGAAACGAATTTGATATTGAATGGCCTTAACCCTTCCATGCATACAAAAATGCCGCAGTGACCTACTATTCCAGACTCCTTTCCAAGTAGTTAAAATTCAACTCGATATTTAAAAAATTGAGCCATTCTGCCACACTGTGAGGCGTTGAAGCCTTTGATCTTAATGTTTCACAGTACCTAAAAGATCTTTCTATTTTTTTAACAAATAGTAGTAGACGTGACTTCATACATAAATAAATATAAAAAACTTTTATATACACCAGTGGCGGCTGGTCAGGGGAGGCAGGGGAGGCTGAGCCTCCCCTTGGAAGAACCACCATATCTTCAAAAGTAATATCTTAAGAAATTTCTATTAGGTATATCTCAATTTTCAATATTTTTTATTGTTTATTATTCATTAATTAATGTTCAGTTTATATATAACATTTTTGCATTTCCTTTCCACAAATATACCTATTACAGTCCGGATAGTCTTTGTATGCATATTTCCCGGTCGGCCGGTCTTTTACTGAATGAACACTGCGGTTCGCTGGAGGCTAATACGAAATAGCTTCCAACTTTACCGCATTTACTTATAACATGAATGACCTTGAATTTCTTTGCGCTGTGTAAAATAGCAACACTTGGAATAGCCAAGTATGAGGCTAGCCTCATAGCTCAGTTATTTATAGCGCATGTGCACAGGTCATTCAAGAGTCAGATGATTCACAAAGAAAACGAACTGACGTCTGACAGTTGCGTTTAGCCGGTTAAGAACAACTTGACGTATAAATACATAAGACATTTGATAGGCGGGCTAGAAATAAGTGCTCTAGGTGAAAATATTCCCAACAACATGTCCTGTTGTCCAGACGTGGTGGATTATTTGTTATTAAATGGATTTACTACTCTTATTTATGACGAAAAGGTAAGAATTAAAATAAATGCCAGGCCTACACCAGCAATGCTTTCGTTAGTTTTTAAAAGTGGTAAACAAAAGAGAGGGTTTTGTGATAACAATTATAAAAAAGTCGAGTGGTTAACGGCATCAACAGTTAGAAACAAATTATATTGTTTGAGATGTTTATTATTTACTAATGATCAATCCTCAATTTGGGGCAGGGTCGGATTTAATAATTTGCAAAATTTGTCGCGAGGTTTAGAAAGGCACGAAAAATCCCAGGAGCACATTTCATCTTGCATTAAATTCGAAATGTTTGGTAAACAAAATATCGTAAATTTCTTGGATTCTGCACATAAGACAGAAATAGAAAAGGTCCGTGAGAATAGGGAAATATTAAAGAGGTTAATAGATGCCATTATATAGTTATCTTCACAAGAAAATTCTTTCCGAGGACATGACGAAAAACGAGAATCGTGCAATAAAGGAAATTTCAAAGAGCTGGTAGATTTTTTAAAAACTTATGACCCAAAATTAGAGAACTTTTTGAATAACGCCACTATTTTTTGAGACAATTCCGGTAAGCTTCTGTAGAATGATTATTTTCAGCACTTAAACGCATAAAAACATTTTTACTAGAAACAAAATGAGTCAAGACCTCCTTTCAAATGTATCGCTTATTTCAATAGAAAAACGTTTTTTGTCAGAATTGAGGAAACGCGATTCATTTTATGATGAAATAATCAACCATTTTGCTAGTTCCAAAAATCGCAGGTTACCACTCATTTATAAAAATATTCAGGCTTTAAAGCAGAAATTAATATAGGTAGTTGTTATTTTAGAAAAAATATTTATTTGTGTTATTTATTTTTTAGGAAATATTTTTTATAATTCTCCATAATATAGAGTTCCGCGGTTATATTTTTTTTATATAACTTTTTTCGTAAAACTATTTTAATTTCTATTAAAACTTATAATTTTACACGCCTGGCAGTGATAATGAATACAATTTTTTGTTTGTAGAAAAACACTTTAATTTTTTTACCAAAACTATTTTTATTTTTATTAAAAGTTATATAATTAATTTACAAGTGGGATAGTAGGACTCCTTTGGATACCGATACTCGAGTCGTAGGAACGAGAATTTCATGAGAATTATTTTTTCATCTCATCATATTTTCTATTTCCTTTTCATTCTATTCTTTTATTAGTTCTATTCTCTCAAGTCGTGAATCTCCTGGCGAACAACCCACGGCAAAAAAATGTAACGCGCCGTTGTAATACCTCAGGGGTAGTGGGGAAATGTACAAATTGTAGTCATATTGCACATCAGTTGTCTTTCAGAATATCAAGCCTCCTCTGCAGTCAATATCACGAGCCGTCACTGATATACACAGCTGTACAAGGATTCACCTACACAAATGGTGTCAAACGTCAAAATCTTATTTTTGAAAATAACACAAAATACAAAAAGAAAACGTAGAAGAGAAAACTAAAGACCACAAAATTCTATATAAAATACGCACCTACATTTCATACATGTCACCATTTTCGCGTAAAATAAGCATCAAAATTGGGAGTTGTGAGCCAAAGGGCAAACGTCAAAATCAGTTTTTTTGTGCCTATCGGCACAGAAATTTTAATAACTTCTACTCCGGGTATGGACTCAATACAAATATTCGTAGTATAGTATTTCTATGGTCAATTTGAAAATTCAGCGTAAAGCGTTGTTACCAGGATAAATCATTGCAAAGCCTGATGTGATACAATAAGACTCGAGACCGTGCTTGAATATTGCAAACGATATCCGTATATTTTTTTCTTCTTAATCTAGTTTTTTGGCTTTATGAGCTTTGCCTTTTGCTCACGAACCTACCATTTGAGATTTATATACTATAGACGCACACATGTATGTAGTACAATTGAAAATATTCGTAGTATACGAACATAGTTAACCAGATATGTTATGCGCTTACCTCAAACGAAAGTAGTCGATTGTTTACCTGGCTCACCATTACTAGTCCATCACTAGCTTATGGTAATATTGACGGTAGCATAGCTGTAAATTATATGATATTTAGTCACTTTTATTGAATCATGCGCATTAATTAATATAAAGTAGTAAAACAATATTTACAATAATTAAAAAGCGATTCTAAAAATTGTCGGTAGACGCTGACCATCGCTGGTGTTATAAAGTATTTCTTTGTCTGTCTTTTTTTATGAATTTCAAACTAACTTTAGATGACCTATACTAGTTTTGTAACTACTAATCGTGAATGTCTCGAAAGCTAAAACAAATTTCCTATAGTAAATTGAAAAAACTGATATTTATTTATCTGTGGTTCATCGTAGGTCACAATTGGAAAAAATGTTAGTATTCCCTACTAAAAACAGATTTATAAAAAAATCTCAGTTTTTATGATACATGCACTACATTGCAATTTGCATGTTTTCTGATGTGTCAAAGTTAATTTTTCATCGTTTACGAGCATTTTGAAATAAAATTTTTTATAAATCATATAATTCACGAAAATTACAAAAACATAAAGTCAACTCGTTTTCTGTCCAGAATATTTGACTGTTCATTCTCAAAAACAACACAACACTTACATTAACAAACATACTCAAGATATAGTATACATATTATGGACAAGGCCCTAAGATAGGGAAAAGAAGTTTGCGGTTGTATTTCAACACAAACTATTAAGGTCAAAATATACATTATTATATATGTACAGGAAATGAAGCTGAAAAAATGGCAGAACCTCGCAATTTTTTCGTCCAGCATCGATTTGTACAAAAATTTGGGATCAGGCTCATTTCACCCTCTAGTTCATTTTCTATATTGAGCCGTTGTACGCTTTTGGTTTTTTAAGGGTGAAAACTACCCCTAATTGTGAAAAATTATAAAATAACATTTTAAACTTTAATATGGTCAACATTTGGTTTGGATTAGTTAAATAATGATTGTTTTATGCTTTAGGATATAATATCATAATATTTCAACCCTTAAAACCACCCTTGTTGGAGCTATATATAAAAAATGTATTTATCCTAAAAGAATGATTTCGGCTTGCATCGATTTGCATAAAAATTTGGGATTAGGATCACCTCACCCTGTACTTCATATTCTATATCATGCTCATGGGCGTTGATTATTTTTAGGGGTGTAAACTACCCCTTATTTTCAAAAATTATATAAAAACATTATATATATTATATATATTGAAAATGCTCTATTACACTCCCGAGCGGGTTATTCGAATTTTTCGAAAAAAAAAAATTAATTCGTTTCATAAACATATCTCCTTCATTTTTGATAAAAAGTTTTTTCAAAAATGATTTTGTAGGGTTTTTCAAGAGCTATAAGACTATGTGAATTAAATTCCGTAAGATCCCTTAGTTTTTAAGTGGGGTGAGTTTAAAGGGCTCGAATAAGGGGGTGTTTGCTCGTAAATAGAGGTTTTAAACAGCTATACCTCGCTAAATATTCACTGTAAAGAAAATCTATGCACAGGGAAATTTTAGTTATTAAAAAAGCTACAATTTAGTACTTTATAATTTTTTCGTATCTCCAGTATTTTCGGAGATATTTTGAAGAAAAGGGTGAAAAATACGAAATTGCAAAAAATCAATTTATCTTTGAACTCCAATTTTTCTAAAATTAGGCATTTTAAATAGGTCAAACTTCTTGGGTGTATTGATAATACATATATAAAAGAATTACAGAAGGGTGAAGATCAATTTTAATTAGGAGGGTAGTTAGGGGGTTGTTTTCACTGATTTTTTCGTAGAAAAAAATAGGTACCGATCTTATGTTGATCATAAGTCGCTCAATTTTTATGCTAGAAACTTTTTTTTTCGTTTGAAAGGTCTAATTGTATACTTGAAAAAAGATTCTGTAAGTTTTCCTCGAAAAATGCAAAGTTTTCACGTTATTTGGCTTTGAATATTTCAAATTATGCATTTGACGAAAAAAGCTAACTTTTAACATGCCGTATCTCGGTTTGTATTGGTCGTAGAAAAATTATAAAAAAAGGATTTTGTTTGTTTTTCTAAAAGCTACAATTTTGATATCTACAGTTTTTTTTGATTAAATGCATATTTTTCGAGTTATTCTCAAAAAACCCTCTAAAAAAGTCGATTTCGTCGAAAAACTGTTACTTTCAACCGCGAATAACTCGAAAAATATTAGTTTTACGAAGAAAACGTAAAGAACATTTTTTTCTTAGAATTACTTTTTCCATCGATTTCCATGGTTAAAATGTAATGAAAAATTTCCACCCCCGAGATGGGGTGGCAACCACCCCCAAGGTTTTAGCGTACAGCGGCATGATATAGAAAATGATCCTTGGGCTACTCCCTACCTTCTGTGAAAATTTCAAGTAAATCCATGCTGGACGAAAAAATTGCGAGCCAAAATGCTTCATTTCCTAGCCTAATAGTAATGATAGCTGCCATTTAAAATATTTTTTTCGTTATTACGATTAGATTATTTCTTTAAAAATTATTAAAACTTTTCTTCCGAAATGCAAGGAAAAAGGTATTCGTGGTTTGATTCTTATTTTTTGTAGAAGTATATTTTTTTTTTATTTTCTGCCTTTTAATTTTCACCTCTACTATAGTTTTCGTCTTTCATATTTTAAGAGTTATTTTGAAAAAAAAGTATTTGAGGTTTGACGCCATTTTGGTTTATGTACCCTATGTGACATTAAGAACTTTTTAAAATAATTTTCTACTTGCGAAAATCTACCAAAATTTTAAAATTTCTGATAAGTATTAATACTCCCACATCCACGTAATGGATTGGAAGTATAGTAATTGCAAAAAAATTCTCAAAATTTCTTTTTCTTGAAATAGGTTTAGAATGCCATGAAACGTAGAGATTTTAAATTTGAGCGAAAAAAAAGTTCTGACTGTCTGTCGATCTGTCTGTAACTTATTTATCCGCACGTTTTCTCCGGAATGGTTTAAGAGTACAGAAACTTGAAATTTGATGTATGTACTACAAGCCAAGGCCCCAAAATTTTTTGTAATATTTTTCAACCCCCCACCACCCCCACTCCATTATTAAAGTTGTTCATGAAACAAAATTGAGATATTCATTTGAAATTTGGTACACCTATGTATTATAACGCCATCTGAAACTGGTGTATATTTTGAAATGATTCCGTTGAAGGGTTGGGGGTTAAATAGGGGTAAATAGGGGAAAATAAGTATAGCTAGCCGGCAAGAGTACTGAAACTTGAAATTCGGTGTATGTACTAGAAGTCAAGGTCTCAGATTATTTATAATATTTTTCAATCCCCCACCATCCCTACTCCATTATTAAAGGGGTTGATAAAATAAAATTGAGATATTCACTTGAAATTTGGTACACGCATGTATTATAACGACATCAGGAACTAGATTATATTTTGAGATGATTCCGTTAAGGGGTTGGGGGTTAAATAGGGGTAAATAGGGCAAAATAAGTAAAGCAAGCTGGTAAAAGTACAGAAACTTGAAATTCAGTATATGTACTAGAAGCCAAGGTCTCAGATTATTTATAATATTTTTCAACCTCCCCCTCCATCCCCAGCCCCCTCAATTATATTAAAGGGGTTTATAAAATAAAATTGAGATATTCACTTAAAATTTGGTACACGTGTGTAATATAATGACATCTGGAACTAGATTATATTTTGAGATGATTCCATTGCAGGGTTGGGGGTTAAATATGATTAAATATTGGAAAATACGTAAAGCAAGCTGGTAGGAGTACAGAAACTTGAAATTCGGTGTATGTACTAGAAGCCAAGGTTTCAAATTATTTACAGTATTTTTCAAACCCCCCCCACACCCCTTAATTATTAACGGGGTTTATAAAATAAAGTTGAGATGTTCACTTAAAATTTGGTACACGTAGTATATAATATAACGACATCTGGAACTAGATTATATTTGAGATGATTCCATTGAAGGATTGGGGGTTAAATCGTGTTAAATAGGGGAAAATAGGTAAAGCAAGCTGGTACGAACTTGAAGTTCGGTGTATGTAGTAGAAACCAAGGCCTCAGATTTTTTTATAATATTTTTCTAATCAAATTTAAAATCTCCACGGTTCATGACATCCTATTTAAAAAAATATTGTTTTAAAAAAAAATTACCTTTACTATAAAAAAAGATGATGAAAAACATTTTTTTGTTGCTCAAATTTAAAATTTCCACGTTTCAAGACATTGCAAACTTATTTGAAAAAAAAAAATTTTTAGCACTACTATAGAATAGATGATGGAAAAAATCTTTTTGCTCTTTGAAATTTCCACGTTTCATGATACTCCAAACCTATTAAAAAATATATTGAATTTTTTTATACCACTATACATACTTCTACACCACTACTGGATGCGCAACTAACAATGTGACAGATTGCAATTATATTTAGCAGATAGTTAACACAATTGGCAAGGAATCCACCTATTATAGTTTTATTGAAAAAAATATACAGGTCATCCTAAGAAATAATACAACTATGGTGGAAATTTGTAAAGGCACTTATTTACGCAAGCCTTCCATATTTGGCGTTTTTGATTTAATATTCAATTTTTGCTGTCGGATGACCACTCTGCATATTATTTACCCCAAAATGTGTTCTCTGTAATAGGTAATAGGGCTAGTACGATTCTTACACATGTCATTTCTTAATTAATATTTTTTTATAGTGACCGCATTGTATAAATAAAGAGGGAAGTTCTGTGTAATCTCTAGAAACAGGGATATTTATCTTTGTGGCAAATTACAATTTGCCTCAAGGAATTATCACATTTTTCACATAAAATTTTATTGATGTACATTCTTACCTGTACGCCACTATATCCTTTATATTGTAAGAACTGTTCACATTCTGTAGCGATATCAAGCCATTTCCACTCAAATAAATGAACGATGGTACTTCTATTCCCAAAAAAGTGCGGATCAAACTGACAAGAAACATTTAGAAATAAATAATACAAAAACACTATCACGATTATCGTCATCTTCACACAACTACACTACGCAGACTGAGATAATTCGTTAAACATAAATTAGGTGACGCTCATTTAAATGATAAAAAAAACTTACAGAGTTGCCCAAGAAATTTGTAAAACTTATTTATTTCCTGTCATTAAATCAAACTCATTAATATGATATTGGTCATACTTCCCTTCATTAGAAATCCATTATGAAATATTTACTAGTAATTTAAGGTTCATAAAATATTATGTGCTTGCAAAATGCCTTTGCTGATATCGTCACTTTTCAACTATTCTAGAACGATTGCACTTATTATTTATTTATATTAACGTCCTGGCGGAGTTTAGCTATTGCTGTTCTACCACTCAACCAGGACACGTATACATAAACATCAACACAACAACCATTCCCTACGATATTGCCATCTACCGCAGCTGAGACTTGAACTCAACTCAACAGCGACTAGACATGTTGTGCCACTCTAGCACACTGCGACCGTCTCGGTAACATATGAAAAATGCCACTAGACATCCATACCCTGGCCAGGATTCAAACTCGGGACTCCGTGGTCGCAAATTAAACACCTTAGCACTGCGCCACGGAGCTGAATTTGCCTCGAGGCCGAGTTATAAACGAGCAGAAGTTGGATGTAACCGACTGCGGATATCCATTTCATTAACGTTTTGCTCAAATATTACTCAATTCACGTTTACATGGTTCACTGAGATTAAGTACACGACCAACATTGTTTATTTGTATTGGTCAAATATGTTTATCCATTCGGCAACGCTCTACGGCAAATCATATTTGTTTCATAATAGTCTTATTAAAAAGGCAATACCTTCTATTCACAAAAAGTATATCAGGTGTTCTTCCTTGGCAATATTATCATCAACTACACTCTAAATATTATTTCCCTCCGCCGCGCGCCGTTTTCTTAATTAGCAACTTCTTTGCAGTGATAATTCAGCATGTTTTCGCTAAAAATATGGCAGGTTTCTGCTTTAGCAATTGTATCCGCTAGGTATAGTATATATGATCTCAATTGGGACAGCATAAAAACGAAAACTCGGAGTAAAGTCGGCATATCCTTTATGGGACATAGGCGGCGGCGGTAGAAATGTAAAAATGCTTTAAATACTAAATAATTATTACTGTTTAATTGTTACAGAAAGAGATTTCCATAATACCTTTATTCAATAGAAGTGGTTAATGAAAAAATATGTTTATCACATTTGATAAGTCACATAAAATATATATTAAGG
The DNA here is from genome assembly GCA_963583905.1 of Stenurella melanura. Lineage (NCBI taxonomy): Eukaryota > Metazoa > Arthropoda > Insecta > Coleoptera > Cerambycidae > Stenurella > Stenurella melanura. The sequence continues at coordinate 61,243,956 of OY757317.1, read as the reverse complement.
CTACGTCTATTGGTTTTATCTTCTAGCGGCAAAGTTATGTAATTTTAGGCGGGAGTTGCATAGATGGAATATAATCCTTCCGAAGAGGCGTAAAGCAGCGACTGTTTTGTTTATTAATGTTAGGCCATGACTCTATGAACTTTGCAGTATCATGACGTTAGGCATATAGAGAATTTTAGTACAGTAAAAGTCGACCTTCTCTATAGAGGGCGGTCACAAATAAGTCCTGGCAAGCTGATTTTTTCAGGGTCGATGGAAGGCTGTCTCCCGAGTATCCAACCAAAAAGTCACAGTCCACACCCCTTGTAGGGTGTTGCAATAGGGGTGATTTGGTTCAGGAAATATACAAACAAAAGTCTAAAAAGCTGGTTTTTGCAGGGTTGATCGAGAACTGTCTCCTAAGTCTCCAACCAAATAATCGCAGTCCAACCACTTCGAGGTTCAGCGCAATAGGGGTTGTCTCATTATTTTGCGGCGTTTTTTTTTTTTGAGTCGCGTACCTAATAAAAATCTCTACAGCGTTATTTCCTTATATAATTATTTTTTTAATGTTGATATTAACCAGTAGAGGCCTCATTAATTGAAAAATGTATGCGGCTACAATATTGATTTTTGTTTTGTTGTTTACAGGTTTAAAAGAGAAATGCAATGTCACACCGAATGTAGTGAACATCTGCCTATTTCAATAGGAGGAGGAGAGCGTGTTGTGACCAGTATGTTGCATATGTTAGACAGCATTTTGTGGGGAATGTCTTCATTATATTTGGCAGCTATCCAGACAGCGAAAAAGACTGGGGCACAAAAACATACTGCGACAGTCCGGCATTGAAGTTCTACACGCTGTAGAAGATGCCGACGTACTAGTCGTGTCCACAGCTCTGAAGAGATCAGGAGCGTTTGACGAAATATGTATAATCGGTGATATTGATCTGTTGTTGTTATTAGTCGGATTATGCTCAGAATCAACCACAAACGTGTTTTTGAGGGAGCCTGGGCGAGGACAGAAACCCCAACATATTTATTCCACAAGCAGTTGGAAGCCACTTATACCAAACACTGAAGTGTTTTTACACGCGTTCATTGGTTGCGACACCACCTCCTCGATGTTTCGATACGGAAAAAGAAAACTCATCACAATGATAGAAAAACATCCCGCACTACAAAAATTTGTTTCGTTCTTCAATAAACGCAATGATACTCAGACAGTAACTTTTGCAGGAAAACTCATTATGATCTCATTGTATGGTGGTGATGGTAAGGACGATTCCTTAAACACTTTCCGTTACAAATGTTTCGTCCGATCAACGGCTAAACTTAGAAGCAATCTTTCCACGCTTCCACCGGCTGCAGACGCAGCCAAACCACATTCCCTCAGAACGTACCACCAAGTGCAAATGTGGCTTGACCAGTACCTAGATGCAGATGAATGGGGATGGGATTGTTTTTCCGCGGTTGGATGCTATGCATGACTACAAGAGACCCTGCTCCAGCAGATCTTTTGAAGATCAGATCTTTTAAAGCTCATACCAACAATTCCATAAGACGATAATGCCAGCGATGATGAAGATCTTTACGATTACAACAAGCAAACAAGTGCCCAGGAACCACTTGTCGACGAGGACTACATTTTAAACCTCACTGACGATTATCATGTACAAGCCGTAAGCGAATCCGGTCCCTCCTCAAAGAGAGTACGGTTCGAATGGTGGGAAAACTAAAAATTCTTGGTTGAATCATCGTTTGAAAATGACCTAAATGGTTGAAACTGCAGTCACGTTTTGTGCAAATATAGTGGTAGAAAACATAGTAGTAGTAGGTACTCAATTTCGTTATAAGTCAAAATTATGTAAGGTGTTTCATTTAAAATAAGCAAGTTGGTATCGACATCCTGTATATGTCATATAATTGTCGTCGTCTGCCATTTCCTACATGATTATGATTAAATGTTTCATTTCTATATTCATGCTATAACTTCGTTTTGAACAAGAAGAGGTGTATCAAAACGCTAACGATTACAACGATTTAATCATCTATAGAAGATGCCAACATGCTTGACGAAACGCGCTTAGAGTAATAAGTTCATGTGCAGTGGTTGGTACTTTTTTACACTACTTCAGAGATAGTGTACAATATTTGTAATTGCACATAATATTTTTAAACTAGTTGTCAGTTACGCATCAGGAATGGTTAATTACGAACTTTTTAACTTTTTCATTTCAGACAATGATATAATTGCTACTCAAAAAGTATGATGTCACGGACTAATAACAAATTTTGGTCATGAGATCTCTATTAGTTACGGAAAATTAAGTACCTTAAATATATATTTTTACTTTATTTTCTCCTACTGAACACGATTTTTATATATCACCTACGATACTTACTACTAACCTTCAGTTTTCTTAGACTGCACAGAAGTTGGTATATATTAAAATAGTTGGTATAATCCTTCCCTCTCTGTTTATATAGGATAGTCTCTCAAAAAAATTATTAATTGAGAAACGACAGGAGAATAATAATAGAAATGTCGTTATCACTATTGCTACAAAGAGAACTTTAGCTTTTGGTTAAAATATATACACAGTGCTCATCCGGCAGAAAAAAAAAAAAATAAAAGATGTCTAAATATGTAACGTTTGCGTAAATATCGCTAGGTACTAATTTTCACATTAGTTTAATTATGTCTTGGGATGACCACCCTGTATATTTTTCGATAATAGTATAATAAGTATCTTCCTTTTGAATTGTGTTAACTATATGCCAAATATTATTACCATCTGTATTGATTAGAGTTCTCAAACAAAGCAGTCCCAAGTAGCACAGACTAGCTATATAATGGTTTAATACACCTTAATAAAACTTTTCTTAAAACTATTTAACTTTTACTAAAACTCAAATAAAACCAAAACATAGCTATCTCAACGTTGTATAAACGTTTATATCAATAAACTGGGGAATCTAGAAGACTGTTACAAAACGTTGTAGTACCGTGAATACTTTCCTTGTCACTACTAAATAAGTAACCTTAAACAACCGTGTTTTATTTTTATATCGGCGTTTCAACAATATACGTATAATGATATGCAGAGATGTTAATACAGCCTACTTATAATAGTCAAAAGAAGTATATACATACCACGTATTAACTTTTCTATATCAGTCAAAAAGAAATAAACAGTCCACGAGTTATTAAAACTCTTGCAAAACTTTCTGTTATAATTTTTCTCTCTCCCAGTTATTGTGTGAACACATACGACTTTATTATGATCCTCAATATTTTACTCTACATAATACACTTGGACGTTATGTGTTGTATAATAATGAGCTGTTGTGAGTCATCCGCTGTTGAAAATTAGCTGCAAGTGAATATTATCTGTGAATATATAATAGTTTTACCTCTATAAAAAATCGGTAAAGGTGTTTACACAGAACTTCCCTCTTTATTTGTGCATGGCGCTCACACAAAAAATTAATAATTACGAAATGACATTGAAAATAATAATCGGATTATAGTTATTACTATTATTACAAAGAAAACCTGATAAGTTTTGGTCAAAAAAATATACAGAGTGCTTATCCAACAGCAAAAGTTCAATACTAAATAACAGGTGCCAAATATGGAAGGCTTGCGCAAATACCTTTACAAATGTCCACCATGACTGAATTATTTCTTGGGATGACCACCCTGTACATTTTTCAATAAAAGTGTAATAGGTGCATATGCCAAATATTATTTCAATCTGTCACATTTTCAATTCCACACTCAGTGGAGTGGAAGTGTAGTGGTGGGTAAAAAATTTCATTTTTTTTATTTTTCAAAAATGGTAAAAAAAAATTCTTTCTTTTGAAATATATTTAGAATTTCATGAAACGTGGAAATTTTAAATTTAAGCAAAAAGGAAAGTTTCCTTCTATTCTATAGTAGTGGTAAATTTTTTATTTTTTATTTTTTTTTATAGGTTTGGAATGCCATGAAACGTGAGAATTTTAAATTTGAGCAACGAAAAAATGTTTCGATTTGTTTTAGTCGTAAAATTTTTTTTAAAATGTTGGAAAAAAATTTTCAAAATAGTTTTTTCTGAAATAGGCTTAGAATGTCATGAAACGCGAAAATTTTAAATTTGAGCAAAAAAAAATGTTTCCATGTCTTCTAGTGGTAAATTTTTTTTCCAAAATGGTAAAAAAATTTTGCAAATCTTTTTTCCGAAATAGGTTTGGAATGTCATGAAACGTGGAAATTTTAAATTTGAGCAAAACAAAGTTTTCGTCTATTCTATAGTAAGTAGTGATAAACAGATTCAAAAATTTTTCAAAATTTTTTTAATATTTTTCAAAAAATGTTTTAAATTTATTTGAATAGATTTAGAATGCCATGAAAACGTGGAAATTTTAAATTTGAACAGAGAAAAAAAATTCCATCTATTTTAGTGGTAAAATGTTGTCAAAAATGGTGAAAAATTTTTCTTTCTTTTGAAATAGGTTTAGAATTTCATGAAACGTGGAAATTTTAAATTTAAGCAAAAAGGAAAGTTTCCTTCTATTCTATAGTAGTGGTAAATTTTTTATTTTTTATTTTTTTTTATAGGTTTGGAATGCCATGAAACGTGAGAATTTTAAATTTGAGCAACGAAAAAATGTTTCGATTTGTTTTAGTCGTAAAATTTTTTTTAAAATGTTGGAAAAAAATTTTCAAAATAGTTTTTTCTGAAATAGGCTTAGAATGTCATGAAACGCGAAAATTTTAAATTTGAGCAAAAAAAAATTTTTCCATGTCTTCTAGTGGTAAATTTTTTTTCCAAAATGGTAAAAAAATTTTGCAAATCTTTTTTCCGAAATAGGTTTGGAATGTCATGAAACGTGGAAATTTTAAATTTGAGCAAAACAAAGTTTTCGTCTATTCTATAGTAAGTAGTGATTGTCCACGTAAGTTAGCCTTTTCCGTGGCGTACGGCTGTGATTCGTTACGTGCAGTAATGGGTGGCCGGCAATTTTCTTGCTGCCGGTTAATGGAGGCTAGGTTTGAAGTGGTCAGAGCCAGGAGTTGCGCTAACTGTTCATAGCTGGGTAGTCCCAAGCTCGGTTGGGGTTGGTCCGTTATGGCGGCAGAGGGGACTGGGATCGTTCCAGTCGTTTGGTTTTGGAGCACTATTTGTCTTTGGGGCGTAGCACTAGGTCTTGCCGTCTGGTACGGCGGGGTGACGTGGTAGGCGCCGGCCGACGAGGTAGGCGTGACGAAGTACTGTGCGTTGGGCGGCGTGCTTGGACTTGGGCTGGTTGCTGTTGGTGGTACCATGCAGTGAGGGGTGGCCAGCTGGCGGCGAGGTGTCAGCGAGGCGTCGCTGAAGAGTTGGGGCCAGTCGGGTGTGGCAGCAATGGTGTACTGACCGCTGGGCAGCCCTGAGTCAGAGATGGAGGCTTCCCCATGTGTGGAAGCGAATCCAGCGAAGCGGCGATCTTCCAGCGCCAAGGAATCGTCGTTGGCCCGGGAGGCTGTCGGGTCCACCATACAGCGAGGGGGCATCACCATATCATCATCACCACCCAATCTCTGTTCCATCGCCGAGTTTCCATGCCACGATGCTGCGTTGCGCTCCATACAGTAGGGGGGCATCGCCTGAGAATCGTTGCTACTCCATTCCATATTTATTGCCTGGGCTTCATGCCAGGTGGCTGCGCTGCGTGCCATGCAGCGAGGGGGCATCGTCGTGATGACGTCATGCGTGACCCCAGTGTCGTGTCCTATGTTGGTGGCGAGTCCTGCCTCGCTATGCCTGGGTGCTGAGCCCGGCGACGCACAGTATTGGGGCGCCGTCGTCGCGACGCCATGCGTAGCACTTGTGCCTGTGGAGAAATCAGAGGACATGCTTACCTCGCCGAGCCGGGTTGCTGTGTTGCTTGCTGTGCAGTGTGGGGCCACCGTCGTGGAGACGTCGGGCGTGACCCCCGTACCCCTTGTCAGGGCGTCGTGTTGGCGGAGCACTTCGTGGTCAGATGCTGTGAGGGGCGTCGTGCAGTGAGGGGGGGCCGACGTGGAGACGTCGCTCGCGACCCCGGTGCCTACTGCCTTGCCACTCCGGGTATGCATTGCCACTTGACACTCAACACAATAAAACTCAAGTAAAACGCACTGTCTGGTTACAACACAAGAGGAAGGGATAACCTCATCAGCGTCGGCGTTGGCGTCGGTGCTCAAATGACTTCAGTTTCGGCAGAAGACTATTAGTTGCTGAAGGCTGGAACATTACTACTTGAAGGATTGATCACTACTTGCTCGCTGAGAAAAAGTGTCCTCTTATATAGACTTTCTTGTGCTCAAATGACTTCTGCTTCGGCAGAAGACTATTTTCTTGCGCTCAAACGACTTCTGTTTCGGCAGAAGACTAAAACATGAGTCATAATTTGTTCTCGATGCCGACGCCGATGACACCACCCCCCTTTTTTGTGACTTTATTGAACATTAATAAAGGCATACAGGTTATGTTTCAGTTCAATAATTTCAATTATATAATGTAAGAGTGAGTGGATACAATATTTTCAAAACTATAAACTAAGAGGAAGTGTTAAGATATTTCAACAACTAAGATATTTTAACATATATAGACTAAGATTAAGTGTGGTAAGATATTTTATATAAGTAACTAATAATAGGTCCATTAAGATATTTTAGGTAAAACAAGATATTTAAAATTAAAGTATTTTATGTGACAAATCATAAATGTATTCTAGTTTGAACAAAGTTTTCGCCCTGTGGCGTTGAATTATTTACAATGGTATATTATCGCAAGTTTCGCTCTTCTGGACGTCGTCTCCGCGACGCCCGGGGCTGCTTGATCCTGTTGAGATTTGGGGGCTGCTAAGTCCTGCTGTGCTGCGCGCTACGGCAGCGGGATTCTGGAGCGAACCTGTGAGGCTGCAACGTCCTGCTGTATTGCTTGCTAAGGCAACGGGAGACTGGAGCGATTTATTGAGGCTGCAACGTCCTGCTGTACTGCGGGCTAAGGCAGTGAGAAACTGGAGCGCCTCGTGGGGGCTGCTAGGCCCTGCTGTGCTACGGGCTAAGGTAGCGGGATTCTGGAGCGGTGCCCCGGAGCCGGCTGAGCTCGGGCTGGCGTTCTGGTTGACGAATACTCGTGTCCGGACTGGGACAGGCATCTGGCTGGCGGATGGCTGCTGTCGGTCGTGGCCAGGCGTGGTCACGGCCTTCGCCCAGAACGGCATCGGGAACAGTATGGGCGTCGTGTCGAGCGGCTGCTCTTGTCTTGACGTAGAAGGCCCAGGGTCTGCTGGCAGCGGCGGTGCGGCTGACAGCGCCGGGGACTTCTCATTCTTGTTTGTTTGTTTCCTCTTGGCTGAGGTGGATGGGCCAGGCACGACTGGGGGCAGTCGGCGGGCTGGAAATTTTGGTTTAGCGGCGGCTGTGGTGCTATGTCCACGTAGATAGTCGCCATGTCCACGGAAGTAGGTACCAGATCCACGGATGTAGACTTGTGCGTTGGCATCTGGCTTTGGGGCAGCGGGCACTACTGATCCTGTGATAGTAGGCGTGACTGGCTTCTGGGCAACGGGCGCTACTGGTCCTGTGACAGTAGGCGTGGTTGGCTGTTGGGCAGCGGGCACTACTGATCCTGTGATAGTAGGCGTGACTGGCTTCTGGGCAACGGGCACTACTGGTCCTGTGACAGTAGGCGTGGTTGGCTGTTGGGCAGCGGGTGCTGCTGGCTCTGGGGCAGCGGGCGCTACTGGTCCTGTGACAGTAGGAGCTGCGAGCCTTGGTGGGGCTGGATGTCCTGGATCCTCGGGATCGTCATCATCGGTATCGTTATCTTCGGTATCGTCATCTTCGGTATCGTCATCTTCGGTATCGTCATCTTCGGTATTGTCATCTTCGGTATCGTCATCTTCGGGATCGTCATCTTCGGTATCGTCATCATCGGTATCGTCATCATCGATGTCGGTGGTCTGTTGCAGAGATTGTCTGAGTAGGTCAGTCTGGCTGGACTGAATCCTGGGAGGCGGCTCGGGGCCTGGCGGGCCGAGTGGAGGTGACCTCGGGGGAGATGGCTTCGTGCTGACATCTCGGGTGTGAGTTGGCGGGAATACCTTGTCGAGGAATACAGAGGCTATTAGTGGGGCAGTGGTTGGCAATACTGACCTTTTATCCTTCCAGGAAGGTCCAGCGTCCTGCTGTTCCGGGAAGGCGTCCATACTCGCTACTTCCTTGGGTTCCTGTTCACCTGGTTGCGGCTGAGGAATGAGCGGGATTGACTGGTCTGAGCTGAGGGAGGTAGCATCTTGCGTCACGGTGTTGACTGGTGACCGCCTGTCCAGGCGGCCCGGGCAAAGGAAAGCAAAGGCGGCGGCTCTGTTGCTTTGTTGCCGTGGTGTCAACGGGCGTGGTTGATACGTGTCCTGCTCCTGCGTGGCTGTAGCTTCGTCAATCTCATTCTTCTTGGTCGGTGGTGGAGACACCAAGGTTGTGGCTTGTTGCTGGGCTTGTAGTTGCAGCACTGCGTCCTCTGTCTTGGCTCGTAATTCTAGGCTGTTAATTTCCAGCGGTGGGGCCGGGCGCCCTAGTTCTGCCCGACCCATTGGGAGTTTCCCGATGGCGGTGCATTGCGGGGTTCTTGTCGTGTGGTTGACTGATTTCTTTGTGGTTGTGCCTGGGATGTCTGTCCTGGGCCTGAATTACTGGTTGGACCTGCTTGTTGGCTAGGGTTGTTTAAGTTGGTGCCATGCCCTCGGAAGTTGTTACCCCCTGTCTGGACATTTTGTTGGCGGAAGTTAGGGTTTCCCTGTTGGTTGGAGTCGTGTCCACGGGAATTGGGGTTGGCTCGCTGGGGCTCTGACTGAGTTTGGTTGGTGGGGCAGTCTCGGTGATAGTGAAATCCCGGGCACTTGCGGCACTTTGGTAGACTATTGGTAGTATTACTCGCAGGTGGGATGGTGGCTGGCCTCGGCAGCGGTCGGAGTTGCCTCTGAAATTCCCTGTAGTCACCCTCGGCGTTTTCAGCCACTCGGCTCAAGCTTTCCATCGTGGCCACTGGGACATTTCTAGTTGCGAATCTTAGTTCCGGTCGCAGGAGCTCGCGCACCTCCATAACCATCTCTTCTTCCGGCGTATACCGTTCTACCCTCAGCCAGAGTCCAATTTTGCGTTGTATAAAAACGGCGGCGGGTTCGTCGTCTTTCTGTCTCTCACCGTGTAACCTGGAGCGTAGCTTCCCCAGGGTGGCAGTGTCGTTGAACTGCCGCAAGAGCTTTTCCTTTAAGAACTCGTATGTGATGTTGTGGGACTTCCACATCTCCAGGGTGCGTCTGGCTTGACCCTCGAGCTGTTCTATAGCTACTCTCACTTTATCCCTGCCGTGGATGTCTTCATGGAGCATCGCCTCCTCGAGCTCATCCAGGAAGTTGACTGGATCCTCCCATTCCAGGCCTGAGTAAGTGGGCAGCGCTCTCGTTCTTCTTGTGGGCATCCTGTGATGACCTTGTATTGCGTGTATTGCGGCTTGAACGCTTCCCTCCATTAGTCTTGTCATGCTCTCTGCTAGGTTTTGTGTTGGGCGCCACTGGGGGTCCATTTCCCCAGAATCTGTATAGTCGGGTCGTCGTGGATCCTCTTCCCTCCGGATAGATCTGGCCTCACGTTGTTGGTCGCCATGTCCACGTAAGTTAGCCTTTTCCGTGGCGTACGGCTGTGATTCGTTACGTGCAGTAATGGGTGGCCGGCAATTTTCTTGCTGCCGGTTAATGGAGGCTAGGTTTGAAGTGGTCAGAGCCAGGAGTTGCGCTAACTGTTCATAGCTGGGTAGTCCCAAGCTCGGTTGGGGTTGGTCCGTTATGGCGGCAGAGGGGACTGGGATCGTTCCAGTCGTTTGGTTTTGGAGCACTATTTGTCTTTGGGGCGTAGCACTAGGTCTTGCCGTCTGGTACGGCGGGGTGACGTGGTAGGCGCCGGCCGACGAGGTAGGCGTGACGAAGTACTGTGCGTTGGGCGGCGTGCTTGGACTTGGGCTGGTTGCTGTTGGTGGTACCATGCAGTGAGGGGTGGCCAGCTGGCGGCGAGGTGTCAGCGAGGCGTCGCTGAAGAGTTGGGGCCAGTCGGGTGTGGCAGCAATGGTGTACTGACCGCTGGGCAGCCCTGAGTCAGAGATGGAGGCTTCCCCATGTGTGGAAGCGAATCCAGCGAAGCGGCGATCTTCCAGCGCCAAGGAATCGTCGTTGGCCCGGGAGGCTGTCGGGTCCACCATACAGCGAGGGGGCATCACCATATCATCATCACCACCCAATCTCTGTTCCATCGCCGAGTTTCCATGCCACGATGCTGCGTTGCGCTCCATACAGTAGGGGGGCATCGCCTGAGAATCGTTGCTACTCCATTCCATATTTGTTGCCTGGGCTTCATGCCAGGTGGCTGCGCTGCGTGCCATGCAGCGAGGGGGCATCGTCGTGATGACGTCATGCGTGACCCCAGTGTCGTGTCCTATGTTGGTGGCGAGTCCTGCCTCGCTATGCCTGGGTGCTGAGCCCGGCGACGCACAGTATTGGGGCGCCGTCGTCGCGACGCCATGCGTAGCACTTGTGCCTGTGGAGAAATCAGAGGACATGCTTACCTCGCCGAGCCGGGTTGCTGTGTTGCTTGCTGTGCAGTGTGGGGCCACCGTCGTGGAGACGTCGGGCGTGACCCCCGTACCCCTTGTCAGGGCGTCGTGTTGGCGGAGCACTTCGTGGTCAGATGCTGTGAGGGGCGTCGTGCAGTGAGGGGGGGCCGACGTGGAGACGTCGCTCGCGACCCCGGTGCCTACTGCCTTGCCACTCCGGGTATGCATTGCCACTTGACACTCAACACAATAAAACTCAAGTAAAACGCACTGTCTGGTTACAACACAAGAGGAAGGGATAACCTCATCAGCGTCGGCGTTGGCGTCGGTGCTCAAATGACTTCAGTTTCGGCAGAAGACTATTAGTTGCTGAAGGCTGGAACATTACTACTTGAAGGATTGATCACTACTTGCTCGCTGAGAAAAAGTGTCCTCTTATATAGACTTTCTTGTGCTCAAATGACTTCTGCTTCGGCAGAAGACTATTTTCTTGCGCTCAAACGACTTCTGTTTCGGCAGAAGACTAAAACATGAGTCATAATTTGTTCTCGATGCCGACGCCGATGACATGATAAACAGATTCAAAAATTTTTCAAAATTTTTTTTATATTTTTCAAAAAATGTTTTAAATTTATTTGAATAGATTTAGAATGCCATGAAAACGTGGAAATTTTAAATTTGAACAGAGAAAAAAAATTCCATCTATTTTAGTGGTAAAATGTTGTCAAAAATGGTGAAAAATTTTTCTTTCTTTTGAAATAGGTTTAGAATTTCATGAAACGTGGAAATTTTAAATTTAAGCAAAAAGGAAAGTTTCCTTCTATTCTATAGTATTGGTAATTTTTTTATTTTTTTTATAGGTTTAGAATGCCATGAAACGTGAGAATTTTAAATTTGAGCAAAGAAAAAAAATGTTTCCATTTATTTTAGCGGTAAAAATTTTTTCAAAATGTTGGAAAAAAATTTTCAAAATTGTTTTTTCTGAAATAGGTTTAGAATGTCATGAAACGCGAAAATTTTAAATTTGAGAAAAAAAAAATTTTTTCATCTCTTCTAGTGGTAAATTTTTTTTCCAAAATGGTAAAAAAATTTTGCAAATCTTTTTTCCGAAATAGGTTTGGAATGTCATGAAACGTGGAAATTTTAAATTTGAGCAAAACAGAGTTTTCCTCTATTCTATAGTAAGTAGTGATAAATAGATTTAAAAAAAATTTCAAAAATTTTTTAAATTTTTCAAAAAATTTTTAAATTTGTTTGAATAGATTTAGACTGCCATGAAAACGTGAAAATTTTAAATTTGAACAAAGAAAAAAGAATCCATCTATTTTAGTGGTAAAATGTTGTCAAAAATGGTGAAAAAATTTTCTAAAATTTTTCTTTTAAATAGGTTTAGAACGCTATGAAACGTGGAAATTTTTAATTTGAACAAAGAAAAAAATTGTTTCCATCTATTTTAGTGGTAAAAAATTTTGCAAAAACGTTGGTAAAAAAAAATTCAATTTTTTTTTTTTAAATAGTATTAGAATGCCATGAAAGGTGGAAATTCTAAATATGTACAAAGAAAAAAAATTTTTTAGTGGTAAAAAATTTTTCAAAAATGTTGGTAAAAAAAATTTGCAATTTTTTTTTCTCTAATAGGTTTAGCGTGTCATGAAACATGGAAATTTTAAATTTGAGCAAAAAAAATAATTTTTCATTATTTATTCCCTTTAGACGGTCCACCCTGTATATTTTCCAGTGAAAGTTAAACGCTGACAGTAGTGTCAACTACCTACCAAATTTGACTGCTCTCCGTCAAGTAGTTTTTTAGTTAATGCACCAACAGACAGGCAGACAGACAGACAGACTGACGGAATTGAGAAACCTATATTTTCGTAATCTACGTGATCTGAAACGTCAAAATCCGAAAAAATCTCGGAGGGTGATTTTTTCTAGAATGCAATACTTCCCTTCGGTATGCGAGGGAAGTAAAAACAAAGCGCTACGAAAATAATTCGAACTGAAGGAAATACATTTATTTTTTTAAATATACCTTTGTTTACTTTTAACATTACTAGGTTCCAAAACTATGCGAAACTATTAAGGATCCTCCAGAATAAGAAAACATGAAGTAGCATTAGTGGTCTTGTTCTTTATTATAAACATTATTTAAAAACATTATGTTTTTACAATGTCAAGATGGTCGCTACAAAGATCACAGTTGCACATAATAAATATAACTGGTGAACCTTGTCAAGTCTGGAAGTTTTAATAACTACACAAAATCCTCAATACAACGCATTTATAGAATCAAAAGATATACATTTTGGATCAAGTAATAGAGATGTTTTTAAAACTATATACAACTATTCTACAACTAGTAATTTGTAAAGTGGTTAATAAGACCCCAGTACAAGTTACAAGTTTTAGTACGGTTATAACATAACATCTACCACTATTTTCATTTATTTCATTTAATGTAATCAGTGTGCGCGCAATAAGCGAAGTGTGAATACACATATTGCATAATTAGTTATTTTATGATTCACTGCCCAAATTCTTAACCTTTGTTCCTTATCTATATCATCCTCGCCATTTTCCACTACGTTAATGGCATCTTGGTCAACAAACTCATCATAATCCTCAACAAAAGCACTGGTGGAATTTAATGTACCTGGAACTGGCGTTACGGTTACACTTCTACAGTTCACGTTTTGGATAGTACATTCCTCCAAGGATGAAGCTGCATATTCATTTTGACATAGTACAGTCTGGATGCACCGTGCTTTTGGAGTTAATTTAATTGCCTCATTTTCCACTTTGCTGTGATGGTTTAAGTAATGTTTCACTTTTCTGTAATAATCTGTGGAATGCTTGTAGGGTTTAGAAACATGTTTCTTATATTGTCTGTAATTGTTTATTTGTGGCATATTCAGATTTTCTTACTTTTACTTCCACATCCACGTAGTGGATTGGAAGTATAGTAATCGCAAAAAAATTTTCAAAAATTTTTATTCGTGAAATAGGTTTAGAATGTCATGAAACGTCGAGATTTTAAATTTGAGCGAAAAAAAATTTCTGTCTGTCGGTCTGCCTGTCTGTCTGTAACTTTTTTTTGTCCGCACGTTTTCTCCGGAACGGTTTAAGATATTGACTTGAAATTTTGTACACGTATATATTATAACGAGATCTGGAACTGGATTGTTTTTTGAGGATATCCGGTGAAGGGTTGGGGGTTAAATAGGGGTAAATAGGGGAAAATAAGTAAAGCAAGCTTGTAAGAGTACAGAAACTTGAAATTCGGTGTATGTACTAGAAGTTAAGGTCTCAGATTTTTTTATAATATTTTTCAACCCCCCACCACCCCTACCCCATTGTTAATGGGGTTGATAAAATAAAGTTGAGATAATCATTTGAAATTTCGTACACGTATGTATTATAACGACGTCTGGAATTAGGTCATATTTTGAGATGATTCCGTTGAAGGGTTGGGGGTTAATTTGGGGTAAATAGGGGAATATAAGTAAAACAAGTTGGTAAAAGTACAGAAACTTGAAATTCGGTGTATGTACTAGAAGCCAAAGCGTCAGATTTTTTTATAATATTTTTCAACCCCCACCACCCCTACTCCAATATGAAAAGGGTTGATAAAATAAAATTGAGATATTCATTTGAAATTTGGTACACGTATGTATTATAACGACATCTGGAACTAGATTATAATTTGAGATGATTCCGTTGAAGGGTTGGGGGTTAATTAGGGGTAAATAGGGGAAAATAAGTAAAGCAAGCTGGTAAGACTACAGAAACTTGAAATTCGGTGTATGTACTAGATGCCAAAGCGTCAGATTTTTTTATAATATTTTTCCACCCCCACCACCCCTACTCCAATATGAAAAGAGTTAATAAAATAAAATTGAGATTTTCATTTGAAATTTGGTATACATATGATTTATAACGACATCTGGAAATAGATTATACTTTGAAATGATTCCGTTGAAGGGTTGGGGGTTATTTATGGGTAAATAGGGGTAAATAAGTAAAGCAAGCTGGTATGAGTACAGAAATTTGAAATTCGGTGTATGTACTAGAAGCCAAGGTCTCAGATTTTTTAATAATATATTTTAGCCCCCCCACCACCTCTACTCTATTATTCAAGGGGTTGATAAAATGAAATTGAGATATTCACATGAAGTTTAGTACGCATATGTATTATAACGACATCGGGAACTAGATTATATTTTGAGATGATTCTGTTGAAGGGTTGGGGGTTCAATAGGGGTAAATAGGGGAAAATAAGTAAAGCAAGCTGGTAAGACTACAGAAACTCAAAATTCGGTGTATGTACTAGAAGCCGAGTTCTCAGATTATTTACAATATTTTTCAGCCCCCACTTCATTATTAAAAGGGTTGATAAAATAAAATTGAGATATTCATTTGAAATTTGGTACACGTATGAATTATAACATTTGGAAATAGATTATACTTTGAGATGATTCCGTTGAAGGTTTGGGGGTTATTTATGGGTAAATAGGGGGAAATAAGTAAAGCAAGCTGGTATGAGTACAGAAAATTGAAATTCGGTGTATGTACTAGAAGCCAGGGCCTCAGATTTTTTAATAATATATTCAGCCCCCCACCACCATTATTCAAGGGGTTGATAAAATAAAATTGAGATATTCACATGAAATTTAGTACGCATCGGCATCTGGAACTAGATTATATTTTGAGATGATTCCGTTGAAGGGTTGGGGGTTAAATAGGGACATATAAGGGAAAATAAGTAAAGCAAGCTGGTAAAAGTACAGAAATTTGGGATTTGGTGTATATACTAGAAGCGGAGGTCTCAGGTTTTTTTATTAGTATTTTCCATCCCCCAACCAACCCCCATTCCCTGATTAAAAGAGTTGATAAAATTAAATTTAAATTTTCACTTGAAATTTGGTACATTTATGTATTGTAACTATATCTGAGACTAGATTATATTTTGACATGATTGCGTTTAAGGAGTGGGGGTAAGTAGAGGGAATAGGGAAAAATAAGTAAAGCAAGCTGGTAAGAGTACTGCAACTTGAAACTCGGTGTATGTCCTAGAAGTCAAGGCCTCAGATTTTTTAATAATATTTTTCAACCCTTCCACTACCCTTACTACATTATTAAAGTGGTTGATAAAATAAAATTAAGATATTCACTTGTAATTTGGTAGACGTATGTATTATAACGACATCTGGAACTAGATTATATTTTGGGATGATTCCGTAGGAGGGTTGGGGTTAATAGGAATAACTAGGGGAAAATAAATAAATCAAGCTGGTAAGAGTACAGAAATTTGGGATTCGGTGTATATACTAGAAACCAAGGCCTCAGATTTCTTTCTAATATTTTTCAAACTCCACCACCTCCGTTTCATTATTAATGGGATTGATAACATAAAATTGAGATATTCACTTGAAAGTTAGTACACGTATGTATTGTAGTGACATCTGATTGAGATGACTCCATTGAAGGGGCGGGAGGTGGTAGGTGTGAATAGTGGAAAATAAGTAGGGTAAACTAAAAACTTCATTTTTAACGTATATGGTAGAAACCAACTCCTCAAACTTTTCTATGACATCTGCCCCAAATATTATTAAGATTCTATGACCAATAATTTCCACATACTAGAGTGCACATATAGTCAAAATGTTTCCTTTAAAGTGACTTGGATGAAAAATCTGGATGTGGAAGTAGTGATTCCTTGGGCAGCGGTTTTTATTGTGTACTTTGCCACTGAAATATATTTAAAAATTTTAATGAAAAAACCTCTGCGCCAAACGGATCAGACAGAGGTTGGTTCTTGAATCTTGACTGTTTCAAAAAGTCTCACACCTAAAAATATATATAAACTAGAACAATATAATAAACTAAAAACTGAAAATGAAAGCTATAGGTAGTTAACGTTTCGGAAGAGAATCTACCGTTCTCAAAACTTTTTTGGCCGTCAATCATGACAGTTCTTTGGTTATGTATTTTCATAGTCACGTGAGACATTAAATTATATTTATCTTATTTTTACTTACTTCGTCTCTAAGGATGCGCAACCAACTAGTACAAAAATCTATTAAATAATTCGAAACGCATCTATCCTCGTTTAATAAACTAATCGCGGATTCTTTAAGTTTTCTTTTTGTTCCGTTGCTCTCTTTTTCCAAAATCTTCGCCGAGTCCCATTTGATCCTGTGATTATTATCCCACGCGTGTTCACAAATTTTGAATTTTTCAAATTCTCCCCTTCTAGCGTAATTTCTATGTTCACCAAGCCTTACGTTGAAAGATCTAGATGATTCACCTACGTAATGTTTTCCGCACTCACACGGAACACTATAAATACAATTTATTGAATTTTGAACAATATTTAGAGGTTTTGTTTTTGATAAAACCGATCTTAGCGTGGAGCCCGTTTGAAAATCCGTTCATACGGAAAACCTATTCCCAATTTTTCGTAATTTATCCGATAGACCATGTATATATGGAATTACTGCCATTGACCTAAATACCTCAGGTTGTGATAGTGCATTCTCTCTACTACCAATGTCCAATAACTGGCTATCAACAAAACTCTCAGGATATTGATTATTCAATATGTTGATAGTCACTCATAAATATGTTTCATACAAAACCAAGACAATTTCCACGAATAAGTGTGAAATAATTCTATTTGACATTGACTGACTTTCATGTGAATATCTCAATATGAAAAATGTTAGAAAGAAATCTGAGGCCTTGGTTTCCAGTATATACACCCAATCCCAAGTTTCTGTACTCTTACAAGCTTGCTTTACTTATTTTTCAATATTTACCTCTGCTTACCCCCCACTCCTTCAACGGAATCATGTTAAAATATAATCTAGTTTCAGATGTCATAGTACATACGTGTACTAAATTTCAAGTAAAAATCTCAATTTAATTTTATCAACTCTTTTAATAAGGGAGTGGGGGTGGCGGGGAATGGAAAATATTATAAAAAAACTGTGGCCTTTGCTTCTAGTATATACACCAAATCCCAAATTTCTGTACTCTCGCCAGCTTGCTTTACTTATTTTTCTCTATTTACCCCTATTTAACCCCCAACCATTCAACGGAATAACCTCAAAATATGATCTAGTTCCAGATGACGTTATACGTACATACTTGTACCAAATTTCAAGTGAATATCTCAATTCTATTTTATTAACTCCTTTAATAATGAAGCAGGTGTGGTGGGGGGTTGAAAAATATTGTAAAAAAATCTGAGGCCTTGACTTCTAGTACGTACACTGAATTTCAAGTTTCTGTACTCCGTACTCTTACTATTTGCTTTACTTATTTCCCCTATTTACCCCTCAATCCTTCACCTGATATTTAAAATCTCAACGTTTCATGACAATTTAAACTTATTTCAAGAAAATAAAATTTTGAAAATATTTTTATGATTACTATACTTCCAATCCACTACGTGAATGTGGAAATAATAGCTTAATTATAACGATTTACTGTGTTTTATACAAAGATGTAATATCTGTTTTCTTTGCGGATATGGATCAAGCGATGTCCAAAATTATTTACTTTAACAATTCACGTACTTAACACATTTTTCTCTGTACATTATCTTTACAGTACAGAATAACTTTCCCATCATATGTATACTTTCTTATATACAGCATAAGAAAGTAAAAGTCATGAGATTTTTTCTCATTTAAAAGATCATACACCAATTGTGTAAGAAAATTGTTGCCTAAACTATGGAAGTGATATGTACCTTCCTCGTCCAGTAGGATTCTATAAATGCTTTTGTGTTAAATTCGATTTCATTTTCCTGCTTTTCGATCATATATGAATTTATTTATAAACACCGAAAGACAAAGCGAGTCATGTAAAAATGTCAAACAATCATGGATGAAACTCTAACAGAAGTACAAGCAAAAAAAAATTTAAAAGCTCAAAGTGTCAACAATGTTTTGATATCGGAATAATATAACATCAGACTCTTTCTAGAAAAGTTAAGAATTCATAAAACATCTGTAAAAAATTAGAGCGACAGTAGCATGGAGCTTTCCAAACAGTGAGGATAATTACACACAAATTTAATCCCAAAACGTGATCGATTAGAGGCTCCACCGGTACTTTAAGAACTAACAGCAGAGCATATTTTAAGTAATAAACTAAGCAGCGCTAGAGCAGCCTAGTGAATAGCTTAGTGCCGCCTAGTGCCAGGTATTAGTGCTGATGGCGAAAAATATAGAAAAAGGGTAAAAAGCAAGGAAGTCTGGACAATAGACTGAATGAAACCAGAGCCTTTATGTGCCGCTGCCGCTAAAAATAAGGAAATAAAATCAGTGCTTTTGGGGGGAAGCAAATCCAAGAGAATCCAAGGCCTTGGCCTTTAGGAGCCTATCAAGATTTTGTTTGAGGATTTAAACATTGATCAATTGGCTAAAGAAAAACTTACAGGCCTTACAACTGATCAAGAAAATGCCAACACTGGCTAAAACAATGGACTCTGGGTCCATATGAAGGACTATTTACAATGAGATATTCTTTGGATATGGTGCGTTGCTCACAGATCCGACCTGGTCTTGTCCGATGTTGAAATGAACGTCACACAGAGATGAAACACTGGAAGCAAAACTTGAAAGCTATAGCGACTTTTTACAGGGGATCAGCTTTAAAATTCGATGAATTACAAAAAATGGCGATTAATAAAAATAAGACGACTAAATGATGAATAAACTTGAAACTGTGGAGGACGACGAAGTTCAAACAAGACGTTCAGTGAACTTCTTCGTTTATACAAGTAGGTGTTGGTCCGCAGTAAGAAACGAAGTTGTACAAAGCTGCAATGAATTTCTAGGTATGCGACTTGCAATAATTGATCAGTAAGAAATTGTTTCAAAACTAGAGAAATATTTAAATGTAAGACCTGCTCTAGAAATGATAAGTATGATGCATATGGCAGTAGCAAATCCCTTTGCGGATTCTATTGGATAATTTTCTGATGACATGATTGCCTATATATGAAAACCTCGTCTAATATATTGTACCACTTCTTAAAAGTGTCAGAGGCTAGTTCGATGATTTCGAAGCTTATACAGACATACAAGTGTTTGAAATCCCATAGCTCTGGGTCTGAAAGAGTAGTGTCCATCCACACTATGTTTAAAACAAACAAACAATCATCTTACAGTAGGAACACACTGAATTCCAGGATATATATCGCCCTAGATGGAGTCAATATTGCATTTTTTGGCCCAAGGCCAGCAGTGATTAGGTCTTTGGAAGCTAAAGAAGGAAGGCGAGGACTTCCTGATGAAGACCTATACAAAAATCATGAGTTCATCATGAAGTTTTTTTTTCAAATGACTCTACTTTTTAAGTTTGTTACTTTCATTGGTTAGTACCAAATACTGCAAATTTCCTAAAATATGCTCTGACTGACGGGGATCAGATAATTGAGGTTTGGGAACAATACTGTGAAAAACTTTTTCAGGTTGATCATCCTGAGGATGATTGGCAGCAGGATATAAACGCGAACAATCAATACTGAAATCAGAAGTGGAGACAGCTATACAAAAACTAAAAGTTGGTAAAGCAGCTGGAGTAGCTACTATTACAGCTCAGGCGCCTAGGTTATTTGACGAAGACAGAGTGAAAATCATTCACCGAATAAGCAAAAATATACGGAAAACAGAAATCTGGCCCAATGATTGGAAAACGTTAGTATTTGTATCATTACACAATAATATATTTTTATTAGTATAAGCTTATTACCTAAATGCTACATCTACATAGTAATTAATTGTGAAATTGAATTTAACCATAATTTTGGTAGAAAATCCACCAGCATTTAAATACCTACAAAAACAGCATCCCAAAATAATTAAGTTGCATTATTTAAAGAGAATTATTAAGAATTTTAATAATTTCTCCTGTTTATGAAATTAATTATGTAATTCATAATAATTTATTGACATTATTTATTACTTTCTATATAGATAACGCTAAGTCTCTAACGCTACGCCTCTGTGTTTCAGGTGAAACAGCATAGATTAAAAAGTGCCCTGTATTTTTATCTTAACGTCCATGCTACGAACCATATTTATCTTAGATTAAAACACACGATTACCTTTTTATACTATGTGCCTCCTGTATATATTTATACAGACTTTATTTTATTCGTATGTCATTCCCTATATCTTGAATTAAAATACATCTTCTCATGAGGAAATTTTCATGGCCTACTCGTGCGTCTAAAAGATACAATACATCATCGTAGCTGAATTTTACTTCCTGACCTGTGAGCGTTATGTTTCTCTTTACATTATGTCAATTCACAAGTTTTTATGCCTGCGTCTATTCTCTGTTTTCATTTCTAAACAGTCCTAAGTGCGCTGCCACTGATTACTTATTGACACTTACATGGCTCGTCTTTGCAAATCGCCTCAGGGCTCAAGTGAGAATGGTTAGTCTTCTACCAGAATTTATCTTCACTTTCCACTGCATATACCCCGGCTAGAGGTGACGACAAGCCGTAGAATGTACGAAACACGTTTAGTGTCATTTATTTAGCTACAACTATGCAACAGACAGAAGCCACTTATTAAAATGTGTAGTAACAATAAAACTATTTTTTTTTTAAATAGTTATTGAATGTCAGTCGCAACAGATCAACCTCCCACTTCAGTCCTATATCAAATATACAGAAATGGCAATTTCGTACAAACATAACGAACCGGTAAATTTCTAGTCAATATCTTAATTTTGTTTGTTAACCATTATTAATGGAGTGGAGTGGAGTGGTGGTGGGGGTGGCAGATGTCATAAAAAATTTGAGACCTTGGCTTCTAGTATATGTAGGTATAGATTCTTATCTTGTTTCAGAATCTGCAGAGGAAATATTTGTTTTCATTTTTTTTATAATTGGAATGATCTCAAAAAATAACCTAGTTCCAGATGTTATAATAGATACGTATACCAAATTTCAAGTGAATATCTCAATTACATTTTATCAACTCTTTTAATAATAGAGTGGGGGTGGTGAGGTGGGATGGAGAATATTATAAAAAAATCTGAGGCCTTCGTTTCTAGTATACCGGGTGGCCACGAGTCAATGTACGCCCCCAATATTTTGGTTGTTTTTGTATTTAAAAATTTGGTTTTTGGTGCTCATAAATTAGACAATAATAAGCTACTTTTAAACTAACAGGAAAGAAAATATCACTTCTGGTTGAACCGGAAGTGACATCTTTTTTTTTTATGGAATGACTATACTTTTTTATGGTTTCTCATTAAGCATAAACTTCGAAGTGCACTAGTTTTTTCAGATGTAAGAAATGTCAAAAAATAAGTGAGATACGAACAATTTTTTAATTTTTTCAAAATGGCCGCGTCAGATGAATGTGATCTAAGAAAATTACTAAGTAGGCTGTGGAAATTATTAGTAAGGTTGTAGACTTGTCTGTAAAGAAGAAAATAGTTGTTTGAATTACTGATAGGTGCTAGTATTTTTATTTTTTTTTCAAAGAAACGGAATTTCATTTTCATTTCCGTAGGGGTAATATGGAATTTTTTTTAAGGAACTGTGCTATTTCTTTTATTAATCAGAAATATTGATTCATAAACTATAATTTTTTCGTCATTAATCGTTTTTAAACGATATCTTTCGTAATAATAGAAATATTTTTTAAAAGTAAACACAAATTAAACAAGAAATAATTTTAATAGGTATAACGTTACAACCATGAATTACCAAGAAAAACAAAACTATTTAAAACCTAAACTGTTCAAACTGTTCAGCGTTATGATTAATACACAGAGTAGCGTGACTTATCGTTGCATGTCTAACATTCTGTAATTGTTGAGGTGTTATTTGTGCAATTTCGTGCCTAACTCTTTCTTCCAGATCTTGCCTTGTGGTTGGAGCAGTGATGTAGACTCTATTTTTCAAAGGCGCCCAAATACAAAAATCGAGTGGGGTTAAGTCAGGCGACCTTGCATGCCATCTGACTGGACCATGGATCCCAATTCAACGATCTGGAAATAATAGATTTAAATAATCCCTAACGATAATAGCATTGTGTGGTCCAGCCCCGTCTTGTTGGAAGTAAACCTCGTCAATATTGGTATTGGGAATTTGATTAATCTGTGGAACTATTATATTTTGGAGAAATTCTAGATATCTTGGTCCAGTTTCGTTAAAAATTATTGGACCTATGATATGGTCTCCCAGTACGCCTAACCAAACATTGAAGCCAAACCGCTCCTGAAACCGCCCCTGGGAAGTGAAAGTGAAATTCCGTTTTTTGCAAAAAAAAAACTAATAATACTAGTACCTATCAGTAATTCAAACAACTATTTTCTGCTTTACAGACAAGTCTACAACCTTACTAATAATTTCCATAGCCTACTTAGTGATTTTCTTATATCGCATTCATCTAACGCGGCCATTTTGAAAAAATTAAAAAATTGTTCGTATCTCACTTATTTTTTGGAATTTTTTACATCTGGGAAAACTGTTGCACTTAGAAATTTATGCTTAATTAGAAACCATAAAAAAAATATAGTCATTCCACTTAAGAAAAAAAGTTCCGGTTCAACCGGAAATGATATTTTCATTCCTGTTGGTCTAAAAGTAGCCTATTATTGTCTAATTTATTTGTACCAAAAAACAGGTTTTTAAATGCAGAAACAACCAAAATATTGGGGGCGTACGTTGACTCGTGGCCACCCGGTATACCCCAAATCCCAAATTTCTGTACTCTTACCAGCTTGCTTTATTTATTTACCGCTATTTACCCCTATTTAACCCCCAACCCTTCACGGTATAAGTTCCAAATACAATTCAGTTCCAGATCTCATTATAATAAGTGCGTGAATAAATTTCAAATTAGTATCTTAAACCGTTCCAGAGAAACCGCGCGACAAATAAAAAATGACAGACAGACAAACCAACAGACAGACCGATTTTTTTTTTTTTCGCTTAAATTTAAAATCTCGACATTTCGTGACATTATAAACCTACTTCAACAAAAAAAAATACATTTTTTTTACGATTACTCGTACTATACTTCCACTCCACCATGTGGATGTGGAAGTAAAACGTGTCTCAATTTCATCCCAATTTGTATCCATATCGAAAGATAAAAATCTTTCCAACTTGCTATATTCACGCTTACAACTTTTCACATTTTATGGACACAACCTCAGGAAAAACAAAAAATTTTCTACACACCTTAAACTTTGACCTTCATATAAAGATTTTCTTAACCAATAATAATAGGGTAATTTGAGACACGTTTATTGTTCCGTTTTTGAATTAGAGTGAGACAAGAGAAAAAATAGTAGCTATCTTGTTTTAATCTCAATTATTGATATTTAATATTTATCCAACATCCATCTAGAACGAGAGCAATGTTCGCAAAACCAATAGTTAATAACTATCTATAACAATTAAAATATTCGACAACTCATTCTATTCTGATTGTAAACGAAGCGATTTAAAAAACCTCTGCCTAAGGAATCACTACTTCCACATCCAGATTTTCCATCCAAGTCTCTTTAAAGGAAAGCACCTTGACTGTATTTGCACACTAGTATGTGGAAATGACAGGTCATAGAATGTTCTAGTATGTGGAAATAATAGGCCATAGAATATTAATTATATATGAGGCAGATGTCGTAAAAAAGGCGTTGGTTGTTTCTATACTCTTATTAGCTTGCTAGTAGAGTGTTTATACCGGAGCTGGGCCTCCCCCCACCACTTTTCGTGACGTCATAGGTGGGGGGTAATTAGTGTGGTGGGGTAATTCGCGTGGTGGGGGGTAATTAGTGTGGTGGGGGTAATTCGCGTGGTGGGGGGTAATTAGTGTGGTGGGGGTAATTCGCGTGGTGGGGGTAATTAGTGTGGTGGGGATTATTAGTGTGGTGGGGGTAATTACTGGGGTGGGAGGTAATTAGTGGTTATTAACTGACGTGTAGATATTTAGGGATGTAAATAATGTGGTGGGGAAAATTATTGTGGTGGGGTTGATCTATCACTATAAAGGACCTGTGACAGTATCACAAAACGCAAATCTATCTCTGATACTCAAGAGTTAGCAAGTGAGTGTAGTGCAACCACCTCAATTATTTCAAGTGAGCAATATTTTTATATTACTTTTTGCGATTCTTTCACTGTACACATCCCATTTTAACTATGGAAATTTCGGAATTAGATTTATTAGCACTTAATGCAATGATTAGTGAAAGTACTGAGGTTTTGGAGCAAAAGCCTATTTCATCATTAATTAAAGACAAAGCCTATGTCATAAAGAAAATGTCAGTGGTCAATACGCGGTTTGGAAAATCAATCATCGTAAATTTGTTTGAGGAAAGTACAATAACAACTTTCAAATCATTTTTACCCAAACGAGTTGTAGAAAATATAAGTGAGGATGTAATCAATCAGATTAATTCATCTTGTGGTAAATACACATTGACATATTTAGGTCAGCGCCCTCCAACGTATGTCGGTGCAAAATCCAGTCCAATGATACGTCGATTAATTTAGAAACAATAATTGTATTAGTTTTTTTTAATTTAGTTTTAATTTTCTACTAGATAATAAAATACAGTTAGAAAGAATGGTAGGAGTACTATAAAACGTAATATTGCTATCTCGTTTGAAAATACAGGGGCGTTATTATTTTGGTTAATGGTAATAACTTGATTTTCACAATATAACTCCATCAGTTTTAAACTGCGCTTACAACTTAATTAAGTAAGTGAATAATTTAGAGTTCTTATATGCATTTTTTAACAAATTTGGTTGCTTTCAGTTTAACCATTACCAACAAAATATGTGGATGCAATATTCAGCTCAACGATGGGTGAAGGCAGAAGACATTAAATCAGCCATCGAAAGGTTGTCCTGTGAACTATGGGACTTAAGGAGAGATTCGCAGCATTCAATAGTCTATGATATAAATGTCTTCTCAGATGCTGACGAAGCTCAACGTGTTGAAGAAGAATGTAATACATATGAAACTGGAGCAAATTTATGTGACAGATATTGTCGAGGCTTTTTAAGTTTGGATGAGTTCTGTGAGCATATGGTTAGAAGGAAATTAAAACGTTTCCTGTATGAGATAGTGAAGTACCTACCAGTGGGGATTATTGAAAAATATCAGCTTGATGATGAAGATAAATAATATTTATTTTAAGTTACATTGTTGCAAATAAATAATTGTGTAATACATAGTATAATATCTTATTGATATTTATTTTATTAGGATTATATCATATGTTAAATAAATAAAAAACCAAGTTAAAAGATTACATTTATTTTATTACCTATTTCTATTACATATCTAAAAAGAATATACCTATTCTTATTACATATCTAGAAAAATATACCTTACGCTTAAACAGTCTCATTGTAATTTTATATTTAAATCTATAATACTTCTATTAAGAAAATGAGCGTTTGCAAGAGCACAATGACTGATATTATTATACTGAAAATGTTCTAGACATTTTGGTGTGTTCAATGATTTAAGGCTGGGTAGAAGGGGCAAATAGTCATCTAAGTCTATAATCTTATTCCGTCTTAGATGTTGAAGTAGAAAATTCCTCTTCATTCTGCCTTTGCATACAATTACGACATCCTCTAATAGTGATTGACATTGATAATTATTAACTGCATTCTGGCAAAGTCGCTGAAGTATCAATGGTAATTCTGTCAGTTGAATGTATCCGTGGCTCCATTTTAAACCATGGTAATTTTTCTCCAACCATTGGTATTGTACCTTCTTGTCATGCGCAAGTGATGAGAATGCATGCGGTGGTTTGAAAAAGTAATGTGCTTGTTGTTCAGTATTACAGCATACAGCAGCCAATTCTTTTACTATAAATTCACTGTTTTTACATTGAAAACCTTGTAAGTCAACTATCAGCATAGGAGCTGTATAACTTGATTGCGCCATAATAAATATTTTTTACTTTGCAGCAAGAAAACCGCTTTGAACTGAACCATCCAATGCACTGTAGCTTAAATAAGTATCATGTAGAATAAGTGCATACACTCGGGTTTGTTCGGGGAACTTTGTCTTTCGAGTTTCAAATTCTATTTTTATGTCGACTGTGGATGATTTCATTGCATCCGGTTGGTGGGAGCAATCTATGACAAATAATGGAGATTTTCTGAATTCTGCAAGATCCATCATAGGTTCACTCATATCTTTATCATAATAACTGCGCTGGAAGTTCTCATAGGCATAGTAAGCTGCAGAGTCCAATTTCTTATCAAAATCTAAATTCCAACGCTCATATGGAAATACTTCAGAGTTTAGATAGAGTCGAATATTATTAATATCTGCATGTATAAACTTTGTGGAGTCCTTGGTTCTATCATTGGAATTGCCATTATTTTGAAATCCGATAATAATGTATCGAGGTCTCTCAAGACTGCTGGTAGTTTTAACAGCCCATATGTCAGAAGCAGTATCACGCAAAGTAGGTAATTCATAGAGATCCCACATACGGTAAGCCATCTTAACTCTAGCGTTATTACTACTCTTATTAATTCTGTTTAATAATTTAAGTTTCTGTTTATCTTCAGGCACAATATGTTTTATCTTCCATTCAATTTTGGTAATTTCTAACTGTGCATCAACCTCACCAATGTATGAGTCTTTGAAGGATCGTGCTATAATCAAAATTAATTCCTGCTTTGCATTCAAAATTCCTTTGATGTAATCTTCTGCAAATCCCATGAGGAATTTAAGAGGTAGCTTACCACTGAAAACATGACTGACATTATCTAAAATATCTTGCTTCTGTTCGTTGAGACCCCAACCTGCAGTTAGTAGTGATCGCAAATGTGTTTGTCCATATGATACCATAGTCTTCATTGTGGTAGTGATACCAGGTTTCCTAACGACAGCCACTTGCTCACCACCCATTTCATATCTGATTTTCTCGAACAGAAAAGCTAGTGCATTATTAGATAAATAACAGCTCTTGGTAGCGTCGCTAGGAGTAAAGTTTCCTTCTATATAAATGTAACTGTCTGCAATATCCAGTATGAGGTCTTGAAAATTGACAGGAATGCGTATTTCATCAGAGTTTCTGTAGTATGGTGAGCCATACGGTTTATATGTATGTTCATGTAAACTTACAAGTGACTGATCAAATACTGGCTCGCCGAACACCTCAAGTTTTTCACTAGATGTAATAGCCACCATGATTATTTAATTTTGTCTCAGTTTTAAACCAATGGATAGAAGAAATGCGCGGTCCTTAGCTGATAATTTATGTCTTGACCGTTTAAGATGCACACGTTGAATGAATCGATTTCCACTCTCATTCTTCTTTTTAGGACTGATTACATTATATTGGTGATGTGCTAGCCGTTGTTGATTATATCGGAAACCCATTGTACTTATTACAATATTAAAACTGTTTTAATTCTAGCTTCACAATAATCTTCTCACCTCGAAAATTAATTAAATCTCCATTGTCATCCAATATGTGCAGAGTAATGTTGTCGATAAACTGACGCCCTTCAGGTGTAACAGGCAAATGTATGATGTTGGCCGGCTCCCTGGTAAGTTTGTAACCAGGATCAACATCTATGTCAAACTCGAACATTGTATGGGATTTAATGGCATTCAGATACGCTCCGGAAATAATGTTGCAA
This sequence comes from Stenurella melanura, assembly GCA_963583905.1. Classification (NCBI taxonomy): domain Eukaryota; kingdom Metazoa; phylum Arthropoda; class Insecta; order Coleoptera; family Cerambycidae; genus Stenurella; species Stenurella melanura. The sequence continues at coordinate 61,215,684 of OY757317.1, read as the reverse complement.
TCTACACGTATCATTCTTACTTTCATTATATCGATAGGGAGTGTCGACTCGTGAGTCTTGTTTGGTGCTAAATATGTCGGTTCAAATCCCAACAGACTACCAATAGAGTTTGCTTGTGTAAAGTCAATTCCATATTTTGATCTTATCTCACATTTCATTGTGTTGTTGTTTGCTCGCAGTTGAAATAATTTTTCTTTTTCTTCATTTTTGTTAGTTGGCATAGCTTTCAGTATTGCATTATATATTTCATCAATTTCATAGACTCCGTACGGTATGTGGATAAATGTGAGAGCTACTTTCGGTGAAGTCCTATAGCAAAAACCCTTGTTTGTCTCGTCTATATTAAATATAGAATTGTATGAATAAAATCCGGTTAATCCCAGACCGTATCGACAGCCCATATCTAGTTCAATCGGGGGATAAAACTCTGCACTGAGCACGCTTGAGCGGCTTGATAAAGTGAAAGTGCGTGACATGACTGATGTTTTTGGAGATTGTGCGTGCCTTTATTGCGATTTGCAGCAGTAGTTGTGTATTAATTTTCTTTTCTTGGGCGGTGATGGAGATAGATTTATATCATTATTTGACGCCACGTTCACTCCGTCCACTTTACAGTAGCAGCAAAATATTTTTCGAGGGGACGGACCATCGTTAACATCAACATTATTTTCGTCTTCAAGAGAATAATGTTCTTGACAGTACTGGTATTTTAAAATATCAATGTCATCCTGAAGATGTTTGGGTAATTTCTCCCACACTAACGCAATTTCATAAGGGGCGCATGCAATCATTACTTCTTTAGGCATATCTGAAAGTTGCTCTTTACTCATCTTCAACAAGCTGCGTAGTCTAGAGAAAGCAATCAATGAGTGGCCCATCCGTTTAATTGCCTCTCGATCCATCGATGGAGTCACAGATGCCATTTGGGGAGTTTTATTTAACTTTCGAAGAAAGAAACTTTAAGCACAAATGACCACACCACACTGTGTTGAAATTTTGTTGACGTTCATAATTGTAGTAGATTTTATCCGTAAACGTTGAACCATTGCGCAAGTACAGAATTAATTCTCTTGGTGGGGGTAAATTGCCAAAACTATCGAAATATGTGACCAAACTACCACGTTTTTTATATGCCACCCAGTGTGTTCCCGGGCCATCTATAGTATCCAAATTTATGATGGCGGATTCATTGCGATGTGGTCCGGAATTTGGTAAAGTGTCGCGCATAAATATACCCCGAAAATAGGGCACCTTCATCTTCTCAGCATAATATTTAAGATCGATGTTAGTGAGAGGTTTTCGAGGTAGAGTGTCTAGTAGTTTTTTGAATTTTGTGGTTTTAGATAGAGGCCCAATCCCTTACGATATGGTTTCAAATATAGTCCCTTGCCACTTTTCCCAACAGCAATTGCTTCCATATGTCTATTGTGACGGCTTTTTTCAGCCAGTTCCTCTCTGCTGGTTTTAACATCATGTACAGCCTTGGCTATACCAGCTGCAGAGCCGGCTAAACTACCTAACGCCGATAATCCAGCAAAAATTGGTATTAAAGGTAGCATTCCACCAACTTTCGGAATTGGTATTATGCGGGGTGTACGGATATTGCGTTTTCCTCCAGCCGATCTCATGTGTCGTCGTGCAGCTTGAAGTGCTATTTGCATGACTTTCCGTGTATTCTTAGCTGCAAATCGCTTGCCATCAGCTTTACGTAAATCATCACGTACCTTGCTCACTATTCCAGCACCAAAAGCTATCTTTCTTAGGTTATTCTTTCTTTTGCTCTTCTTTTTAACTGTATTTTTTCTTTTTTTAGTACCAGATTTTGACTTAAATCCCATACCAAGACGTTGTTTTCCCTTCATTATAGTTGTAACCAACCACGCGGCGGCCTTTTCCCTCAAATTTGCGTCTTTGGATTTAACTCGATTCCATGCAGCGTGTTCAAGTTGATAGTCTGCTCTATGTCGAGCTACTAAATCATTCGTGTTTTGATCGTACGCAATATCGTGCTTCTTGCATGCAGCATCGAGTTTGTTTATTCCTGGATCACCTCGCGCTAGTCTTTTTTGTAATTTGGTACCTGGACCACAATACTGGTAACCACCTGGCAAATGAAGTTCAAATGGAAGCTTATTTATAAGGGAATTTACTAACCCCTTACCGGCCTTTAAAAAACGATGGTTTTTACTTGTGCGCTGCTTGACCGACGACATTTAAATAACAGTTGCAATGCGTACATCTATTTATATAGTCTTCAACCTTGCTACAATGCGTATTGTAAAGCAGAGACAGAAGTTTTCTATAGATAATTTGGATGAAAAAGTTGGATATGGATTACAAATTGAATCGCGTCATGGGCCACTACTTCCGTCAACTGTTCGTGGACTTCTAATCGGTCCGAGTAACTGTGGAAAGACGAATTTAATGATATCGCTGATTACTAACCCCGTTGGATTACGTTTTGCAAATATATACCTATATTCAAAGTCTTTAAATCAACCCAAGTATGAGTTCTTGCGTAACATATTAGCACCAATTAAGGGATTAGGATTTTACACCTTTAGTAATAATGCTGAAATAGTGCAACCATCTGACGCCAAACCCGATTCTATTTTTATATTCGATGATGTTATATGTGAAAAGCAAGACGTAATTCGCGCATTTTTCTCAATGGGCCGTCACAGAAATGTAGACTGTTTTTATCTGGCGCAAACATATTCTCGCGTGCCGAAACAGTTAGTGAGGGATAACAGTAATTTTATAGCGATGTTCAAACAGGACGATATGAATTTGCATCACATTTTCTCGGACCACGTCTCACCAGACGTATCTTTTAAGCAATTTCAAGAAATGTGTGCAGAATGTTGGAAAGATAAATATGGGTTTCTGGTAATTGACAAGGATAGAGAAGTGAATGAGGGAAGATACAGGAAAGGACTTGATAGTTTCATATATCCATGAAGTACTGTAATTAACATTTCAATAGATCACCAGACAGCACCGGGTTTACATCGGTCAGTTTATATAGTGGAAATGATGATTAAACGTGATAGTGAAACAGATGGACACATGCTAGGGAAAATAAATCTGAAACGTCAGCTAGTTGAGGCTACTGATTCTGTACGTAAAAAATTTAATTCACTGAGGAGTAGAAATGTGGAGACCCAGCTATCGCTCGAGAGGTTGTATGAACCTATAACAAAACCTTTAAAAGTAATATCATCTGCCTCACTGGTAAAATCACATAACCAGGCGTCACCAACACCGACACAAAAATCAACACAATCTCGAGATAATGTGAAAGCTAGTACCAGTACGTTTAAAGCGACACCAGAAACCAGTAGCGAAGATGGCGAGAATAGTGCAGCTGACGCATATTATATGGAAACACCACCAAGATCGTCGTTAATGAGTACCCCAGGCTCAGAAAGATCCATTGGCAGTGTAGAAGAGAAATGTGGCGTAATCAAACAACATCTAGAAAATGTAAAGTCCGGCAACTATAAATATGACACTGTATACGGCGTTCGTCTAGACCCCCATACAGGCAAACTACACATGGGTAATGCCGAGGTGCGGTTTTCTAGTGGGGATATTACGTTGTGGTATGGTAATAAGTCTCTAGGAACGTATTCTGGCAGTCCTAAGTTGTACGATGTACTATTTTTAAAGTATCCATTAGTGCTACGCAGCGATGAAGTATCTCTTTTTGACGAGGAGTATCAAATATATGGCGAAATATTAAAAAAGACGAGAGCAGCATATAAACAATATGATATCAAAAAGGGTTTGAATAAAACTAAATGGAGGAAATTCAGTGATATTATAAAACCACTAACATCTTCTACAATAATGACGAGATCCAGAACTGGTTTGGGCTTTCCCCAAATGCCACTTCAGAAAATATACAATAGTAAAGGTGTCCAGTATGTTTATTGGGATAAGCCGAAAGAGTTGGTAGATCGTCTACGTCTGCTGTATAGCTCAAAAATGGCAGGTAACAGTGGTGTTAATAATGAAATAATTAGTTTGTTGGAGGAAATGAGAGAAGAAAAAATAATCTATTAACAAAATTATAATGGGGAAGTATAATATACTGTGAAATGCTTAAATCAGATCAGATGTAATTAGAAATGCTACCTGGTCACAACACAATTGATAAATTTGGACGCAGAAGAGGCGGCGCTAATAAATCATTAGTCGTGCGCGGTCCACCAGGTCTTGGCTTTAAGCTCACTGCAGATAATCACTTCGATATTCAGAATAAACGTTTAAAGAACATTGGAGAACCGGTGGATAGTCAGGATAGTGTAACACGTAACTATGTTGAAGAGCGACTTACTACCTTCTTTGCAGACATCCGCAAGGCTATGGATGAGGCCACTAACTTAATTATTACAGCAATGGAAAAGTACGTTAATGGTCAAGTTTTGTTAGCTGTTGCTACTGCAAAAACTTATGTAAATGAGGAAATTCCGAAAAAAATTGATAAAGGAAATGTACGGGTTGTTGCAGAGATGAAAAAGTATATTAATGAACAAATACGAGCGAATATTGATAAGGAACATAAAACAGTGGAAAATTCAATTTCTCAGCAAGCTAGAGAGCTTCAGAAAATAATTGACAAAATTAATAAATTAGAAGAATTAACTTATTAGAAATTAGTCTATCGGCAAACATGTAACAGCTTAGTGTATTCTCTGCACACCCATTGGATCCAATAAGTTAACATGGAAATTAGTGCTACAAAGAAGGCCGTTGTGCAGGAACTGCACAGGTTACCCCGAAAAAATTTTCGTAGAAGAAGAACAATTATCAAGGGCTATGGCGATTTATGGCAAATGGATTTGGCTGAAATGCAGCCATTTGCGAACCTTAATAAAGGTTATCGATATATCCTCGTAGTGATCGACTGCTATTCGAAATATGTGTGGACAAGACCCTTAAGAAATAAAACTGGTATAGAAATTACGAAGGGTATGAGGAGCATTTTGCAAAAATCGAACTACTCACCTAAGAATCTTCAAAGCGACCAGGGTACGGAATTTTACAACAAAAACTTTTCTACTTTAATGAAAAAGCATGCCATTAATCATTACTCTACATATAGTACGAAAAAGGCTGCAATTGTTGAGAGAGTGATACGAACATTAAAAAATTGGTTATATAAAGAATTCTCAGCCAGGGGTAAATACAAATGGCTCGATATTCTATCCAACATTACAAAAATGTACAACAATAAAATACATCGCACGATTGGTATGAAACCCGCTGACGTTAAACCAACCACACGTTTGGATGCGTATAATCACATTAGGATTGCTTTAAAACCGAAGTTTCACATTGGTGATGTAGTTCGAATAAGTGCATACAAAGGTGTATTTGAAAAAGGTTTTACAGTCAATTTTTCAACTGAACTTTTCAAAATTGTCAAAATCAATATAACTAACCCAACAACTTACCAGCTTGAAGATATGTATGGACAACCAATTAAAGGATGTTTTTATGAAATGGAGTTACAGAAAACTAAATATCCCGATATATATCTAGTGGAGAAGGTTTTGAAAAAAAAGAAAAACAAAATATTTGTCAAATGGCTTGGACTTTCCAAAGAACACAACTCTTGGATTGACAAAATGGATGTTGTATAATTTATAAAACTTTAAACCATGTAAAATATACATAATCAATTTATATATTTACTTATGTATCAGTAATAAGGAAATAAAATATGTATCTGACATTATTGTTTTATTTAAGCGTCCAAGATTGATTATTGAATTGCTTTATTTCACTGCAACATTATTTACATTTTATATTTCAGTAAGTTAACAGAAGGAAAAAAAAAACAATTAATTGAAATATGTTTTATTTGAAACAAAAATATGTGGAATATTCTAAATCTCAATATTTACAGAAAGCAAAAAAAATACAATAAAGAACGAACATCCTAATTAAATCCCCAGCCTCAAGAACTGGATTTCTTGACTTACACACCAGCATTTTCTGTAGTGACTCGTCAAAGTTGCATAAAAATGACCAACATGTTCACATAATATTTTGTCTGTTCTGCATTTGCTGCATATATTATTCCAGCAATCATCCCCATACTTATCACAAGCTATACACCGCTGCCTTAATGGATAGTCCACGCTGCACATAAGACAAACATCTCTGTTTATTCCGAAATTTGTGCGAGTCAGCAGCTGGAGACACTTGCGGCATTGACGCTCACCTGAACGTCTTCCTCGAACCTCTTGGCATCTCTTAATTGGCACGGGATTCTCCTTTACACAATTTACACACAATCCAGTACATGAATTTATATATATCTTCGGCCAGGACACGTAACAATTATGACACACAATTTGGCCATCCGTACGAAATGGATATGCTGCAACGGTTGGTTTGGATTCCCACTCTTTTGGAAAAGGCATTTTAATACTTATTATCACTTTACAATATATAGATAGTATGAAAGCAAAATACTGACTAAGTTCCTCTTCTCGTTCATTCACATTTAAGTAGATGTTTAGGGTGCTGACGTCAGAGATGATATGACGTGACCGGCTACAAAGAGGATATAAACGAGGAGGTGACTCGATACAAGTCAGTTGATTTTCAACATTACAACCTACCCTACGTTTACGTTTACGCAAGTTCGTGTATATACAATGGCAGCTGTACCAAATTTCATGGCTGGTGTACCTGGATATGCCAATTTACAATTTTTGAGCTGGTTGGCGGAGTTCGACTTGGTCAACAATTTGTGGAGTGACGATGAAGACGACGCAGATGTGGCAGCTGTAGAAGGTGGTGTCGAGGGGGAAGATGGTCCAGAGGTTGACGAAGGGGATGTTGTCGTAGGGCAATTAAATGATGAAGATACGGATGCAGACTCAGATGATGGCATCGTTGCGGATGCATTCAATGATGAGGATGTTTGTGAGAAGTACCTTCTAAGAGGGAACCCCAGGGATGAGTTATTCTGCACCACCAAGACGTTTGTGGCTATTGAAACAAGGGATGGTGCAGAATATCATATTTGCTATGGGTGTTATATAGCATATCAACAGCGCGTCAACCTCTCCTTACATCGACACGTCGACTACCACGCCACAACACGCCTGACGGATGGCGAAAGGGGTTATTGCAAATGTTGCAGAGATCCGCTGTACCAAATTAGGCCACTGGAGATCTGCAATATTTGTAATAATCAAAATACATAAATTGTGACTGTAAATATGTTTATATGTAAATAGTTTAGTTAAAGTATTTGGTTAGTTCTTAGGTTAGTTCTTAGGTTAATTTGTTTTTTTACTGTTTTTTATTCTGTAAATAAATATATTTTATAAAAATATTGCTTTTTTTTTACTTTCTATTTTAAGTGTATATTAAAGTGAGGGTAAATCGTCATACAGTCTTTAAACTCATGTGCTATTATATTGGTGATGACTTTGATAATTTAAAAATCGTCTTTAAGAAACTTACTACCCCACTCTTGTTAATGTAGGGTATGTTGGAGTGGGGGTACGTTAATATAAGAAACTCCTCGTCTCTTGGTCCTCAGTTAAACTGCAAAGCTGGTGAAAACAAATGGCTTCCCAAGATAACGAAGTAACGTCCAGCGACTCCACAGAGTTCACAACACCGTTTTGGGAATACGACGTAATGTTGGGACTCTCATATAATGGGCAAGGTCCAGATAGCAGTAATTGGGTGGTACAAATGCGCTATCTGGAAGATTTGGAGGATGAAGAAGGTCCAGACAGTAGTGATTGGTGGGAGCCATTACCACCAATGGATGCAGGCCCGTCAAACAGTCCTTCATCATCAATGGAGGTGGAGCCGCCAAGCAGACCCTCGTCTCCATCAGCTTGGTCATTGGAGACAGAGTCGATAAGTGCTAGCGACTCGGACTACGAGGATGATGAAGATTCTCCCGAAGAGCAGGGTGAATTTATGTTATAAATGTATATATTGTAAATGTATAGATTATTAGTTCTTAGATTATTTTTTGTAAATAAATGTTCTTTTTGTAAATAAATATATTTTTTTTTGTAAATAAATATATCTAAATGTGAAAATTTTTATTTTTTACTTTCTATTTTAAGTGTTAAATAAAGTGAGGGGTAAAAATCTACTTATATAATAAGAAACTAGTATACTTATCTTCATTTGCTTTAATATGAATACTATTTAAGATCCAACCATCTTCCCCACCAGTGATTTGACCTTACCGAATGTCATACCATTGATATGGCCTGAACGAGTGTGGTATCAAGATCCTGTAACTGACGAGTGGTCAGTCCTCATATTTATCATGGGTTACGAAGGAACCACGAGGACCTGCTGATGTCACTACAAATGGTTACCTCCTAACCTGCTCGGATGCGGACTACATTTGCATCCGATGCAGAAACATATAGAAAGAGATACTGAATTTAGATAAATTGTATGCAAATATTGTACATATCATAATAGGCATTTACTTATTTTACTAAAAAATCGCCCATTAAAACAGAAAATATTTTATGAATTCTCCACAGTTAAAACCAAAAATATTTAGTGTAAAAGCTATCCACAAGGGGTCTAAATTATTAAACACATCTTAGGACAAAGCGCTTAGGCGTGACTTTTTGGAGCCTTACGAGAAACTGCGCATGCGCGATTTTCGTCGCAGGAGAGGCCCGGAATTCCGCGCAAGCGCGTGTCCTGGGTCGGGTATTGAGCGAAGCGCGAAGCGCTTCGCGAAATCGTGTTGAGGTACCCAGACTGTTTGCGGGCTACGCTTTTCTTTATTTTGCGCTATTACCCCAACCTTATCCTTGTATTTACACAACTCTTTGATGAACAGATGACTATCGTATCCACTCATATTGTGAAATATAATAGGTATGAAATTGGGTAACTTGTAATTTAAGTTACAGACCGAATGTGCAGCACCAAATCTTACTTTACCTGTTAAGTGACAATGGTCCCGAACTTTAACATCCTCTCCCTCGAAAAGCCCCCCACATATACCACACGCGGTCGCATTCTGAAAATTTTCGTTTTCTTGCGCTGTGAGTTCTCCCATTGGGACTATATATTTCATATGTGTGTTATATATATTCCTTAAGTCAGCCTCTATACGCGCTACAAAAACTTGGGCTGCATCACATCCCCGATACAAATTAAACTTTGAGAGAGAATTGTCAAAGGAGCACTTAATGTAATATGCAAAAGAGTAAGGCTCATGTTTAAAGGTCTTATTCGTGAAAGAGCGTTCGGGGTTTGGCTCACACGTATTGATAGGTTTTAAAATAGACTCAAAGTCAGCATATACTACAAATGGTACTCGCATTTGTTTCTCAATGTTTTCAAATTTTAATATATTCTCAGCAACTTCTTTACCAAATTTGTTAATTCGAAATTTCGTTGTGGGTGTTGTTGTGTAAATATGATTACAGTCATTTCTCTGGTGTTGAAATAAGTGACGTTCATTATTAAAGTAAAGTAAACACCCGTCACAAAAATGTTTCTTATGATCGCTACCAGAAACTTGGGTGGAAACTAACTTAGATAAATCCTTTATCCAACAATAGTGACTATTAGCACAATCGTTATTACAGTGATGATTCTCGTCACCAACATATTCACTCGAAATTAGCAATAAATTTATGTGAGTATACATTTTTCTTCCCGAGTAACGTAAAGGTCCAACAACTTCATACTTAACCCTATTATTTTCAAATTTCTCCTCTAAACCGTATACATTAATTGAATTATTCATTTCCTCAAATTTTGATATATCTCGTAATTTTATTGGAAAATTCATACCTGTTACATTTAATACCCTTGAAAAATGTGGATATGATGATGTGTAAGATACATGGCCATTTGGGGGATACAACGCTGACGTCACAGCCCAAGCAAAGCAACATTGGTCCTGGTTCTGTACATTCACCACAGCCTTCCTATTTTCAATATATTTCGGCAATTTTATGTATGATGAACCACCCAAAGGACTGTACTTGTTAACATTAATTTCAACAAAAGCAATTCTTTCGAGTGCCCAACCTAAAAAATAGACAATGGTTAATCATTTTTTTTTATACTTTACAAAAATATTTGCATACCTGAATCACGTTCTTGAAACTCAGTACTTTGCATAACCATAGAATCTACAAAACTATCCAAAACATCATTTAAATTCATGGATTCATCCAAAATACTATTGGAGGTATTAAATGATTTCATTTCAATTATGTCTTGAGCTGGTAGAATGTACCTGGCGAAAGTTTCCATATTTACTTTCACTGTTTTATGAATCCTCAGCACTTCCTCCAACAGATTTAGAATCTTTGGTCTGATTTCGTTAAAAAACATTGTGTAATCCAGATAATTATTTTCACAATGCACTCGATATGTTATGATTCTGTTCTTGAAAGCCGTTTGGACAATAGCTACACCATCCATCATAGGGGCACATGAATTTGTCCTATGCTGCAGTGTTCTTCTATGTGATTTCATCTGAGTTGCTGTTAGAGTCACATTACAGCAATCACATGTTTGCATACTAGTAGATGATGTTGAAGGAGTTGAATCAACTCTGGGCCGCTTTGCGAAAGGTCCCTCATTACCACACGATTGTCTTTCATGACGACGTAAATTGTCGCTACGTGTAAAGCTTTTACCACAAGACGTACACGAATGCATAATTAATCTTTACTATAGGAACCTAGCCTATTCAATGATCATATGTTAACTCCTCTTTTGTATTTATAGGGACAGGGTTACCCCCACTCCCGTGAATAAGATTGTAACGTCATAGCATTACATCCTACTCACCACACCAATTACCCCCCTCCAACTCAATAATTACCCCCACCGCAGCAATTGCCTCCCACCACCCTAATTACCCCCACCATACTAATTACTCCCCACCATACTAAGTACCCCCACCACACTAATTGACCCCCCCACCACACTAATTGCCCCCCACCACGCTAATTGCCCCCTACCACACTAATTGCCCCCCCCGGGCTATGACGTCAAGAAAAGTGGTGGGGGGAGGCCCAGCTCCGGTATAAACACTCTACTCTTGCTCTACTTATTTTCCCCAATTTACAACCAGATGTCATTACAATACATAAGTACATGTACCAAATTTAAAGTGAAATTCTCAATTTTACCTTATCAACCCTTTTAATATAATCTAGTTCCAGATGTCGTTATAATACATACGTGTACCAAATTTCAAGTGAATGTTATATCAATTTAATGTTGTCAGCCCCTTCAATAATGGAGTGGGGCGTGTGGGAGGGATGGAACATATTCTTTTAAAAATTGAGGCCTTGGATTCTAGTATATACACCAAATCTCAAGTTTCTGTGTTCTTACCAGCTTGCTTTACTCTTTTTCACCTATTTACTTGTGAGGTTAAGTCACACAAAACTTAATATTTTAAAAATCAAACCTACATCTCCTTAAGAAGACTTTCGTCTATAATTGGTTAAAAGTTCAACTCAGTTACATATTTTTTGAAAAGAATTTTGGCTTTAAAAGAGTTCAGAGTAACGAGAATTGGTTTCTCTTATTGATTTTTTTTTTAAGTTAGCTTTCATTTCTTTGACATCAGGTTTGAACAGATCAACAGACAATTTCATTATCTACGACTATCATCTGAACCAATTTGATATGCCTTTCCAAAAAAAGTTCTCATGAAAAATGCTGTTTTTTCGATATACTTTTGGCTGCCAGAAGATAGGAGGAAACGATGTTTATTCGGCAATCTAGGTATAGGGTGGTCCATCTAAACGGAAACGTTGACATGGCGGCTTTACGGTTGAGGTAGGAAAAAAATTTGAATGCTGTAAAGATGGTATTTTTTCAGGCATTCCGAATCTGATGTCAAAAGAACAAAAGAACATCAAATGGTGCAAATATTCGCGAGAAATATGCTTCGAAAAAAAACCTACTTTCTACTAGAAATGAAATGTTGTGATGTTATCAAATTCAATATTTGGGTTCCAATTGGTCGCAAAATCGCAATGTATTTCGTACTTTCTGATCAACCCTGTGTAATTTTAAAAAAATTAGATTTAGATTTTTCTTCTGATTTTAACGATACTGTATTTGAAATACTTACTATAGATAGTTCCTGAGATATTCGAGAAAACAGTATACAACATTTTGTTAACAACTAAATTACAAGAGATAGTAGTAGGCTATAAGAAACATTGGTATTGAAGCATTCCTTGCATTTCTACTACTCTATGAACAGCACGCACCAAGTTGGCTTTGAAAATTAAACACAAATTGTTTTCCTACTACAAACGTAAAGCAGAGGCGCGTTTAGGCCTAGGCGCACTAGGCGCGCGCCTAGGGCCCCACTTTTCCACGCGCTCCTATTTCCTGATTCATTGAGGTAAAAAAGCGATGTAAAAATTTTGTTTCTTTGTTATGTCGTTATTTATTTTTGCTTTTCCGATAGCAATAATGATAATTACAACTATCATGAAATACATTTCTTCCCTTTTCCATATCATCCTCATCAGATCTCAATTGCAACAAAAATAACAAAATAAGAATGATTCGTGCGAGTATGTGTTCACAAACATTTGTCGTTTATTTACATTTTACATCATTTGAATTTGAAATCATTGTATAGTTCTTAGAAGTCTATAGGAATTTATTATTTGTGTTTATCGTGTTAGAATATTCTTGAATATTCATTTTTTTAATCTTTATTCACTGTATCACACTATGTGCGTAATATTAATGAATCGGTTCATCGACTGAAAAGTGATGAATCCGTTTATTAATATAATGTACGTTTACATAGTAACAATAAATGTGTACATTGTCTTAATGAACATATACATTATATCAATAAACAGATTCATAAATTCTCAATGAACTTTCATTCATTTCTCGAACATATTTTTTTCAGTGTATTAAAAAAAGATGCAAATTAACAGACCAATTTGGCAATTCCTAAGACGTTACTATTTAAGTTTCAGCAATCGGCACGTGCCAGATGCCGAATCAGCTTTTCGGTATATTTCACATTAATGAAAATAAATCTACTGATAATGATGTTGCGAAAATTCAAGAACCTGAGACAGAACAATCTAGAAAACCCGACAAAATAACTGAGAAAATTTTGATTTTGAAACCAGTGATGAGGACTGCGGAAACTAAGAACCATTAGGAAACGATTCTAGTGAATCGGTCGATGATGAACAAATAGAAAAAGAATCTGAAAATAAAGAAAATTTGGAAAAAGAGTATGAAGATGCAAAAAAGCTAATAATCAGTGCACTACAATAATCAATGCATTAGTATCAACCTATAGAGGCGACATAGATTCCGAGCTATCTCCAGATAAATTGCATCAATTTTTGATATATAATAATAATAGATTTATTGCCCAACAGAATAATCCAATTACAGGACAATGTCCGTCACACATGATATTATTGAGAACTATACTAGGAGCTGATACTGCCTATGCAGTAACTAATACATAGTAAAGAATAACAATAACATCATTATAGCTTAACTTATAAAGAACAATTAAATTATTATTAAAGACATAACAATATATTCAAACTAATACTGATGATTTCAATAAACTGTTGTAATGGTCTTGATGTACTGACTTAAACATGTGCTAAATATATCACATTGACTGCTAAGCTTGTTATATAGTTCCATCATAGAGTAAATGGGAGACTTTTTGAGCATGTTTGTACGGCTATTGGGACAGTAAAATAGAATGTCTTGACGTGCTCCTAATCTCGGGATTCTGAAATTAATTTTTGATAATAGTGTTGGACAGTCGATTAAATGGTTAAGTAGTTTATATAAAAATACTAATGTGATTAGTATTCTTCTATTCTCTAATGATTTCATGTTTAATCTCGACAGTAATAGGGTATTTGGATATCCTTGCTCTGGATAGTTTCTATCCATTCTAAAAACTAAGTACTTCATAAATTTTCGTTGAATATTCTCTACTGTTTGTGAGTGAACGTTATAAATTGGGTTCCAAATTATCACACCATACTCAAGTTTTGATCGTACCATTGAGAAATACAACGTTTTAAGTGCATCTACATTAGAGAATTGTTTACAATTTCTTATTATAAAGCCTAGTAATTTTAGTGCCGAATTTGTAGATGAGTTTATATGTTGTGTAAAGTCCAGTTTAGAGTCGAATAGTACACCCAAGTCCTTAGTTGATTGAGCTCTTGATAATTCCATGTCATTGAAGGTATACAAGAACTCTATAAAACTGATTTTACGCGTGTACGTTACTACCTTGCATTTTGATACGTTCATATCTAATTTGTTGGAAGTACACCATAATTCAATTTTGCGTATTTGCTGTTGTAAAGTTAGGCAGTCCTCGATGTTGTCAATTTCACTAAATATTTTTAAATCATCCGCAAATAAAAGTTTTTCGCAATCTAACATATCACATAAATCATTTATAAATATAATAAACAAAAGTGGCCCCAAGTTTGAACCTTGGGGTACCCCCGATGTTGCTAGGTAAGTATTTGACTTAAAACCATTATACTGAACATATTGTAACCGGTTATCTAAATATGATATAAAAAACTGTAACATTAAATTACTAAAACCTATATAATTTAATTTTTCAATTAATAAATTGTGGTCTATACGGTCAAAGGCTTTTGAAAAATCAGTGTACACCACATCTACTTGACCTCTGTTGTCCAGTGACTCGGACACGAACTGAGTTAAACAAGCTAAGTTTGTTACTGTAGAACGTTTCTCCATAAAACCGTGTTGGTGAGTGGAAATTATATTCTTTACCCCGGAATAGATTATAGTATACACTGAGGCCTCAAAGACCTTTGCAAAATTAGGTAGAATTGAGATCCCTCTATAGTTTTTTACATCTGCCACATTTCCGCTTTTATAAATAGGGCATACTTTTGCTAGCTTCCAACATTCGGGAAAGGTAGACGTTCTCAATGCAATATTAAATAAAGTTCGGAGTGGGGTGATAAACACATTTGCGCAGTCTTTAACTAAAAAACTGGGGACTTGATCATGTCCCGATGTCAATTTGTTTTTTAGCTTTTTGATACCTTGTCTGATGTCTGTTTCTGACAACTGATCGATATTTATGGTTGGTTGGTTACTTATAATATTAGAAGTTGGCATTGTGTCAGACGGTGGTAAGTAAACGCTATTAAAAAATTGGCCAAAATTATCTACAATTTCTTGTGGATTATCAACTTCTTTTTCATTGTAATACACTTTACCGGGTATTCTAGTAGTGCCTTTTTTATTGTTGATGTAGGACCAGAATTGTTTAGGGTCAGTAGTTAATGTGCTTTCAATATTTTCTATGTAATTTTTGTACGCATCTTTGGTTTGTAATTTAATTAGTGATCTAAGGCGTTTATATTCTTCTAATGTATTTGCATCGTTGAATTTCTTGTATTTTTTGCGGTGCTTATCTCTCAGTTTCACATTCTTTATTATTTCAGGTGTGTACCATACAGGAAATTTTCTTTTTTTATCTTTGAATTTCGGAACGTGTACGTCAAAAATTGAATATAGTTTTTGGTAGAATTCTTCGCATGCATTATTGATATCATGAAAATTTTCCAAAAACGTCCAGTCAACCTGGAGTAATGATTCGTACAGTGCAGGATAGTTTGCTTTTCGAAAGTTATAATTTTGTTCGTTCGGGTTTATTGGAAATCGAACAGATTTAATCATTCGCGGAACAAAAGTAATTCTTAGGGCTGGATGGTGAGCATCCTCTCCCACAAAAGGTGCATTGTCGTGAGAGACAGTACAGTTCGGTAAATTAGATACTACTAGGTCTAAAAGTCTCCCATTTATATTTTCTACATTGTTAAACTGTGCCATATTGCTAAATTCTATGAATGATTGCATAAGTTGCCGTTTTGAATCAGCGATATTGTTACTAAAATTTGTAATATTGAAATCACCTAACACTAGGATATTACTATTGCTACTAACAGTTTGTTCAAATATACTGAGAAATATGCCGGCTTAAGTCGCCTGCTGAAATTTATAAAGGACCCCGCAGTTTTCTATAGTAAAAATGTGTTTCAGTCGATAGTTCTGAAACTTGGAAAAATGTTGTCCTGGGCCCCCTGATTAAAATTCATTTTGACCGCCAGTTCGACCGAATTCGATCGATTTTTTTATTTAGAGACGATTGAAACTGTGAACATCTGCGAAGGTCTGCTTAAATGTTCCATAAAAATTCTGAAAATATTCATACTCATTTTTTGGAGAAAGATAAACATCTTTTGTTTCTTGGTGTTTTTTTTTTCAAAATGCTTCCTTCTCCCGGAAAAAATAACAAAGAGAAAAAAAAAATTTTTTTACGGGAAAAGGAAACACTTTGAAGAAAAAGTTGAAGGGGCATAAGCTGATTATTTTTAGCTAAAGAACGTGACTGAATATTTTGGGATCTTTCTGAAGTAGAAAAAAATAAAATTTTAGGGAAATTCTCGGTCGAAATTATTTTTGTCTAAGAAATTCTGAAAACCGGAAAATTACAAAAAATATTTTTGTTTGTTTGTTATTTTTTTCCGGGAGAATGAAGCACTTTGAAAAAAAATGCCTAGAGACAAAAGATTCTTATTTTTCTTCAAGAAATGAACATGAATATTTTCAGAATTTTTATGGAACATTTACGCAGACCTTCGAAGATGCTCACAGTTTCAGTCGCCTCTAGATCAAAAAATCGAATTCGGTTGGACTGGTGGTCAGAGACAATTTTAATCAGGGGGTCCAGGAGAATATTTTTCCCAAGTTTGATAACAATCAACTGAAACCTATTCTTGCTATAAAAAACTGCGGAGTCCTTTATTCTCAATGTGTTGCAGCGACATTTTTTAATGTTGATACCCTTTTGTGTATTTACTTGACCATTCAGGTCACTAATTCCTCATGTAAACGCACTTTTTCGGCGCTAAAAGGAATTAATAAGTACTTCGGGGCAACAGCGACTTCAAAATTTATCTCTTCTGTATACTGTATCAGAGGGAACACAAAACTGTGATATCAAACGTTCAAATTGACAAGTTTGCTAACACATGAAGCCGGAAAAAAATAATATGATAATATGTATTTGTAAAAATATACTTGCCTTCAAATCTTTAGATCTAATATGTTTTTAATCGAGGGGTCCTCAAATCTCACAGCGCCTAGGGGCCCAACGCGCCCCTGACGTAAAGCAGCTATGTCAACGTTTCCACTTAGATGGAACATTGTTGAAAAATATAAAAAATCTGAGGCCTAGCCTTCTAGAATATACATCAAATCCAAAGATTTTGTACTCTTACCAGCTTGGTTTACTTTTTCCTTATTTACTCCGATTTAACCCCCAACCCTTCAACGGAATTATCTCAAAATATAATCTAGGTACAGATATCGTTATAGTACAAACATGTACCAAATTTCAAGTTAATATTTCAGTTTAATTTTGTCAGCTCCTTCAATAATGGAGTGAGGGTGGTGGAGGGGTTGAAAAATGTTACAAAAAAATCTGAGGCCTTCACTTCGGGTATAGATAACCAATCCTAAGTTTCTGTACTCTTACCAGCTTGCTTTACTTATTTTTCCCAATTTACTTCCATTTACCCCCCAGCCCTTTACTGGATATATTCAAAAATAATCCAGATCCAGATCTCATTATAGTACAAACGTATACAATATTTTAGGTCAACATGTTAAACCGTTCCAGAGAAAACGTGCTCACAAAAAAGTTACAGACAGACAGACAGAATATTTTTCTTTTCGCTCAAATTTAAGATCTCGATATTTCATGACATTCTAAACCTAAGTTCAACAAAAAAAAGATTAGATACTATACTTCCACACTTCGTGGATGTGGAAGTACTAACAACTTTCCACCTCATTTTGACGCAAAATATTATCTGAAGCTTAGTATGATTTTCATATATAATTTAAACTTCGCGTCGGTCTCTGAAATGTATTTCTTTACTACTTTGCTTAGTGTTTAATGTTTATGAGCAGTGATTAGAATTATTTTGTCTTTATTCCCAGCATTCCACCCAAGTTTTATTAACACGATTTACTTATAAAGTTAGTTACTTCTTATACCATTCCATTTTTTGTACTTCAATGAACTATTTAAATCCATTTGTGATAAAACTTACTCAACTACTATCTAAGAATAATCAACGCAGAGATTTAATGCATCTTGTTTTGTCCTTCTTATCGTGAAAGTAACGTTCTTAGTTAGATGAATCAAATTACTTTCTTCGTCTATAGAGAAATTTGGAAAGGGAAACAATTTAATACATTTCTTAAGTGATATTTTAATCATGCAGGATTAGTTGCGTTCTATTTATTCACTCTTTTAGTGTGGCGTTACATATTTCAACATTTTATTGAGAAAAGTAAAACTTATTTAATCGTCCAAAAATTAAAATTTTTATTTTTAGTCATATTTTAATCATGCAGTATTAGTTGCGTCCTATTTATTTACTCTTTTAGTGTGGCGTTACATATTTCAACATTTTATTGAGAGGAATAATACTTAATCGTCCAAAAATTTGAAATGTCAGTTTAAGTCATATTTTAATCATACAGTATTAGTTGCGTTCTATTTATTTACTTTTTTCGTGTGGCGTTAGATATTTCAACATTTTATTGATATGAATAATACCAACTCGTCTAGAAATTAAAAATTTGGTTATATAAATGTTTCTGATCAGTGGCATAGCATGGTTGTGCAATGCCCAAGGGCCCAATCCTCCAGGGGGACCCAAGCATGGGTCTTGACTTACAAAACAGAACTTCAGAATGTTTTGTTTTAGTTCCCTTTATGGTATTGACTTGACTTATCAGGTGATTTATTTACATGTTATTTGTGACAAACTGATTTCGTAGATTCGAGTAATTTTTTTTATTCATTATTTAATAGAATGCCGAATAAAGTAAGTTATTAGGCCGGTCGTCGTAAAGTCAAAATTATCGATTTTGGTCAGAAATTCAAAAGAGCAATTTTATTGATTATTTTTATAGGAAAAATTGCGCTGAACACTATGGTGACATTAAAAAAATCATAAAACACAGGCTTCATTGTTAAAGACAATAGTTTTTAGGGAAATGGGCTTGTTCCATTATATTCTTTTTATATGGTTTTTATACTTTTTCATATAGTACTCGATATTCTCATTATACACTTAAAATTTCGTATTATTAACTTTTTCCGTTCTCGAGATATAAGGAGTTGAATTTAGTAATAGTTGCAAAAACCGAGCGCTCATTTGTGACGTCACTATGCGCAAGTCACGTAAGAAAAATGGCTTTCTGGGACCTTTCAAATTTAACCTGAAAAGTCGAAAAACATGGAATTTTTAAACGCTGGTAACTAAATAAATACGTCGAGTGGAAGTTCGTTCTATGTGTCTACGGAAAGGAGAAGGTCGGCGATGAATTATAATCGTAAATTGCAGGGTCGAAATCGAAAATTCGTTTTGGCAGGAGCGAGAGAAAATTATAATTTTTTGACATTTCACCAAATTGTACTCCCCTACTGTCAAGTAGTAAGCAAAACAAACAGTACTTCGAAAACACTTATAATTATAACCAATAAGGAGCATCAAGTCTATTGAGATCGCCGAGTCTATGCGTATAGTGACATAGCGCCTGGCCACGCCCCATTTTCGCGAGATGGAAATTTGTAATAGTTTTTAAGATACTAAACGTGCGAATAAGATTCTGATTTTTTGCAGATCCATTAATTTATACTTGCACTTTCGATTTGTGAAATAAAAAAAAATGCGGAACAAGCCCATTCTCATTTTTGATGTGCTTTGACTTTTGGACAAGAAAATGAAGATATGAAAAACGAAGTTTTTATCAATAGGCGACGTTTGAGACTTTTAGAGACCTTCTGTATTTGACCATTCGATAGGAATGTTTTCTATTTTTTAATTGTAATAAAAAATGATAGTTCTAAGGCTACAAAAACACGTAGTAACCATTAAAACGCATAAAAACTTTTTTCTTGAAAATAAAGTGAAAATTAAAAACTCCAAAATTAACGAGGCTAGTAAACGATCCCTGCGGTGAGAGTAGCGCGCGTGATGTCATAATGCTCATAGCGGAACTCGTATACCAACGTAATATGGATTGTTTGTTTCAGTATTGTTTTATCTCTGTTTTTGTAATGATAGGAGACTCGAAAACTGTGAAAGTTAACAGAAACGTGTTGTTTTGTTCCTGGATGTACAAATACATCAGTAAATAACCCAGAAAAGGTTTTTATGTCTGTGCCACAAAATGTAAAAAGAAAGAAGCTTTGGTCATTTCTTAAACCAACAATATTTTTTAATTCTTTTGTTACCTTAAACGCATTTATCAAAATCGGTCTCCGATTATTAGGGATGGCAACAATCTCGGGTTGAAATATCGATATTTTTCTAAATATATCACAAACGGTCAACTTGCATATTACCCCCCGCTCTTCGAAATTTCAATCGAGAAATTTTATTGCGAGAATATCACCCTTCGCTCTTCTAAATTTATTTTAATCGAGATAAACATTGTACTGTAAAGAATGCCACCCCCCGCTTTCCGAAGTAATACCTTAAGCAATATTCATTAATTTTTGACATTAAATGTTAATCTACAAAATATATCGATGCATAGAAATATCGATAATCTTTTGTTGCTATATCGATTATATTGGTCTGAGCCTTGTGATGTATCAAATGATTCATATATCGATATATTTTTTTTTGCCATCCTTAATTCTCATATGAAACGTGCATGAAAGCCTAGCCATTATATTCACGCACGTTTAACTATGAGCAACATGACGTCACACCAGTCAAGGAGCGTTTCGCGCATTCAAATGAATATTCCTATTTCTTTAGGGATTTTCCAATAGAACGAATTTGTTGATTTTTGTAAAATTTTGTGGATATTATTATAAGACTATTTTTAACCATTTTATGGTGTTTAAACATGATTTAATTTTTTTGTGGACATTCCTATTGTCATAAGCAAATTAAGGGTCCTAAATTAAAAATTTGTTTTCTGTTCAACAAGAGGTCATACGGATATGTTATTGTGATCAAAATGTAGCATTTTGTTCATAGAATTTACAGTTTTTTTGTGTGTCGATATCTTGCGTATTTTGCAATAGCTTAAACAAATAAGCTAATTTGTTTATTAAGGATTTGCGACTTTCCACGATATATTCTGCACTCTCCACAAACGGCAATCCATAAATATTGATAACAATTACCATTTTTATGTGATCTTGTCCCTTCTTTCTTTTTTTTAGCCCCCGCCAACGTTTTTAAAACAATTGCTTAGTAAACAATTGAAATATCTCAGCTTAGAAATGCCGTATCGAAATGAAATTGTCTGCAAATGAAAGATAATGTAAGAAGGAAAATTTGGTCAGCTTTTTTTTCTATCCTCAAAAAACAGTTAGAAAAATGCAATTTTCCGTTTTTCTATTTTTTGAAGATAAAGCAAGAAATGTATGAAAAAACCAATGTATTTTTGTGACAATTGAAAACTAGTAAGTTTAAAAATATTAGCTTTATGTTGTCATAAGATTGTTTTCAAAAAAATTAATTAATAAACATTTGACAGTCGTAATCTCAGAATCTCCGATTCTAGTAAACGAATCGAGGTCTCTCTAGGCTCAAAATTTTCCTTTTTTTATTGTCTTTCATTTGCTGATACTTTCATTTCGATACCACATTCCTGAGCTGAGATATTTCCTTCGCCTACTAAGCAATTTTTTAACGTCGTTGGTAAAAAAAAAGAAAAAAGGGGCGAGACCACATGCCATAGAAATGGTAGTTTTTATCAATAGTTATCGATCGCCGGGGATGCATGGAAAGTCGCAAATCCTTAATAAACAAATCAATCAACTTATTTGTTTAAGCAATTGCAAAATACGCGAGATATCGTCACAGAAAAAACTGTAAATTCTATGAACAAAATTCAACATTTTGACCACAATAAAATATCCGTATGACCCTTAATTTGTTTATAGCAATTGAACGGTCAAAGATAAAATGTCTCAAACGACGCGTATTGATAAAATCTTCATTTTTTATATCTTTACTTTTTTGTCCAACGTTTTTGTTTACGTTAAAAATGCTAAATTCATAAAAAATGAGAATATTCTCTAAAAACCATTGTTTTCAACAATGAAGCCTGTACTTTATAATTTTTTTAATGTCACCATCGTGTTCAGCGCAATTTTTCTATAAAAGTAATCAATAAAATTGTTGTCTTAAATTTCTTACCAAAAAACAGTTGTGACGACCGGCTTATATTAGGAAATCAATAGGACTCAAATATTTTTTCTTCTTCAATTCTTTGCGACTTTCTGCCACATGTATTTTTTCTCTTTAAGCGGTGCTCGGGAAATCTACAAAATATCACAATTAACCAGTATGTTAATGGTAAATAACCTCTACGCCTGTGACTTTTACGTCAAAGGATCAGTTAGAGGTTGCTTTTCAACATTGGAAATGTTTGTGTTCGTATATAGGGGTCGAGTTACCAGTTTTCATTCAAAGTCAAAAGACAGCGGTGTCGCGTCGTATATGCAACGACTGATATATGCAAATGTAATATGGATTGCGTATATCACAGGGGGTCAATATACCAGTTTTCATTTAAGATCAAAACGGTGTTCATTTTGGCACAGACGCAGTCAATCTGGATACCCCATCCCATCAATTGGGGTACCAAGAAATTTTGTAGACGTACTAGATGTTATATCAAAGTTATTTACATTAAAATTTAGATTTACCGCTGGTTTTCTGTAGGGATTTGTAAATTCCATACAGACTGTTTTGCTTAAATTGATAATTAAGTGATTTCTTGTACACCACTCACTGAAAGATTTTAGGGCTCTACTTGTAAGAATATTTATTTCCTCTCTAGTTTTTGCAGCTAATATTATTGTAGTGTCATCAGCGTACATAAACAACCTCCCCTCCTTAATATGGTAAGACAGATCGTTTATGTACAGAAGAAACAACAACGGCCCCAGAACACTCCCCTGGGGAGTTCCAAGCTCAACATTAAATTGGTCAGAATACAGATCTTCAAGTTTTACAGCTAACTTTCTGTGTGTGACATAGGAGATAATCCAATCATTCTTGGACCCGCGAATTCCCATACAATTAAGTTTTCTTGATAGGAAAAGTGGATTGATAGTGTCAAACGCGCGGGATAAATCGAAAAAGACACCTTGGACCAGATTCCCACTATCTAATTTGTTGATAATATATTGGGTAAGTTCCGTCGTGGCAGTCTCAGTTGAGAGCGCCTCACGGAAGCCATGTTGACAATTACTTAGTATACTATGTTTTTTAAGGTAATCAACTAGTCTAATATAAACGGCTTTTTCAAGGATTTTGGCGAATGGACTGAGCGTTACAATGGCTCTATAATTTTCAAGTAAGGTAGAATCGCCCTTTTTGAACACTGGAATAGTTTTTGACAGCTTTAGTTGCATAGAGAACTGCCCATTAATTATTGATTTATTAACGATGTCAGTTGAATAGTGGCAAAGTTCATATTTACACTCCTTAATAAGTAGAGTGGGTACTCCATCAAACTCGTTTTATTATGAAAAACTGTTTTCAAAACTCAATGTCGGTTATTTTGGCTTGATAATACTCATCTAAGAATTTTTGAGGTGGCTGGTCAAAAACTTGGTATTTAAAAATATTACAAATAAAACGGCTGCTCCAAAATAGTTGAATTTAACACCACTAACTACCATGCAAAATTAGACACATTTTAAGAAATCGACGGTTTTCAAAATTAAATATACTTCAAGTTTTGCAAAAGATGTTTTTTATACAGAACGCTCTGATTTCATGCAATGACCGCTTATGTGAGTTTGAGCTCAAATTACTGGTGTGGTTTGGAGTCAAACGAAAAAAATATAGAACCAAACGCATTCTTCACATAAATATTATTATATCCCCTCCTGTGATTTATTTTTTCGATATCTAGACTGAAATGAATTAATAGTTAACTATTTTTTTTAAAACACGATATCTTTAGTTGGTTTTGGGGAAAATATATTGTTTTATTACACTATTTAAAAAAATGTATTTCATGAATCCGCAGCAAAAAATTGGACGGTAAAAAAATCTACCTATGATCAAAATTGTTTTTGGCCAACAACTGGAGTATAGAATTTTTTTTCCATACTTCTTACCAAGTTTAAATGTCTGTGAAAGGCATTGTAATTAAGATAAATGAAGCTGGTTTATTCCATTTGAAAGCTAATGCCATATCCCTTATTTAATAATAATAATTGTTTTTATTATAAACCACAAAAAATTATGATCAGTGGCATGATGCAATTAAGCAATCGGCATGTATCTGTCTGCATTCGTCAACAAACACAGCAATTCATTTTGTGTGACTCGTAAGCGTTTTAGTTAGAGAGACGGCGACCCTAATTAATAGCTGGAGCATTAGCAATGTACGAAATTTTGTTTTTCATGGAGTTTAGGTCCCCCATAACAACTTTGTTCTCTGAAGTAATGCTCTAGAGCTTTGCTGGGAGGCGCTGGAATGCCTTAGATTAAAAAAAATTAATTAATAGAAAAATGTTTTTAGTCATGTCTTAAAATGATCAGGATCTGTAAGAACCCAAAGTCAGGCATAGGTTAGTATCGGTTAAGATCAATTTGTTATCAATTGATAGTTTGCTGCGTCTGTTGACAAGTGTGTACAGTAGGTTAAGTGTCGCGTATATTCTGTTAATTGTTTTTCTAATATGAGGGGCAAAACTCAGTCTACTATCTAGTCTATTGAGTTACCCCCGACATTTAACAGAGTTCTCCTCCTCAATTACTATGTCGTCTATTTTGAGTTTGGTGATCGTCCGTATGTTTGTATATTTTCTGTTGAATGTGATTGTCTCTGCTTTATCGTTGATTTGAATTTGTGAAAAAATTTGCATAACCTTGCAGATGATACCGCACTTTCGGGGTCTCTGTCTGTGCGTAGAACGACTGACCATGAAGCACGGTATCGTCTGCGTAGAGGAGAAGGTTTGGTAGTAGGATGTTTGGGGATATCGTATGTAAAGGGGTTATATAATAGGGGTGAAAGGGTTGCCCCCTGGAGGACTCCCGCTGATGTTCTTGTACGGGTCGAATATGAACCATTTACGCACACCGTAGTATAGAGTGCCCCGATGTAGTTCCTTATCAGCGTGACTATATATGTAGCCAGACTGTATCATAGGCTTTTTCAATATCCAGAAGCAACATGACAGTACATTACATTTTGTTGTATGAAGTGTTTATCTTGTACCACCCTGCAGAAAGTACATGGGTGGAACTACGCTCTTTTCTGAAGCCGAACTGTTGCTCCGGGATGAGCCTCCTCTTGTCCACTACTTTATTTAGAATTCTGAGTGATACCACCTCCGTTAACTTGGAAATAGCTACAGCTTGATAATACTGTTTATAATGTAAGTTAATTGGCCTAGCATAATTGGAGGGAGGTTTTTAAGCAAATGTTGGGGATGAAGTCAGGAGCTTTATTATTGGGGAACGTTTTGATGATGTTTTTTATTTCTGTTGGAGTTGTGAGTAGTTTTGGAAATTTATTTAGGGGAACTGGGACACGGTCTGGTATCGTCCTAGTCGCGTGAGTCATGTCGTCGTGAAACGGAAAAACATTGGGCGTCGTAGTGTTGGTATATTGCAAATGACTCTCTATAGTTTCCGATTTTTCTGTATCCGTGCTATAAGCCATGTTATTACTTCCACATCTACATTATGGTATAGTAATCGTAAAAAAAATCAAACTTTTTTTCTTAAAATAGGCTTTGAATATTATATAACGTAAAGATTTTAAATTTGAGCGAAAAAATATTTCTGTCTGTACTTTTTTTTTGTGAGCACATTTTCTCTGCAACGGTTTAAGATACTGACTTGAAATTTTGTATACGTATGTACCGCGACGATATCTGAAACCAGATTATATATAGCGCTAATTCAGGTGAAGGGTTGGGGGTTAAATAGGAGTAAATAAGGGAATATAAGTAAAGCAAGCTGGTAAGAGTACAGTAAGTTGGGATTTGGCGTATACACTAGAAGCCAAGACCTCAGATCTTTTTATAATATTTTCAGTTCCCCACCACCACCAGCTCTCCATTATTAAAAGGTTTCGTAAAATAAAGTTTGGATATTCATTTGAAATTTGGTACAGGTATATATTATAACGACATTTAGAACTGAATTATATTTTGAGGTGATTCCGTTGACAGGTTGGTGTTAAATAGAAGTAAATGCGGAAAATAATTAAAGCAAGTTGGTAAAGGTACAGAAACTTTTGATTTGGTGTATATACTAGAATCCAAGGCGTCAGATTTTTTATATTTTCAACCCCCCACCACCCCCACTCCATTATTAAACGGCTTAATTAAACAAAATTGAGATATTCACTTGAAATTTGATATACATGTGTATTATAACCTCATTTGGAAATAGATTATATGTTGAAATGATTCCTATGAAGCGGTGGAACATAAGTAGGAGTAAATAGGGGAAAATAAGTAAAGCAAACTGATAAGACTGCAGAAACTTATGATTTGGTGTATATGCTAGATATATTTTTCAACCCCCACCACCTCCACTCCCATTATTAGATGGGTTGGTAAAAGAAAATTCAGATATTCACTTCAAATTTGGTATACGTATGTATTTTAACGCCATCTGAAACTAGATGAGATGATTCTGTTGAAGGGTTTGGGGGTAAATAGGGAAAATAAGTAAAGCACACTGGTAAGAGTACAGAAACTTAAGATTTGGTATATGTACTAGAAGCGAAGGCCTCAGATTTGCTTAAAAATTTTTGACCCACACCACCACCCCCACTCCATTGCTAATAGGGTTGATAAAATAAAATTGAGAATTTCACTTGAAATTTGGTACACTTATGTATTATAATACCTGAAACTAGATTATATTTTGAGATGATTACGTTGAAGGGTTGGGGTTTGAATATGGGGAAATAAGTAAAGCAAACTGGTAAGAGTAGAGAAACTTGGCATTTGGTGTATATACTAGAAGCGAAGGGCTCAAATTAATATAATATTTTTTAATCCCTCCGCTCCACCACCGCCACTCCATTATTAAAAGGGCTGATAAAATTGAACTGAGAATTTCACTTGAAATTTGATACACGTATGTATTGTAACGATATCTGAAACTAGATAAAATTTTAAAATGATTTCGTTGAAGGATTGGGGGTTAAATAAGGGCAAATAGGGGAAAATAAGTCAAGCAAACTGATAAGAGTACAGAAACTTGGGATTTGGTATATGTACTAGAAGCCAAGGCCTCAGATTTCTTTCCAATATTTTTAATTCCGTTGAAGGGTTCGGGGATGGAAGATTGTGAATGAAGGAAAGTAAGTGGAGCAAGCTAATAAAAGTTCAGAAACTTGACATGACATCTGCCTCGGATATTATTAAAATTATATGGCCAATAACACTACCCTGCAAGATTTTGCCCCTGGACAATGAATAGCTGTTTCCAAAGTATTTTTTCCCGCTGAAACCAAATCCGGAGTTGCTCTATCACGTCAGGTTTTTGAAATATTCTAACCCAAAATTGCAAAAAACATTGTTTTTTGACATATTTGAGGTTATGTAACACAGCGAATATTTTTTTCTCAAAAAACTATGTATGTGATCTTAAAGTACAAGTCTTTCTCTTTCAAATGCCGCTGAGTTTGGTCAAATATATTTTCTTTTTCGCAGAGATATCGCATTTTGAAATTTTCATGTTTGTGATTTTTCCTATACCTGAAAACTCATTAGAGACACGTGTATATCAAAGGATTGTTTTTTTATTAAGAATCGTAAAAAATATTTAAAAGTCAACAAGTCAGTATTTTCTAATGTCAAAAGATCTGCTCGTTCAGAATCTAAGGTCAGTTTTTCAAAACTCTTCGAGGAAAATGCAATATGGCCGACCTGAGTTGATTAAAGTTACAATAGCGTGTATGGTACTTTCATGATTTTTTTTCATGAAAGAATGGCGTCTTTGCTTAGATTAGTGCTTTAAAAACTGACCATAAAATTTTCGTATACCGAGAAATTCACGAACATGCAAATTCAAAAATGCGATATCTCGGCGAAAACAAAGATATTTGCACAAACTCAGCAGCGTTTGGAAGAGTAAGACCAGTACTTTAAGATACTTTGTCTTGTTTCTTGATTTAAAAAAAGTGACGATGCTACATAAACTCAAAAATGTAAAAAACAGTGTTTTTGCACTTTTTAGATTAGAATATTTCAAAATCCTGACGTAAAAGAACAATTCTGAGCCCGGATTCGGTTTCAGCGAGAAAAATTACCTCGGAAGCAACTATTCATTATCCAATGGCACACATTTTCAAAATGTTGCAAGTTAGTATAATTTTCACATACTAGAGTGCAAATATAGTCGAGATGTTTCCTTTAAAGTGACGTGGATCGAAGATCTGGATGTGGAAGTGGTGATTCCTTAGGCAGCGGTGTTTTCAATTAAGGTAGGTAAAGTAGCAAATTTCCTCTTTAGCAGACGATGTAATAATTTCCATTCAATCTAAGTATCTGATTAATTAGTGCAACCATTTTGAAACATCCTTTTATATTATTTGATTATGTCCAATTAACTGCCGATATATGTGATGAAATTACAGCTAAAACTAATTAGCATAATATATTACATAGGTACAATAAACATTTTAATAAATTATGTCGTAATCTAGTTTATTTTAGAAGAACTCTAATCGTCTTAATAATGTGCTAATGTATTCAATGATAGGTATTTAGAATAAGAACGAATTGTTTGCAAAATACGTAATATCAGTTATTTATTCATGGCCGAGTAAACATTTTATTACCGTTTCAGTTGTTTGTGTACATTGCTCCGTTGCAATATAGATAGTAATGGCGATGGTCAATGCCACTTCAATACTTTCTTTTCTACTAATACAATTTTAATTCCCCGAAGGGACAACCCGTCTTGACAATTATTCAACTTGCTAATATCAACAAAGAGTAAAAGTACTTTTAATAATTAATTGATGGCACAAATTATCGTGGTTTGTTTTCGCCTTTCATTCTTAATGTAATTGAATTATGTTATTGCTAGTGCTCCAAAATAATGTAAGAGTTGAGTAATTTAAAAACAAATAGAAACCAAAAGTTTATGATGTGTTAGTTGTGGTAGTGTGATATTGATCTGATCATCAAATTGGCATTTGCAAATTAAAACTAGAGTAAGCATTATACCGGGTGAGTCACGAATTGCGCTCGCCCCGATATTTCCTAAAATATTTGGAATAGAAAATTGAAATTAGGATGCCTTATTACACGACTAAAATGCCATCTTTTCAATAAAAAATCAAGTTTGGTGCACATCCGGTTTGACCGGAAATGCCCACAACTTTCGATTTTTAAATGGAACGCCCTATATATTTTTACATTTTTAGAATTTAGAGGAAATTTTGAATACAATACATCCATTTTGGTCACTTTTTGATAAGCATTAAAAATTTTATTAAAAAATCTATTTCTGAATCCAGAGTGCTGTGGTGCCCAAAATATATTTTAGTTTGTGTGCTACGTTACTATAAAAATAAAAAGAGCAATATGATTGTATTACTTAATTCTCTAGAGGCGTTTAAAATTTTTAAATGTGATTTTTACCCACTAACTCGATTTTTTTAAATGGGAATTTAATCGTCCGGCCAACATTTTTAAATACCTTATTTTCATCTAATGATACCAAAATTTTGAAAATCCGCTCAGAAATATTTGAGATTTCAGCCAAAATACAATGCAACCAAGCTTTTAGAAACATGCGGCTAATAGATAATAGATTAGTGGGCTTTGGAAACTAAAATGGCACATTTCTGTGTAAATCTGGTAACCTAATAACATTGGAAAAATCATAGTAACCATTGAATGTAATAAAACAATATCAGCTGTCAGACAAACTCGTGCAGTTAAAGGCAATCTTGAGCTATCAAACATTTAATAATTGTGAGCGCAAAGAACGTTACAATTAAGTTTAGCATAGGTATGTGGAGATAAACACAATTACATCCACAAGGACATTTGCAATAGAATGCGACATCAGTTCGGTTTTCAGAGTTTTATTTAAATGAACATAAATATCGGGCCTACAAATAAATAAAAATCAATTCCGTTTGAACAATTAAACTTAAACTAGGTAACAGTAGGTATATTTAAAATAATTAATATAATTAAACCATAAATTGACATTTACAGATATTGTTCAAAATGTCCACCAGTTTTTTCTATACACAATTCGGCTCTGCGTACAGTTGCTTGAATGGCTCTACGCAATTCAGCCGGCGTTAATTAAGAGCCCGTAAAACTTTATTTTGCAGCTCTTCACGGGTATTTGAAGAAGTTTTATAAACTTTATTTTTGAGAGTGCCCCATACATAATAGTCAAGGGGTGTTAAGTCAGGTGACCTAGGAGGCCACCTGATATGACCTTGATTTGCGATAAGGCGTTCATCATGCAAGTTGTTTAAATATTCCATCACTCTTCTGGAATTATGTGGGGGAGCACCATCTTGTTGGAAAAACGGATTTTGTAAATAGGCAAGAGGAAGTAAGTCAAGAAATTCTGTTGTCTGGTTTTGTAAAAAGAATAAATATCGTTCGCCAGTAAGTGTTCCATCAAAAAATATGGGTCCAATTATTCGATCTCCAAGTACTCCAAGCCAACAGTTAAACCCAAATCTTTCCTGAATATTCCCCCGCCCTACCAACCTCGGATTTTCTTGATCCCAGTACCTAGTATTATTTCTGTTAAACATACCTTGGTTCGTAAATCTACTTTCATCTGAATATAAAATGTGAAAAGGAAAACCTGGGTTTTGTTGTACTGCATTTAAGAACCGGTTGCAATATACTAGCCTCCTCTTGTTATCATCTCCATAAAGATGTTGGTGTATTTGGTATTTATAAGACCGAAACTTATGTTTCTTTAAAATTCTGCAAACCGAAGACTGACTAATGTCGCATTCCATTGACAATTCCCTTGTTGATGTTGTTGAGTGTACCATCACAAATCCTAATACATCAATTTCTTTGTCCTCACTTACAATAAATGTTTGATGGTCATCTTGTTGATTGGGTTCGTTTCTTAATTCTTGTTCCACTCTGGCAAACAAGTGTCTGCTTGGATGACGTTAGTTGGGATATCGTTGTTGATACAGTTCTGCAGCTGCAGTTGAATTTTTGAGACGCTCTCCATATATCAGTAACATATCGACCTTTTCATTTCTACTAAAATTATTCATTTTCTTTAATTTTTACTCAAAGAGATTTCCGCAACGCTTTATTTTGTATCTGTCTGACAGCTGATATTGTTTTATTACATTCAATGGCTACTATGATTTTTCCAATATTATTAGGTTACCAGATTTACACAGATATGTGCCATTTTAGTTTCCAAAGCCCACTAATCTATTATCTATTAGCCGCATGTTTCTAAAAGCTTGGTTGCATTGTATTTTGGCTGAAATCTCAAATACTTCTGAGCGGATTTTCAAAATTTTGGTATCATTAGATTCGTATGAAAATGAGGCATTTAAAAATGTTGGTGAACGATTAAATTCCCATTTAAAAAACTGAGTTAGTGGGTAAAAATCACATTTAAAAATTTTAAACGCCTCTAGAGAATTAAGTAATGCAATCATATTGCTCTTTTTATTTTTATAGTAACGTAGCACACAAACTAAAATATATTTTGGGCACCACAGCACTCTGGATTCAGAAATAGATTTTTTAATAAAATTATTAATGTTTATCAAAAAGTGACCAAAATGGATGTACTATATTCAGAATTTCCTCTAGATTCAAAAAATGTAAAAATATATAGGGTGTTCCATTTAAAAATCGAAAGTTGTGGGCATTTCCGGTCAAACAGGATGTGCACCAAACTTGATTTTTTATTGAAAAGATGGCATTTTAGTCGTGTAATAAGGCCTCCAAATTTCAATTTTCTATTCCAAACATTTTAGGAAATATCGGGGCGAGCGCAATTCGTGACTCACCCGGTATTCTTCGCTGATTTACTGGATATTTTATATAACTGTTGCACATTCTATGTAATACTCTTCGTAGTTTTTTGTAAATAATGACAGTTTTAGAAATGCTGTGTTTAATTACAAAACAATATAGCTAGGGAATATTGTAAGTGAAAATTAACATTATGAAGATGTAATAATAAAAAGCCGGAAAAACCCTTTCAGTCATTGCGGCGCACAGTGGTGCTTTTTCTGAAAAACGGCGACGAAAGTCTGTAACCTAGCCAATTTTCGATAAAAACTTACGAAACTTGTTAGAGTTAAGTATTTGGATATGCTAAATTTAGCGTTTCTGCAGAAATTCTTTTTTTCAATATGGCGCACAGTGATTCAGAGATGAATTTTAGTGGACAAGATTCGTTCTACACCTGAGTTTTGCTTCAAATGACTACATTTTATTTTTAAGTATTCTCAAAACAATATTTTACAACACCTAACTACCCAAATTGAGGCTAATTGGCTAAAAATCTTAATTTTTTTGGTTTTTGACTCGTTTTTTGAGAAATTGAATATTTACAGTGAAATGGCGAGGATGGACCTTCCTACATTTAAGAACTCTGTTTTTTTAATAGTTGCACATTATGTTTTTGGGTCGTTGATTACGAATGTGATATTCGCTTTACCCAAAAGTGGTCCAATTTTGAAAAATTGGCCATTTCTTTTGGGGGTTTTTGAAAATTTATTAGATTATAATATCATCATAGTATTCTAAGCTTTTTGGATTGATAAATAAAGAAGTATTGCTTTTTTAAATATCAGTTTAAAAAATACCTTATCTTACTTATCTTACTAATATAGTAAATTGAATATATCTTTGTTTGTTTGTTTGTTTGTTTGTTTGTTTGTTTGTTTGTTTGTTTGTTTGTTTGTTTGTTTGTTTGTTTGTTTGTTTGTTTGTTTGTTTGTTTGTTTGTTTGTTTGTTTGTTTGTTTGTTTGTTTGTTTGTTTGTTTGTTTGTTTGTTTGTTTGTTTGTTTGTTTGTTTGTTTGTTTGTTTGTTTGTTTGTTTGTTTGTTTGTTTGTTTGTTTGTTTGTTTGTTTGTTTGTTTGTTTGTTTGTTTGTTTGTTTGTTTGTTTGTTTGTTTGTTTGTTTGTTTGTTTGTTTGTTTGTTTGTTTGTTTGTTTGTTTGTTTGTTTGTTTGTTTGTTTGTTTGTTTGTTTGTTTGTTTGTTTGTTTGTTTGTTTGTTTGTTTGTTTGTTTGTTTGTTTGTTTGTTTGTTTGTTTGTTTGTTTGTTTGTTTGTTTGTTTGTTTGTTTGTTTGTTTGTTTGTTTGTTTGTTTGTTTGTTTGTTTGTTTGTTTGTTTGTTTGTTTGTTTGTTTGTTTGTTTGTTTGTTTGTTTGTTTGTTTGTTTGTTTGTTTGTTTGTTTGTTTGTTTGTTTGTTTGTTTGTTTGTTTGTTTGTTTGTTTGTTTGTTTGTTTGTTTGTTTGTTTGTTTGTTTGTTTGTTTGTTTGTTTGTTTGTTTGTTTGTTTGTTTGTTTGTTTGTTTGTTTGTTTGTTTGTTTGTTTGTTTGTTTGTTTGTTTGTTTGTTTGTTTGTTTGTTTGTTTGTTTGTTTGTTTGTTTGTTTGTTTGTTTGTTTGTTTGTTTGTTTGTTTGTTTGTTTGTTTGTTTGTTTGTTTGTTTGTTTGTTTGTTTGTTTGTTTGTTTGTTTGTTTGTTTGTTCGTTCGTTTGTTTGTTTGTTTGTTTGTTTGTTTGTTTGTTTGTTTGTTTGTTTGTTTGTTTGTTTGTTTGTTTGTTTGTTTGTTTGTTTGTTTGTTTATTTGTTTGTTTGTTTGTTTGTTTGTAACTCAAAAACTGCTTGACCAATTCAGCTCAAATTTTGAGAGAATATTGCGACAAAAATCTGGAAAGTTATAGGTTAACGTAATGCCATTCTCGTAGGATGGAGGGAATTTTCTTGAGAGAACCAATTTTTTGCACATTTAATTCGAGATGGCGGTTCGCGCCTCACCCCACCTCCCAAAGTTGAAAACTTGTGTTTTTTATCAGGACCTCAACTAAAACAATATATACCAATATAACTATTATTCCACCTTTTGAAGGGCAAAAACCCCGACTGATAGGACTATTTTCTTACTTTGACATTTTTTTGAGTAAACTGGAAATATTTATAAAAATCAGCAATGTACACGTCAGCCAATGTTTCTCTCTCTTCTTATGAATGTAAAAACTAAGACATGCGAAATGATTTAATAGAGCTCTTTTTTGCAAGTTAACAATTAGTTTTATAAAAAGATCAAAGGCATGGACTTCAGCCAACCAATTTTTTTCTTTATATTTTTGACAAATGAACAATTTTTTAGTAATGGCTGAAACAATAAAATAATATAGGAGCATTTTTTTGCAAATTTGGCATTCATTTACTTAAACTACAATGAAATCATATGCCCGTATTGCCTCCAGCTCCCTAGCTAATAGGGTTCTTCCTCTAACTAATACTATTATCGCAAGAGCCATATACAGGATTCCAGAAGAGATGGCGTGTATTACTGGTTGCCTAACCATTTCTACTCAATTTCAGTTAGTAGTAGTCATGGGCGTAACAGTCTTCACTTCGTAGGGGTGTCTAATGAATAACACTATTTTACTATCTAAACAGTACAAACGGGCTTTTCATTTTTTAGTTACCATGCTTCCAAGAAACGTGACGAACGGACGGACATTTTGAAAGATATTCAGAATTCGATCACCAACACAGTGATCTTTTTTCTACGATCGATATTACCGGCTTAGAAATATGCCAATCAAATGCAATATACTATTCGTTTTGTATCTGCGAAGAGTATAATAAAATACACATTTATTTGTGCACAGTATGAGTGTATTATACGACAATACACACAGGGTTTTGCAGAAGTAAGGAATACGCTTAGAATTTCTGAAGCGAAGGAGTGTTCCATTCTTCGTGTACACATCTAGCCCAAAACGATTATGTTAAGTAACATTAAGCTTTTGGCCTGCTTGGGTATTGTACGTACTATGAAAGGCACCACTATAGTAACCATTAAACAGACCCTCACTTGCTACAATGATTCAAGAGAAGGCCAAAATATGAGCATACAGGCTACAACCTCGTAGAACCCGAATTAGATCGGCACAGCTGAAGATAATCAATATTATAGAAAGTACCCTACTGAACATGAGACCAGACTACATGATACCAAAAATTACTTCCAACAAGCCATCATGATGCTCTGCCTTGGTGATATTACCATTGGAGACAGGAAGAAACAGGAGCTCCTGATACATTACATAAAGGTCTATCCTGGTATACTATCTAGGAAGAACATAGTAGCTGGACACACCTTTAATGTGTATGGGTATTTTTACTTGCGGTATACAATCACCATTTTCATTTTATTATCATTTTCACTTAATCCGTATAATTTATTGTTTTTTGATTGACCAGTACATATATCTATCTGCTCAACCTCTCTTGTTGCAGTTATGGTGCAAAGATCTGCAATTGATCTGCCAAATCAAAGATATGCGCAAATAATATTTCCCACAATATTAATTACCAAGACTACATGATATTGCGCATCTTCCAGATACAGAATGTACATTATACAAAAATATGCACAATAAAAACAGTTTTTAAATAATTAACTGTAAAGTAGGTCAAGGTTTGTGAGAGGAATAAAACAAAGTAAATTTAATTTAGCCATGTAAAGTTACAGAAATTAACACTATTTATGAAAACAATCACTAAAATTATTTAAAAAATATTTTCATTATACTTATTAAAAGCTCATGGTGATAATTTCTAAAATTGCTGCGTAAAGAATCACTACTTCCACATCCAAATTGCCCATCCAAGTCTCTTTAAACGAGAATATCTTGATATTACACTGACACCAAGAAATCTTTCGAGAACTAAACTAAATCAAAATTTAATTTTGCTAACTTCTTTAATAATGGAGTGGGAATGTTGGAGGTGGTGACAGTAGAGGTGGCAGATGTCATGAAAAAAAATAGAATTTGGTATCTAGTATATACACCAAATCCCAGGTTTCTTATTAGCTTACTCTACTTACTAAACTAAATCACAATCTTTCTAACTTTTTTAATAATGGAGTGGGGATGTTGGAGGTGGTGGTGGTGGTTAGGGTGGCAGATGTCGTAAGAAAAATTGGAACTGTTTCTAGTATATACACCAAATCTCAGGTTTCTTACCAGCTTGCATTACTTACTAAACTAAATTACAATTTTATTTTGCTAAGTTCTTTTATAATGCAGGGGGAATGTTGGAGGTGGTGGTGGTGGTAGGGGTGGCAGATGTCACGATGAAATTTGGAACTCGGTTTCTAGTATATACACCAAATTCCAGGTTTCTTACTAGCATACTTTACTTATTTACCGCTATTTACCCCCAACCCTTCAAGGGAACTTGCTGGTAATATAATCTAATTCCAGATGTCTTTGTGATACATACGTGTATCAAATCACAAATCAATATCTTCATTTTATTTTGTTAATCCTTTTAATAATGGAGTCTGGAGGTGGTGGCAGCGGTCGCAAACTTGAGACTGGCTTCTAGTATATATACCAACTTCCAAATTTTATGACTCTTGCTAGCTTGCTTTCCTTATTTTCTCCTCTTTACCCCTACGAAATGAGTATGTGCAAAATATAATCTAGTTCCAGATCTCGTTATTATACATACGTGTACCAAATGTCAAGTCGATATCTCAAACCGTTTTACGGAAAAAGTAAGTAGGTACAAAAAAATTACAGACAGACCAACAAATTTTTTTTTGCTCAAATTTAAAATCTCGACGTTTTATAACACTCTAAACCTAATCCAATAAAAGAAAAAAGTCTGGATTAAAATGGGCAGCTAATGAAAGCGGCTGGTCCCTCCCCACCAAATGTTGCGAACATTCCTTGAGGCCTAAAACACACTAGGCGGTTTTCGCCGATTCGGCCGCCAAATCGGCAGCCGCCTGTTACAACACATACTAAGCGGTTAACCACTTGTCGTAGGAAGGCAACGTTGTCGCTGTTTTCAGTAGTGCTGATAATACGGAGACAAAAATGAATTTGTCTGACTCAAAGAAAGAATTAATTTAGTCAGGCTTATTATACTGTCCATCAAAAATAAAAAAATAAATCATAGGTGCATCCGGGAACATCCTATTGTTAAAGAACTCGAAACAAAATGTTTATTTAATACTATATTTAACGAAATTTTTCAATTTCATTAGAATTTCGAAACATCATTTTACAAATTACTGTATATTTTGGAAAATGAATTCATAAAGAAGAATAAGCGAATGAGAAACAGTATAGTAAAACAGTATAATAACTACTTATTCCCAACTCTTTTCTTTTATTTCTGTCACCATAATCATTGTTTCTCATATCCTATATAGCAGGCCGTTCTTGAATTACATTTATTAATAGTTCAGTATCAGTAATAGGATCTATTTGGGAGGCGTAAATACAATACTTTTATTTGGCTTCAATGCAAGCTCAAACCGCTCGACAAATAAGTGAATGTGTGAACAGGTCCATTTGTTTACATTGCAGCATACGTCGCTCGAAGCAATAAAAACGATTCGGCACATGAATCGAAGGAACGCACGGTGGTGGATGCCGCTTTCTCGCAGCGCGTTATAGTGTGAACTGCTCCATTTGTTTCCAGTACAGCATCTGTCAAGTCGGCTGCCGATTCGGCGGCCGAATCGGCGAAAACCGCCTAGTGTGTTTTTGCCTGATTTGGTTAATAACCGGGCTTGTTATAGTAAACAGAATACATATAGTGACACGAAGGAGTAAAATGAGCGATGGTGTCCTTTGTCGGTCACTTTGTCGACTTTAACTGCTTTATCTGCATGCTTTTCGATGGCGGCCCTATAATATTTCTTACGTCTACTATACCGCTGACTTGTGCCATCTCCGTTCCGCGGGTGCTAGAATCTATGTTTAATGACCAGCCGTTATGGGAGTTGGAACTTGCTTGCTAGAATTAAGTTTTCAACAATAATATAAAAATCACAAATACATTTGTAATATCATTTATTTGTATTTACGGAACGAACTACAACCCTAATTAAATTCGAGTTATAGCTTCAGTTCTTGTCAGTGCTGGATTACCCTATACGCTAATTACACAGGTTTACAAAAAAAAGTTTTCTGGATCTGAGGTCAGATCATAGGTTTTTTATGTATTTTTCGACGCTGAATTCGAATCTGTTTTTAGTTTTGCTCTACCACGTCAGGATTTTGAGATATTCTAACCTAAAAGTCGGACATATTTAAGGTTATGTAGCTTTGAGACATTTTTTCCTCATGAAACCATGTGTGGGATCTTAAAGTACAAGTACCTTTAAAATACCGTTGAGTTTGCTCAAATATCTTTTTTTTTTCGCCGAAATATTGCAATTTAAATAATGACCCTAAGGTTTCTGCACTAATTAAATGTACTGGGAAAGATATGATATGAACAGACCATTTTAAAAATTCGATATCTCAGCGAAAAAAAAAATGTTTGAGCAAACTCTACGGCATTTTAAAGAGGAAGATTTGAACTTTAAGATCCCATACATGGTTTCTTAAGAAAAAAAATCTCAAAGCTACATAACCTCAAATATGTCTAACTTTTAGGTTAAAATATCTCAACATCCTGACGTGATAGAGCAAAACTAAAAACAGATTCGAATTCAGCGTCGAAAAATACATAAGAAACGTATGGTCTGACACCAGATCCAGACAACCCTTTTTTGTAAATCTGTGTTATGCACGTGTGCAAAGTGGCAGATTTTTAGGGCCAGCAGGCAGAATCAGAATAATGAAAATTCGCTCGACTCCACATCGTGCACTTATAACAACTTGTAACATACGAATTATGATTGGACATAATTTATTATACCGCTATCGGTTGTCAGGTGCCGCTATCAAGGCGACACACAGAGGGGCCAATGCTATGAAAAGTTGGCAAAAATGCGAAAAGTTCATCATGGTCATAATGGTACAACGGTACCTAAAATTTCTATTAGTCTTACCCGGCTACCTGGAACCACCCTTACCTGATCGATAATGGGCCATGAGCCTAAGTTACAACGGTCCAAACTTGTCCTTTGTGTAAGTTGGTTGTTGTACGGTATTTATTTACGCTCGTGATCGGTTGCATTTGTTTTAGTGTTATTTTATGATAGAGACATTTACTTACTTTTTACTAACATGGCATCAACAAGTACAGGTAAGTCAACAAATATTTGCTTAAATTAACCTACTTTTCCTACATATAATGTATAAAAAAAATTCACCAGTGACTCTTATTTGTACATGGCGTTAGATGTCCCCACCTTAGACATTTTCGCTATTTCAGAAGAAGAATCGGACAGTGAAACAGTTAGTGAGGAAGTGTCAGTTACAGATTAATTTTTAAGTTGCATTTAAAATTTAACATTTATTTAAAACGTAGACTGTATTATTAAATTTCGCCAATTTTTGAGTCACCCTGTATATGCTATTATTATAAAATTAGTTATGGAACGAAGCTTTTATTCAACAATTATTTTTTTAATTTTCACGTATAAACTTTATGAAATAGAAAAAATTATAATTGAAACATGCATAATGTGTCACCCGGTATATAATAAAATGCACGGAAAGTCTATCAGTTGTTAATTTTAAAACCTCTGCATTATGTACAAACACATTGATAGATATCACTAATAATAATTTTTTCCAACTTTTCATAACATTGGCCCCTCTGGGCGGCGCCGAGATAAGTTCTTTTGACCTACTTGTTCGCTGCAAGCTTATTTCCGATTTGCTTAACATTATTTTTAGGATTTGGCAATAATAAATAATAAATTAGGTTTATGTAAAGCGGCAAATACTTTAATCGTCACTGGCTCTTTTTATAATTTATTTAAAGAGTGGTATGGGACATACTATTACACTCTTTAGAGTCCAATATGGAAAGTTAAGCAATATATGGCATGAATTGCATTTTTAGCATTGATATAATAAATACATTGAGGTTTTATCTTAAACCTAATTAAAGGGACATGCATAAATAGGGCACCATATCAAAAACACATTTTTTCATTTCAAAGAAATATTTACAGATATCTTCTAAAGAGTTTCTTGTATCATCATGAGCAAATAAATCGAAACTGTTATGCAGATACTTTCAAAACTAGACTAACCTAATAGCACCCAATTCCAAGCGAATGCTCAATTCTAATTTGCTGACCCCCTTTAATAATGAAGTGGTGGGTGGGTGATGGCACTGGTTAAAAAAACAGACGGTTGGTTTCCAGTATACTGGGTGTAACAGGATCATAGTATACTCCCCTTTTCCCCTTTAGTTTTGAAGATTATTGATTGAAATTCAGGATATGCTACATACATAATAAGCGGTAATTTTTCACATACTATTGATTTTTTTTCACTTCCGGTTTCGCCGGAAGTGACACTAACTTTCGATTTTTAAATAGAACACCCTATATGTTATTGCATTTTTGAATTCCGCATAATTTTCTTAATCCTACGTTGCCAAGTAAGTGACATTTCAAACATCAATTTATATATAATGTACGTTTTAGTTTTCCATTTAAGTGTGCCATGACGGTTCCGATTTATTCTAAATGACCCGTGCAATGCTACAAAAATCGATATACCGTTAAAAACACTAAATTACTATACTTCCAATCCACTACGTGGATGTGGAAGTAATTACGTGATTTATGAGCAAATCAAATTCACCAAAATTGCTTTTGGGGCTAAACTCATTTTTTTCAAATGGAACCATATCGGTACCGTGGTACCATTTATTAGTACTATTAATAAGGAATTAATTCACATGTCGCATTAAAATGTGCGATGAATACAAACAAAATTACAGCTAAAAGGAAATAAGAAAATACAATTTTATTCTAATTACCTTGTTACACATAAGGTGGTTTTGGAATACAAAAAATTAACACGAAACATTACAACAGTTGTTCAAAATGCTGTCCATTAACGTCAATGCACTTCTGAACTGGCATAGCTATTCCTTGCAGAACATTCGCCAATTGCTGGGCCGTTATGCTATTAATTGCTCGTCTTATTCGTAACTCCAGGTCTTCACTGGTTGTAACGGCGGTTGCATAGACAATATTTTTTAAATGGCCCCAATCAAAGAAATCATGGGGCGTTAAATCAGGTGACCTTGGAGGTCACCTCACAGGACCATTCGTCGAAATTACGTTTTCACCTAATCTCCGTTGAAGGCAATCAATTACTATCCTTGAATTATGGGGAGGAGCGCCATCTTGTTGGAAATATATTCCCTGTCCTAAATCTAAAGATAAATCATCTAAAATGCCCTCAATCTCATTTTCCAGGAATCTTAAGTATCTGGCACCAGTCAGAGGTCCTTCAAATGTTATAGGACCAATGATTCTACTACCGATTATTCCAAACCAAACATTGAAACCGAACCGCACTTGAAAGTTAGGATCCCGTAATAAATTTTTATTTTCTTGTGACCAATATTTTGTATTTTGTCCGTTAAATAATCCCAAATTTGTAAACCTTGACTCTCCGAAAATAAGTCCCAAAAAAGAATTGCTTGGCTGCACGTTATTATTCAAAATCTAATTGCAATATTCCATCCTACGTTCGTAATCACTTTCGTACAAATGCTGGTGCAATTGCTATTTAAAAGATTTATAGTGGAATTTGTGCAAAATTCGGCTTACTGTTTGTTGATTGATGTTCAAATCAATCAAAACTTGCCTTAAAGAAACAATCTTATCAACTTCTATTCGAGCCAAAACATTAATTCCTGTCCCTTCCTTCCTTCCGAAGTTTTCAACGCGTTTAAAATAATTTTTCGCTGGACATTGTCTATCAGGATATCGTCAGCCATAAATGTCCATAGCTTCAATTGCGTTTTTTTTACTTTCGTCATAAATAATTAACATGTCCACTTTTTCACTGCTTGTATAAATTTGCGGCATTTTGAACACAATTAACAAAAATTTTAAACAATTTTTAAAGACACAATTAAAACACCGTTAAACCAACAAATGTTTGACAAGCTAAACATTTCATTGTTTTCAAAGCCACCTTAGTTACTTCTTAACATTTAATTAGAACAAAATTGTGTTTACCTATTTTCTTTTAGCTGTAATTTTGTTTGTATTTATCGCACAATTTAATACGACATATGAATAAATTCCTTATTAA
Organism: Stenurella melanura; assembly: GCA_963583905.1. Taxonomy (NCBI): domain Eukaryota; kingdom Metazoa; phylum Arthropoda; class Insecta; order Coleoptera; family Cerambycidae; genus Stenurella; species Stenurella melanura. The sequence goes on along the minus strand of OY757317.1, from coordinate 61,173,313 downwards.
TAGTACTAATAACGGTATAACGGTATACTGGAACCATCATTATAAAAAATTGAGTTTTGCCCCAAGAACAATTTTGGTGAATTTTATTTCCTCATAAATTACGTAATTTAGTGTTTTTAATGGTATATTTGTAGCATTACACGGTTCATTTAGAATAAATCGGAACCGTCATGGCACACTTAAATGGAAAACTAAAAATTATATTATAAAAAAAACTGATGTTTGAAATATTACTTATTTGGCATCGTTGGATTCAGAAAATATGCAAGATTCAAAAATGCAATAATATATAACGTATTCAGTTTAAAATCGAAAGTTAGTGTCACTTCCGGCCAAACCGGAAGTGAAAAAAATCAATTGTATGTCAAAAAGTGCCGCTATATATGTAGTATATCCTAAATTTCAATCAATTGTCTTCAAAATTAAAGGAGAAAAGGGGGTATACCATGACCCTGTTACACCCGGTATACAGAAAACTTCAGGTCCCCGGACTCTTGCTAGCTTGCTTTATTTACTTTCCTCTATTTACGCCTAAGTCAGTAGTTAAATATCCATCTTTGCATTTTACCTAGAGACAAACAGTAAAAAGTTAAACATCAGCAGAAGGGGATATTCTTCGTCAGATGTCTCAATGACGACATACTCTTAATCTAAAAACCGCTGCCTAAGGAATCACTACCTCCACATCCAGATTCTTCATCCAAGTCACTTTAAAGTAAACATCTTGACTATATTTGCACTCTAGTATGTGGAAATTATTGGTCACAGAATTTTAATATTTGGGGCAGATGTCATAGAAAAGTTTGAGGAGTTGATTTCTATCATATACGTTAAAAATAAGGTTTCTAGTTTAACCTACTTATTTTCAAATATTCACAACCTGCTACCTCCCACCCCTTCAATGCAGTCATCTCAATTTGATGTTATCAATCCCATTAATAATGAAGCGGAGGTGGTGGAGTTTGAAAAATATTAGAAAGAAATCTGAGGCCTTGGTTTCTAGTATATACTCCGAATCCCAAATTTCTGTACTCTTACCAGCTTGATTTACTTATTTTCCCCTAGTCCTCCTGTTAACCCCAACCCTTCCACGGAATCGTCACAAAATATAATCTAGTTCCAGATGCCGTTATAATACATACGTCTACCAAATTACAAGTGAATATCTCCATTTTATTTTATCAACCCCTCTAATAATGTAGTAAGGGTAGTGGCAGGGTTGAAAAGTATTATTAAAAAATCTGAGGCCTTAGCTTCTAGGACATACACCGAATTTCAAGTTGCAGTACTCTTACCAGCTTGCTTTACTTATTTTTCCCTATTTACCTCTGTTTACCCCCAGTCCTTCAACGAAAGCATGTCAAAATATAATCTAGTTTTAGACATAGTTATAATACATAAATGTACCAAATTTCAAGTGAAAATTTAAATTTAATTTTATCAACTCTTTTAATGAGGGAGTGGGGGTAGTGGGGGATGGAATATACTAATAAAAAAACCTGAGACCTTCGCTTCTAGTACATACACCAAATCCCAGATTTCTGTACTTTTACCAGCTTGCTTTACTTATATTTCCCTATTTACTCCTATTTAACCCACAACCCTTCAACGGAATCATCTCAAAATACAATCTAGTTCCAGATGTCGTTATAATACATATGCGTACTAAATTTCATGTGAATATCTCAATTTCATTTTATCAACCCCTTGAATAATGGAGTAGCGGTGGTGGGGGCTGAAATATATTATTAAAAAACCTGAGCCTTGACTTCTAGTACATACACCGAATTTCAAGTTTCTGTACTCATACCAGCTTGCTTTACTTGTTTCCCCCTATCTACCCCTAAATAACCCCCAACCGTTCAAAGGAATCATCTCAAAGTATAATCTAGTTCCAGATGTCGTTATAATTCATACGTGTACCAAATTTTAAATGAATATCTCAATTTTATTTTATCAACCCTTTTAATAATGAAGTAGGGGTGGTGGGGCTTGAAAAATATTATAAATAATCTGAGACCTTGGCTTCTAGTACATACACAGAATTTCAAGTTTCTGTAGTCTTACCAGCTTGCTTTACTGTATTTTCCCCTATTTAACCCCCAACCCTTCAACGGTATCACCTCAAAATATAATCTAGTTCCAGATGTCGTTATAATACATACGTGTACCAAATTCAAATGAATATCTCAATTTTATTTTATCAACCCTTTTCATATTGGAGTAGGGGTGGTGGGGGTTAAAAAATATTATAAAAAAATCTGACGCTTTGGCTTCTAGTACATACACCGAATTTCAAGTTTCTGTAGTATTACCAGCTTGCTTTACTTATTTTCCCCTATGTACCCCTATTTAACCCCCAACCCTTCAACGGAATCATCTCAAAATATAATCTAGTTCCAGATGTCGTTATAATACATACGTGAACGAAATTTCAAATGAATATCTCAATTTTATTTTATCAACACTTTTCATATTGTCGTAGGGGTGGTGGGGGTTGAAAAATATTATGAAAAAAATCTGACGCTTTGGCTTCTAATACATACACCGAATTTCAAGTTTCTGTACTCTTACCAATTTGTTTTACTCATATTCCCCTATTTACCCCAAACTAACCCCCAACCCTTCAACGGAATCATCTCAAAATATAATCTAAGTCCAGACGTCGTTATAATACATACGTGTACGAAATTTCAAATGAATATCTCAACTTTATTTTATCAACCCCATTAATGGGGTAGGGGTGGTGGGGGTTGAAAAATATTATAAAAAATATGAGGCCTTAACTTCTAGTACATACACCGAATTTCAAGTTTCTGTACTCTTACCAATTTGTTTTACTCATATTCCCCTATTTACCCCAAACTAACCCCCAACCCTTCAACGAAATCATCTCAAAATGTAATCTAAGTCCAGACGTCGTTATAATATATACGTGTACGAAATTTCAAATGATTATCTCAACTTTATTTTACCAACCCCATTAATGGGGTAGGGGTGTTGGGGGGTTGAAAAATATTACAAAAAGATATGAGGCCTTAACTTCTAGTACATACACCGAATTTCAAGTTTCTGTACTCTTACAAGCTTGCTTTACTTATTTTTTCCTATTTACCCCTATTTAACCCCCAACCCTTCACCGCATATCCTCGAAAAGCAATCCAATTCCAGATCTCGTTATAATATATACGTGTACAAAATTTCAAGTCAATATCTTAAACCGTTCCGGAGAAAACGTGCGGACAAAAAAAAGTTACAGACAGACAGACAGACAGACAGACCGACAGATAGACAGAAATTTTTTTTCGCTAAAATCTACGTGGATGTGGAAGTAAAATTACGCTGGTTTCGTTATTGGTTTAAGTGTTCTGCCAAAATACTAAAAAGCAATCGTCAGTGTGGGAGACGTTTCTCCCTTTTTTTGGTCCAAAATAAGATGTTTTTACTCTGGTAAATTTTTTCGAGAAATGTACATTTTTCGAGATATGGTCATTCGAAAATTCCTAGAAGTAGGGGAAGGGAAATGTAAAAGTTGAAAAAAAATGTGTATGAGAATTCACATTATACAAGATCAAGACGAACTTTTCGTGCTTTTTTCACAGCAATCATCATATCCCCTCTTTTCATAGTTTTTAAAATTTCGTTTTCAATATTTAATACTGCTAGTGGATTTAGCCTTTCCTGCGTCATTGTGCACCGTAAGTAATTCTTTACCCGTCGCAAGGTCGGGAAACTCCTTTCTCCAGAACAGTTTGCAGCGGGAATTTATTTTATAGTAATATAAATTAGGTATGAAAGAAAGCCGCTTCTGGCTGCCATTCATATCGCTCGATGCGTTGTTTTGGCTTCAGTGGAACTGCCCCATTAGCGGAATCATAAGAACGACTAAAGCAATATTAAAAAAAAAAAAAAAATTGCCGCCCTTGAAATTTTGCCGCCCAGTGCACTCGCCCAGTGTGCCCAGTGGTAAAACCGCCACTGATGGAACTGTATTAAATTTTAAGATGATTCCGTTGATTAGGATTTGGTGTATATACTAGAAGCCACGGCCTCTATTTTCTTTTTACCTCATAAAATTTATATTTCGTCACTGCAACATATTGATGGGAAAAAGCTTCGTATCAAATTAAATGGACATTTATCCAAATGCCGCCCACTCCAGTGCCCCTGTACCTCTAATCAGATGATACAGGTCTATGGTCGGACGGGTGCTGATAAGTTCCGGGTCTGTTCGTGTTTGCCCGTAGATAGCATATCTTCTGCGAGCCAGTGCCTCGCAGTAAAATATGATGTGGTCGACCGTTTCCGGCTAGCTGCTGCATAGCCTGCAGTCTAGGTTGCCGTCAAATTTGCCGATTGTATTCAGGTACTTCTTTGCAGGAAAATGTCCCGTCAGAAGTCCTGTTATTAGTCCTAACTGCGTCCTGTTCATTGTGAGCAGTTCTTCAGTTTGTTTTGCACATGGACCTTTAATAAGTGTTTTTCCACGTCGATTTCCTGGAATGTTCCTCCAGTGGTTCTTGTGTTTACTCTTGACCCAGTCTTTAATCGCCCCTCTGGCTGAGCGCTTAGAAATGCCCAGCGCGGGTTCTGGGCCATAGAATATGTTAGCTGCCCCTTATTTAGCAAGTTCATCAGCTTTTTCATTGCCGTCAATGTCAACAGAATTTAGTTCCGTTATAAAATTATGTATTGCTCCGAATGATTGTAATTTCCATGATATTATCATTAAGAGCTTAACTTGCCTTAATTCTCTATACCAACATCCCGTATACAAGGTTACAAATAAACCTATATTTTTATTTTTGTTAATAAATAAATGATGGCCTTTTAAATCATACATTGGTAACTTACCTTTAAATTTATTACTATTGCCTTGGTTTCAAAGTTATGCTAAAACATTTTTAATTAGATTTTGAGAATAATATTCATTAAGTATCAAGCTGTTAAGTTCCATTATGTAATATCATTACCTTAAGTACGATATGTTTAAAAATACATTGCAATAATAGAAATGTAGGTAGGTTGTTAAGAATTAGCTACAATATTATAGATTAAAGAATCTTTCGACACAACAGCAATTATTTTTACATGCATTGACTTCAAATAATCCAATTATTCGCCAAGTTAGCCTGCAAAAATGAGGACGGACAAATTGTATGTGTTTTCACTGACGATTATCTCTTTTAATACTTTTCGTCGCATATACAGGATGTCTCACTTTTCATGACTCCCATACCCTAATAGCACACAGACGTCTCAAAAACGTCCCAAGAACGTACTCACAAGAAATGAAAACGTCCCGAGGACGTTTGAGGGACATTCCGTGTCAGCAAAACGGGGTGCCCTGAGGACGTCCAACCCAGGACTTATGTGGGACAAATGTAGGTCTAGAGAGGACGTCCTGAAAAAGTTGTTGGGACATACTATGCAAAACATATAGGTACCTCCCCTTCCACCACTTTTAAGGTGTATTCACAGCAGAGGGTATTTATGTTCCTTTTTGGGTTTTCTAACCACATGCATTTCTTTCGAAATAGAATCTAGTGATTGGATAAAATAAAGATAAAAAAATGACAATATATAATTACCATGTAGAAAAATTAATCAAATAGATTGACTTTAATACTTGGTATTTTTATTTATCAACACCAATTGACAAATTTATGCGAACACTTTATTTCCATTGTGCTATTGAAAATAAGTTATAGCATTTGTATTTTTTTTTAAATTAACTTTTACTCTACAAATTCAAGTGTCAAGTGTCAAAAATACAATTTTTATGGGGTTTCAAATATTATAATACCTTGTACAGTATAATATAGTTATAAATACATTAAGTCATATTGAATATTATATTATAAGCAATAAGCCAAATATGCAAAAGAACGTAAGATAAATGTATATCTCACCTTCTCTTAACGTTTTGCACACTTCGTCTTTTTATAATTATCTTAGTTTATATTATTCTCTAATATTCTCTCTTTTTTGACACCCTCTCTGTTCTTTCTTTTGCCCTCTTCAATCACGATGCAATAGCCATTTCGATGTCCTTCCAAGACTTTGAAGTGTTAGCGACTTCAGCAGCCCCTGTGCAAAAAGAAGAAAAATTAACATTTCAGATGAAATCTTGGCAAAAAACATTAAGACTAATATATGCCACCTGATGGCAAGCTTATATTTAGAATAAATTGTTATAATTTTCTTGGTGTCCTATTTAAAAAAAAACACAGTTTAAATGTGAACATTTTTTTAACTGACTTTGGCATTTGAAGAGTTCCCTTGTTCATTTAAAAATTTTAAGAACACCTTTTTATATGAACGATCGATTCTACAAATAATACCAAAGACCGAGAGAACCAGAAATATGTGTTGTGACTAATGCTACCATGTTTAAAAGTGAATTATTTATTATTTGTTTGCTTATAGTAATGAAACATTTTCTTTATAGGATTTTGCAAACAGTGGAAAGAAAAGCTATCTATGAGAACTAAAGGAAAAACAGGCTAAACTAGTATCTACATGATCCCCTACGATATGCTAGTGTTAAAATGAGAATGGCAAATCAGAATTTTACTTGCTAGCATAACCAGAAGTCAGGTTATCGAAAGAATGCAAAGATTTCATTAATATTTTTATATATATAGTTTTTCCTTTAGTTCTCATAGATAGCTTTTCTTTCCACTGTTTGCAAAATCCTATAAAGAAAATGTTTCATTACTATAAGCAAACAAATAATAAATAATTAACTTTTAAACATGCGTAGAGTATATAGGCTCCAATACTAGTTAGCTAATAGATAGGTGAAGATCTGTTGTTTTTTATCAGTCAATGTCAATTATAATTATTTTATACCATTCATGGAAAATGTCTTAGTTTTGCATGGAACATCGTTATGAGTGGCTTTAGGCTTTTCTGAAGAGTACCCAATAAGGACGAAAAGCGTTTCAAAGGCTAAGCATTTCCAAGAAACTGAATGAGATTTTATGAAAATGTAATTCATTTGAATGAAAAAAAATTTTTAAAGACAAGGTACGTAAATAAATTAATTTCAGGCCTTTGTTCTCATTTTTAACTGAATTTACATATCGTAGGGGATCATGTAGATACTAGTTTAGCCTGCTTAGCCGTAGGGGACTAGGTTGGATGCTAGTGTTAAAATGAGAATGGCAAATCAGAATTTTACTTGCTAGCATAACCAGAAGTCAGGTTATCGAAAGAATGCAAAGATTTCATTAATATTTTTATATATATAGTTTTTCCTTTAGTTCTCATAGATAGCTTTTCTTTCCACTGTTTGCAAAATCCTATAAAGAAAATGTTTCATTTAATGCTACCAGATTAATAACAGTCTCAGATTATTGTCATGTGTCTTATCGCAATTAAGAAAGAGAAAAAAATCCGAATAAATATTATTTTACCTTAAAAGTGTTAAGAAGAAACAACAAAAATACAACCTAATGCAAGAAAAAACATTTTTAACGAATCGCAACGGGAAAAGCAGGGACACACACTTCTCATCCAGAGGCTTTTGGGGTATTTAAAATTAGACAGCATACGAAGGAGGAGGAGAACAACACAAGGTAAAACAGAGGAACTCAGAGTTAACCTATAACATAACATTTGTATCAATTAAAAAACCAATTATAACTTCACAGATTTCTTGTGAGTTAAGAGAAAGTAGATTCAGAGTATTTAAAAGAGACATTGTTACAGTTCGAGGTAATTTTTTTAATCACATTGTCAACGGCGTTCGAGGTCCCCCACTGTATCACACTGAAGACACAAACTTGGAATGGTAATACTCCAATTGTATTTAAGCGAACTGGATAACCTACGTGTCCAAATTGATTATTAGTTGACATGTTTTCTAGGAATATTAATATTACGGTGCCAAAAGTGCCAAACAGAATTCTGGAATAATGAAACTTACTATTTACTACATTTTCTTGCCACTTATTTCTTTTAACTGCATTACATCCGTACAAACGTTACTCACCTGGCGAAACAACTTATGTACATGGTTTGCTTAATTTTGAAACATATGGATTAAGCTTGTTCAAAAATGAATGGGTGTTATTTAAATCATCTAAACACTGCAAAGGAGCCGAATGAAATTATTACTCCTATTTATTTTAATGTTTCGATATAGCTTAAATCTTTGTAAATAGCTGTAGACTCGGCAGTAAATATCGAACATTTATAGTTAATTTTCCCGTCGAATGTTCAAAAAGAAGAAATATGCGCAATCAAATCCTTCATTCGATTTTGAGGCGTCTGTGAAGATTGGGTTACTAAATTAGTGAATTAGTTAAGGTCACTACATAGTGAATTGTTGCTCAACATTGAATTTTTTTTATATACGAGAGTGATAAACTCTCGTCTTATAAGTTGAACGAAGTTGCCCTAATATTGACCAGTCGAATAATGGTCGTAATCTCACGTAGAACGCTAGTATATTTACATACCTGAGAGATCACCTTATATGACGAACATGGCCCAATTTTAATAAGGACTTAGCTACCATGTGTACAGATTATCAAACTTGAAATAGAAAACTTAAGTCTAATAGAAGCTATGGTATAGAAAAGTCTACATACATACTACAGATACATATTTGTCATTCGATATTTGGACTCAGCGTACTTTGTTGTAGGGCATAAATTCCATCACCATCCATCGTGATTGACTTTAGCATACAGCTTCATAAGAGCTCCTTGGGTATAATAACATCAGCCTAATGTTTTGCTGAATGCCCTCATGGTATCTTAGCATCTCCGCCCTATTATTTTAATTAGAGGGGAGGTTAAAACAAATAAACCAAATTTCTATGAGAAATGAGTTTTAAGCAGTTAACATGTAATCCTCAATTTCTCTTTTTTTTTTTTTTTGTTTTTTTTTTTTGGGCATCAAGGCGGCCATTAGCCATACAGCCAGCCACAACATATTGAAGAATACGATTATCTCATTTTTCCCAAACCTATCTCTAACCTAAACAGCAAGAAACCATCATCCTCTCTATTTTTTTCAGTTTACAATTATGAAAGTGTAATTTTTACTTTATAGTAGATGTAAACATTGTATTTTATAATTTAACACTAACAATAATTGGGAAACAAAATACATCTCCACCGGTAACAAATAATGCTTCTCTTTTACTTCAATATAAAGAATAAAATATATTTACGTAAATTTAACCTCATGGAGACACAAACATAATTGATATATTATTTTATTAATGTAACTATTACTACAAAATATTTTGTTTTATCTATAAAGTGAAATATATAAACACATAGTCTAATAAATGATAAAATGGAAGAACAATGGCTAAGTCATATATCCAATTCATAGTGCATGCATTCAATTATTTTGACTTGTAGCGAAATAAAGTAAATAAGTTACTTCTGTATCTCTAAATAGGAAATCAATACTAACTCTGGAATGTACACTGATGCAATAATTGAGTTCCGAAGCAATCCCGTATTTTAGTGTATTAAATTATCGGAACTTTGGTAGGAAATTTTTAAAGTGTATCTAGTAAATATTAATATAAATTTTATAGGAATTAATAATTTGACAAAACTTGTGTTTAATAAAATTGTAAGAGTTGAAAATAACCATTTGAAAAACCACCACCAAGTCTGGTGAAGCTTGCGCTATCTGTATAGACAATATCCTGTCAAGCATGGATGATATCATTTTTATTCGACCATTACAGTATATTAACCATTAAAAATAACAATTATGAAACCATAATCGTAGTATGAAAACTAAATTACCTTGAGTTTATAATATAGTTTTGAAATAAAACATTGAACGAAAACGTTTTCTTCTAAAGGAAATATCTTTTTTCTGGCTAATTAACTAATAGAAATGTCTCTCGTAACATTTTTCTTTATTCAAAAGGTTGAAATAAATGTTCTCTACCTAAAAAGCCGTTGCTTAAGGAAACACTACCTTCACATTCAGATTCTCCATGCATCATTTTAAAGGAAAACTTCATGACTATATTTGCGCTCTAGTATGTGGAAAACATTGGACGGATGTCATAAATAAATTTCAGGCGTAGATTTCTAGCATATACTTCAAAAATAAAGTTTCTGGTATCTTATTAGCTTGCTCTACTTATTTTCCCCTATTTACACCCCCTGCCCCTTCAACGGAATCATCTCAATTAGATGTCATTGCAATATATACGTGTACCAAATTTCAAGTGAATATCTCAAATTTATTTTATCAATCTATTTAATAATGGGGTGGGGTGTAGGGGTTGATAAATGTTATAAAGAAATCTGAGACCTTTACTTCTAGTATATACTGCTGGCAGCTAGAAAACTTGGGTCGGTCCCTGTAATAAGATAGACAGAAATATAAATAGCAAAACAATGTACGTGAATGAAAGGGATATATTCACATCGCTGCCAAGCACTTGAACAATTTAAGAATTTCGCCCGTTAGCTCCTCATAAAGTGGCAACAGCGTAGATTAACTCTGTTTCTATTCAGCATATTATTTATCCATTTCTCTTCTCTTCTAACTTACATTGACATCAACCCGAGTTTTTTAACTGCCAGCACTGTATGAAACAAATCCCAAATTTCTGTATTCTTACCAGCTTGCTTTACTTATGTTGCCCCATTTTCCCTTACTTAACCCCCAACCCTCCAACGTAATCATCTCAAGATATAATCTAATTATCAACATTTTTGGAATGAGGGTGTTGGGGGGAGTAAAAAAATTTTATACAAAAATCTGAAGCCTTGATTTCTAGTGTATACACCAAATTCCAAGTTTTTGTACTCTTAGCAGCTTGCTTTACTCATTTTCCTCTATTTACCCTTACTTAGCCCCCAACCCCTCAACGGAATCATCTCAAAATATAATATAGTTCCAGATGTCGTAATCATATATGCATGTACCAAATTTTAACTGAATATCTCGATTTTGTTTTATCAACCCCTTTAATAAACGAGGGGGGATGGAAAATAACAAAAAAATGATGCCTTGGCTTCTAGTATTTATACCAGCTTGCTTTACTCATTTTTCCCTATTTCCCTCTACTTACCCCGCCCCATCAACGGAATCATCTCAAAATATAGTTCCATATGTCGTTATAATACATAGTCCCTTCAAATTAGGAAAATTGAGGGAAATTTTTCCTACAGCTAAGCCACCCATATAGAAAGTTGTCTTGGGGTTGTGTTAACATATTTTTCACCAAGCGCATTTAAAAAAACGGTTGTTTGTTATATATAGATACATATATATGTTTTTTTGCCCATTTTGGCGGTTTTTCGCATTTTGCTGCCAAACTATGCATTTTGGAGAAAATATGACCTGATTTGTTATTGTAGATCTAGCGATTCTCTACAATTTTTGTTCTTATCATTTTTTGGAAATTCTGCTTAGTTGCGCCGCTAGAGCGCGCTGAAATTTATGTAAATGTATAAATTTTTTTGGTGTTTGATTTTAAGCCAAAACTATACATTTCATAAAAAAATATCAAGATATCAAAGCTGTAGATAAAAAAATTTTCGACAAATTTCTTTGTCTGTTTTTTTTTTCAAAGTCGCGTGGTTTTGCCGCTAGAGGGCGAAAAACATTTTTTCAATACTCTTGAGCGGATAAAAAAAATATAGGCATCGTGAACAGCTGTAGTATTTTGCCGCTCCACCTCCTTGTACTCAATATTTTTTACCGGCTAAGCTAATATAGATGACATTAAGGATGACATATACAAAAAGGCCCATCACGACCACTACAGCTGAATGCGCGTAGTTCATACTATTAGATGCACCGTTCTATGCGCAGCTGTATAAGAAATGAACGGTGGGTTTCAAAACAAAAAATTTTTTTTTGCTCTCCAAATTTTTATGTAATTGACGAGTACCCTAAAAAATGCATAGTTTTGCCTGTATATCAAAAATAGATGCGCTATAAATAAAATAAAAATGTTTTTCGCGCTCTAGCGGCAAAACCGCGCGACTTTGAAAAAAAACAAAGAACAGAATTTGTCGAAATTTTTTTTATCTACATCTTGATAATTTTTTATAAAATGCATAGTTTTGGCTTAAAATCAAACACCAAAAAAATGTATACATTTACATAAACTTCAGCGCGCCCTAGCGGTCTAGTTTTACAGCAAGACGCAAAAAAACCGCCAAAATGGCCAAAGAAACATATATATATATATGTATCTATACCTAAAAAACAACCTTTTTTTTCATGCGCTTGGTGAAAAATATGTTAACACAACCCCAAGACAACTTTCTAAACGGGTGGCTTAGCTGTAGGAAAAATTTTCCAAAATCAGTGATTTTTCTTCTAATTTGGAGGGACTAACATGCATATATATTTCAAGCCTCTACCCCTTTAATAATGGAGTGGGGGTCGTGGAGGGGTTGATAAAGATTTAAAAGAATCTGAGGCCTTCCCTTCTAGCACATAATAAATAATAATAATAATAATGATAAATTCTTTATTGCTGTAGATCTCTATACAAAAAAAGACATGAGCATTGTCAGAGGTTTACATTATTTATTTTAAATTTCGTTTTTAAGAGTTATAAGTATATACAACACGTCACAAGTTTTTGTACTCTTACCAGCTTGCTTTTACTTATTTTCCCCTATTTACCCCCATCCCTTTACCGGATATGCTCAAAAAACAATCCAGTTCCAGATCTCGTTGTAATACATAGGTGTACACAATTTCAAGTGAGTGTCTTAAACCGTTCCAGATAAAACGTGCGCACAAAAAAGTTACAGACGGACAGACCGACACACAGACCGACACAAAGACAGACCGACAGATAGAACAGACAGGAAGACAGAAACTTATTTTCGCTCAAATTTAAAATGTCTACATTTCATAACATTCTAAACCTTGAAACATATTCTTTATAGGATTTTGCAAACATCAGAAAAAGTAGCTATCTATGATAACTAAAAGAAAAGCTATGTGTAAAAATATTAATGAAATCTTTGCATTCTTTCGATAACCTGACCAAACGAGAAGTCAGGTTATCGAAAGAATGCAAAGATGTCATTAATATCTTTACACATGGCTTTTCTTTTAGTTATCATAGATAGTTATTTTTTCTGATGTTAGCAAAATCCTATAAAGAATATGTTTCAATACAATTAAACAAACAAATAATAATTCACTTTTAAACATTCTAAACCTATTTCAACAAGAGAATTTTTTTAGTTTTTTTTATAAGCTTGCTATACTTCCTGGATGTGGAAGTAAATGTGCTTGTAATGTTCACATGCTAAAATTTCATTTTTTTTTAACTTTACCTACCTGACGAAAGGTGAATTTTGTGAATCGTTATCATTCATGAGAACGATAAAATTATCTGACAGAGCAAAGAACGATGACATGCCCAAAAAGCCACCCAGTCCTGTACTATAACTGTACACATCGTGGGAATTTGATAAATTATTTAGGAACGAAATTTGCCACAAATTGCACAATTAATGGCAATGTATTTTTTTCCTTTGCAACACTCAAGCACAAACAACATTGAAAGTGTATGAATGTACTGACCTTCTCAGTAGTTTTAGTTATTTTTACCAAATAATATATCAAACTATCATTAATTGCAAAAGAAGAGTAATCCGAAAACTGATTAACAGGTTACAGTATGAATACCTGAATTAAAATCATAAATGACTATTCTAATAGATAAATTAATCATTCACATTGACCTACTCGCAAAATAATTAATACTTTGTTAAATTTAAATTAATTTTAATTGACTTAGATGTTAAACGGAATGAGATAATCATTTTCCATCAGTTAGAATATTCTTAATGATTTATTTTAATATTAAATACCTAATATTGTATCATGCGTACATTATATTGTTATTTATATGATTTATTTTAAGATTTTAGTTAGTCATAAATAAATATTACGTTGGCTTATTAAAATGTATAGAATCGCTTTGAGTATATTAATGGATGTATATTTATGCGTGAATATAATGATACCTGTCGATAGTATTTTTAGAAAATGATATTGATAATATTCTACACACATATTTCTTGCAATGCCTTATTAAAGATTCAATTTTCTAAATTTCCAGTATTGTTTCGCAAGACAAATAACTCTCAAGAACTGAAGAGAAAATATTAATTTCAGTTCAATTAGTAACTTAGAAATTGTGGGCAAGATATCACAATTGATCAATTAAATTTATAGCATCATAGATATAAATTTTTTCGTGCGAAAATATTTATCTCAATATTTGATATTTCTAAAAGTAGTCTCTTGAACTTTCATATTTTCTTAAAAGCGAAAACGAGAATTAAGATATCAATAAGTTCCCCCTCCAACCCTTTCCGCCTCAGGGTTAAATAGTATAACAAAATTAATATATTATGGAAAGTAATATTAATAATAGTAACTGTTGGGAAGATCGTGACCAGTGTGTACAATAACTGCCTAGTCAACAGAGCGCGCGAGAAGTGCAGAAGATCCCACTATTGAAAATGACGCGCAGTCTAAAAGCCAGGACACATGGGACTGATGGTCGATCCTGATGACGGTACGCGACTCAAAACGAATGATTTTCACACGCAACGTATAAGACAGTTTTCAAAATGTATCTGAAGCAGACGGAGCAGCTCGTAGTTGCCGCTTTGTGCATTAAACGGTTAATAGATCGTAGAAGGAAAAAAAACAGAATTCTTCAAAATGCACTTACAACAGTATTCGAATTTTAGAAACGGCAAACGAAAGTTTCTTAACTATTTCCGGATGTCACGAACATTTGATGCTTGATGATGCACTGCTTGTCGAATTCGACTGAACGTCAGGATACATCAGTCTAGTCAACAAGTGACATTTTGGTGAATACCTCGTAGCCTGTACCGAAAATTATAATTTAGAGCTCATTCGATTCGGAATGACATCTAGAAATTTTGAAGTTGAGTCGGTAAAAATTACAAAAGTTATAAACAATTTAGCGAAAAAAGAGAGGGGGTTTGATTATTTGCAGATATCTCGGAAATTGTTAAAGATATGCGAAATCAAAAAAAGGATACACAAAAAAAGTCCTGCCTCCCGGAACTCTACCACCAATATTTTTAATTTTAATTTAGAAGTGAAAATAGGGCTAAAAACGGGTGATGTGACTTCCGCGCGCGCCGACCTATTCGGGCACTTTAACAATAAAAATTATTTAAATCCATTAGATATAAACATTAAGAAATAAAAATATTCACATAACTTTTGAATACTTGAATAAACGAAAATCCGTGGGAAAAAAATTTTTCACGTATTTTTTTAATAAGATATGCTTTTGTTAATTAACTTATTTTTACAAGTTTTAAATTAACATAAAAACCCTGATAATTGTCAAACTAAAAACCTCAGACTTTTTTCACTTTTCAGCTATTGTTGAAAGGCTTTACAAAAGACACCCGTTGAAAAAATTCAAAAATTTTGATTTTCCACTTTGTTATTAACAATCGAAGGCATTCGAAAATGGAAGACGTAAACAAAGCAATAAAAAAAAATATATTTTTTCATATACTCGGATTAGCTAGTTTTCTTATTTGAAAGCTTTATAAAAGTGATTTATTATAAATTTTTACTCCTGTTGTTTAAATAATTGCATTGTTTATAAGATGTTTATAAGATAATCCATTTTTTTTTGTTGGATTCTAATCATCAATAAATATAATGATTTTTAATAAAAACATCGTTTCTTAAAAAAATGTATTGGTTAAATGCTCATTTGTTAATTAACAATTTTTTTTTGTTGCTAAATATTAATATTAAGGATGCAACCACAGCTTCTCAGCTGGGTCTGAGGAAGTTGTGGGTGCAAATTGGCGCCCCACGTTGGGCGCCAATTTGCAACCACAACTTCTCAGCTGGGTGCTGAGGAAGCTATGAAAGAGTAGCAACCGGTTAGCTCAGGGTTTGTCGAAGGTCACTCTGTGGCGAGTAGAGTTATTTAATAATTGTTAATGTTACAAAACAAAAATAAACAAAGAAACTGGGCGCCAGCGTATTCATGCAAATGATATTCCTGTAACTGGTTAAGGAGGAAACAATCAAAAGCAAAATTAACAAAATATAACAATATATTAACAATAAATAAAGTTTAAAATTTACAAAGACTTTACTAATGTGAGAATTAATGAAAAATTCAAAATTTACTACAATAAAAATATAATGCTTAATGGCAATGAAAATCTGTTAAGAGAAAAAAAAATAATTTGAAACGGAAACTTGTAAAATTGAAAATATCAACTGGTTTACAATTATATCTAGTAGTTATCTTCTGCTACGATAGTTAATTGCTGACGCAACTTTGGGCGTAGAGTCCGGAGTTCCAAGGTGTCAATTCCTGAAAATGGCCACAGGTACCTGGGATTGAGGACTTATATTGTTTGTCCGGGTCAACGAGGAGATTCCAGGATGACACGAAGTTGGAAATGTTCAGCCAATTATTATTCTCGTCCAGCCACTAGCAAAACTACCATGTGCTTGATCCAGGGTTGGTCGATTCAGATCATTTAATGAAAACAGTGGTAAATCAGGAAACAGGTGGTACAAATTAAGTTACACAAAGAAAAAAACTAATAATTTAAATTTAAAATGATTCTAAACAAATGATTTAAAACTTAAAACTTATTGAAAAGAATTTAAAAAAAAATTCGCCAAGGTTACAACTTTTTTATAAAAACTACACCAAAAAAAATGGTATTAGAATTTGTAAAATGTTGGAAACGAAGATTTGTTTACTTATTTATTTGTTGTTTGCATTGTTTTTATATATTAGTTATTGTTGTGATTGTACTAGCTCCGTAACTAAGAAAGTGTTGTTGAATAAAAATAAAATAATTTATATTTGACATCTGTTAATTTCTGGCTCTAAAAACCCACAAGTTTAGGCATATTCTGCTTCAGGTATATTCTGCTTCAGGTTATGGGCCCAGTACACCCAGTACAATAAGAAGGGTCAGTGGTTCTCTAGTAATAGAAGAAAACTAGTTTCGTGTCAAGTCACATCAAATTTAACATACCAGTTAAAGGTATTCTAAAGGTAATAAGATGGACAAGTTCAAGAATATTAATATTCAGAAATTCGATGGGAAGAATTTTTCACTGTGGAAATACCAGATGGAAATAATATTTAGAGCAGCAGGTTTGCTGGATTTAATTAATGGTAAAGCAAAACAACCAGTAATAACAGATGAAGAAAACGTAAAGAAATCATGGGAAAACTTAAATGCTAAAGGGATGATGTTAATATCTATGTCAATGGAGTTTAGTCAATTGCAGACTGTAATAACGTGTGATAATGCCGCCAGTATGTGGTCAAGGCTGAAAATAATTCACGAACAAAGGTCCTCCGCGAACAAAGTGATGATTAAACAAAAATTTTTCAGTTATAAAATGTCAGAAACCGACAGTATTGCACAGCATATTAGCAACATAGAGTCAATGTCACAAGCTCTAGCTGATGTTGAAGAAAAAGTAAGCGATATAGATAAAATAGCTAAAACTTTAGAAAGTTTACCTCACAAGTATGGATCATTCGTAACTGCATGGGACTCATACGACGAAGATAAACAAACATTTGAAAATCTTACAACAAGACTTCTCAAAGAAGAATTGAGGCTTACTCAGGCAGACGAGCTAACAACTGCGTTTGCTGCTGTTAAACTCAATAAGTATCCTCATAGTTCGAACAAAAAGAATTTTGTTTCTAATACCAAAAGTAATTTTATTCCTAATACAAAGTATTCTAAAAAAGATGTAACGTGCTACTACTGTAACAAGAAGGGGCATTTCAAATCTGAATGTAGAATAAGGCTTAGTAAACTTCAACCTGGTTACAGCAAGCAAAACTGTGATCCAAATTACAGAAATCAAGCTCTTAGTGCTGAGATGAAAAATATAGTTGCTGATAGATGTGAAGATATCTGGCTCGCTGATAGTGCAGCATCAAAGCATATGACGTCGCACAAAGAGTGGTTTTCACAAATAACACCACTAAAGAACAAAGATGTTCAAATTGGAGATAACTCTTTTATTACCGCTGAAGGAATTGGCTCAATTAGTGTAATGGCTGTTGTGAATGGTAGAAGAGTTCCTCGTACATTGGTAGAAACCTTATACGTTCCAAAGTTGAAGAAAAATCTTTTTTCAGTGGGAGCAGCCACGAGCAAAGGTTTGCAGGTCGAATTTAATAGTAGATTCATAGAAGTTAGAAATAAAAATGGTGTAGTTGCTGTTGGAAGGAAGCTGGAGAATCAATGCTATAAAATGTTATTTGAAATCCCACAAATTCAAGGAAACTCCGCAGAAACGAGTATTGTTCAGCTATGGCATGAACGGTTGGGTCATGTTAATTTTCGTACTTTGAAAGACATGTCTGACAAAGGAATGATACCTGATATCAAAATCTCAAATAAAGAAGTCACACGTATTCAGTGTGAGGGTTGTCAATATGGAAAACAACATAAGCAATCATTTAATGCTAATTTGAATAGACGAGCTGAAAAACCTGGTGAATACATTCATTCCGATGTCTGCGGTAGAATATCAAGTACTTCATTAGGAGGAGCTAATTATTTCGTTTTATTCAAGGATGATTGTACTTCATATCGTTTTGTTTATTTCATAAGACATAAAAGTGACGTTTTCACAAAATTTCTGGAATTTCAGAAAATGTCAGAAAGACAAACTGGTAATAAAATAAAAATATTCCGAAGTGATAATGGAACAGAATTTGTTAACCATCATTTTAAAGATCTTTTTAAAGAACATGGAATAATACATGAAACCAGTGCTCCATATACATCAGAGCAAAATGGAAGGGCAGAGAGAGATTTGAGATCTATAGTTGATAGTGCCAAAAGTATGTTGCATAGTACTGCTCTCCCGATGAATCTTTGGGCGGAAGCAATTAATATGGCCGTATACTTATTAAATCGTCGCCTGTGTGCACAAGATAAGCATGTTACTCCTTACGAAAAATGGACAGGAAAACAATTAAATCTTAGCCATTTACGAAGGTTTGGATCTGAAGCATTCGTACTTGTGCCTAAACAGTTCAGAAATAAGTTCGAGAGAAATTCCAAGAAACAAATATTAGTGGGATATGACGGCAACAGTTCCAATTACAGATTGTATGAATTGGCTGCCAGGAAAGTTGTCGTCGTGAAACATGTTAATTTCAATGGATGTATTTATAAAGACAGTAGAAATATGTCATGTCAAAACAACGTTATATTTGAGATGGAAGATGAAGATAATTTACAAGAAGAGTCCGTAGACACCAAATCAGAAGGCAGAATAGAAAACCAAACGTCAGAAAACATAGAAGTAGAAATTAATCAGCCTACGTCAGAAAACATAGAAGTAGAAATTAATCAAGAAAACCAAACGTCAGAAAACATAGAAGTAGAAATTAATCAGCCTAAGGATAAAGCTTCAGAAGAAAATGGCCATTATTTAAGACACCGTAAAGATATTAAGAAACCAATTTGGTATGAAGCATGTGCAGCAATAGTAGGTGAACCTCAGACCTACGAAGAAGCTATGGAAAGTGAAGAAAAAGAAGAATGGAAGAAAGCAATGGAAGATGAGATTAAGTCGCTGATGAAAAATGAGACGTGGTCACTACAAGTTTTACCAGCGGATCGCAAAGCAATTGGGTGCAGATGGGTGTTTAAAATAAAATATAAAGCGGATGGTAAAATTGAAAGATATAAGGCCAGACTTTGTGCAAAAGGTTATAGTCAAAAATCTGGCATAGACTATTTTGAAACATTTTCACCAGTTGTAAGGTATGATTCCGTTAGAACGTTATTATCAATTGCAACTGTCAGTGATTTAGAAATTTGTCAGTTTGACGTAAAGACGGCTTTCCTGAACGGAGATTTACAAGAAGAAATCTTTATGAAGCAGCCGGAAGGCTTTAATACAAAAGGTTGTACTCTGGTATGCAAACTCAACAAAAGCCTATATGGTTTGAAGCAGTCTCCGAGATGTTGGAATAAGAAGTTTGTGGAGTTTCTTAGTTCATACAGCTTCAAGCAGTTAGATGCTGAAAAATGCATTTTTTATGCACTCTTTGAAAATTATGAACTATTCCTGGCGTTGTACGTTGATGATGGTCTAATTATGTGTAAATCTAAAAAGGTTATGGACATATTTTTGACAGAACTTGGAAAAATATTCGAGATAACCATTTGTGCTGCAGAATGTTATGTTGGATTGGAAATCAGTCGCAATAGAGAACAAAGAAGTATATTTTTGGGCCAGCAAGGGTATGTTGCCAAAATTTTGGAGAAATTTAACATGGTAAATTGTAACATCAAAGCAATTCCTGCCGATCCAAATGTTGTGCTTCATGCAAACCAAGCATCTATAAGAGATAGTAGGATGCTTAGTGTGCCCTATAGAGAAGCTGTAGGAAGTTTAATGTTTCTCGCTGTCGTCACACGCCCAGATATCATGTTCGCTGTGTCTCAAGTGAGTAAATACCTTTGTAGTCCAGCTTTGGAGCATTGGATAGCAGTAAAAAGGATATTCAAGTATTTAAAAGGAACCCAGAACTATGGAATAAAGTATTGTGGAACTGATTTAAATTTTGTTGCATATTCCGATGCTGACTTTGCAAACGATATTGATTCTAGAAAGTCAACAACTGGTTATTTGACTATGTTAGCTGGGGCACCGGTTACATGGTCGTCACAGTCTCAAAAGTGCGTTTCCCGTTCTACTACAGAGTCAGAATACGTGGCAGGTTCAGAAACAGCCAGAGAGGTTATTTGGTTGAGAACATTACTTCAGGAGCTTAATGTAGATGTATGCGAACCTACCAAGCTATTCGTAGATAATCAAAGTGCCATTCGGTTAGTCAAGAGTCAAGAACACCATAAGAGGACCAAACACATTGATATAAAATACCATTATATACGTGACCAAGTAGAAAAGGGTTTCATTGAAACTGTCTATGTTGAATCTAAAAAACAACTTGCTGATATTCTCACGAAGGCTTTACCAAAGGAACAATTCATCAGAAATAGAAGTTCACTTTGTGTACCTTTAAATCAGTAAACAAATAGGGGGAGTGTTGGAAACGAAGATTTGTTTACTTATTTATTTGTTGTTTGCATTGTTTTTATATATTAGTTATTGTTGTGATTGTACTAGCTCCGTAACTAAGAAAGTGTTGTTGAATAAAAATAAAATAATTTATATTTGACATCTGTTAATTTCTGGCTAATCAATGCTATAAAATGTTATTTGAAATCCCACAAATTCAAGGAAACTCCGCAGAAACGAGTATTGTTCAGCTATGGCATGAACGGTTGGGTCATGTTAATTTCTGGCTCTAAAAACCCACAAGTTTAGGCATATTCTGCTTCAGGTATATTCTGCTTCATAAAATTTAAGCATTAATTTAAGAAAATGGTTGAGGACCGATAAAAAAACTCTTTATAAAAACTACACCAAAAAAAATGGTATTGGAATTTGTAATATTTAAGCATTAATTTAAGAAAATGGTTGAGGACCGTTAAAAAAAACTCTACTACTAACTTATCAAAAAAATTAGGCCACAAAATTACTGTAAATGACAAAAGTTATTATGAATCAAAATGGTCCAAAGAAAAACATTGTTAATAATACCAAAATGTTCAAAGTGAGAACAAAGGAAATAGATATTAAAATTGAAAACTAGAAAAAATTAAATAAAATATAAATTTTTAGAGATGCTCTCCGATTCTATGACAAAATTAATTTAGATAAATTGACTTTACGTCTTGCTTTTCGACAAATTCAATAATTTAGTATATCAATCGTGAAATGAGATTATCTAATAAAATAAATTTTAGAGCGACCCTAAATACAAAAAAACATATACCTATATATGTAAGTATATAATATAAACTACTGGCAAAAATTATTAATATAATATCTAAACATAAAATAATCCGCAGCAACTGTCCCAAAATGACAAATAAATAAACTACAGCTGGGGCAATTCACTACAAGTGGTTTTTAGCTCCAAGAGGCTCAGCAGAAGTACGTAGCGACTAGGTGACAAAAAAAAGACCATTATTTGGGAATACTCCTGCTTCCGGCGCGATGAACAGTGCCTCGATCGGGCGATAGATCAAGGGCTGAGGTGAAGCGGGGAGGAAGACCTGTCTCTCGAGGAACGCCAGACGACCTAGGCCACTCCTGACTGACAAGGCCCCCTTGCCTACGTGTCCGCTCGACCCTCCTTGACCATCTGTCATTGAAGACAGCCCGATCGAAACTAGTTTACCCCCATCTCGAAGCAAGTTCCCTAATGGCAACTAAAATATCCTACTAAATAGGATAATGTTAAAAAAAATTTACCTACCTACTAGAGAGTAAACATAAAGCAATATAATAATTGATGCCTTAATTACCCATCAAGACAACAATAGTGATATGAGCAACAACTATACCAAACGAAAATAATTACAATCATGATGACGGAAAAAAAAATGGGACAAAAATTTCTCAGAACACTATATGAACAAGATAAAGATAAAAAAATAAAGTATTTTTGCAATTTACCTAGCCGAAGAAACAATAAGCAGTAAAACACACAAAGATACTGACTTAACTTTAGCTATGACCCAACTTAATGCAAGACAAAGGAAAAATACCCAAACCACTGCTAAGTATCTTGTACTATAGAACAGCGACCACCTGTATAATAAAAGGCACACGCCATACAGGAAAAATATGTTCCCATGAACAATTTTCCTGCAAAGTAATTTGTTCCCATGAACAATTTACTGCAAAAATACGTGAAGTCAATCCACAAAATATGTGGACTTGACCCTCAACCCAATATACGTGGACTTTATCCACAACGAAAACAATATGTTTACCAGACTACAAATTCTGCCTTTTGGCACACTGGTAATTAACATATCATAAACCAAAATCACAGGTAGGGAGTTTCCTTATAACAAAAGACCAAGGCCTTTCACAAAATTCTAAACATTATTTGAAGAGTACTATAGCAAAATTGTCAAAAAGCTACTTATAATACAAACGGTTAAAGTAGTCAACTAGGCAAAATTTTAAAAAAACAAGAGGTAGTGATCATAGAGAAATACAGAAAAATAGAGATTTGCGAAACAAAAAGAAAGACGATCACAAAAAGAACGACGTTGTTTTGTCATATTATTGATATCAACCATGCGTAAGAGAAAAACGAACAGGTATTTCGACAGCAGACTCCAAAAACTACGAACATCTCGATAAAATACGAGAGTGAGTCGTTTGTCTAACACCCTGTATGTATTCTCCTAGGGTGAGATAAAACTTGGTGAGTTTTACCCCGCATGATTGAAATCCATCGCTTGACTACCGACACCCAGAACGTATGCAACCAACAAAACGTGATATGCAAACGCTCGAGACGCAAGCCATCAGCGGAAACGTGGCCCTTTATTAAGAACCTCCACCCTACCGCCCTATTCTCAAAAAAAGATAAAATTTAAATCTACGAGAGAAAAATCCAAATATTTATGCCAAAATGCGTGTCCAAAAGAAATGTTCCGAAAATAATTTGCCTATTAGTCTGGCTCCAAAGTGTAATCTGGCTTTAGGTCTTTTACGTGCCACTGACCTACGGACTCTTTGGCATCATTCTCCAGCTCATACACATTCAACCCAATTTTCCGTCTCACACGATAGGGACCACTAAATTTAGGAGCCAACTTAGCAGAGAAATGCTTAGAAGCGTCGGATAATGGAAAGTCTCGTTTCCATACAAAATCATTTTCCTTAAAACTAACCGGACGTCTTCTAAGGTTATATCTCGCTTTAGTTTTCTCATAAGCCTTCTCTAAATTTAATTTGATGGTTTTGTGTAATTGAGCTATTCCCTTACTTTTCCATTCTCCGTTGTCAGGTGGGTCAGCAGTTCCAAATTTACTTTTGTCCCGGCGAATTTTGTAGTCCTCGCCATTGACTACCATTTCCCGTCCGAAATTCGCGAAATATGGAGTGTACCTAGTTGCTTCGTGTTTCGCCGTTCTAATTGCGCACGCTAGATGGGGAAGATTCTCACTCCAGTTTCTCTGTTGTTCATCCACATATGTTGCCAACAGGGTTTTTAACACCCTATTAACCCGTTCAGTAGGGTTATTCTGTGGATGATACAGAGCATTATAAAGTGGTTTCACCCCATACTTGTCCAAAAACTTGGAGAACTCAGTACTTCTGCCATATTGGGTCCCATTGTCTACAATGATAAACTCGGGTACACCGAATAGCAAGAAGACATACTGCTCAATGGCTTTTATGATGTTTTTCGCGGTAGCCGTGCGAAGTGGTACGAAAGTGACAAACTTGCTGAAATAATCAGTGACCACCAGCACATATTTGTGGCCGGCACTACTACTGGGTAATGGGCCAAAAAGGTCGCTACTAATGAGCTGCCAACAACGTGTAATCTCTGGCCTTTTGCCCATTTCTCCAGCAGTTGCCTTCTGTATTGGTTTCTGTTTTGAACAAATATGACACTTTTTGATGTATCGATACACGTCAGCTTTCATCCGGGGCCAGTAGTACCTTTGTATCAGACGATTGTACGTCTTGTACACACCCATGTGGGCACCATGTATCATATCGTCATGATACTTCTCTAAAAGCTTTCGCCTTTCTGGCTTTGGAATTACTTCCTTCCATGCATCGATATCAGTCAAAAGATCCTTGAAACCACATTCGACTCGCTTGTATAGCTTACCATCTGCCTCTCGCCATCTATCATACCGGATGGGATTATGCTTTAGTCGGAGGAGCATCTTATCGTACCACTGGTCGCCTGAAGGTACATTGGGTTCCTTATCCGGAACCACAGTATCGATGGTAGGTGGGACAGCCCTTGACAGACAATCAGGGACCACGTTATATCGACCCTTGCGGTGTATCACCTCAAAGTCGTAACTTTGCAGTCGCAAGCACCACCTACCCAGTCGACCTTTAGGATCCTTCAAATTATTTAACCATTTCAAAGCGTAACAGTCTGTCACAACAATGAATTTGGTCATTTCAATATACCCCCGAAGCTTTTCGATCGCATATATCACGGCCAGTATTTCTAACTGGGTCGCCCCATACTTGGCTTCCGTTTTTGTGAGGCCCCGTGACAGATAGCATATGACATGTTCCCTGTCCTCGTAATACTGGGTAAGTACACAACTTACTCCGACATTATTCATGATAAAATCGCAAAATAAAATGTTACGATCTAAAAGTGAAGATCGTACACACTTTAAAGAATAAAAGGTCCTAGGCCTTACAAATCCTATTTTGGTGAGTGTGAGAGGATAAATAAATAGAAAGAATGCTGTAAGGTAAAAAAATATGTATTACGATTAATTTTTTTTGACAAATTTGAGTATTATTAAATATTAACAAAAAATATATGTACAATAGCACAGTAGTGAGAACAATATTGAATATTATTAAATATTAATAAAAAAATATGTACAATAGGTTTTAACGACCGGGGTGAACTATGCCCCAGGTGGGTGCATTCACCAGTCCCTACAAAAAAATATATAATAGCTCTAGGCCACAAATGTAATCTACACCCTACGGTATCTCTCTGAAGGAGTCACTATAACAAAATAAAGGAACGATAAGCCAAATGTTAACTACTAAATGATGAAAGATAAAATATAAAAAAAAGATTACTTAAAACTACAGGATGAGCACACTAATTTAAAATGGTACAAAAATAACTTATCTTTTGTTAACCCACGTGAAGAATCGTAGATCTCAGGTGCTCCGGATCTGGGGTCTGGTGTTATGCCAGAACATCCTCCAGGAAAACACAGCTCGGTATACTTCGCCTCAGAAAACTTGTACCAAAGTTAAAATTATGTGGGGTTGCCCACGTGGCTATCAAACCATAGAAAAAAATCTAGGGAACTACTACTTTTTTGTTGCCCAAAAATGAATCCTCTCCAAAACCGTCCAGATTATCTGGACGTTAATTACTTGTTGAAATATCTCCGATTTAAGAATCGATAAATTGAGAATATAAAATTATCAAATAACTTGTGAAATTATAGTCTTAAACTCCGATACCAAGATCGATTTGCCTCAATGTGGCCTTTGACTTAATTACACTGGAAACAAGTGTCTAATGAATTTTCGAAATAGAAGAGAGGAAGATTCTCTCCGTCCTGCGTTATTTATAACTTCATTTAATACAAAAAAAACTAATTCATGTGCGCACTTTACACTTAATTCAACATTTTTGGTAGGAGGTTTGATTCACGTTGTCAACCTTTAAGTTTTCTTACTGAGATCTTTATTATCGGCATTCGGACTTTGCGAAAACTGACATATGGAGTAAACATTTGTACTTTTCGAATTAATGCTGAAATCAATGCATTTTAATGTGTTTAGCACTATAAAAGAGAATCACTCATTTATTTCAATGGTTAATATGAAATTCTATTTTATGTTACCGGTTCGCCATCTATGATAGGTTAACCACAAGCTTATTAGTACCGACTTGTTTAACCCATGGTCGCTCTTGTCGATTTTATCACGAATAATGACGGATGTTTTCTCTTTTAATCACATATACCGGGTGTCCACATATACCGGGTTCCCCGTAAATTAACTCCCTGCTTACCCCAGATGTTAATGCCAAATAGGGCGTGACAGACTTATGGATTAAGGATTTAAATTCACTACGGCCATCTGTAGTGAATTTAAATCTTTAGATTTGCTAAGGCAGTATTTCTTTTTCTTTAAGGTTATTATATTAGACTTACGTTAGCTACGTCCGCGTCTTACATAAGACACTTCCTTACTGCATTTAAAACGAGCATTACAGGGGACGGTAGTCCAGTGGTTTAGTGTACTTAGCTTAGCTAGCAACGGAAGAACCTAGCGAAGTAGGTTAAAACCCTGCTCACTGCGAAATACTTTTAATTGTAAAAATTATCCACAAAAAGTGGTTTAGACCCTTACCTAAGAAAATCCTGATTTATAGCAAATTTTCTCGACTTGAGAAGCAGTTAACAAAGCACATAAAATTTTAGTGTCCAAGCGATTTTCCGATCTCCTTCCCAATTTACCCCTTTCCCAGAAAATTTGGCTATCTGATAGAGAATAACCAAATAAAATCACAAATGATGACAAAAAGTCACAACTGGTTCTAAAGAAAACAAATAGTGGAATTGTAAAGTAAACTGTGATTAAAAATGTGCGTCCACTTGGTGTTCTGTTGCATGTGCAGCCTTTCCTAACAATTGTTTTAAGGGCAGAAATAATACAGAGCAGTTTTTAGCAGACAGTGCTTCTTAATAGTAATGCCTATGTAGTGGTTTGTCAATGCTTACAGGGCTGTGTAAACTTATTATGCATTATTATTATTACTTATGTATATATTACAAGTTTTGTGTACGTTTTTATATTTTCATATTTGTAAAATGCTATATCATTTGTACCACAATAATGATATACTTAATAAATAATATCTCTATACAACACCTTCATAATTAATAGATCGAGTAAATCATCTGCCAAATGAGTTTCTATTTACCTATATATAGCACAATTTCAAAAATGTATTGGCTTACTATCTTAATGCATTACACTTAGCCAGAAAACAGCCGCATGCTAACAGGAATACCACGAATCTAATTATGGTTTATTTTAAAAAGTCGTTAACTCAAAAACTGTATAAGATATCGAGCTAATTTTTTTTGCAAAAACTCTGTTGATCTTTAGACCATATTTCACTCGCATATAGTATATAAAAAAATTGAATATTTAATATAGTTGCCCGCACGTCGAAGTTTCAAACACACAGATTTCGTTACTGTGATTTAGAATTTATTTAGAAAAAAACCGTAAGCGAGTTTGAAATTTAATTAGTACAGATAGATGCGCTCATGTCAGTAGTATATAAATAAAAAAAATTAAATCAATATCGCATGTGGTTCACTCTCTAACGAGAGGTATACGTTTAAAAACACGAATTCTTGAAATAACATTTCGCCATCTTTTTTTCTTGTGGAGAAGTTGTGCAATCGTCAACAAAAGTCCAACAAGCCATTTCTGATGCCCATTAGGACCCTCTTTCGATATCCGAGCTCAAAAATTATTTACCTTGCTGGAATGGGTTACTTGGCGATTTAGACGGCTTTCGGAGGCGTGGACCCTCTACTAAAAATTCTGAAAAAATTCTGACAAATTCCTTGTAAGAATAAACTCTTGCCCTAGGAAATTTTTTCTTAAAGCTCACGTTTTGCGGCAAATAATGTTTGGAACACCGAAAATTAATTTTTTCGAAGCTCATTAGCGGCGAAAGGTGCGTGCTGAAAAAATAAAGTTGGAACAAAAGATGTGGACAATTCAATTCTCTACGAAAGAAACCCTAGAAATTTTTTTGTGAGACTTGCTATTCTCAAGACATCGCGAAAAACTACTTATACCCCCTTTTGCAAGATGGCGGCCAAACGGGTGGGCTTTGAACCACAAAAATCTAGTTTTATTCTCACACTGACCCCCTCTACATATCTAAAAATAAATCTTATCCTGTCCAAAATGCAAGGTTCGACTAATATTATTTACAAAAAAAAAACTGTGAAGAGTATTTATAAATTAAATTTATTGACTATGTTAAGTGTCAAGTATTTGATTATATATCATCACATATTTATATTACGTTTTATATATGTCTCTTGTTTTGAAGAAAGTAATTGACAGTGTTTTTATTAACTTTGTGTAATTATTTTACATTAATTAACTAAGGTTTTATGACTTGTTCTATCCATTGTTTAAATGGCAAACGAATTAATAAATTATTATTATTATTATTATTATTATCCTATAAAATTTGCAACAATTATATAAAGAGTGTAGTAAATCGTCGAAGAGTATATATAACAATATACAGGGTGTAATTAGTTTCAAGTCATTAAAAAAACTAGTAGTAGGGAACGACAAGACAAACAAAAAAACCTTATATAACATGGGGTCTAAAGCTTATAGTTTTGGAGAATG
Organism: Stenurella melanura; assembly: GCA_963583905.1. Lineage (NCBI taxonomy): Eukaryota > Metazoa > Arthropoda > Insecta > Coleoptera > Cerambycidae > Stenurella > Stenurella melanura. The sequence goes on along the minus strand of OY757317.1, from coordinate 61,144,249 downwards.
TTTAATCACCATTAAACATATTTTTTTAAATGCATTCCTTTTCCGTAAATTATTAATTTCTTTTAATAAAGGTAAAAGTTTATTTCCTTACCTACATTTAAGTAGGTTTATTTAGATTACTATAATAGTTATGCAGGTCAGCAGCACGTGTAGAAATAACGCTAGCTTGCATTCTGCTGATTTCATTATTTTTATTTCATACATGTAATGTTTAATTGTTTTGATTGTAAATTTGTATAAATAGATTTTAATTTCCATTAATAAATCAGTCTCAACAAATCTGTTGTTTCTCATTGATGTTCCCCTGTCCAAGCCATAATCATAAGGGTGTGAGGCTGCATCCTAGGGAACATTCGAATCAAGAAATAATAATTCGGCAGTTTTTCCCACAAAACTGCTAATTGTTCATTTCACTCAACTACGGCCGCACGGCACATTAATTCCTCCAGAAGTACATTGTCGTTACGTTCGTACAGAGAAAAAAAATAAACAAAAATTTCGCAAATTTTCAATAAAATCTTTTAAGAACTGCTGAAATATTAAGGTAGGTTTAGATCGTCGCGCGTGTCTTTGCCTTATACTCTGACTCTCCCTTGTGCAATATTTTAGTTACTATGGGTGTTTCGTTATGTACACACGTCCAACCCGCCCCGCCGTTCGTTGTTTTTGTTATTTTTGAATTTCGGGTCACTGTGTATTTATAGTTAAGATTTATTTTATTGACTTTACCGCTCAAGTCGTTAAATTCTTGATTACGTACAGGCACAACTTACTTGTTCGTTCTTTTTGTATTTCGTTGTGGATTCTGGACCAAGTTTTTCCTTTATTTTTCTTTATTGACAACGTTAGTTGATAGTTTATTGTTTAGTGTTGAACGGAGTACGCATGTCCTTAATTCGACGTACCGAACTGTGTATTGATGCAGATGCAGAGATTTCGAATGATTTACTTAGGTAAGCTTTTAACCCAGGACTCTCATTTATGTTACAAACGTTAATAAATCACATTTAAATATTCTAAATTATAAACATTAATCCAATATTTTGTTCCAAATTAAAAGACACACATGTAAAGAAATGCTCTGTTTAAACTTCTCTGGCCATTATTTGCTTGCAGTTGTGCAGGAAAAGATAACGAATTATTTACCTCTTTATAATTGCCTTCGGTTGGGGCGCTCCATTAAAGGCGGTCGATGATCCAAACAAAGCAGTGGTTCTCACTTATTTTCTACATTAATATTAAAAAAATATTTAATATGTTAACCCAGGTCAGTTTTTTCAAAGTGCCCGAAGGGAAAAGTCATAAAGGTTTTTTGTTTGTCTAGTCGGTCCCCATTACCATTTTTTTTAATGACATGAAACTGATTACACCCTGTATAACAAGCTAACCATCTTGTTATATATTTTTAATATAGCTACAATTTATAAAATTATTTACCTACAGATTCCAAAAAATGATTTTGTATTATTATTGCTTGAAAATGTCCCGCATCTTGCTTCCATCAGGTCGGTCACCTTAGCCATGGAACATATTAAAATATTATCAAATTTCTTAACTTAACCTAAGCGTGAAAGGAGAAAAGAAGAAAGAATATAATGGTAATCAATGCAATTATCTTATGGTAAAGAGATGAGATTGCCTCAAATTACAAAATTCTGGTGCAACAATTAATTTATTTCTAGTAATAAACACCTATTCCAGTATAATAGTATAATCTATTTAAACACAAAACATTCTATTAGCTAACATTCATGTATTTTACCCTCCGATTTAATTCATAAACTAATAAATTATATAAATATTTCAGAATTCTTGAATGTATCCGGTATATTGTGGTATACAAACTTAAATTCTGTGTCTAATAATTTTATCAGTAAATCTTTTAAAGAGAGGGTACTTAATTGTCATCAAACTACTGCCTAAAATCGTAAATTTTCATTTGGTCACAACTGGCCGTTTTAAGAATTATGCTTTTGCATTCAAATTTAAAGAATTATAGCGGCTTAGGAGGTATCGCTAGGGAAACAAATATGTCTTTTATTCATATTTATTTATCACCCAACATAGAATAATTGTACGTTGACATAAATCGTAATTTTATTTGTCAATTCTTAGCGTTTATTACTAGATGTATACTTATCAAGAGAAAGTATTTCTCAATTATGGAGAAACAAGAAGAAATGCTCATTCTGCCCTTCCAACAAGCATCTTTTATAAGAAGAAATAAAGAGTTCAGACAACTAAAATACAAAATGAAGCTAATTTTCTTAACTAAAAACTGCTGCCTAAGGAATCACAACTTCCACAGGAGGTTTAACTTCTTTGTGTCATTTTATTAAGCCGAACCGGTCGTGATTCGCTCAACCCTACATTCACCAGGACGCTGCGTGCCGTGGTTGTCTGGTTGGCTTCGAATCGCAGTCCAGGGAGGCAACTGTTGTACTTTAAACTTTAATATTTGTTTGAGGATGACGGACACTCGATCAGCGAGGTTAAGAGCCCTTTTATGCAGGCGTTTTGTACCGCCCGTGTCGCGACCGCAAATAGCAAACGGCAGTGCATACAATGGTCCACTTGTTATATGTGATTTACAAAACGCGACCGCAATTGCCGTCACGTTACCAACGGCACAAAACGCCTGCATAAAAGGGGTCTAAGCAACGCCGGTCGTATATACGTAATCTGCAGTTTTTAAGAATAATAGGGCCAATGAAAACGAGAATAAAGTGCAGACGTAGTTATCCTAGTACGTCTGCAATTTACTACAATTTTTAAACACTTTCAAGACGGGCAAGGAAAATTTTCGGCGTTTCTGCACTGAATATGATCAATCGTGAATAGTGGTTTTAAACTTCAAAAAACTATCAATTAATTGCAAAAGCTTGAGGCTTTTCTGTGCACATTCTACGCCCCCACTTTACCAATAAACAGTGAGACATAGAATATAAGTCTGTGATGATTATGTTCGAATATTACCGAATAATTTTGGCTATACCTTATGCGTCTACAGATTACGTATATGCACGTCTGCCGGGTCCGGCGCTTCGATGGGTGACCAAGTATCTCATCGGAATAGTCCACAAACTGAGCCATTGTGAAGGTCTAACTAGGCAGAGATACCAATACTTGACGAGGAAAAGCCAAAGGCTTTACACACCAAGGGGTCCTTAACAAGGCTTTCAAGTCTGGTAAACAGGACAAAGTTGGATCAGAAGCTCTAAAGGAACAGGGGCGTCACAATGGATCTACAGAGGTCGCTGTGGTCAAGGGCCTTCTAGTAATTTTTATGCTATCAAGTATCCACACCCTGAATAGTTTCCTCCAATGTACTCACTGAAACATTTGCTACCTTTCACTCGCAAGCATTGGTGATTACATCCATGCTAATTTAGACATATTTGTTATTCAGTTTAGAATAATATTTTTGTTTAATGCTGTCAAATCCTTGTCATGAATATATTTTTCTTAGTGTACTTTCCGATGGTACCTGAACATTGTTATACTGTCCGCTAATACACTTCTGCAAAATTTGTCTAAATAGTGGATTGTCTTGTTTCATGCCAACGCAGCCATCATATCATCTACGAAATCTAAGTTAAAAATTCTTTGTCTGTTACTATCAGTTGTACCACCACACTCCTTCTTTGCCTGTCTGAGGAAATGTGTATCTTAATGTTTGCTTGTACAATCTAGTTCTGTACTGTCAAATTGTAACTCCAGAAAATCACTAATCAACAAATTTTCTTTGTTCTCTGAAGGAATTTATAAGGTTTTAAATGTTAATATCCATTGTCTTTACTTCCGCGTCCTACGTACTTCCGTATTATTCGCATGTGCGTATTACTTCCACGTCAACAAAGTGAAATTGAAATAGGTTTTTATTGTCACGAAACGTCGAGATTTTAGCGAAAAAAAATTTCTGTCTGTCGGTCAGTAACTTCTTGTGCGCATGATATCTCTGGAATTGTTTAAGATATTGACTTGAAATTTTATACACGTGTATACTATAACAAGTTCTGGATCTGGATTGGTTTTTTAACTTATTTGGTGAAGGGTGGGGTGCTAAATAGGGAGAGAAAGAGGGGAAATAAGGGAAGCGAGCTGGTGAAAGTACAAGAATTTGGGATTTGACGTATACATTAGAAGCCATGGCCTCGGATTTTTATATGACATTTTTCAACCCCTCCACTGCCCCATCCCCACACCATTATTAAAGGAGTTGATAAAATAAAATTGCAATTTTCACTTGAAATTTGGTACATGTATGTATTACAACGACATCTGCAATAGGGTGGAACGAAAAATTTTTTTTTCTTTAAACTATTTTGACATAGGCGTTAAAATTTGCCTTTAGATAAGTAAGAACTATTCCCAGAAGCTGATCGACCTATCTTAGCATCTTCAGATTCCTCACGGGACCTAAACTTTAGAAATTTTCATGATTTTCAGGTTTTTATTACCTTCATTGATTTATTTTTCATAAACGAATTTCTATTTGACATAGTGCTTAAAATTATTATTAAGGTATGGTGAAAGACCCATCCAAGCCAAATTACTTTATTTTAATCTTTTCCGGTTCCTCATTATCTTTGAAAATCGCGGTGTTTATGAGAATTATCCAGCAAACAGCGCGCTCGAATACAATCATGATTTAGGCGACAAGCGTCTATGAAGGCGAAGGGGGTGGGACATTGACAAGTTTTTAACGGCTTTCATTTGTTTCATTACTTCTACTGTTTTTAGTTGTGTGTCGAGTGTCCGTCAGGTGTTGCAATATTTAAGTTATTATGGCAACTAGAATTGCAGCTCGTTGCGAGATATTTGGCCAACCTACATTATTAAATAACCGTGTGTTACCTACTTTTCGGGATATTATTATACACCATTTATTTGTTCAGAATGATCTAAAATATAAATGTGCCAGGAAACATTCAGGTGTTTCTGAGATACTTAAAAACGTTGTACCGAGAATTGAAGAAATTTGGAAAAGTGCATTGATTCCCACCGTCTCTCACAATCGCATTTGGGATAAAGTAAAAAAATTTCATGAACGTTATAAACAAATTCAAAAGAATTTAAAATCAAGGAAAAATAGTACGATCATGCAATGAATGGGGCGTAAACTTTCATTACGTAATTTACCAAAATACGAAGATATTCTGATGGGTAAAGCCTTAATATCCTATTGGCCGTAGTAAGCCATCGTACATGAGAGAGTTTTCCTGGGTGTCTTGATGCAAGAGAAGCAGACATGCTACCTGATTCAATTGATTGAACTATTTCCAAAAGATATCTTTGATTTGTGCTTAGATCATAGTCTTTCTTCTCGATTTTTGGAAGGTTACTTTTTATTTTATCAAACTTTACACAAGAAAGAGTTTCACAGTCTTCTAGTTTTTGTCCAATGTCACCTTTGAGCCCGCTTGGACCTGAAGTTCCGCCATCTAGTTCTTTTATTAAATGCCGCAATGGAAGTTCATTAAAATGAAATAAACAAATTAGCCATTGTATGGGACGATTAAACTCCTTTTCTAACAGACGAATTTTTTATTCCCGTATTTACAACAGTTCCGTCCTGCCCAACTGCAATCAAATCGGACATGTCAAACTTTTCTTTCCGAAAATGTACTAAGGACCGTTTAATGTGCAAAGCGCTACCTCTCTCAGGGGTTACGTGACCCAAGTATTCCGAACCAGGTTCACTTATAACAGAAATATGTTCTTCCAGAATGCGTTCTCGTTTATTTGCGTTTCTATCATGTGTGTGGTCTTTTCGACCATTAAAAAACAATCCTTTTATCGGCGTTTTAGCTTCGACACTCGTACAGGCTCCACGCTGAGATGTTCTCTCTCTCCTGATTTTCATTCTATCTATTGTCATTGCAGAGTTGCTTTTGGACTCCATGCCAATACCCTCCAAAACTGCATTCGCAATTATAGCCGCTGCACGATCTGACACGCCAGTTCCATCACAAGCAAGTGCAACAGGCGGCAATTTAAGTCTCATTTGGGTCGGAACTTCATTTTCTGGATTATCATTACCTAAAAGAAACCCATTGAATTAACTGTAAGTAAGTAAAAAACTTAAGCAAAGCAAACTTACTAGGCAAGATAGGTGAAAGCTCAAACTCATCTTCCCTTTCTTCATTAACTTCAACATTTTCATCTTCGCTATTAGAAGAGCTGAAGGGCAGATGTACTTCTTCATTAACGGCGGAACGACTACAAGATGGCACGGCTCGGAATTTAAGTACCCTGGACGCTATCAATGCTTTTCTTTCTTCTCTAATTTTTATTTTCTTGGTAGCTGTTACATCTACTGCTCCTATAGCCACTTCTCTGATCGGTAAGAAATTCTTGCTCTCTCAAGGGCACTTTTTTAGATTTCTCGCATTTACATTTTTTAAAATCGCACTTGCAAAATGCTACGTCAAATAATTTAGACGCTTCTAAAAGTTATTATTTTGACTTGCATGATCGCACTATTTTTCCCTGATTTTAAATTCTTTTGAATTTGTTTATAACGTTCATGAAATGTTTTTACTTTATCCCAAATGCGATTGTGAGAGACGGTGGGAATCGATGCACTTTGCCAAATTTCTTCAATTCTCGGTACAACGTTTTTAAGTATCTCAGAAACACCTGGATGTTTCCCGGCACATTTATATTTTAGATCATTCTGAACAAATAAATAGTGTGAAATAATATCCCGAAAAGTAGGTAACACACGGTTATTTAATAATGTAGGTTGGCCAAATATCTCGCAACGAACTGCAATTCTAGTTGCCATAATAACTTAAATATTGCAACACCTGACGGACAGTCGACACACAACTAAAAACAGTAGAAGTAATGAAACAAATGAAAGCCGTTTAAAACTTGTCAATGTCCCACCCCCTTCGCCTTTATAGACGCTTGTCGCCTAGATCATGATTGTATTCGAGCGCGCTGTTTGCTGGATAATTCTCATAAACACCGCGATTTTCAAAGATAATGAGGAACCGGAAAAGATTAAAATAAAGTAATTTGGCTTGGATGGGTCTTTCACCATACCTTAATAATAATTTTAAGCACTATGTCAAATAGAAATTCGTTTATGAAAAATAAATCAATGAAGGTAATAAAAACCTGAAAATCATGAAAATTTCTAAAGTTTAGGTCCCGTAAGGAATCTGAAGATGCTAAGATAGGTCGATCAGCTTCTGGGAATAGTTCTTACTTATCTAAAGGCAAATTTTAACGCCTATGTCAAAATAGTTTAAAGAAAAAAAAATTTTTCGTTCCACCCTAATCTGCAATTAGATTATATTTGGAGATGATTCCGTTGAAGAGTTGGGGTTAAATAGGGGTAAACATGAAAAAATCAGTAAAACAAGCTGGTAAGTACAAGAACTTGGAATTTGGTGTATATACTAGAAGCCTAGGCCTCAGATTTTTTATAACGTTTTTCAACCCCTCAACTACCCCCACCCCATTATTAAGGGGGTTGATAAAATATAATTGAGATATTCACTTGAAATTTGGTACACCTATGTGTTATAACGAGGTCTGGAAGTAGATTATATTTTGAGATGATTCCATTGAAGGGGTGGGGGGTAAGTAGAGGTAAATAGAACAAACAGAGCAACGCAAGCTGGTAAAAGTACAGATACTTGAGATCTGGTGTATACTAGAAGCCAAAGCCTCAGATTTATTTAGATTATTTTTCAATTATAGGAGTTATATTAATATTAATTTATTTCCACATACTAGAGTGCAAATATTGTCATGAAGTTTTCCTTTAAAGAGACTTGGAAGGAAAATCTGGATGTGGAAGGAGTGATTCCTTAGGCAGCAGTTTTTATAGTGTATTAATTTCCAACATTCAATGTAAATAATCACAATAAATGCAGCCAAGCAATTCGCCTGTCGATTTCTACTGGACACTCTATTGAGACTTTCTATGCTAAATAGAACTAAACTGATTTTTTTTCGGTGTCGCTAAATACCTAGGAGTAATTCTGGATCAAAAACTTACCTGAAACTCACATTTAGAAAGAACACTTAATAACATATTTAAAAAGATCTGGGGTCTCAAACCGACAACGATCTATTGGCCTTTTCGGTTGTGAGTCCCGTAGTGATGTATGCGTCATGTGAATGGTAGCCAAAAGCGGAAGATAAGTCAACACAAGGTGCAAAAATGGAAACATTTAGGAATTACAGGGGCAATGTTTCATCCCACATCAGTTATGGAAGCAATTTTATACAAACATCTTCCACATCTGTATCTGAAGATGGAGACAGCAGCACTTGGTGTCCTAGGGCTAAACCAGGCGGGCCAACCTGGTTGGTCACATAAGTATTTTGGACTCCTTGACCCACTGACTCAACGCCAACTAAGCATTACTTCGATTGTCCCGTTAATGAGATGATTGAGAGCCGTCAACCGAGCAAGGTCGAAGCCCTGCGGTTGAAGAAAGAGCCACTCGTCTGGAATCGAAGATTGCTGAAGGGGTGGGTGTTGACGTAGCAAGACATAATTGTAGGCTATTCACAGCCCTGAGTAGGAGCCCAACCATTTTCCAGAGATCTATATGCTGAGGAATGCATAAACAAATGCATATTTTCAGATAGCCAGGCAGCGTTGAAGGCTCTCAGGTCTTATAATTTTGAACCTGAAATATGTTGGGGACGCACACAAGCTCTGCAGCAACTGGCAAAAACAATAAGATGAGTAGTATGAGTAGAAAAAGTACGCAGGAATAGAAGGTAACGAATTAGCTGACACCCTTGCAAGGGAAGATACTGAAGCTCCATTTTCTGGACCCGAGCCGGCTTGCGGTTTATCTAGGAGAGAAAATGAAAAAGATCATAGATTGGGAAAAGGAACAGAGAAGATCCTACTGGAGGAATATCTAGAATACAAGCGAGAATGTTCATAACTTATTTGACAAAGAATGCCTTAGGGATACTAGAACTGGTAAAGGCTAATGACAGGCCTTCTAATAGGTCATTGTCTAAGAATATGGTCAAAGCAGAAAACGATAAATGCAGATACAGTGATACTTCAACAGAGACCATGGACTATATACTTCGCGAATGAAAGATGTTAATCCACATTAGAGTAAAGTACGCCAAGAATGCAGAATTAACGCCTATAGACGTATGAACATTAATTTCCATAAAAACCACAACTCATAAAGGAGTTTGTAGACCAATAAGTAAACAACTACGTACTTGCCGATTGGAAGTATTCGCCTTTTTAAGCAGCATTCCATCCAATTACCTATTAAAAACCTTTAATTTTTTGTTTCGATTATTATAAAGACTTGCTTCATAGTGCAAAGGAATATTTGATCATTTCATTATATTTATATTGTTTGGGGGTCGTTTCACATACTATTATTAGTACACAAAAGTCGTCTCTATAATTTATCGCTGCTTTCAAATAGCCGTTTATGAACAACAATCAAAAAATAAAAACATCAAAATTGTCTCATTGATCATTTTCTTTGACACTCTTTTTGTAACATTATAGAAAACTTTTCAGACACATCAACTTTATAAAGTTGAATATTTATAAATTAGGAAACGGGATAGACAGTGTTACCTTAGCGCGTTTGAAGTAATACGGAAATAATTTTAAATTTTCGTTTTATAGATGTGACCCATAAGTAATATTTACTTTCTTATATGGTATAAACACACGTTGTGTTTAACGCATCTTTAAATTTTATTACTTTACCTTCCTAAATATCCAACTTTTAAAAGAATAATATCGCATCTGCAAACTTTCTTCGAATTATCTTTACATAAGCTGTAGCAAATGCTATTTGCATATTGATAACTATTATTATATTAATTTTCCTGTTTCCGTTATTGTAACTATTTGATTTAATGAAATGAATATATTACAACCAAACATTTTTTCATCGTAGAGAAAAAGATCTAAAGTTTGTACTGAAATCTGTTCCATAAAACTGAACCCAAATATCAAATAAAAATAATAATACACCACAGAAATACAACCCTTTTTAATACTGAAAGCCTGACCTGTGCGGGAGGAGGATACACATTTTAAAGAAATTGGAGCATTTGTAGATATAAACACTTGTCTAACCGTGAAGTTTATCATATATTTCTTGGGGAGAGACATTTTTCTGTAAATACACAATAGAATCGTGAAGATGTATTAATTAATTTAATTAGTTATCTCAGAATTTGTCCAAGGAAGACTAATTAATAATTCCTTTCTAACTTAATCCTCCGTTAGGCCTCTTTAGTCAGAGAGCTGCCTATATGTTTTCGTGACAGGTAATTTGACTGTCTGCTGACCATAAAATATCATTATAGGTAGTGCCCCAAGTCGCCTAATCCGGGTTTTCGAATTTCTACGTGGCAACTTCCCTGGTAGTGGGGGCTTTGAAGTACAGTCGGTTTGTGACAGGTCCGGTAACTGTCTGCCGTTTTGATATATCGTTAGATATGATCCTGGACATACCTCCTGCCAAGTTTGACCCTCACAAGTGGTTGCAATCCAGAGATGTGCCCGAAAAACCATCATTTTGGAATTTTGCCGGATACGACTGTTACATGAATGAGGTGACAGATCCGGTAACTGCTCAAAGCCTTGTTAGCTGTCTTGGAGCTCACGAGAGGGATGGAAAAATACCTTTGGCAGACACGCAAGTGGTTTGGGGTAAGTGTGGCAGCACTTTGAAAAGACCGAAATTTCACAAGTTTCTGCAATTTTTGTTAAATATTGAAAAACATGCAATAAAAATATCTGCTGTTTTTTTTCCATATACCTAGATATATTACAAACAAGAAAACCAAACAACAGAAATTTTAATTCGTGTAAAATTTGTTTATGCTAACAAAACATTTTTGGCGCCAGATTTGAATTCTTCCGTATCTATGGATAACTCAATAATACGATATACCGGATGCCACAAGTAAGTGGCTCACCCTTATAATTCCTTTATTTTTTAACTTATTCATTTAAAATTTGGGGTGCATGAACTATCTGTAAAAATGGATTTTTGGACATGAAAAATGGTATGAAATCATTTATGGTTTACCCGGAAATGACCGCAACTTTCGAATTTTAAATGGAACATCCTGTATATTTTTACATATTTGGATTCAAGGCAACATTCTGAGTATACCATGAGAATTTCGCGAATTTTTGAGTCGATGTTCAGTTTTTATAAGCATTTTAAGATATTCGTCTAGAGTGCTTTGGAATACCAAAATTTGTTCTACGGCATGTAAAGTCCAAGGGAAAAATATAACTTTTCATTTAATTTCATTAATAACCATTTACGAAGCCTCCAAGTTGAACATATCACTTTTTTATCTAAAACTTTTCTTTTTCAAATGGGAAGGTGGTGGCTCATTGAGGTAATTTAATACCACTTCCGGTTCCGCAGGAAATAACCCTAATTTCTGATTTTCAAATGGAACACCCTGTATATTATTACATTTTTAGATTCAGAATGAATTTTTGAACATGTGTGGTGATTTTCATAAATTTATGACAAGTTGTTATTTTTTATAGCAATTATAAATTTTAATCTAGACTGCTATGAAATAAAAAAATAAGTCTTTGTCATTTTAGATTGTACAGAAAAAAATATGTATACATAGTTACTATTATTAACCATTTTGTAGGCATTTTAATGCAAGTAATTTAGTTTTTTTGAAATAACTCTTTTTTTCAAATGGGACGGACGGTGGTGGCTCCTTATATCCATTAAATTTCCGTTTACTACGAATCCATTGATATCACACATTTTAAAGTAAAAAAAAAGTATGTTCTTTATTATTTAAAATTCTAAATCAACATTTTTAAATAACAACACGTTGTAAGAAAACTGAACCAAAATTAAAATATTTACAATTAACAAAAATTACAGGTATTGTTCAAAGTGGCCTCCCCCACGAGCTATACACTCTCTTGCTCGATGTTCTATCTCTCAAATGACGTTTTCCAATATTTCAGGTGTTATAGTATTGAATGCAGCTCTTATTCTATTTTCTAGATTTTCCAATGTCAATACTGGTATCCCGTACACTTTATCCTTGAGATATCCCCATAAATAAAAATCCAAACAGGTTAAGTCAGGAGACCTGGCAGGCCACCGTACTGGACCATGAGTTGCTATCACTTGTTCACCATACGTCTCAGTGAGATGATTTAAAACAATTCTGCTATTGTGCGGAGGAGCACCATCTTGTTGAAAGTATAAGTCCTAAATTGAGCTAATGGTAGCTCTGCAACTTCATCCCATATCTCATTTTGTAGAAACTCGAGGTATCTTTCACCCGATAATGTTACTTGAAACAAAATAGGTCCTACTATGCGGTGTTTATAAATTCCAGCCCATACGCTTATGCCAAACCGTTCTTGAAAATTATTGGTTCTGACTAAATGTTGATTTTCTTGAGACCAGTATCTAGTGTTGTGTCGATTAAACATTCCATTATTTGTGAATCTAGATTCATCTGAGAATAACGCATTTTCTAAAAATCTGTTATCTTCACATTTATTAAGTAACCACTCACAGTATTGTAACCTTCGATCATTATCAGCTTCATAAAGATGCTGGTGTAAGTTGTATTTAAAAGAATGATAGTTGTGTTTTTTTAATAGGCGTCTTACAGTTTCCTTATTTGAACCCAATTCCTCTGCGATTTGTCTCGTAGAAGCTTGATCATAGTTTGCTATGGCTAGCACATTTCCATTTCCTCACTTACTACGAACGTTGGGTGGTGTTGGTTCTCACCGCATTTTTCTTTCCAAGTTCCTAAAGTAATGTCGGGAGGAACATATTCAAACAAATCTTTCATTATAAATTTCGTGTGCACGCTTTCCATTTTTACGATATTCCTCGTAAACAAGAAGCATGTCAACTTTTTCATTATTTGTATACACCATTATTGCAATACTTAACTAAAAGTGTCAATTAGGGAACTGTCATTTCATTTATTTTGTTTCTCTTTTAAAATGTTAATAGTTTAACCTGCCTAGCCGTAGGGGACTATGTTGGATGCTAGTGTTAAAATGAGAATGGCAAATGAGAATTTTTACTTGTTAGCATAACCAGAAGTCAGGTTATCGAAAAAATACAGAGATTTCATTAATATTTTTATATATAGTTTTTCCTTTAGTTCTCATAGATAGTTTTTCTTTCCGCTGTTTGCAAAATCCTATAAAGAATATGTTTCATTACTATAAGCAGACAAATAATAAATAGTTCACTTTTAAACAAGCATTAACAAACTTTGAATCTTGTTGACCAAATTTTGAAAAACAGTTTGAGGGGTAGTTTGATGCAGGGGTTGGGTTTGAAAGGTTGATGGCCAATATGTTAAAAATATTTCAAAAGACTGGCGCTTTTCATACACATTAGCCACCAAATACGCAAAAATAGTTAGCGCATAGTTAAAGCATTTCTCTATTTAGGGGTGGGCATGGTTGCAAATAAATGGGTTTGATGTTTTATCAACCAAACCGATTTGTTGTCATCTTCCCCAATATGTGTGCAATATTCTTTGGATTTTGATGTTGTACATAAGTATGTGCTCTTAAAATTCTGTTTCTTAGATTTTTCCATTTTTAACATTATCTAATTATTTTATGAAGAACTAGATATTTGTTATATGACATTATGTATAATGATAAACAATAGTTTGTTCATCAAAATGAACAATAAAAAAGTATATTTTGTAAACGAATCAGGATATGAATGGTTTGATCATAAAGATTTAGAGTAATACTTACTATCTAAAAATTATAAAAATAAAATACCTACAATATTCTTAATTTTGTTTTTTGGAGAATGGTTCAGAAATCCCTACCTGATGAAAATAAATCCAGATGACCAATCAATATGCCACAAAACTCTATAAATGTGTTCGATATTGAAATACTTTTATTTAGCAATATTCCAATATAATGATCATATTTGGTATTTAAATATTCCAGATGCAAATCAATATTAAAAAAATGTATGTATAAAATTTGTGCAAATACATTTAAAGATATATTTCTTACTGAAAATAAATGTATATTATTAAATGGTTTTATGTAGGAATTGTGCAAAGCAACCATGGAAATCAGATGAAAGATCTGTACTAGAATTATTAACACATTTGTGAAAATAAAGGAGTTAAGGATTTTATGAAAATTTAAAAAAACTGAATATTGCCTAACGTACCAAGTAAGATTAATACTTTAAACTCATTTCTGACTCGACAACGAAATAGTAATATTTCAAAATATTCTAAATCTCGAAACGTGTAACAGTTCGTGACTAAACAATAACATACACTGTCGCTTAATATGCGGCACGAGATAAGTGATGTATATGTTTTGTTTCAAGGTTACGGTAATTGTGATCATCCCTCCAGTTCTTGATGGGATGTGAATAAATGCTTCTTCTCAGCATCTCCCACATATATTTAATGAAGATTTTAAATTTACTTTCACCAAACTCATCGTGGGGAATAATATAAATAACTGCGAAGACGATATCCAGACATTGACTTCGCAGACATCGAAGTCTACTAGATTTTTTAAAATTATAGTTAGTGCAAGTGTGACTAAACATGCGCCGATTACATTTAGTGGTAAGTGCTGTGTGAGATCGATGTCCTCGCCCGGAAATATTTAGTGAATAGTGATACAATTTTGGATTATTTTTCGGAACAAGTTTGTAACGTCTAACAATATAAATTTATATATAAAAGAAACTACGAAAATGCTTTAAAATGAATTTTCAGAGATTAAAACATGAATTGTTCTCTAGATAGCAATTTGAAAATTTTCTCTTCAACAATTATTTTTTACGCTTAGTAATTGGTGGCTGACGGGAAGTTTAATTTAAATTTTGAAAATTTTAGCCATAAAACAATTTAAATGTCATGGGCTATATTTTTTGTAGGCTATTAATTGACAACAAACCTGGTTGAACAGTCCTAGATTGTTACATGACTTTTTACGTTAATTGTATATATGCAACATTTCATTATTAAATATTTAAAATTTAATCCTAATTTCAATTTTAAGTAATATCCAAAAGCAGGAAAAACAATAAGTTACTATGATAATAAAAGAAAAGTATTTGGGAATCATTTGGAATATTGCAATAAAATAAAATATTTTTTTCAAAATTTGTAAATCTTGAGATACTTATTAAATCATAAGATCTTTTGCATTTCTGATTCGGAAAATTTCAATTTCTGATTTCCCCATGTAATCTCAATATCTCTAAACGAAGTTAAGTGATTTATTTAATTTTATTATGTTATAATGCTATGAATTCTATAATATAATTATTGAATAAATCTGTAGTTATTTTAATGAATTTCCAATATGTATTTTTAAGCCTTGTTTTATTCTGTCTGTCTAAATAGAGCAATCGGTATGGAAATATGAGCCTAATATTGTTTAAAATAATTTTGTTCCAGTTTGATTTTCAATTAAGCAATTTTTAAAATTAATTTTGGCCGGTTTCCAACAAGAAATGTTCGATAACTTTTTTCGTTTATATAAGTTTATATTTTCAATTAATTTTTTAAAATTGATAAATCGCCAATTTCTGTTTTTTTAGCACTCTTTTTTTACAATATATAATTTCTTGAATTATTTTTATACGTTGCATGTGAACTTTCAAAAAACGAAATTGAGGATTTTTTTATTTTATACCTCAGAGTAACTTTTCTTCGATAGATTTTGAAAAATTTATGACGAATAATAGTTTTCAGCGTGTACGTAATTGAGTGCCGAAACATTTTGAGTCAAAACATACAAAGTTGAACCTGGTTCTAATTATTGTATTTCTAAACTGTCAAAACTCAACTTTTTAAAATGGAGCATCCTGTATGATGTGACTTAAAATGTTTCGGCAATCAATTGCTTACACGCTGAAATCCATATAATAGCTTTTCTTAGTCATGAATTTTTCAAAAACTATCGAAGAAAACTGGCCAATATGAGGTATAAAATAAAGAATCCTCGATTCCATTTTTTTTAAGTTCACATGCAAGGTCTAAAGATATTTAAAAAAAAATGTTACACTCTTAGAGCATCAAAAAAAAGATGAATTGGCGACTTTTCATTTTTTAAATATTAATAACATTGAAAATATGAACTTTGCGAAAAAAAAAGCTATTGTACATTTCTTGTTGAAAATCGATAAAAAATATTTTTAAAATTTGTTTCATTAAAAAATATATAATAAGTATTTGCTTTTGTTATAATAAAAGATATTTTAAACACTATCAGATTAGGTTATCGTTTGAAAACATCATAATCGGTGGTGTGTCCTAAACTAATTGCAGCAAAAAGACTGCGTATAAATGACAATTTTTCTCGTTTTTCGTTTTTGAATACGCATATTCTAAAAGTATAAAAAATTTTCAATTGTTTATATAAAAATAATTTTTTAGCTGAAAATTGTAAAAATATAAAACATTATAACAATATAAGCACCGTAGGCTTATTTATGTAGCTCAAATTGTAGACATATTCGGGAATTTGTAATTCTTATTCCCAGAAGCAGTTAAAACTAAAAGGAATTAATTTTGTTACCACACAGTATACCCTGGAAATATATATCCATATAGAACATTATTTTTTTCCAGAATCATCCCCCATAGTACATAATTTAAATAAAAACATATTGTCAGCTTGCTATTTATTTTATAAATTTCGCGTCAAAAGTTGCTTGTTAAGTTTTCACAGAAACAAAGAGTATAATGTTGTATTTGCTGGATACGTTTCTAAAAGCATGAATATCCCCAGTAAAGAAGAAAAATTATAGTGTTAATGATTTTATTTTGATATATCTGCTAGCCATGTTTCTTGAAAACACGACAACTTCAGAAGTAAAAGTTCTATTATATTTAAATCTAGACAGTAAGATAATGTTGGGAAGTATTCTATTATTTTCAAAGACAATCGATCAATGAATATAAAAGTTAAGAAACGTTTACAAGAGAAAATATACATAAAAGTGTCGCAACTTTGGATAATAGCCTAAAAACATAGTATCGCTGTATAGGAGATTGACGCGCATTTCGCCAGTCAAGCTGGAATCATCAGAAAATTATTAAAATTACAAGTATATCAATTATACCTAAAAATTTACTCACTTTCAAAGAATTGTTAATAGTGACACATAATGTTCAACAATTGTATAAGAACACAGACCCACAAAAAACACGTGGTGTGTAGCTGGGACCCGACATAGTATCCTTCGACTTGCTGAACACGAATCCGATATCTGCTTAGCTTCATCACCCACCAATTTTTTTGTAAACCGCGAGAATAACCTAAAGAATCAAGTTTCTTAGGATATTTTCGCTATTTACAAAACATTGGAGGGTGATGGAGCTAAGCGGACAGCAGATTCGTGTTCAGCACGTCGAAATACATAGGGATTACTATGTCGGGTCCCGGCTACAGATCACTTTTTATGTGGGCCTGTGTACCTAATCAATGTCCCGCCGAAGAGCTTCTTCCTTAATTCAATTTAAATTTTAGAATTTACACTAAACAAGCTAACCATTATACTCTTCGCCGATTTACTGCACTTTTTATATATTTATTGCACATTCTATAGGATACCCTTCGCAGTTTTTTTTTATGAATAATGTTAGTTTTAAACATTTTTAGTTTAGTTACAAAAATTTTTTTTTATTAAGAGCAATTCAAACTATTTCATTTATTAACCGATGTTGTTCAAAAACAACAGGGTTCTTCCTCTAGCTATCACTAACTTACTGTCCAATTTTCAATACAATCGGACTTTTCGTTCTTAAGGTATCGTGCTTACAAGAAACGTGATGAACGGACAGACAGACGGACATGCAGAAGGACAGACGGACGCACGGACACTTTGAAAGTTGTTCAGAAGTCGATCACCAACACAGTGAAATGAATTTTTTTTGTCTACGAGCAATATTACCGGTTTTAGAAATAAGCCAATCCAATGCAATATACTCTTCGTTTTGTATTTGTGAAGGGTATAACATTATGACTACTTCGTTGAGACTCAAGCACGCTTGACTCGTACCCTGGAGTCCCAGGTTCGATTCCCAGCCATGGCACTGAGATTCTTCAAAAGAAGAAACGAATCCCAGTATACTCGAATATTGGGTGTGTAGTCCTCGTATTTAAACGTGTATTTCTTCCCCCATAAGACTCTTATAGAGTCTATCGGGATAAATCGGGTCGTATTACCTGTGGTGTTATTACAATAGTTATTTAGTAAGCAAATCTCGTTAACTCTTTAAATAATTTAAATTTTGTGTTGTTTCGACATACCAGTTAATATTTGATCCATCACACAGTTTATCTCTTACAGTTAATTAAGTAATTAGAAATTCAGTACTACATGTGATAAACGCTACACCTACTTTCTTTTCTATTATCGCAACAGTTGCTCGTTACTTGCTTTATTAGATGTAAAACATTTTAAACCACCAACAAAAACAAATACAAGTAATATTAATAAAAAATTGAAAAATGTGTTTATCTGGAAATTATTTTTATTAAAATAATTGAAATATTTTGTTCCCTGAAATATTAATTTTGAATCTTCACTCTCAGTAATCATAGATTTCAAGAACAAACGTAGAATATTATATTATGTTTTGATTATTTGGTTTCTATACATATCACTATGTCGAGTAGTGAATGTATTATATGAGGATTACTTGAAAATTCACGTCAAGTACAATAACCAAATAAATGAAAACCAGACAAATTAAGTATTAGTAAGTACTATATTAGTCCACTTTCTCTGGGTTTTGCCCCAAAAACAATCCGCTAAGCAAGCAAACCTTGTTCACGCAAGTGGTGTTTTACATACCGAATAGAATTTCAAAAAGTTTGCAATGAGAGAGCTGCGGCTTTGACCTAAGAATCCCTAATAATGGGGTAATTTATGTACCCAACGTATAATTTTAATTATTTCTCAGTTAGCATAAAGAATATCGATTTTATGTAAGTATAGCACAATTTGAAAGCTGAGAAAATTTTACGGAAACGGCATTCTATGAAATTTTCGTAAGTGCCACTAATTTCAAATAAATAATTAAAAGATACTGTTAGTTCATCGCAGGGTAATGATAACATATTATAAAAAATAAAATATCTTTAATAATCATCTAATTAAAACAAAATAGGGAAAGGTTTCAGTTTTAGTCGATATATTTATACTTAACAGTTACATTTGGTTTACGTTATTGAAATTATAAAGTGAAAAACTCATTTAGAAATCGGCGACTTCTTCAATCTATTGAGTAAAATGTTACGAAACGAAATCTTCCTAGGATTCACTAAATTTACACATTTATTTAAGAAATAACAGAGTAAACATTTTTTACCTCTAACGGCATGAAATGAGACGGTGCCGGTGCTAAAAAAATTTCACAATTTCACAATATCTCGGTAATTATAGATTTAATATGCTGTAAAATATTCCAAAATTAACGTAGGAAAAAATAAAAATTGCAAATTAAAGGTTAAAGTGTAGACTTTTCGATGGTACTATTTTACTGAAGATTAGAAATCTTTAATTTCATCAGAAAATATTTCGGTACACGAGATTCGGGAAGCGGTTATTATCTTTTATATAGTTCGCCTGACTCGTATGAATTACTTAAAGCCTCATAATTCTAGAAAAATTAATTTGCATATACAAACTTTCCATATATAATAGGCTTTATACCTAATTCTTTCGACATTAAAGAAACTGGTTTTGAACAAGAGCAAAATTGTTGGAGCGTGCGTTTCTCGTTTTCCTGATAAAATCATGCTGTTCACTCTGTTCAAAAATCAGGTAATGCGTATATTTTAAATAGTTACACATGTGCATCATATGGTTTAGAATCAGTTGAATATAAGCTCCTTGCATTCTTGTGTGATGAAGGTTATAAGTAGGTACTATTATTTTAACAAGAATTATTGTCAATCTTTACAAAATATTTTTGCACCGCTATTGAAAAAACTACTTTATTCGCTATTTTCTGTGCATAAAACATAGGCTTACAGCAATAGTGAAAAAAAGAAAAAAGTATGAAACGAAGTGCATTTATTTCATTCTGGCGCATAGACGAATCATAAGACAACATTAAAAATAACTGATTGTCTCATTATCTTCACTTTGAAAATGTCAAACTTTAGACATTGCACCTACTGAAGATGAATCACAAGAAAAGGATAGCAATGAAAATTTTTTCCAGAAAAGTCTGCCCAAGATGAACACTGTGTGCTAGCAAATTCAAGACAAAAAATAACTGGGGGGCTGAGAATTTTTTTACACCCTGTATATTACCACCCCTCTAGGTGTGCTAGCTTTGAAAGTGGTTGTGCTAGCCTGTGCTAGGTGTAAGCATTGTGTGCTAGCAAATTCAAGACAAAATAATAACTGGGGGGAGGGGCTGAGAAATTTTTTTGCACCCTGTATATTACCACCCCTGTAGGTGCGCTAGCTTTGAAAGTGGTTGTGCTAGGTGTAAGCATCGTGTGCTGGCAAATTCAAGACAAAAATAAAACTGGGGGGGGCTAGCGTCAACTCCCCCCCCCCCCCGAAAACATCCCCTATTTACTATTTGTGAGGAGGTGTGCTAGCTTTAAAAATGATTGTGCTAGGGTGTGCTATTGCTATGTGTAATCATAAATTTAACGAAATCAAAAATTTCTACGAAGAAGACGTTTACCGCGTAAAATGAGAAATAAAATAGTTCCACTCTAACTGTGGACATGCTCTAGTTTAATATTGTATTATTTAAATATTTCTGTACTACGATATACCTATAGGTACAAGAAAACAATATGTTATTAATTTTTTTGATCCATTAATTTTTTCCCCCAAAATGCATTATTTTAAAAGAAATTTACGAAAATGAAAAATAAAAACGTTATAATAATAGGGTAATATGCAGCAAATAGCTGCATATTACCCTATTATTATAACGTTTTTATCCCGGCAAAATCTTTATTTCATTGCACGCCATAAAAAGTAGTTGAAATTGAAAGTAAAAGAAATGTTGGTTAGTTAGCTAATTAAGTCAGGTTTTGATGAATTTCATTCATTGTAAAAAGTACTACAGGGTATCCCGTAATAACGTGTAAATAATTCAACTACCTATCGAAAATGAGGTTGGGTTCTTCATATTAAATTTTTCAAGATAAGCCTTTCCTGTCCAACTACACCCCCTTAAAGAGGTGTGGAAACATAGTTTTTAATATCTATCTGAAAATATCGTAAAACAAAAATAGAGGAAATTTAACACATCTCGATTACTAATGAAAATTCATCTAAGTAATTATTTTATCCACCTAGCGTGTATACAAAGGGGTGGTATTAATTGTACTTCTGATAATAACGTAAATAACTTTCTGCATGCTATTTTCTCAATCATTTAAAAATAACAACTAAACATTATGATTCGTTTAGAAACTGTTTTACCTCTTGAAAAGATTTTGTAAAATTGGCCGTTTTTGAGAAAAAAAACTGAATAAGTGATCAGTCAAAAGCAACGAGCACGATTATACTAGTCAAAACACTAAGTAGGCTGATGTCAAATTATAATTTGGCGGTATTAGTAACCGAGATGTGCCAAATTTGGTCTCTTTCAGGTTAGGTTATTTCCAAACAGAAATTAAAGACTGTCTCTTACTCACCCCTTTATATTATGGGGGTGTAAGCAGGACAGGAAAGGCTCATTTAAAAAAAAAATCTACGAAGATCCCTCCCTCATTCTCGATAAGAAATTGGTAGTTACATTTTTTTCATGTTATTACGGGTCATCCTGTAAATGGTACTTAGTGGAAATGTGCCATTATCAATGGATTTATATTTAATAGATTATTTTAAAACTCATATATTATACGGTAATATTTATAACTTGGTTCATATGAATTATTTAACATTTTATGTTACTTTTATATCACAGCATAAATTGGAAATATATTTCTTGAAAATATTTTATAAAATACTCTTTTTTAACAAAATTTTATAATACCCGTTGGTTCAACACATTCATTTCGTATTAAACCACAAATCAAAAATGAAAATGTTTGGATAATTCCGTATTAAGTAAATTAATACTGTCATTATCTACTTAACGTTTACAACTTAACTAAAATTGTAGTACTGATTGAATGAAGGTAAGAGGTAAAAGAGAGTAATACGTTTCCTTTCTTTCAGAGCTATACACTTGCACTGTGCTGCCTTGTTGGCGGATCTAATGCAGGACATCTCACTAAGCGTGACGGTGAGTGTTCAATTGTTATATTTAATACATTATCATTGTTATTTTTAAAGTGAAATCCATCTATTTTTCTTGCCTAATTTAGCTTAAAAGGTAGTTTCATTTTTATAAGAAATATAATAAAATATTATTATAAGATTCTTTTTATAATTATTCTAATAAAATATCCTAACACGAAGAAACTATAATTTGAACTCGGTCAAGTGAGATCAGAAAAGACAACGTTATAATTAAATTTTATAAAAACAGGTTGTAGACTCTTCGAGAAATAAAAGTACCAGTGTGGGTATAATTACTTTTAAAAGTGAATTATTATTTGTTTGCTTATAATTGTATTGAAACATATGCTTTATAGGATTTTGCATACAGCAGAAAGAATAACTGTCTATTAGAAAAAGCTAAGTGTAAAAATATTAACGAAATCTTTGCATTCGTTCGATAACCTGAATTCCAAGAAAGAGAATGATAGATTTCATGAAATGTAATCCATTAGAATGAAAAAATTTTAAGACAAGGTGGGTAAATAAATTTATTTTAGGCCTTTGTTCTCATTTTTAACTTAATCTCCATGGCCGTAGGGGGTTATGTAGATACTAGTTTAATCCGCATGGCCGTAGGGGACTATGTGGGTGCTAGTGTTATGTGTTATGTATAAAAATTTTCAAATAAGAAATTAGATTCATTTTAGGATTGTAATTTGCTAGCATAACCAAAATTCAGGTTATCGAAAGAATGCATAAATTTCATTAATATTTTTACACATAGTTTTTCTTTTAGGTCTCATAGATGGTTATTTTTTCTGCTGTTTGCAAAATCCTATAAAGAATATGTTTCAACATAATTACTTTTTTACTAACCTACCTGCATCATAGAACAGATAAATAATATTGCTAACAAAATATTACTCACTGACTTACTTTTATTTTGTTATCAAAAGCAGTCACTACACAATGTTTCAATTGCTTTTATAAACCAGATTATATAATGCTTTGGTACACAATTTACATTTAGAACTTTTGAAAGTGTGGTCTGTTTTGAAAACGAAGAAGAGTAATGAAAGCTCATTATAAACGCATATCCGCAGAAAATATGGTATATTATATTACATCATTTGATATTTTTGGAGTCACGAAATATAGAAGTGGCTTTTTAGTATTCAACAGTAGAACTTTAAGAAATATTTTTTTCATTTTTTTGGAACAAGTGGCATTCGATAGACTATGGCTCTCCGATCAAAAGTCCTTATACCCCGAGAGCTAGCGTCACAAAAATTTGTACTATTTGTAAATGGACAGAATGTGCCTAAATAGGTTGTTGCATGGTGTCTTTTTAAGGCAAAAAAGTTCGTCTGCATTGGCGCTAAAAAATACTTACGGGAACTTCTTCCTTATGCCTCATATTACTCACAAATGTTTTTATTGAAATCGAAGCTGATCCTTTCTCAATAAATCAACCGGAGAAGTTTAAATTCTAAAACTATCTGATACTAAATTTTTAACCCCCGTAAACTGGTGCCATGTAAATTATTATATTGCATTCTTATAAGTTATTACGAGATTTGTTCCAAGTATGCTGAAAAATTGCATATTCTTTTTATTGCTTAAAAAATAGTATACAAAAGAAACTAATTTTTCTGATGAAAAACCACAATTTTGTCGAAAATAAAGAGGATGTACCACTCTCAGCGTTCAACCCAGAACCAACGACGAGGACTTGATGGTACCTCTGGTCCAAAAAAAAAAGCAGAAATAAAGTATAAATAAACAAACCAAAAAAAATTATATATGGCTTGAGATATCATCATTTATGAAAGGAAAAATAGTAAAAATTATTAACTTTAGGTACGTAGTCTTGAAAATTCCACTGTAGCATCTTTCAACTTTTTGTAAGTATTAGAAGAATTTTTAGTTGAATTTACTTTTTGTTGCTCCCGAAAATGAAGGAACTCTCGATGGACCGCTTTTCTAGCTTGATCAGACCACAATCCTAAGCCACGTTCATCATCTAGTAATAAGATGCTGCAGAAGAAAAGGCATTTTTAAAATCGTGGATGTATTTTTAGTTAATAATGTTTTGTATAACTCATCGATGAGTTTGTTTATTTTATCAGTTGATTCGACTCTTTTTAAAGAAAGTCATGAATTTGCTATTTCATTCATTATTTTAAATGCAGTAGTGTAGGGTGTTAATGCAAATTGACCAGCTTCAGCATATATTTCTTTATCAAAAAGTTTGACAGCTTCGTTAAATAATGTTCTGCATGCATCTCCTTCAAATGCTTCTCCATGATTATGATTTGATACAAGATTCAATTTTCTAGACCACTTAAGAGCTTTTTCTTTGCCTAGAAGAGGTACCAAGCAATTCTAAAACAAATGATCTACGAACCCTTGTATTACTTAAAAAATACATATTCTTCTGCAGCATCTTATTGAGTGTTTAGAATTACTATATGGTGAACGTGGATTAGGATTGTGGTCTGAACAAGCTGGAGAAGCGGCCCATAGAGAGTTTTTTCATTTTTGGGAGAAATGAGAATTCAATTACAAGCTCCTCTTATCCACAAAAGTTGAAAAATGCTACAGTGGAATTTTTGTCACAACATATCGAAAGTTAATAATTTATTTTTTATATAAATGATATCTCAAGCCATATAAGAAAATTCTAAAAATCCGTATAGATAATTTCCTTTCGTTTGTTTGCGTATACTTTGTTTTGCTATTTCTTTTTCTTGGAACCAGAAGTACCACCACGACCTCGTCGTTGGTCCTGGGTTGAAAACTGAGAGTTATTTTCGATAAAATTTGATTTTTTATCAGAAGTTTCTTTTTTATATTATTGTTTTTTTAAGCACCAAAAAAATATGTAATTTTTCAGCATACTTGGAGCAAATCTCGTAATAACTCAAATGGTTTTAGATTTTAAACTTCTCCGGGTGGTTTCTCGAGAAAAAGATCAGCTTCGATTTCACCAAACACATTTTTGGGTAATATGAGGCATAATGACGAAACTCCAGTAAATATTTTTGAGCGCCAATGTAGACAAACTCTTCTGTCTTAAAAAGACACTGTGGTTGATGGTCCATTGAATACCCACCCTTCAGTCAGCAACGCTGGTAGCTTTGCTTTGAGCAAGCAGGGCGAGGGCTAGTCAATAACTTACTGCACATACCCGTCACAAATATCAAAAATGCCGTTTTTGGTTCGCTCGTACCGATCCGAATTTCCCATTTCGCCGTCGCTATTTACGATACCAACAAAATGTCATCTTTCTTTTTCTGTAGAGACATCACACAATCTCCCCCTTGACGTATTTATTTAGATATTAATGTTTGAAAATTTGGCGTTTTTGAGATTTATGTTCAGATTTAAAATTGGGATCCGCCGTAGCCGATCTTGTTAAGCAACGACCAACAAGATTTCCGGAGTCAAGTCCCGTTACCAGAGCACTTAAAAAAAAAAATTAAACTTCTTGGCAGCTATTTTTGTTTCTAAAATTGTCTCTCGCTTATTTTTACACGAATAACTTTTAAAAATTTTATAATTTTATAATTTTTCCTTTTTTTCGGCGATAATTACGTGGATACTTTTTTCGAATTTATTTTCAAGTTTTCGGCAGATATTTGCTTAATGATTATTGCTACTCGACTAACGTTTAACAATTGTAAAATTTGAACGATTAGCTTCTTTCTTCGGCTATAATTGATCAAATCGCGTCACTGTATTCAAAACTGTTAACGTTTTAGTAAAGGAGCTGCAAATAATAACCTATATATAAGACAATTTCAACAGTAAATAAATAAATATGATGCTTATGAAAATTAAATTGTATTTACTTTATTTACTAAGAAACTCTATTTGCACACGATTAATAATAATTGCAAAAAGAAAACACTGTGTTTTTATTCAAGAAAACATAAAAACCCAATCGACATAAAATTAACAAAACTATAAGAAAATAAAACCCCTTTACAATTCACCTATCAAGTGCGCATGATTTTGAATAAAAATAACCTAATTGTCAAACTTCTAGAATTCTTGTCTCCATGGCAGTTATATTCAAAGGAAAACAAGATATTAGAGCAGTTATGTCGATCATATTAAATAAATTCCTAAAATAATATTTAATTTTACAGCACCAATTTCTGGTGGTTACTCATCCGGTAGACCACAGAACAATTACCTCCCTCCTTCGTCTTCCTATGGTGCTCCTTCAGGAGGCGGTGGGGGACATGGAGGCGGTGGATTTGGAGGTGGTGGCTTCGGGAGTTCCGCTCCATCTAGTAGCTACGGAGCACCTTCAGCTCCTTCGAGCAGTTATGGCGCTCCCTCAATAGGCGGTGGAGGACATGGAGGTTTTGGAGGTGGTGCTCCTTCCAGTAGTTATGGTGTACCCTCATCCGGTGGATTTGGGGGAGGCTCAATCTCAAGTAGCTATGGTGCGCCAGCTGCACCTTCATCTAATTACGGTGCACCAAGTGGTCCGTCCTCCAGTTATGGTGCTCCCGCTGCGCCTTCTTCTAGCTATGGTGCTCCTTCTTCTGGAGGGTTCGGAGGTAGCTTCGGTGGTGGACACGGTTCCAGTGGTGGAGGATCATTTGGAGGTAAAAATTAATTATACGAAAATTAATGTAGAACAATTAATTGATATCAATCATTCTCTATAATACATTCTATCAATCACTTTTTTTAAAGCTTACAATAATTTAGATGAAAGATGACTGCGATATTTCAGTTATGCGTATAAAATATCTTATACTTATTTGAACTAATCAAATAAGCATATTGTAAGGGACGACATTTTTTAATATTCATCGTAGAACTAACAAATTGTACAGATATCCCATTTCATAACACACTTAAATCAAATATCTAATAAAAATCTGAGTATATCTGTATATTATTTTTGGTAGACACCATAACTTTTAATTTTCACTTGGAACATAATAAAATGAAATGGTAGAATATATATCGTTCTCTTCCATATCTGTCATATGGGTGATCGCTAGACACATGTAAACGGTCATGTTTGATGCAAATTATATTTTACAATAATTTTGGTGTAGTTGTTACTAAGATTTTTGTTATTAATCATCTAAAAATACAAATGCTGCACATCAATCAAATCCATTTAATATATACAGTGTGTCTTTCATATTCTAGCGAACTTTTCATAGATTATGATATATGCACTTTATTTTAAAATTTTAATAAGTTATGTGTAACAATAACTATTACGAAACAAATGAAGGCGGCGATCGGGCGTTGCTAATATCCATTAAACACGACAATTTCTGTTAAATTTAAAACTTTTATTTCAAATTGGATATATATGGACAATAGCATAGTAGCATAGTCTTCGTAGGAATAGGCGTTACAAAGGATGATCACTAGAGTCGTGCAATCAGTTATGTTTTATATAAATTATATTTTAACACGCACACAGATTTGAATGAGCTAGGTGACATGTTAATTTTACTTTAAAATATTATTACAGTTTTTTTGACAACAAAATAAATAAAAGTTGCAACCGAGCATTTCCGGCTGCGTGAGAAATGAGAATGATATTAATTATGCTATATTCGAGCAAAATTTTAATGAAATTAGTAGTCCCAATCGGTCATGTTTGACTGCAACTGCAATATATATTACGACAGTTTAGATAGTACTGAGGTCTAAATGAATATATATCATTTTTAGGTGGATTTGGCGGAGGAGCTCCTTCCTCAAGTTATGGTGCTCCATCTGCTCCCTCTTCTAGTTATGGTGCTCCTTCTTCAGGTGGAGGTTTTGGAGGTGGTTTTGGAGGTGGAAAAGGAGGAAGTTTCGGAGGTGGTTTTGGAGGAAAAGGAGGCGGCTCAACTAGTTACTTGCCACCTTCTACAAGCTATGGAACGCCAGTAGCCCCATCACGTCCTTCATCTTCATATGGTGCTCCATCAAATGGAGGAGGCAAGAGACCATCTTCTTCTTATGGTGCTCCTAGTCGCCCATCAAGTTCTTACGGTGCTCCAAGCAGACAATCATTTGGTTCTTCTAGTAAGCCTTCCTCTTCTTATGGTGCTCCATCCAGGCCATCATCCTCTTATGGTGCTCCCTCTAGTGCACCCTCTAGCAGCTACGGTGCTCCATCATTTGGAGGTGGACACAGTTCGGGCGGTTTCGGTGGTGGATCCGGAGGATATAGTTCAGGTGGCGGAGGATATAGCTCAGGTGGATCTGGCGGATATAGCTCAGGAGGATCTGGTGGAGGATACAGTTCGGGAGGATCTGGTGGAGGATACAGCTCAGGAGGATCCGGTGGAGGATACAGTTCTGGTGGTGGACACGGCTCAGGAGGATTCGGCTCAGGAGGATCAGGTGGATACAGCTCAGGTGGATCAGGTGGTTACAGCTCGGGTGGATCCGGTGGATACAGCTCAGGCGGATCTGGTGGTGGATACAGTAGTGGAGGCTCATCAGGTGGTCAAGGTTACGCCAGTAATGGGGGATATTCATATTAGATTAAAGGATCAATGAAAAAATGAACAGTGTATATAATTAGATTTATTTATTTATTAGTTCTCTGCAGTATTACATTTCTATTGTAAAAAATTTTGTATTTTAAATAAAAGTAATTATTTTGTGTAAATTAGGGTTTCTCATATTTAGCTCCTAGAATTCTGTGACAAAGCGTTTCGCTTCATATTTAATTTTTTCCACTTCATGGCTACTGTCGGACACGAAATTCGTCGTTAT
The DNA here is from genome assembly GCA_963583905.1 of Stenurella melanura. Taxonomy (NCBI): domain Eukaryota; kingdom Metazoa; phylum Arthropoda; class Insecta; order Coleoptera; family Cerambycidae; genus Stenurella; species Stenurella melanura. Next base: position 61,115,240 of record OY757317.1, on the reverse strand, counting down.
TTCTCTGTTCGTTTCTCTCCAGACCTTTAATTTATAGTCAACGTGTAAATGTTTTCTACTATTTGATGAAGCTCCCAATAAAGGGGCAGCAAAACGTAACCTTGTGCAGTGCTATCTGACAAGAAATATGTACTTTATTAAATATCTACGTTACGTTAAGATCATACTCACATATAATTATTTTCACGTGTTAGATCTGGATTTTGAATTTGCACTTTTCAAAAACAATTTATTTATTTAAACAGGAGAATATTTATTATTATGTAATTATGACCTTGGTTTACAACTTTGATTACTTAAAACTAGGTAAAAGTTAACCTCCGAGCACTTGTCTTAATATAAAAGTAAACAACGTTAAAACATGAAATTTGCAAATTGTAAAGTATGAATAGACTTTGCTCTGCTCTTATTTAAAGTGACTAGTTGAGTTAACAGCAAGAAGCTGACTGAAGGTAAGAGTCGCTCAGTTGTATTTATAATTTTGAAACTTTATACAAGTGTTGCAATTTACTTAATCTAGGTCTGGGTTCCACAAAGTAATCTAAGATGAAGATATATGAAACAAAGAAATTAATTAATTTAAGATAGTATTAAATTATGCACACAAGCAGATAAGGAACTTATAATACAAATGACAAATTATACAATGGTTATACAAGTTGTGATCTGATCTAATATAACAACCTCCTTTCTTATAAAAAAGTTGATGCTGTAAATCAACTTATAAGTATAAGTTCTACTATATGCAGTGTTTAATTCAATGTGGTTGATGATTCAGGTTGTGACAAGACTTCAGATTTGTTTGTAATATTATTCAACCCACACCCCCTAGACCCCATTAGTTAACTGGTCGATAAAATACAATTGAGATATTCACTTGTTTGGTATAAGTACTGTCCAACAGAATTAAGTATAGAAGTTAGAGTTAAGTCTCGTTTCACCTATAAGGACCAAACCGGCTCTAATCAACATAGTGCATTCTGTGAGTCGGATTGAACCGCAAAAAACACAAATGTTTTCTAGCCTAACGAGACTATGTCCTCCCCACGTTATCGAGGATGCTGAACACGATGGCAGTGGTTACTCTTTCCGAGGTCACCCACCCCCCAAACTGCCACCCCCGAAAGGGGTAAACCGAGTATCCGCCGTCTCCTTCCAGCCAAACCTGTGTTACTGTTATTGAACCCAGTAAAACGATCCATTTGAAAAAATATATCCAATTTACTATAAAAGTAAACTCAGAGAAAAATCCCATGAAAAAATCATATTTAAATCATTAAAAAGACTTGTAACCACCTTTGGCATCATATTACAACGAACTTTGCGTAAAAAAAAATATTTCGCTAAAAATGACCAAAATATTGACTTATAAAAATTTTTCATCTCGAGGACGACGGTCAATCGCCTTTGAGCTCCGTTGTTCGAATTTTTAAAGTACTCAAAAAATTGACTGTTGAAGTTGCACGGAGCGGAAAACCGGTCCGACGAACTTTTCGAAAGTACCACGAATTTGGTTTTTCGAAAGTACAACGAATAATATAACACAGGGCGGAAAGTACAACAAGCGAGAGCTTCTTCAGTAATAAAATCAAAAAAGTACGAGGATAATGATAATATTGCCAGTTTAGTCACAAGTAAGAGTGTAATTATATTTTTGTCCATTTACTGGGCGAGGAGAGGTCGTGATATTTTTTTCATTCTCAACATCCTCGAAAACGGGGGATAACCAAAAACCATCCCCGAAAGGGGGTGGTTTTTTGAGTGAGTAGAGGAGGGGTCTCCCCTTTCGGGGGTGGTTTTTGGCCGTTTGGGGGGTTGGTGGGGGTCGAGGAGTGGTCTCTACATCGCCATCGTGCTCAGCATCCTCGAAAACAGGGGTAACTCATCTTTGGCTGGTAGATGGTGGATAAGTGGTTTACCCCTTTCGTGGGTAGTTATTGGCTGTTTGGAGGGCGGGGTGACCTCAGAGAGAGATTTATCCACCACCATCGTATTCAGCATCCTCGAAAACGGGGGCGTGACATAGTCTCGTTAGATTACGAAAAACTTATATTCCTGTCTGATTTACAGAATGCACTAACAGTGAAATGTACCCAGATGAAGAGTCTCAAATATCTCCGGTTTTCAGTTATTAAACAAATACGGCCAAAAAAAATTTTGAGCCCTTTTTTATTCGTTATAACTCGTTCAAAGAAAAATTTGATAGAATTTTGAAATTGAATGTTCCTCAAAAAATATTGACTTTAGGAAAGAATGGCAAAAACCATTTTGTCTTTAAAATGTTCCAAAAACCCCAAGAAACCCTTTTTTGGGGTCGACATTGTAAATTTTGATAATTTGTTTGATTGATTGATTTGCCAGCGTAAGGTGAGCATTGCTGCCGATTCAGGGAATCAAGTCTGGAGGTTTGTTCCAACACGCAGCTTGGTCGTCCGCCGAAGAAGCCAAACGGACGGCCAAACCGCGTGTCGGAACCAAATCTCGGATGTTTTATATACCGCCGGACCAGCTGCATACGCCGGGTTGGACATTGGGCGTGCTTGTTATCAGCAGCAAGAGCCACATGACGCATGGAATAGAAATATAGGATGGGAAGTGTAGGTGTTTGTGAGATGCTTCTTTTAAGTCTCCATCTGTCATCAATAGTATTGATTGGTTAAGAAGTGTTTAAAAAATATTTGTTTTAATAAAAAATTAGTAATATTTTTTTACATAATTTTTAAAAGTACTTCGTTCTCTAATAACCCTCGAAGTGTGGGCGATGAAAAAATAAATGAACTAATTGATTTTGCAACATAAAAAAATTGAAAATTATTTTACCAACATCTTTTGAAATTTTTTTAAAAAAATGAAATTATTTAACCACCACTATACTTCCACTCCATTACGTGAATGTTGGATTGAAAATGTGACAGATGGTAATAATATCTGGCATATGCACCTATTACACTTTTATTGAAAAATGTACAGGGTGGTCATTTCAAGTAATAATTCAGTCATGGTGGACATTTGTAAAGGTATTTGCGCAAGCCTGCCATATGTGGCACCTGCTATTTAGTATTGAACTTTTGCTGTTGGATGAGCAATCTTTATATTTTTTTTACCAAAACTTATCAAGTTTTCTTTGTAATAATAGCAATACCTATATTCCGATTATTATTTTCAATGTCATTTCGTAATTATTAATTTTTTAGAGTGACTGCCATGCACAAATAACGAGGGAAGTTCTGTGTAAATACCTTTACCGATTTTTTAACAGCTGTAATTGTTGTAAATAATGAAAACTCTTTAAAAGTGAAATATTTTTTGTTTGCTTATACTTGCATGAAACATATTCTTTACATGATTTTGCAAACAGCAGAAAAAACTATGTATGAGAACTAAAAAAAAAAACTATTGATTTGCGATCTTTGCATTCTTTCGATGACCTGAATTCTGGTTATATTAGCAATTAAAATCTTAAAATGAATTTGTCTTTCTTATTAGACAATTCTCATTGTAACATTAGTTTCCGCACAGTCCCCCACGGCTATGCAGAATAAACCAGTATTCACATAACCCCCTACGGCTATGAAGTTTCAGTTAAAATGAGAACAAAGGCCTAAAATGAATTTCTTTATCTACCAGGAAGCTGGTAAAAGTACAGAAATTTGTGATTTGGTGTATATACTAGAAGCGAAGTTCTCAGGTTTTTTTATTAGTATGTTCCATCCCCCACCACCCCCACTCCCTTATTAAAAGAGTTGATAAATTTAAATTTAAATTTTCACTTGAAATTTGGTACATTTATGTATTATAGCTATATCTAAAACTAGATTATATTTTGACATGATTGCGTTGAAGGAGTGGGGGTAAGTAGAGGTAAATATGGAAAAATAAGTAAAGCAAGCTGGTAAGAGTACTGCAACTTGAAATTCGGTGTATGTCCTAGAAGCCAAGGCTTCAGATTTTTAAATAATATTTTTCAACCCTTCCACTACCCTTACTACATTATTAAAGGGGTTGATTGAATATTGAGATATTCACTTGTAATTTGGTAGACGTATGTATTATAACGACATCTGGAACTATATTATATTTTGGGATGATTCCGTAGAAGGGAATAAGTAAATCAAACTAGTAAGAGTACAGAAATTTGGGATTCGGTGTATATACTAGAAACCAAGGTCTCAGATTTCTTTCTAATATTTTTCAAACTCCACCACCCCTGCTTCATTATTAATGGGATTGATAACATCAAACTGAGATATTCACTTGAAGGTTAGTACACGTATGTATTGTAGTGACATCTGATTGAGATGACTCCATTGAAGGAGTCGGAGGTGGTAGGTTGTGAATAGTGGAAAATAAGTAGGATAAACTAGAAACTTCATTTTTAGCGTATATGGTAGAAACCAACTCCTCAAACTTTTCTATTACATCTGCCCCGAATATTATTAAAATTCTATGACCTATAATTTCCACATACTAGAGTGCAAATATAGTCAAGATGTTTCCTTTAAAGTGACTTGGATGAAGAATCTGGATGTGGAAGTAGTGATTCCTTAGGCAGCGGTTTTTTCTCAACAAATCATAGCAAATTTAACTTAATCAATTATTAATAGTATCCTCAAACTATATATTCTGTTGCCACTCTGTTTACAATTAGTTTTAAGTAATTGTTTAAAGGATTTGCACAACTTGTGTGATTTTATTTTATAAACGGTTGTTGACTGTTGACTACTTGTGAAAGTAGGAGTCCCAATATATTTATTTCCGCTGAACAATAATAGTAATCTATACCACCCGCACAAACTGCACAATTTAATGACATACTATTCACAATCAGTTTGGTGGCATTGTTTTAAAATTTTGTATAATTGTTTCATTTGTTTCACGTAAAGTTTATTGGTTAAAAATTGTACTGACCGCGCCGGCCATGCTACGCATATGCGCGCAGGGAATTACTCATCAGATCCAGGTGATATTTCGTACACTTCCGAATTATACAAGTACTTACATTTGATGGAATTTGTTGAAAACTTATTAACCGAGTGGGGTTTCCTAGATCTAATTCCAGCATTCACAGAGGTAAGTAGTTCACACAGAGTTACAAATTTGCATATATGTTCTCTTAAATTAACTTCGTTAACATATAAATATAAAAATGGTTTCTTGTTTATATGCGAAGAATGCATGATACCTATCTTCTAATACTTGATTTCGTTTACAGCTTCAGAGTAATTTCGTTTATCCGAAGCGACAGAAAGCTGTTCCTAAACTAGTAAACCCAAAAGGCAAACTTGTAAAGGAACTGCTTCAAAACGAAGATAACACCTCTGATGGTAAGCAATACATTTGATTTTGGTGATGAACTGATAAATGTTTTTTTTTAAGTATATGACGTGACTACGACATAAGCTTTATTACTACAAACTGCGTTAATAGAAACTAAAAAGAAGAAGCACTGGAAGCCTTCCAAATTAGAATTATTAAATGGATTTATTTTAAGCATAAATGTAAGTCACCTACTTCTTTTCAACTAGAACTTTCTGCATATAAAATTTATTTGAAGAAAAAAAATAGAAATGTTTTCATTTACCATATGATCATATATATATAAATGCATGCTCTATTATGTATTGTTGTGTTAAAATAAAATATTTATTCTTTATTTTTTTTTATTGAAATCCTTTAGGTATACCTCCAATTTTGGAAATAATGTTTCACAATCTAGTGTGTGAAATGAGTGCACGGTGAACCAAAAAATATATACATAATTTGAAGATTATAGAGTAATAAATTGTGCAAAACTAACCACAGTTCATACATTACTGAACAGCTTTTTTGAATTAAGTGTATATGTTGTGCAAAATGAATTACAAAGTTGACAAAGTAAACATACAATTTGTGGATTTCTCATTTAGATTGTGGAATACTAAAAACACATTCTCTTAAAAAACTATAAACATTGTGTCACTTAAGAGCACAATTTTTTGTAAATATGTTTTACAAATGAAGAGGTTTAGATGTGAATGTTTGTTTAGGAAACCTTCAGAATATATTTAAAAATTTCACACAAATTGTAGAAACTAACTTAATCTGTTCAGACATCTGTTCCACAAGTGGAATAAAATTATGTATTTTTATGCAACCATAATTCATATTTGTAAAGAATTCAATTTATGTGATTTTTAAGTTTGTACAAAAATTTCAAACAATGTTAATTAATAAACTGTACAAAATCATTGTCCCAAAAATGTATTATTTATTTGCACAAATTGTTCCTGTCACCATTTTAAGACCAATTTGGAGTACAATTGTCTACAATTGTGGTAAAATATCACACACATTTTTCTCTGTGTAGGTTCATCTACAATCACAAGAGGAGTGTAAGCTGTCATGCTTTATTTATACTATGTTTTATATTGTAATATTTTTATAACAAAATGTAACTGCAACATTTACTCATCTCATTTCATATTTATTTTGAATTATTATGACTATAATCAATAAAACAAGGTAATATTTTTATAAGATTCATTTATTTCGTTACAACAATATTCTACATACGTTTTCTAACCTTCTTACACTAAATTCCGACTAAAGTATTTAGCAAGGACTTTACGAAGTTGTAACAGTCTATCGGTTTAGTTTTAAGTATACACAACATACCAAATATATCTTTTTATATTATATCTATACACTATATTAACAACAGTGGTCATAATTAACATGTTTCTACAATTTTTAATTTACAAGTGAAATGGTTTTACAATGTTACATAGAAAATAAAAATATTGTGCTTAGAAATGAACTAACATGTATTTTCCAAAAAAGGAATTCCCATTGCGGATTATATACAGATAATATTTATTAGTTAATAACAATTTAACAAATATTAATAATTATTATTTACAGTTAAAATATTCATTATTTTGTTAATATGTATATATTGCGTTAATGAAAAATATAAATATTGCCAATATAATAACCAAATATGTTTTTAAGAGGGGATGAGGGGATAAGGGGAGACATATGAATCTATTTACATTCTACCTCGTACCTCTGGACGTATGATTCTTTTGTGGTTATTTACTTTATTATACTGTACGGTCAACTCTCTCCTCTATCAGTATAACGAAAGGGAATCAAAAATACTACTAACTAATCCAGGGAAACTAGCATTTGATCTGGATGATATTAGTAAAAATCTAAATTTTTGCACGGATAATATTTGACGTGTCCCAATCCGCAAAAATCACAAAATTCGTGGTTACTCAAGATATGGAAGGTCAAAGTTTTTTGCAAATATCTCGCGTCCCATGCATCGGATTACCTTGAGGTCAATGTGAAAGTTGTAAAAAATTAAATTATCTACAAGCTGCCTCTTTTATTTTTCCCAGACCTCTCCCCTTTTCGAGATATTCAAGGTCAAAATTTCAGGAGTATGGCTTTTCGCGAATATCCTGCGCCAAAAAAATCAGAGAGCAATAAAGTTGACATGAAAGTTGTAGCGAATTCAATTATCTCAAGATAGATATTCTGCATTTTTTCCAAAAACCTCGCCCTTTTCGAGATACTCAAGGTTGAAGTTTAAAAAAACGTTTCCGTTTCCGATGCATACGGAGAGAGATATTTGTAAAAAAACCTTTTGTTAAACTTCTACCTTCAATATCTCGAAAGGGGCGAGGTTTTGGGAAAAAATGCAAAATATCATTCTTGTATATAATCGAACTCTACAATTTTCATGTTAACTTTCTTGCTGTCTGATTGTTTTGGCGCGAGATATTCGCGATAAACCATGTTTTTGAAATTTTGAATAACTCGAAATGGGGCGGGGGATTTGGGAAAAAAAAAATAGGCAGGCAGCTTGTAGATAATATAATTCTCTACAACTTTCACATTGACCTCATGGGCATCCGATGAATAGAACGTGAGATATTTGCAAAAAACTTTGAGCTTCGGTATCTTGGATAGCCATGTAGGAATTTTTGTTATTTTTGTGGATTTAGGTTTGGGACACCTCAAGAAACGCATGTGCAAAAATTCAGAATTTTACTAAATTTGTCCAGGTTGGCTAATTTCCCTGTAGTATAACGGCTTTTGTGTTTAATATGTTATAATTACAAACATAATTTTAATGTAGCTTACTTTCTTGAAATGTATATGTCTTTTTACGTACACTACTCTTTATTTTCTGATCAATTACTGGTACATTCAAGTTGCATGCATATAACATACAGTGTAGGTCACTAGTAGACGGTCAGTACTACCTCAATCATTTGGAATTTGAGAAAATATCTCAGATAACAATTATAGGAAATCAAGAATAGCATATTTTAAAATTAATTTTAAATCTACAGTGGTGGCAAGCTAATACTTGACATTTTTAAATGTAACATCCAAAATGTTTTTATTTATTTTTATTTGAATCTTAAGCGTCTATTCAGGCATATATCATTTTTGACTTATACTGGGAGATAGCCACGTTATTTCACTTTCTCGGAAAAAAATGCATTTGTAGCAATCAAGAATAAAATCTGCAGGAAACGTATTTTCATAAATAGAATCGTCGTTTCGTATTGAATAACATTCAAGACCTTTTACTACGCTCTGCAGGATGATTAAAATTTCAACATTTTTAAAATCACCCACCAATTTTTTGTAAATGGCAAAAATAACCTAAAAAATTCAGGTTTTCAGTTATTGTTGGCGACTTACAAAAAAATGGTGGGTGATGGAGCTAAACGGACATCGTATTTGTGTTCAGCACGTAGAAATACACAGGGATTACTATGTCGGGTCCCGACTACAGATCACTTTTTTGTTGTCTGTGGGCCCATATCACAGGTCCTCAAAAAATAGTCCAAGAAACCTACTTTCTTCGGGTTATTTCCGCGATTTACAAAAAATTGGTGGGTGATGGAGCTAAGCAGACATCGGATTCGTGTTCAGCACGTCGAAATGCATAGGGACTACTATATCGGCTTCCGACTACAGATCACTTTTATTTTTTTGTTGACCGGTGTTATAAAACATAACAGCAATTTTTCCATCGCACTATATATTGTCTTTTTATTTATTGAAAGTAGAAGTAAAAACAAAAAAAAACGAGCCGCATACGAACTCTGTCGGACAAGCACATTTATGAGGAATCGCAGTTGAAAATTTCACTTTTTTTCCTTTATAAATTTAATTAAACAACAGCCGTTGAATATATTGATCCACAAAAAATAGAGCTTATGTGGAAGACCCAAAGGTATACTTTCACCAAGTTTAAGCTAAATCGAATTATTTGTGTGGAAGAAAAAAATAATAGACCGAAATACGGTTTTTTGCGTATTTCTTGAAAAATTTTGAGGTTAGGATAAAAATGCTCTTGACAAAAGTTGTAGATCTCTTTATTACCTACAACCTTCACATTTAACATTTTTCGATACGATGCGTAGTTTAGCCACAAATCGCAAAAAACAGTTTTCACCCCTAAAAATCCATCCCATTTCACCTCAGAAAATCGCAGGTGATTCGGACTATTTTTCTTTCTTTAGCTGTGATATGTTCTAAAATATTCTGCTATCAATTTGTTGTAATGAATTATTTATGTTTTTTTTTAATTCTAACACTTATCTAGCCTGATCTATTAAGTGATCGGCCAATTTTAAGTTATTATAATTTATTTACAAATAACGAAATAGAGTAAAACACTACTGTTTTTTACCACTATATTTGCACAAAAACGTGACTGTTTGAAAATTACCTAAAAAGGGTTGAAACTGCAGTCACGTTTTTGTGCAAATATAGTGGTAAAAAACATAGTAGTATTTTACTCAATTTCATTATTGTTATGGATTACCACAGAGTAACGGCTTCCTCAATCAATTTCCTTATTTACAAATATCTTCGGCAATTTGAACGAAGAAAAACTTTTACCACAACTAAATAAATAGTCGTTTTTATCTGTAACAATTTTATGATAATAGAAAAGACAAAAAACCTAATATTTTATGATATTTGGGGTCCTAAATATCGTCTTAGCAACTATAAATAATATAAATAAATAACTCGGTAGATGTAAATAAATATTTCTAATCCTAGAAAACAGAATATTTTTACCTTCCTGACACTTTTCTGGGCGTCTCCGTTTTTATTTATAATAATAATAATAAAAGTTTTTTATTGGTTAGAAAATAAATAAATAACCAAAAGGCCATCGACCGAAGTCCTTCAGCCTCTTTTATTTATATTTTTCATTAAAGCATGAAATAAACAGTTTCTGAAATATATGTTAGCAATTTCCAACAATTGCTTATTTATAAAATGATATGTTCTCTGATATGTAGAGTGTTTAGTCTTTTACCTCTGTGAGATATGTAGATTTGAATTGAAAATATATGTGTACGCTAATTATTGTTTCACCACACTTACACACCAAGACAGATCATAATTACATTTCAAACACTGAAAGGATTTAACTCTAAAAAAATGGCCATATTCTTATTCCTAGTGCATATCAATAGGAGTATTTATATACTTGCACTTAATATTTTAATATTACGGAAAAATTACATAAAATTAATATAACTCCTAAGGGGCTTTTTCTTATTTAATTACCAACAATAACTTTTCTTACAAACTACTATTCAACACTTTTCCTACTACAAAACATAAAGGTAACTGTTAGGACCAACATATGTTTGGTAATTTTTGTAGAACAAATAACATCATTAGCAACATAGTATACATATATCAAATAGAAACATACTTATAAACATTTGAAGAAGCAACAAGACAAAATTAACATATTATATTAATATATTAAAATATTATAGTACAGTAGCTAGAGTATAAATACCTGATACATTTTTATATGCTAAAGACATGATTAATCCCGTTCCTTAGTAGAGTATCGCTGACAACAACACTTGAAATTTGTTCTTATCGGTGGAAACTTCACTAAATGGCTCGAAATGTTTATTACAGTTGGTGAAAATATTTGAATTTCAGTCAGATCGGAATATGAATGACAAATTTATCCCGCCATACTGACGCCGCCATTTTGATTTTTTAAGTTTTAATCTCAAATTTGTAATTGGCGACCTTGATTATCTTCAGCTACCGATTTCAGTTCAGTCAGACTATAAATGATAAAGCTGGTCCGCCATGTTGACGTCGCCATTTTTTATTATTTATTTTTTACCTCAAATTTGTTATTGGCGACCTTGATTAACTTCAGCTACCGATTTTCAGTCGGGTCCGACTATACATGATGAAGCTGGTCTGCCATGTTAACGTCGCCATTTTGAATTTTTAAGTTTTGATCTCAAACTTGTCAAACTATTATTTTTTTATCGACTACTTACCACCTAAGGAATACAAAAATATGATTGGCCTACATCACGGTTAGTGGAGGCCCAGAGGCAAAGATTCTGAACCTGCAAGGTGTCCATTTAGTCCGGCTGGACCAGCAAAAAAATGGTGAAATTTTAGGTCCATCAAAATTTTTTAAGTTGTTGTTTTAGGTCTACAGAAGCAAGTCCAACTAGCGCGGACATTTGACACGTCGCAGAAAATATTTTAAATGCACTTTTATGCAAGGAAATTGGAAAATTCGAAATGGTCGACTCGAAATTGTGCGAATTTTAAACTTGAAAATGCTATATCTGACGTTACTTTCGATTTTAACTGATTACCGTGAGAAATGTTAATTAAGAAAAAGTTTTTTCGAATTTAATCTAATAAAATAAACAGGTAAAATGTAATATTTTTTTAATTCTCAAGAAAAGGATAGCTGCAGTATAAGGCCTGAGGTAAGAGAGTAATATATACGAAAAGGGGCGGGGAGGGGAGGGGGTTGACATAAATATGAAATTTTTGTTAAAATAGAATATTTTCTAAATTCATAGTAAAGGGGTTGTTACAGTGAAAGAAGAAAGGTAAGAGAAGGGGTGGGGTACGAGGATGGGAGTAAACATAACAAAATGAAAACTTATGAAAATATATACACAAAACACATTTTTTTCATGTAATTATCGTTTAAAATCGAAATCAATGCCAGCAATTCCATTTTCAAGTTTGATATTCGTGCCACCTCGAGTCAGCCATTTTGAATTTTCCAATTTACGCAACAGATTTGTAATCAGCGACCTTGAAAACCCCCGACTTTAAATTTTTTCATAGAAATTTTATTTCTTATACCGTTTTTTTCCAGTGTTATTTATTACGCATCTATAGAATACACTTATGCGTGCAATTTTGGGCCCTAAAGGGCTTCAAAATGCTTATAATTGACACTATATGATGAGGGAAGTTTAAATAATAACAAGACAATACATTTTCAACAAATTTAAACATTCTTGTATCATATAAATTTGAAAACATATTAGAGAACCCATCGACAAACTAGCGTCTACAACCCAATCGAACATAAATAATCCCGCATGCGTATTACTGCTGCTGCGGCGGACAAATAACGTACCGCTTTATCAACCTCTTTATTCCGTTCTATAGAGCTGATTGTCAGGTGGATGGTGGCTTTTGGGTAATGTTCCGCTTAGGGTGCGAGAGGTCCCGGGTTCAACTTCTTGACACACCGAACTTTATCTTTTTTTTTCTATTTTGTAACGCTTAATATAGTCTTCACAAATTCAGGTTTGCTTTGACGGCAGAAATAATGTTTTCCTTCCTTTTCCTATAATGATTTCATTCTTTCATGTGATTTCTTTAGGTTAGATTAGTTAGGTTGATTTTTATTTTGCTACCTAATAATTATCAGCGTCGCAGGCATTATTAGCGTCGCAGACAAAGGAAGGGGGGCACGAGGAGTATCCCCCGCTATTTTTCCACAATATAGCACAAAATATTTCAATTTCTCTAAGCACTAATGCGCATGCGGCATTATTTGTATTCGCTTGGAGTGTAGACGCTAGTCATCGACAAACGTGGCTTTAGGCACCGCAGTTGCCGCCGTTGTAGAAATCTGTAGCTACCATTTCCCCCCAATGGCAATTCACATGTCCCCTCTCTCTTCGAGAGAGAGACAGAAACAAAGGGCCGCTTAAATATTGCCAAAAAATTATGGAAAATTACAGGCACATTTTTTGGGTGAAGCTAAGCATCTTTTGTCTGCTGATATTTTTTCCAAACTTCTTCCTTCTCCCCGAAAAAAATAACCAAGAAAAAAATTCATAGAACTTTATTAATTAGTTTAGGGCGGAGGAAGCGTTTTTGAGAAAAACTCCAAGAGCAAAAAGTTGCTAATTTTTATCCAAAGAACTCACCTGCCGGTTTTCAGAATTATTTAGCAGAAAATAATTTCAGCCAAGAATTTTCGTATTTTTTTTTCAGAAAAATCCCAAAAAAATCAGACATGTTTCTCTGTTAAATATAGAAACTTTAACTACTTGGACTTTTTCTCCAAAGTGTCTCATTCTCCCGTAAAAAGATACTAAAAATATTGAAATTTGACTCCTTAATTTTTTTTTTGTGAAGGAAGCACTTTGAAATAGGACCAAAAGACAAAAGATGCTTATTTTTGCCTAAAAGTAGTGCCTGAATTTTGGCAAAATTTCTTGGCGGCGACATTTAAGCGCCGTTTCGATAGGCTCCCGAAGGGTAAAAATCACGATAAATACACTGTTGCATAAAAGAACATATAAATATATGTTCTGCGACCTACAAAGTGTCCGCATTAGTTGAAATTGCTTCTGTAGACCCCAAACAACAATTTTTAAAAAATTGGATTGACCTAAGATTTCGACCTCAAATGTTGGTCAGGCCGGACTAATTCTTAAGACATGACTAATAAACATCAAACTGATTTTTTACTAATTAATTTAATTTATTAATAAAGTTATGAAGTTTCCACCGATAAGAAAAAATCTCTTATCACTTCTGTTTCTGCCATGCTCTAAAGAACAGGATTAATTATGTCTCTAACTGATACAAATGTGTCAGATAATTCAACGCTAGCTCCTAAACTATTATGTTCTATTTACTACAATAACCGTACGGAACCTGATCAACTGATAAAATCGATACTAAGGCACTAAAATTAATTAGGGAAAATGATAAAAGCCACTTACCCTTCCTTGACTTGTTTCACAAATCGCAGAATTTATATTTTTTCGATAAAAATGGGAAATATAAAGAAGAAATCAAGGATCAATGAAACTTTATACAGATGCCCAATATTTACTTGCTCTTTCAGGAACAAACTGATTACGCTTTATTTTAGTAATTTACTAAAAACAGTGAGTCCTACGCCAGATATTCTTTATACAAAGTTTAAAACCTAATCAATACCTTTGGTTTGAGATCTGCCATATTTTTATGAAATAAATTAATCAATATGTGGGTGACTAAAGTTCCCAAAAATGCGTGTTAATCGAAATTCAACGTTGTTCATTAACTCGTTTCTAATGCATCTTGTCAAGAAATAAATGAAATATTTTGACTTATTTCTTTTGAGATATTTTGTGGTAAGTATACGAGATTTTTTTAAATAATATTCTAGAGAAAACATAATAATCGGGTTAAAATTTTTGTTTGCCATTTTCGGAAAAAACTATTATCAATTAATTTTTTGAAAAATGCAATATACATTAACATTTTTCAGCTGCACAAGCCCTAAAAACAATTTCAAATTCATTTGTACCCTGACAAATGTGGATCTGTATAGTAATATGCCTATTCTTCGAAACATTTACAAGAAACTCATTCCGCCTCTCTAAGGAAATATTTGTCATCGATCCGGAAATAGACATATGGGTTCAAGAAAGAGTAATTAAAAGAGAACATGCAAAGTTTAATTAATGTCCTAATTTTCTTCTATATAGTGCAAATTTGCAGCTATTTTTATTGCACTGTACTAGCACCTTTCCACTGAAATGCAAATAAACCAATAGTTTTTAGTTAATAATTAAATTAAATTAGAAGTGACATGTCTACAGACTAAATTGTAATGTTCCAATCAATTTAAAAATAACGTGCAATGGATTGGATTGCTGCTATTTTGTAAATAGCTAATTTGAATTTTCTTGTCGAAGAAAATAAAAAATTGACCATAAAAGTTTATATAAGTACATAAAATTAATTTACGATTTAAGCCTTTTTGCTTCAGATATTTGTACTGACAGCAGCTACCATATTTTATATTAATAATACTAATGCTCTTTATTTTATTCGTAGCTAAGTCTTATATTCATCTATCTATCCTTCATATGTACACTTGTTTTAAAATTATTGTATATAGTATCTCTATTGATAAAAATAAATTCACATATCTGGATACTATTTTTAATTTAACAAGAACATTTTCAAAAACTTGGTTCCATACATTTGTTGAACCCTGTAATAAACAATAAACTAAAGTGTGATACAACATATTAGGTACCACTTTTTAAAACGTTTAATCTCATTTGACTAGTCTAGAATAATTTCGATGTCAGAATATTTTTTAGTCAGGAATCAAGACCGCTAATTCGATCATAGGGGGTGCACCACTCGAAGATATAGTTTTGAAAATATACGAACATTATCTGGAATGTCCTTGAGCATCTGACTGTACAGGATGCTATTCAGTCCGCGATTGAAAAGAGCATAAAAGAATATTTTTAGATCAATCAAAAGTCATTCTATATTCAGGTGATGCCGTATTATTCTCGAAATTGTTAATCACATCGTACAGAAATTGTTTAAGAAAGAGATACCTGAAAATTGCAGTGTAATCAGCATCCAGGCATTTTTAAAACTGTTGCAGTTGTAGGACAGCGGTTCATCACGATTTAAACGCTTAGAAAATGAATGGGGGTACTAAATTTTTTGAAACAAGTAATATGGATAAAACCTTTTGGAATTAGTTCCTTAGATGTCCCTGACAATGTTTATGGAAAAATGTTTTCGATTCATGCGGGCCTTTAATTGTTATAAACAATTAATTTGTTCCCTAAGAGAGAAATGTTTTTAGTGACTGGAAATAATTTTTTTAGCTAAAATCGGCCAGAATATACACTTTTTATTCTTTATGATTTTTCAAAAAAATGCTTCCTAAAAAAGTTATGGCCCATTTTATGTCGAAAGAACGCGAAATTTTTCGACTTTCAAGAATTTTTTTCTCGCTCATTTTTACACGTACAAAAAATAAGCAAAAAACAGAATTGTAGAGAATTTTCCGTAGCATAACGCAATATTTTTTGTTTTTTGATTCCATTAATGGGAGCATGAAAAAATTTCATTCAAAAACGCGAGTTTTTTACAGTGAATATTAAGTATTTTATTGAAGATAGGTACAATTTTTCTATCACTATCATTTTACATTTTTTAGAATTTTTCAATTATTGAATATTACTAAATAATTTTAATTGAAACTACATTACATTCCATAAAAATTGTGACAAATTTTCAAGAAATAGCAAAAATTCCGAACGTGTGCAAAAAGTATATATACATATATACATACAATATATAATAATGTGCAGCTGGGCGTGCGCGCACGCGCACACAAACGAGTTTTTTTTTTAATAAAAATTCGCGCTCTCTGAATGAAATTTTTTCATGATCCCATTAATGAAGTCAAAAAATAAAGAATTTCGCGTTACTCTACGGGGAATTATCTACAATTCTGTTTTTTGTGTTTTTTTGTACGTGTAAAAATGCGCGAGAAAAAAATTCTTGAAATTCGGAGAATTTCGCGATTTTTCGACATAAAATTGGCCATAATCTTTTTAGGAAGCATTTTTTTGAAAAATCATAAAGAGCGAAAAAAAATATTGGCCGACTTTAGCGAAAAAAAATTATCTCGTCACTAGAAATACTTTTTTCTTAAGGAACAAATTAATTGTTTATAACAATTAACGGCCCGCATGGATCGGAAATTTCTTTTTATAAACATTGTCAGGAACATCTGAGGAACAAAGTTCAAAAGGTTTTATTCATATTACTTTTTTTTTTAATTTAGTCACCCGATGAACGCAAAATTGCGATGAACCGCAGGGCCTATTGCAAATGCATACCTCTATGATATGAAATCTACAGAAAAGTGACAACGTTAAGTGAAAGAGTTATCTGTATTACTTTATTATTATAAAAACATAATTATTTTTGTACAGCGCTACGTTGTCCAGTGCCACATTTATGAGGTTGTAAGTGTACGTTTAGCGCGTTCTAGCCGATCAGTGGCTTACACCACAATTAGTTCAGTTAGACAAGGCGAAGACCTCGCGTTCGTATGAAAAAAATATCTCAAGCGATTTTTTTGCATATTCACGTTCGGAAGATGCCCCTGAATAAGGATCAAGATTTTTCCGGACGAAAATCTGGTTTCAATTTGTTTAAACTAATTTTATTAAGTAACTAGCAAACATCGCTTTTATTGACCCGAATTATTTTTTTTTAGGTTTTTTTGGGTCAATTATACTAGGAAGGTATCTTGTCATTTTTTCGTAAAGTCGACCGTTTCTGACTTATAAATAATTTAATGCTTGAAAAGACATAAAAACGGTCATTTGAATACAATATTAAAAAATTATTTTTTTGACTTCACCAACATTGTTGAACGCCCATTAATAAAATCCTGAAGAGTAAGTGCAGATTTGTTTCATTCCAAAACTTAAATTTTTAATTGTTAAATAGGCGTTCTTAGCCGGGTGCGAGCTCCTTCAATTGTTTTTAAGTCGAAAACGGTCAACTTTACGAAAAAATTACAAGAGACCTTTTTTGTTTAACATGACAAAAAAATTCAGTCGGGTCAAGATAAGCGATTTTTGTAATTTGTTTAAACTAATTTTGTTTTAATAAATTACAAAAATCGCTTATTTTGACTCGATTGAATTATTTTTAGGTTTTCTTAGTCATTATAAACAAAAAAGGTGTCTTAGTTTTTTCGTAAAGTTGACGGTTTCCGACTTATAAACAATTGAAAGAGCTCGCGCCCTGCTAAAAACGTCTATTTATCGATTAAAAATTTAAGCTTCAGAATGAAAAAATCTGCACTTACTCTTCAGGATTCTATTAATGGATGTTCAAAGATTGTATAAGAATTTTGGTAAACTCAAAAAAAATCATTTATTAATATTGTATTTTAACCTTGGAAATGACCGTTTTGCGTTTCTTCAAACGTTAAATTATTTATAAGTCGGAAACGGTTGACTTAACGAAAAAATGACAAGAAACCATGTTTGCTTAAAATGGTCCAAAACCCCTAATAGGGAGTGGCTCAAGAAACAAAAGCTATATAGTGCCGATGTGCGTTTTCGCCCTGGGGGTAGATGCCACTCCTCGGGGGTGGAAATAAACACACTACTAGTAACAACTGAAGTCGATAGGGGAATTAATTCTAAGTAAAAAATGTTCTATGAAGTTTTTTTAATAAGTCAATATTTTTCGAGTTATATACGACTGCAAATGTTAATCTTTCAACTAAGAAATGTATGTTTTAGAGCGATTTTTCACAAATAAATCGAAAACCTTACGTTTCATCAAAAGAATCATCTGAGGCAAAAATGAAGCTTATGAAATGGTAAATAAAAAATTTTTCTTTTATTTCTATAGCTGCAATACGAACCGAGTTATGGCTCGTTGGAGGTGACTGTTCGCAGAAAACTGAATTCGAACCTTTCAACGTTAAATAGTAATAGTCGTTACCATGAGAACTTACGGAGTTATGAAGAAAATGAAATGGTTGTCTCGCTTTTTCAGAAGAAAAATCAACAATGAATCCAATGATTTCCTTAATTTTTAGCATGTCTAATCAATCCAAAAATCATTCTGCAGGGAATTTCAAGGGCTACAAGTTCTATAAATTTGAACTTCCTTGAACCCCTCGTTTTTGAGATTCCTGAGTTTAAAGGGCTCGGGGAAGGTGGTCCTCGCACTCAAATGCAAATTTAAAACGGAGATATCTCAACTAATTTGGAGAGAAAAGGAGAAAATGTTTTCAAAAACCTCAAAAATTATTTCAAAATTGAATCAATTTTTCTTTCAAATCTAGTCATTCTAAACCGTTCAAACTTCTAAAACATATTGTTATTGTTAGTACTTAAATAAAATAAATTTTCGAATTGTTCAACAAAATAGATTTCCCGATTTTCCAGTACGACGCGTGGAAATATTTCGGAAGAAGTGGAGGGGGAACGCCGCGTTTTCGAAAAATTTCGCAGAGGAAAAAATTGTAGATTAGGCGCAATTAAGCCATACAAGAAGTTATAAGACGATATGTATGAATTCATTTTTTGTACGCGGCCACTTAGACCATTACTTCCTGTATATGAAACTAGGAATAAAAACGCAAGATGTTGTATACACTAAATGCACTAAATGTTATGCGTATAATATTCGTTCATTGGTAAATATTTTTCCATGCAATTTTCTGTCAGATTTTTTCGAAAACTGCCAATCGTAGAAACATCATGGAAACAAAGTTTCAAATAAAGTTATATCCATCCTTTGTCTCTACTTCTTTCCAATATACTTGGTATCTATTACGGAAGATAAGGAAGATTCCCGCTAGCCATGTGTACCGCTGCAAATTATCACATTTTCGACAGCACCTGAATCTAGAAAGACTAAGCTTTCGACTGGTTTAAAAAATGTTAGACAAAAGTCTGTAAATTCAATGTAAACATAAGGTAAATTCGGGTTCTTATTTTCGGACGGTTCAAGAACGATCCTCAGACTGCGTAGAACTACTTGCGCGATATCAAAAATTTGAGGATAATTCTGGGACTGTTCAAAACTGATCAGCGACATGAATTAACCCGAACACGGTTATCGTTTATCCGAACCGTGACTATGATACAAAATAGGTAGGGGTACTCCTAACCTAAACCAAACTTATCATCACTACTAGATGAGGATGAAGACAATGACGAGAAACGGACAAAAGAATAACCAAACAAAATATGCCTAATGGCGGCACTTTGTTTTTGTTCGGTCAGAGCATGCGTGAAAAAATCCGAAACCAGTACTTGCTCTAAACCTCGAGCTGATTTTGATAGTTCTAGAACCGTCAGAGTACATTTCTTAAATTAACCCGAACACAGAACTATTTTACCAGGACTGGTTCAAAAACAGTTCGACCAAACCCGAACATGTCAAGATCAACTGCGCAAACTCCTGAGAGTTCTCGGACAGTTCTTTCCAGAACCCGAATTTACCTCTTAAATAACCAATTCTCAGTAATACAACATTTATTTACGCTTTTGAACAATCACGTACAGTATGGTGACCTATTTTTCGAGAACTGTATCTTCGAGTCGTCGGTTTTTCTACATTTTTGAAAAGATAGATTCCCGACTATTTGTCGATGTTGAGAATTTGAAAACATCAGCAGATTAATTCGTGATGGCCCATTTGAAATAATTTAAATATTTAAATATATACAACATTACGCTAAGGAACAAAATTTATGTAGTACTTAAAGCACCGAATGGGGAATTTATAACATAACAAGCTCAATTTTACAATGTGAAACATGCTTCGTATTGAAGTACTGAACTTGTTACCTGTTACCTTTTAATTTAGGGTAGGTATTTAACATTTTTTCGGTACAAGAATTAAAAAGCGTTCTATTGCATTATAGTTGTCTAATAATTTTACTATTGAATTGATCAAAACCTAAATTAAAGGGACTAAATCTGTACAAAGGGATAAAAAAGAAATTAAAATAATGTTTTTTTTATGTACTTCAGAAAGATTTTTAGCAGCCAAAACATATATAAATTCAGTAACAGACTAATGAAAGAAAAGCAAAATTTCCATGTATGTGTTCCTCGCGTGCCCTTCAATAACAGTAATATCTACTGCAGTATGTGTAAGCTTCATCGATTTTCAAATACTACGACTTTCCCGCTGACTCCTCAAAATTTGTTCATGTCGATGTAAGAATTGTGTCAAAATGTGATTGTCGAGGAGCAGAATAGCCTTACTCACATTTATGTATAAATTATAAAGACAACAGCTCCAGGAATAATGAAAAATCATATAGGGATCACGAGGATTTATAAAAAAAATTATACATATAATAAACACAGACAATAAGTAATAAATTTTGAAACTATGAGGAGAATGTAATTATATAATTCCCAAGCAAATACTTCATAAAATCCTGAGGACTCGCAAACAAATTTGTTAGTACTGTCAAAACGCTAATAAATTACTAGTTGTTATATCTACAAAAATGTTAATAAACCTACTCATTTTCATGTCATTTATTGAAATTCAAAAGTGGCAGCAAGAAATACTTCCTTGCAGTTTTGGCCCTACAACTCTAAAACAAATATAGCTATGAAGAAAAACTAAAAACTTATCTCCTTTGAATTTTGCGCACATCCTAAAGAGAAAACCATTCTACCTTAAACCAATCAAATATTATGGACATTACGTCAACATTACCTTGACAATTATCGTTGAAATTCGATGAAGCTCACGGAGTATATAGGAAACAAGTGTTACTGTTCAGAGATATATGAAGAACCCATAAACGAGAATTTAGAATTTTCCTCAGTAGTTGAGATATTTCCAGAAGGTTTATCAAAAGCAGGACTTATAGAATTATTGCTTACAAGTCAAAGTTAAGTAAATGTTGAAACAAACAACATAAATAGAATAAAATCAGTGGGAAGCATACACCATTAAAAAATTTAATATATTAAATTGACATGAGTTGATGGATAAATTTTAATAATATTGATATAATTTTGTATGAACCATCTATATATTCTATACAAATATAAACATCTCAACCCACACATAGGCTAAAAATAACTGACCCGCAGTTATTCTGCTCTAATTAGCACTTAAATGTAATTAAATTATAGGAAACAGTAATAAACTATACGAATTTGTTTCAAACGAAGACTTATTAACCAGTTCAAAGTGTAGTTTGAGAGTTATCTACTGGATTAGTAACTGAGCGACTTCCTCCTCCACTTCCTATTGATTTTATTAACTTATCTACCTCTGCTGCTGGTATATCATCATCAGCTTCTAGGGCTGGATTTATTCTTCCATTTCTTTCATCTTTCCCGACTAGAGTCGCTGCACCATATAGCTTACCCATTGCACCAGACGCCATAACAGATAACTGTTCACCTTCTTCAGCAGGCTCTCCAACTCTCTGGATATCCTCAGGTATATTAACAACACAGTGGAAGAAGTCGTAGCCTGGAGCAAGTCTACCAGTTTCAAATACCCATTTAGTCCACCACGACACTGACACCAACGTTATAAGGGACAATAACATAGCCAGTGTACGGAACGGGAACAACTGTCTTTTGTTTTCTTCATCCCAACCAGGATATTTTATTAAAGGTTCTAAATACATCAGTTGTTCTCCTCCTGATACTCTGACGAGGAAAGCTATTATATACGCCGCCAAACTACCATATGTATTGCAATATTCTTTGAAGTGAACCACCATGAGTAATTGTGGAAATAGAATAACATATACTAGATCTGAACACATAGACCTGAAAGAGAAGGTAAAATAAATATACAACATAATTGTTTAAAATAATTCAGATAGTACAGTAATAATACCTAAATGTTCTAATGTCATGTAAGTATTACAAATAATTTTTCAACATTTCAAATTACGAAATAGCAACGCAATCCCATTAGTGGAGGCTACGAGTTTTTTTGCGGCATCTCAACCCCACAGGATGCAATTTGGTACAGATGTTGTTTACCCCAAAGAGATTTATTTTCGATTAGGACGCGTCAACATTTTCCCTTAGGAACCAAGATGGCGGCTATTTAAAAAGGAATTGAACTTCCTCCAATTTTTTTGTGGCGTCTGATTTTCAGTTAATGTTAACCTCATGAACAGGAAAATGGGGTTTATTATACAGTTAGGGACTAACACGGCCGACATATTTTATTATAAAGTGGTGAAAATATAAGATAATCAAACAATTTGCTCATGAACATGTTGGGCATGGTTTCCGACTGTTTACTGCTTCCTGAACACTAATTTTGAGTCCAATTTTATTGTTAAATCAAGTTAATAGGTTTATTCTATACAGGGTGTAAAAAACTGGTGGTTAACAAAAAAACCTTATATAACATGGAGTCTAAAGCTCATAGTTTTGGAGAAAAAAAATAAACAAAAATATCCCAAATTTTCAATAAAAATTTTTGAGAACTGCTAGAATATTGAGGTAGGTTTAGATCTAGATCTGATCTGAAGAAAACTATGCTCTAACTCTCCCTTGTGCAATATTTTAGTTACTGTGGGTGTTTCGTTATGTACACACGTCCAACCCGCCGTTCATTGTTTTTGTTATTTTTGAATTTCGCGTCATTGTGTATTTATAGTTAAGATTTATTTTATTGACTTACCGTTCAAATTGTCAAATTCTTGATTACTTACGGACACAACTTACTTGTTCGTTCGTTTTGTATTCCTTTTTGGCTTCTGTACCAAGTTTTTATTTTATTTTTCTTTATTGACAACGTTAGTTGATAGTTTAGTGTTTAGTTTTGGACGAAGTGCGTATGTCCTTAATTCGACGTACCGAACTGTGTATTGATGCAGATGCAGAGATTTTGAATCATTTAGGTAGGTAGTAAGCTTTTTAACCCAGGACACTCATTTATGTTACAAACGTTAATAAACCCCATTTAAATTTTCTAAATTATAAACAATCCAATATTTTGTTCCAAATTAAAAAACACACATGTAAAGAAATGCTCTGTTTAAACCTCTATGGCCATTATTTGCTTGCAATTGTGCACAAAGAGAGAACGAATTATTTACCTCTTTATAATTGCCTCAGTTCAGTTGAGGCGGTCCATCAAAGGCGGTCGATGATCCAAGGCCTTTGCTTTGTGCCGGCGAACACTTTTTATGACAATTTAAAAGTTGTATAATTGGAAACTACAAGTCCATTGACCAAGAAAAGCAGTGGTTCTCAATTGTTGGCTACCATAATATTAAAAATGTTGACCTAGATCAGTTTTTTCAAAGTGCCCCTAGAGGGAAAAGTAATAAAGGTTCTTTGTTTGTCTAGTCGGTCCCCATTACAAGTTTTTTTAATGACATGAAACTGATTACACCCTGTATATACGCTATTTTATAAAATAGTAGTAATACGTGGAGTACGGAAAAGAAAGTGAAATGGAAGTAAATCAAGAAAATTTAATGCTGTAATAATAAGGTCATGTTAGGACATTTCTATGGCGTTTAATCAAGCTTCCTCCATTAAGTCACTAAAAGTAAAAGAATCAAATAAGTAAGGAGGAGCTATCCACATAAGAGATAATGTCGTCCAACAGAGTAACTAAAATTTAGCCCCACTGACCCAATCCCATTCCCAGTCTTTCTGAACCCGAGCATAGTTAGTTAAGTACATTTTCACAAAATTCCCTTAACAGCAGACCCGCAGATTCTAGGGCTTGTCCACAAATATGTCCAGCTTGACAGATAGCTCGCAATGTATGTTGGAACAGCGCATCAGATATAGGCGATAGTGTTTCCAAAGTCTTTCCATAGCGTTTTACGTGGTTCATCTGTAGTTCCTATTTCGAGGTCAGCATAACATACTTTTGAAAAAGTTGACAAATTTTTCCGAAATGCATGAAACACTTAGTACTTCAAGCCCCAGTTGCTTCAAAGCAGCCGTACATGAAACACCAAGTAAAATAACATATGTGTCACAGGTTTGTATCAAAATTTCCTTGGAGCCGAAGTTGATCATATCTGCTTCAACTATTTTACATTCGACATTATCAAGACTTTCGGTTTGGATGCAGCAAGACATCTATGATTCAAGCTCCAAAATGTTTGTAGTCAGAGTTAAATACTACTAATATTAATCTACACAAAAAAATCTATAATGCTCTTAAGTTTTATAAATTAAAAGAGACAACAAATATGAAGCAATTTTGTTAAAATAGTCTTTAAAGAGATCTAATTAGGAATTGATTTGGATGTTACTACAGTGAACAAAAAGTATAGTTACATTATAATTTTTTCATATATTCAACAAAACGATTTATTTCACAAGGGAAAATGTTAAATTTAAAGAATTGTTTTTATACGAATGAGGGCCACTGCCAATAGCGCGAACGCCCTCTGGCATCAATACTGATTATTACCTTCCCTTCGAATAAAAGCAAGTATTTATGTATTATGTAATTTATTGAAATAAGAGTTTCCTTTGCAATACAAATAGACGTTATAATAATTACCTAATAGAATAATAAAAAAAACACTTTTTGAATTAAAACAATTGGTAGATTTTTGTGGTTTTTTTCTCAGAAAATAGGGCTATATTTGCATTTAAAATGCAACAAGCAGCCGACCACCACACCCAGCATGCTTAATTCAAAATTTTATCTTTTTAATTTTAAGTATATTAATCAAAATACACCGACCATATTACTCTTCATCGAGAAATGGACATGGTTTTCGTGCTCGTGACATCAAATTTAACTGAAAAGGATACCCCACATGTATGTTTTGAACTAATATGAGTGACTGTGATTAAAGTTTGTTTTTTCCATCTTGGTTCCTAGGGGAAAATATTGACGCATCCTAATCAAAATTAAATCTCCTTAAAGTAAGGAGCAGCTGCGCCAAATGGCACCCTGAGGTATTGAAATGCCGTATTCACCACATTTTTATCTCGTACCGCACCCACTAAATATCAAAATTGGATAAGTTAAACATGAAATTTTGTTAATTAAAACAATTGGCAGATTCTTATACTTTCCTTTTAGAAATATTTGTGTTCAAGATGTAACAGAAAACCGACCACTGTACCGTGTTAAATTTGAAAGTATACTTTATATCTTTTTATTTTTTTTATTTCTCAGTATATTAATCAAAATATGGCCTTATTACCCTCTGTCGATAAATGAACACCACTTTCGTGCTGGTGACATCGAATTTAACTAAGCACGATACCCCACACGTATGTTTTGGGTTAATATGAGTGACGGTAATTTAAAATTGATTTTTTCGAAAATAGCCGCCATCTTGGTTCCTAATGGAAAATGTTGACGCGTCCTAATCGGAAATAGATTTCTTTGGGGTAAAGAACAACTGTACCAAATGGCCTCGTGTGGGGTTCAGATGCCGTATTCGCCCCATTTATGTCGCGTAGCCCAACCACTACATATGATATCGTTACATTTGTCATTTTCGACACAATTTTTTAAAATTATTTCTCATAAATATCAGTAATATCTCTGTCAAGATGCGACTTAAAGTTGGTTATAGATTATAACAGCTAATACGGTGTTAGGCCATTTTTTATTTGTTGGAATGCCTAATAAGTCCAAAATCCATTTCAATTTGACCTACTTACTATAAATATAAAAGCAGTCCCAATAGTTAATTATTTTTGTCAAGCATTAAATTACTTACCACAAACCATATATTGAGGGTATAGTTAGTGCCATGACGGTTGCTAAGAAACCAACGATCAAAATGGAAACTCGCATAACCCAAATTATTTCCATCTCAGATGCTTTTTGCCGAAATATCAATTTATAGACGTTTCTTGCAAACATGGAACTAGCTGATAGAACACTTGAGTCTGCAGAAGACATTACAGCAGCCGATACTGCCCCCAATCCGAAGAACGACACAAAACTTGGAGTAAGGTACTGTAGAACCATCGGTAAAATCATACTAGTTTCTTCTACGGTTAAAGGATATGGACCTTTGTATCCTGTCTCATTCCAAGCTGAAACATACATTATTATGACAGAACTTTGTTCACGTATTTAGCTACGTTTAGCTTTAAATATCTTTATATTATTAAATGGTAATCGATGAACAAAATGAGTACATAGACGCATGCGACTAGTAATACTTAAAAAAAACATTTCATATGCACTTCAAGCAAAAATGAATGCCTTGATATTAGAATTTAAATATGATTTTAAAATTTTGTTACCTAAATTATATTTTTTTGTCAAATAAGAACAATTCAACAAATTATTTACTGTACAATTTAATATATATTTTTACTTAGCGCCCCTAGAAACCTATACCAATAATTATATTAAAAACCATTATAGTCCGGGGAAGTTAGCTTCAAAAATTACGATTTCTAGAAAAGTTTTGAGACTAGCTGAATACTAGCCTATCCCCTACAGAATTTCCTCAGTCACCCCAACTAACAATTTAAGTGTCGGCGACTTCAGCTAAAAGAAATTGGACCAAAACAAGTCGAAATTACGTAATGTTTAAGTTCACTTGGTGGAAGTCACTATGGTACCTATCGGGTAGAGGCCAATTATTGGTAAAATTAATACTCTAATAGGTTATGAAAAATATTTTTGTTACTATTTTTACCAAATAGGTAGAGTACATTAAAACACACTAATTAAGTAGTAGGGAATACACGTCTTTAATAACCTAATAGGATAAGAGAGAGAGAGAGAGAGAGAGATTATTTGTGTCAGACAGTTGTACATTGTATACACACGTCAGGAATTACATAAAATTACAAAGATTAGGATTAAAATTAAATATATCTATAAAAATAAGGAACATTTTAAAAAGAGGTTCCAATATTATCAATAAACTCTTGGATGTTATAAAATACATTTTCTTTTAGGAGCGTTTTCAATTTTTTTGAAAAGTATGCAGGAGGTAAATTTTTCTACTCAACGGGCAACATATTATACAACTTTATGGATACATATCTGAACGATTTTAAGTTTTTTGTTAGTCGAAAATAAGGAGCAATTATGTGATTGTGTCTTGTCTCATATTGATTCCGATTTTGGTTAACAGTGAAATTTTTTTTCGCGTAGTCTAAGCAGTCATATATGTATTGATTCGTTAATGTTAATATACCTAATGATTTGAATAATGTCCTACACGATTTATGATTTTTCGAATTTGTGATTACTCTTACTGCCCTATTCTGGATTAATAAAATTTTTGATGCATGTGCTGAGCCGCCCCACAGTATGATTCCATATGACATGACGCTATGAAATATAGCGTGGTATACTTGTAATATGGTATTTTGATCTATAGCATTAGTAAGATTTTTAGGAGGTAGACATAACTCGATAGTTTTTTGTGAAGATACTCTATGTGTGCTTGCCATGTTAATCTGCTATCCAAAAAAATTCCAAGACACTTAACTGGATGTGTGTTTGCATCTATATGTGTGTGTAAGTTAAAAATGAGGGTTTGTGTTTTTTCTACATTTAACGATAATAATTTGACATTGTTAAAATATATCTTGGCCGGTGACTGCATTTCATCCGACACATGTACTAGATCTCTTATGTTCTTTCCACTTGATAATATGGTTGTGTCATCTGCATAACTTACTGACTTGTAGTTTATGAAACGTACGATGTCATTGATGTAGACTATAAACAGAATTGGTCCCAAAATAGACCCCTGGGGATCACCATAATTTAATGGCTTGAGAGATGAGGTCTTACCATTTATTTCTACACACTGGAGTCTACTTGATATGTAGGATTCTATAAATGACAGCGCTGGACCTCTAAGTTGGTAGAAAGTGACCTATTCGGAAAAATTTGGTAAACTTAATAAGGGAACATTTATCACCTAATGAGTAATATGATTCTTAAATAACTTATTAAGTACTTTTGGTTATCATTAGACCCTAATAGAAGATATAGGTGAATTCTATTGAGATGGCTAAATAGGTAATCGTATTTCTTGAACGAGACTTCTTAGGTACTAATAAGGATCCTAGAAGTCCTTAAATTTCCACCAAAAAGTTGAAATGACTTATTTCAACCAACAAGTTATTTGAACGTATTGGCCGAGATTATCCCTTATTAAGTAATACAGGTAGAGAGCAACCATATTTATTTAAAAATGGAATAGGGGAAACTCGCCATGAAAATGTAAACTTTGTTTGCGGAAATATTTTAATTCATAAATAATCCCTAAACATATTAATAATTATTAAATTTTAAATTACTTAGGGTGGCCATTCCCTAGAAAGAGGCACCCGATAGAGAAATATTTATTATTTTAGTCCATAACTTTTTTTTTCTTAGTACGTATATTTAAGAGACTATTAGAGTACCTAAGTAGAATCATAACAAGACTATTACTATGATTATTCACTTAACAATTTCTGTGGTTTGCAAAATAGCTAGATGTAAATTTAAAAATTATGTTAATCTTCCTATTTCGTAGTTATTTTTCATACCACTGAAATTATTGAGTGAAAATTCATAGTAATAATCTTGTTATGGTTCTACTCAGGTACTCTTACAGTTTTTTTTAATATACGTTCTAAGAAAAAAAAGTTATGGGCAAAAATAATAAATATTTCCCTATCGGATGTCTCTTTCTAGGGAATGGCCACCTTAAAACAAAATGGATTACGAAAAATATACAAAAATGAAAATTGAACAATTAAATTGTCACAGTTTATTTTTATATATTATACAGGGTGTCTCGCTTAAATGTGGAACAAGCTTGTAACTCCTTTGTTTACTGACCGATTTGAATTTTTTATTTTTAGTAATGTAGTGCTACATAAACTCTATTCTTGAATATTACAAATGATTTCTACAAAGCAAGACGTAGCCTAATGCGAGATATTTTCAAGGTTAAAAATCAGTCATTCATATTAGCGATTTTTTTTTCAAAAAATTGCCTGCATATTCTTTTTCTCCGTGCCTCTAAAGTTTGTTCTTCAAAGTTTCATATAAATCGGTCGTTGCTTTTGGATTTTATTAAATTTTTTAAGAATAAAAATTATTAATTAAATAAGACCTAAATAATTAATTTCTAATACTATTTTATTTTTTTCCATAATGAATATAAACAAAAAATAACTAATATTACATCAAAACACCTGAATATGAATATAAGAATTAACTCAACAAATTATACATTTTAAATCAAACAACAAAATTAAAAAATTTACAGGAGTAATGTTTCAGAATATAACACAATTTATCTAACTTAAATATTTAAATAATCTAAATAGTAGTTCCTTCTAGTAAGTCCCCATTGGCAAAAATACATTTTTCTACTCTCTTTCTGTTATTAACAACAACTTTTCGCAACTGCTGTCGAGTAATAGCACGACAAGCAGCGGTAATTCCGTTTATTAATTCGTCTACGGTAGCTGGGCGGTCCTTGTATACTTTTTCTTTTAAAGCACCCCATAATAAATAATCTAAAGGGGTCAAATCTGGAGATCGAGGTGGCCACCCGATGACGGGGCTGTTACGCCCGATCCATTTGTTGGCAAAATTCTGGTTTAGCCTGTTTCTCACAACTAAAGAATAATGTATGGAGGCTCCATCTAACTGGAAATATAAATTATTCCTTTACTGAATGGGCATATCATGTAATGCTTCCCACAAATTATTTCCGAGGAATTGTAAAAATGAATTTCCATTTAAATTTTCTTGACAAAAATACGGTCCAATTAATGTTTGGTTTAGAATACCACACTAAACATTAATTCTGCAGTTAATAGTCCAATGTGGATTTTCATTATTCTCAGCCCAAAATCGAGAATTATTTGCGCAAACTGCCCCATTTGTATTAAATGTAGCTTCGTCAGTAAACAAAATATTATTTATAAAATTTTAATCATTTAGGAAGTTTCCTTGAAGCCACAAACAATACTCCATACCCCTTGGGAGATCTCCTTTTTCTAACATATGTAGAAGTTTGGGATTGAAAGGTACCATTTTATGATTTTTGAGATATCTTCAAATTTTACTTTTATCAATATTTAAACATATACGTTAATAACACTAGTTGTACTAAATAAGACATAAGTGTAAAATGTTTGACATTACTCTAACAATTTAGTGCTTCAATTGTTTTCAAAGTATACTAAACATTTTGAACAGTTTTATTACTTGGACGCATACTGAAATATTGGTGGCAAACAATTATTGTACTAAAGAGACAAAAATAAAAATGATTCTGTTCTATTAAAATGGTAAAATGATATTAGAAATTAAATATTTAGGTTTCATTTAATTAATAACACAGGAACACAAGAAGAAAGTGATCTGTTACCGGGACCCGACATAGTAATCTCTAAGTACTTAGAAGTGCTGAACATGAATCCATGTCCTTTTAACTCCATCACCCACCAATTTTTTTAATCAATAATTTTTGTAATCAAGCTAGATTTTTTTATGGGGTACGTTAAAAGAAGAAGTATACAAGGACCGCCCAGTTATCGTAGACGAATTAATAAACTTAATCACCCCTCCTTGTCGTGCTATTGCTCGACTGCAACTGCAAGAAGTTGTTATCAGTAACAGAAGGAGAGTAGAAGAATGTATTTTTGCCAATGGGGACTTAATAGAAGGAACTACAATTTAGATTATTTAAACATTTAAGTCAAATTGTGTTATATTCCTACGTAAAACTGAAATATTACTCCTGTTAATTTTTTTATTTTACTGTTCGATTTAAAATGTATAATTTGTTGTGTTAGTTCTTACATTCATATTCAGATGTTTTTGATGTAATATTAGTTATTCCTTGTTTATATTCATTATGGAAAAAAATAAAGTGGTATTAGAAATCAATTATTTATTAATAATTTTTATTCTTAAAAAATTTAATAAAGTCCAAAAGCAGCGATCGATTTATATCAAACTTTGAAGAACAAAGTTTAGAGGGACGGTGAAAAAGAATTTGTAATCAGTTTTTTGAAAAAAAAATCGCTAATATGAATGACTGATTTTTGCCCCTGAAAATATCTCGCAGTAGGCTATGTCTTGCGTCGAAGAAATCATTTGTGTTATTCAAGAATAGAGTTTATGTAGCACTACATTACTAAAGAAAAAAAATTCAAATCGGTCGGTAAACAAAGAAGTTACAAGCTTGTTCCACATTTAAGCGAGACACCCTGTATATGTTTATAATAATTGATGTTTTCATGGAGGGGTTTTGTAATATTTCAAGGTACAATATACATGGTATCCTAGAATTGAGTTTCCGGACGGGAAGCTGTAATTCCTTAGTTCATTTTGGGCCCATGTAACCCAACCTACCTTAGTCCAAAAATGCATCTCTAAGGAAGTACATCCTCTTAAAGTGAGACAGAAAATAACTTGTTTCCAATAATTTCCGTTATATTGGAGATAAATTTAAATTAAGCATATAGTTGCTATTTTTTGACGTTACTAATGAATTGATTTTTATATTGCCATGACAACGCGACGTGTTTTCTGTTTCACAAGCACCTATGAACAATAAGGGTGGAACTTAAAAACGAAGTTTCAAATTTTATTTTCTAATAGTGAAAATACTTTTCCTTTTTAACTCCATATAATAAAAATATTTAGCTTTTAAATATCAAATAATATTTACCGGTGCCGCAAAGCCTATTATGTAAAAAAAACACGAAAAAAAAAACCAATCATTGCATTAAAGCTATTTTAACAATATCGATAAGTTTATATTATGCAAAACATAAAATAAAGAAGTGTTGAAGTCCTGTCATGGAGAAAAGTGTGCCTTGGATCATATGCAATAGATGGCGCTACGTTACTGTAACGATATTTGACGTTAGGCTGCGTAGCGGGCGTTAGATATATCCGATGCATTATTGTGTCTGTTTTACTTGAGTGCGTGTCACAACAGGTTAGTTTTGGATAGCGTCCCCAATTAATATAAGGTGTTGTTTATGTGTTTATGAGTTTTTTTGATTACTTTTAATAAATAGTCGGTGACAAATGTGACAATGTCTGCTAACGTCCCTAAAACTAGAAATTTGTTAAAGTGTCCTGTGTTTGGTAAATCAAAACAATTAACTTTCGACTGTCGTGTTTTGCCAACATACGAAGACATTATGAAACATTATTTGTGGGTGCAGTTCAACTTAAAATCGGACAACTGGAATCGGGAACCTACTGTTTCTGAAATATCTCAGGTTGTTGCTGATGCCGTTAAAAATATATGGCTCAGAGCTTCCATTCCAACGGTTTCTGATACACGAATAATAAAAATGATTAGAGACTATCATGACAAATGTAGAAATTTAAAGAAAAGTATTAAGAATAGAAAGAACAGTCCCACATTCAATATAAAATTGCAAAATTTTAGGCAATCGGCAAAGAAACTTTTTGATGTGAGCTCGTGTAAATGCAAAGACTTTTCTTTATGTAAATGCACCAAAGTTTTTCGTGTACCAGAACAAGAACGTAACTTTCTCAAAGACCAAAGGAATAAAAGGATGATGGCAATAGGATCAATAGATATAAATACTACAAAGAAAATGAAGCGCAACGCCGAAAGGAGAGAAAAAGAATTATCAAGGAAAGAAAAAAGTATTTTAACACAAAAAAGTGACATTTTGATGAATGATTCGCCATCTGAAGATGACAGCCTGGAAGATATTGGTGCAATCGGTAGTTCTACCGAACCTGAATTTGACTATCAACCATCTACCTCAACTAAGAATGGAACTGAAAAGAAACGAGCTAAAAAATTTAACCTACCTGCACTGGCCCTGGCAGTTGAAAGAACAGGAGTATCGGACAGAGCAGCAACTATTATTGCAAATGCCACTTTAGAAGACATGGGTCTTATTTCTGATGATAATAAAGACAAAGTAATTGACAGAATGACTTTAAGAAGACAAAGAGAAAAGAAAAGAAAGAATTTGAAACAGCAAGAAAGGCGACATGAATTAATTTTAGAAGGCCTATATTTTGATGGCAGAAAAGATAGCACTATGGTAACTGAAGCAAAGGGAAAGAAAGTATATCGAAAAATCATTAAGGAAGAACATGTGGTACTAGTGCAAGAGCCAGGATCAAAATATATTGGTCATATTTCGCCAAGATCTTCGTGCGCTAATGATATAACCAATGACATTTTGGCGTATTTTCAAAATAATAATATTAATATTTCGAATCTGAAACTTATTGGGTGCGACGGAACCGTCGTTAATACGGGATGTAAATCTGGAGTTATCAAAATATTGGAAACAAGATTAAAAAGACCCTTACAATGGATAATTTGCTTACTACACGCAAACGAGCTTCCATTAAGGCATTTATTTCAGCAACTTGATGGGCAAACTACGGGTCCTAAAGGATTTTCTGGTCCAATAGGGAAACAACTTGAAAAATGCGAACTTATGGAAATTAAACATTATGAAAGAATCGAATCTCAGCTGCCAGAAGTTAAATTTGAGGATTTAAGTACAGACCAGAAGTACTTGTTCGAAATTTGTCAAGCGGTGTCAAGCGGCATATTTTCGCAAGACTTAGCAAAGAGGAACCCAGGAAAAATAGCTCATTCTCGTTGGTTAACAACAGCCAACAGAATTTTGCGTTTATATGTATCCTGTGAAACGCCTTCTCCAAATTTAAAAGTTCTTGCCGAATATGTTATTAAAGTTTACAGTTATATGTGGTTCAAAATTAAAGTAAAACCTTCTTGCAAGGATGGATCTATTCATTTATGGGAAATGATTAAATGTTCCAGGTACCTCAAAAAACAGCACAAGGATATCATTGATCCGGTAATACAAAGGAATGCCTTTTTTGGCAATCCTGAAAATATACTTTTGGCAATGATAACTGATTCCCGGCAACATATTAGAGAACTTGGGCTTAGGAGAATAACTGCAGCAAGATCCAGGCCTAACAAACGTGTTAGAAGTTTTGAAGTTCCTCCCCTTAACTTTGAAGCTCCTGAGTATATAGATCTAATAAACTGGAATGATATTAAACTGACGGAACCTCCTGTCTTGTCGGACTTATCTGACGAAGAAGTAACAAAAATGATACAAACCGGAGAAACACCTGATTTTCCACGATTTCCTAGCCATACTCAAGCGGTAGAAAGATGCGTCAAAATTGTCACGGAAGCCGCGTCAGTCGTGTCTGGATTTGAAGCTAGAGATGGTTTCATTTTAGGAAAGTTGAAGTCTCGCAGTGTTATGCCAAAGTTTAATACTAAAAAGGACTACAAGCACATAGATTGAATAGCTAATATAAAAAAGGGTGGGGGGGAGGGTGGAAGTCGATACGCAGCCACCTCCTCGTGGTGACTTCTGGGTAGAATTTGCTTAATATATAGCACATTTGAGCTAAGAGCTGCGTTTTTTTTTTTAGTTACTTTATATAAAAATTTTAAAACTTTGACGCCCATGCGGCACCGGAAAATAAATAAATAGACATAAAATTTTTTTACTCATAGTTTAGAAATCCAGAAAGGAAAACAAATTGCACTATTACATATCAAAACAAAAAAGTTTTATTTTCACCTTATAGTTAAGTTCCACCCTAAAATTGAACAATAGGGAAAAAACGATAATTCTTGATTTTTGGTTGATATTACACAAAATTTTTAAAGTATTAGTTTGTGTACTAAAACAGTTGGACATTGTGTGGACCATTTGTTAAGAATATAATTTTTGTTAAATATACTTTTCTGTTACTACACAATTTTATTCTGGAATTGTAAATAAATGTTAAATATAAATAGAGGAAAAATGATAATGTCTTGTATTTTCATTAATATTACAAAAAATTTTAAGAGTACCTTTTTTGCAGCCCTTTCAATGCTCTGCAAAAATGTTCAGATATTCGGCAATTTTACAGAGTGATTAAAAAAATATAGCTAGTCAAATATTAATTATTATGAAGAAAAAATGCGAAGCAAAAGATATTTGGGTGTTGTCAGGTTTACATAGAGTACTTATAGGGATACAGCTTCAATCAAAATTTCAAAATTTTTCTTCAATCTAACGGAAATTATTGGAAAATTGTTCTTTTCTGTGGCCCACTTTAACAGGATGTACTTCCTCAGAAATGCATTTTTGGACTAAGGTAAGTTGGATTATATGGACTCAATGTGAACCTAGGGAATCAAAGGTTTCCGTTCGGGAACTAAATTCTGGAACACCCTGTACAATATTAACAGAAAAAATCTTTCCCAA
Source organism: Stenurella melanura (assembly GCA_963583905.1). Classification (NCBI taxonomy): domain Eukaryota; kingdom Metazoa; phylum Arthropoda; class Insecta; order Coleoptera; family Cerambycidae; genus Stenurella; species Stenurella melanura. Next base: position 61,079,367 of record OY757317.1, on the reverse strand, counting down.
GTAAATTCACGCGAATGGGCCGCAAATGAATCAATTTGTCATATAAAATTATGTATCTCATAATATATTATGAAGCATTTTATCATGTTATATTTTTGACAAAACAGAATTTTGAAGGCAAATAAAAGGTGTGAATGGTGAGAAATAAGTAATCAACGACGTTGAATAGGTGTCCGGCGACCTAATCTAATAGGTCAAATATACCTGTTTAGAGGTGTTTCAGAATCTCATGAGCCGCGAAATGCGCAAAAGGCAAAGTTTATTCTGAGTTATAAGTATGTTTTTGAAGACACTGGAGGCTGCCTTGCTGTATACATAAACAAGAGCTCGGGATAAATTGTAAACAATAAATATAATATTTTTAAGAAGTGTACCTGAGTCAACAGGAGGGATTATGTCTCTGCGCATATGAAGGTCACAGCTCATGAGGTTTTAAAACACCTCTAACGTACTTTGCACGTCAATACGACGTGTAAAAAAACACCATTTAGGTTGTATCGACATCGAATTTATGTCCTATATCCCCTATCGAAATTGGTGGCGTCACCTGTTCGACGTGCAGTCGACGTCGGATGACACCTAAATTGTTAGCTGGGTCAGTTAAAAAAAAAATTAATTACAAAAATAGTAATTAAGCAAAACGCATTTTAAGGGTAACACGATGTACTATTTCTTATAATATCGTTAACATACAGATTTTACATTTGCTTCTACATTACATCAAAGTTCGAGGATCGAGAAATTAAAATTTTTTCAGTTATTTGCCATGAAGTGTTATTAACAACTTTTTCTAATTTCCCCGGAGTATTAAATCATTCGGAATCGCTAGTAACAAATCCGGTTACAGACACAATTGACATTACTTTTTCATTTTTATAATTTAAAAAATCAATGGGCAAACCGCAGGGGAGCTCTGCAGTGCAAATTTCAGGAAATTATAGGAAGTCAAAGAAAATCAGGGGAACTCAGGATATTTTCATTGAAATAAAACATTGGGCGTGCCCGACTTTATTTTTGACGTCTGCGTATAGCGACTTCCTACCTCGAAATTCTTATTAGGACAAACTGAATGGAAATGCTTTCTTACAAATTTTTCCAAAAGTTAACCGTTATCGAGAAAATTCGTTTCAAAATGTGTTTTTATTCCCTAAACACTAGAGAAAAACAAAAAAGGGAACAAGGGAAGTTCACGGAAAATCTGGAGGAAATCAGAGGATATCTATAGTGAATCACAGGACCTCAACAGGAAGTCTAAAGAAAATTTGGAAAAGCATCGCAAGGATGTAAACATGGTGTATAAATTTTAGGCTATGGTTTGCCCCTCTAAGAAAACAGTTCATATTATCAGACAAAAATGGGTGGTACCTAAGCATAATTTTTTTGTCATGTGTTTTCTGACTCGGTGAAATTATTTTCTTAAAAATGATGTCTTAATGACAAAGAAAATTAATAAAATGCATTTTCTACTTTCAATTGTTTTCTCGGTAAAAGGACATTCTGAGGAGACTAAAAAAGAATAGAGCATATAGTTGCACATAATAATTCGCTAATAACTTTTCTTTAATTGACTCCTTTTTCACCATAGAGAGGGACGCCTGCAACTAATATTAAATGGAATAATCTCCATGTGGGTATTTATTTACCACCAAAGTTTCAAAACATTTGGATTCCAGATTAATGAAATATGAGCGCGTGTTCATGAAAAGAGAGACTATAGGAGCGACTATGCATGAAAAAACTAAAGTTGTGCCTCGTTAATAGTGATTAAGAAAAAAACAGAAAGACATTAACGTTGGAATAATTCATAACTGGAGGTTCTTCTGCTTTTCTCTTTCGGACTTCCTACTAAATGTATTTTTACTTCTAAATGGCGTCCGAGGAATATACAAAATAATACAATTAATCAGTAAGTTACTGGGAAATAACCTCAACGTCTGTGACTTTTACTTCAAAGGAACCGTTAGAGGTTCCCTTTCTTAATAAATGACAAGAATAAGTAAAAAAATATAAAAATTAAATATTTCGTAGACGTCTCGAAAATCTACATGCCAGTCAATTTATACAAGAAAGGGCAAAAAAGTCATGCAGTTCTAATTTCTCAATATGTTATTAGAACCTATGCCAATAGTTAGTTATAGATCAAGTTTGCAGCTTTGAAGGACCTGTGCGTGGTGCGCAATACCCAAAAAACAGCGAAACTATTGCAACTGTTTTGGTTTTTGCTCAATATCTCCTAAAGTATGCATTGTATATAAAATGTTATTATTCCTTTATTACAGTAAATTAAATTTGGCACAATTTAAGCCAAAACCAGGCTCCGTAAATCCAGAAGTTTCCGAGATGCAGCTCCTCAAATATTGGCAATTATCTCCAAGAAGTGAAAAAATTTCGCTTTGGTCATGTATCTTTTCAAACGTTGGGAAAAGTACTCATTTCACGAGGAGTAGACGTGGACCTCCTCATCCATCTCAGTCGTTTGGGCTTAGCTGCAACGGACGTTTACCTCCAAAAATATAGCAAACTTGGAGCTGGGTGTGTTAATTCTTCAAGCTCATCTTACTCCCACGGAGCCACACAATACCCGCAAAGAAGGAAGGATTTTCAGCATACCTTCAGCGGATGCGACACCACCTTTACCCCTTTCTGGCATAGGAAAATAAAATTGGTCAGCGTCCTCCAGAGAAATCCCCACCGCATGGAACTTGCTGCAGATTTCCTGCAGCCAGATTCCAGTTATGGGATCATAGCCAAAGATGGGAAGAAATTCTTCATGGTCCTTTACGGGGGCGATATAAAGGACACTTTGAATAGCCTCCTCTACCAGCTTTTCATTAAGTTGGCAATCAATACAAAGGTTAACCTTGGTCAAGTTCAGAAGTGGTTGAAAGTAATAAAAACCCTACAAATTGAGGGTGGAAGATCGATAATCATGGGCTCATCCCAATCACTACAATCATGTATCCCACTCCGCAGAATCTACAGCGCTTGATATCTTGTACACGCAGAAGAAGTTGTAGTGGGACATGCAGCTGCCGTATAGCCGGATTAAAATGCTCAGCACTATGTAAATTTTATTGTGGCATGCCAGAACAGGACTTACAAAGCTGCAAACTTGATTTCTTACTACTAATATAGGTCCCAATAACATATTTAAAAATTAGAACCACATGGCTCTTTGCAACGTGGGATATATAAATTGTCTAGGCTACTATTCTATCCAAGGTGCTTATTTCAAAAATATTTTGTGCTGTGTATGTTAAATACACAGGTCTAAGGATATATTTATTATATTCAATATACATAGATAGTTACTACTTACAGAGAACTGTTGATATAGTTAACAGTTTTATTTTCTTTAGAGCTCAATTTTTTTTTCCAATAGAACGCCTTGAAAACTGATTCTTTGACATAAAATGCACATGCGTTGAGGTTATTTCACAGTAAAATACTGGTCAATTGAATTATTTTGTAGATTTATCCAAGTAAAAATACATGTAACAGAAAAGTCCAAAAAGAAAAGTAGAAGAGTTAAGAGAATTCTAAAAGTAACATTTAGACAACATTTACACAACTGGAGGAGTTAACAAAGTACTTTAGATAACAGTAATAACTAAATTTAAACACTAAAATATTTTAAATGTAAATCTACCTGTTCCTTTAGCTATTGCTCCTATAAGCACCGGAGGTATAGCCATAAGAAAGCAACCAAAGGCAGCCACATATGATAAGACTTGTGCTCTTCCAGCGGATTTACTTGACAATACTCGTTGAAAATACACTTGCCATGGAATTCCTCCAAAAACCAAAAGTAAACCGTAATCAATATAGAAGAAAATTTCCTCGTTTTTGACTTCTCCTATCCAATCGACATCCATTGACGACAAAGATGTTACATGCTCATTAGTCCACGCAAATGGTATGCACATCCATAGTCCAATAAAAATACAAAACAATTGAATGACATCAGTGTAGGCTACAGCATACAAGCCACCAAATAAAGTGTAGAATACTGCTACACAAGCGCTAAATATAACACTAGTTCTATGATCCATATCTATTATAACACTTAAAGTTGCCCCCAATGCAGCTAATATTCCAGCAGCCCAAAAAACCTCTCCAAAAAGGGCTGGTAAAAACAAAAGTCCTCCCATTCTTTCACCAAACGAATCTTGTAGAGGATCTAACATAGTTATATAACCCTGTTGACGCATTTTGTTAGCAAAAAATATTCCTCCAAAAACTAAACTAAGAGCATAACCAAAAGGAGCTTGGCACCATACTAATCCTGAAGTGTAAATTGCTTCCGCAGTCCCATTGATATAGCCACCTCCAACCCACGTAGCTGAAAAACAAATTCATTTTATTTTTAATGTTGATGAATTATGGTTAATTAAGTTTATAGCATATTTAAATGTTATGTTCAGTTTTCTGATTATGGCATGAAAATTTAAATTCATGTCGCATTAAATATGTGAATCAAATTTAAGAGGTAGGTAGGTCATAATGATATGTTAATTGATAAAGTTTCATTAATAAAAAACGTGGTGTAATTTACGTCAGACTGTAGATCGATTTTCGCACGGATCGTCGTAAAAGAAAGCTTTTTGTCCTTCCTATATAACGTAAAGACCTATTTTTATTTTCTCCCTATAGAAAAAAACACTTTTTCTTCAAATGTATTAATATCTCTATTATGCTGCAGAGCACTAAAAGTATATAGATAAAAGCCATTATGTTACTAGTTAAATAATGTTAATCATTATTACCCTATGAAGGGGAAAAGATAAATGTGGAGTTTCAGCCAAAGGGTTAAAGTGGACACAGAATATCAACCTTATTTTGTGGTTTCAACATTCCATTGGAATTTAAAAGAGACAGTGGATATGGAGATAATTCGTATTCGAATAACCGCTCCAACTCATCGTCGGTTTTTTTGAGCAATCAAATTCGTTTGAATAATGTAAGCGGGTCTATTGACACTGCCTTGCCTGCAATTTTTACCGGTTTTGATTCGAGCGACTTGACTCGACCGTTGCGGGGGATTGTTGCGTCCTCTAATTTTTTTCCAAAAATGTTCTTCAATCTTACTCCCTCTTCAAACGCTCGATGGTAATTAACGCTTGAATCGGCGACAAGACCTGTCGTGAGACTCATCAGAATATTCTGATCCCTGAATGGCAAGTGAGCATCCAACCACTCAGAAAGTTTTTCCGCATCTGCATCGGGCTTGATACGAGCTGGACCGGCGTCGTCGTGTTTTCCAAATAAACCGGTCTGTTCGCTCATTCCATTCGATGAGAGACCGAAGAACTCATAGAACTTGTTATACAGTTCTACACAGCCCGGATAAGTAGCAATCCACCGAGCGATATCACTATCGTCTGTTCCACGTCCATGGGTAAGACCCATGCTTGGATCCTTGAAGAACTTCATCAACGTGGTTTCGATTATCTGATCAGTCCCCATACCACAGTAGTATTTGTCCGACAATCTAACGGTGAATTGACCTCTCGGAATTCTACGCGATTTAGAGCTCGCATATCCTGCAGGTATACATGAGCACTTTTTGCGTATAGATAATGTCCAGTGGCATGAAAAATAGGCAACATCTTCTGAATGCAATCGAGATGATCATCCCAGTTTCCGGTCCTATCAGCGGCGATGAATCTCTTTAGTAGAGTTACCAGCTTGTAATATTGAATCCAAAGCCGCGTTGTTGGTGAGCGGTCATTGGCCAGTTCATTCAATTTACCTTCAAATGGTTTGTGAATTTTTTGGAAACGAGATTTCTGTATTTCCTCGAAAAGTGAATCGGTTCTCGCGAGTTCATTTACTAAATCTAAATACTGCTTTTCTTCTTCCGATAAATCAAGCATGTCAATGATTATTTTAAACAGAGCAACTTGAATGAGCGAATGAGCCCTAATCGCCCGAGAATAAGCATGCCCATTCATGAGATCTTTGACCGACTCTGGAGCATAAAGTGTAGCCATCAATTCTTCTAACCCACTACCACCCATTGTATCTCCAATCGCCCCCAAGTACGACAGTGAGCTTAATAATCTTCAGATTTTCATCTGTAGTACTTTCCAGTATATGTTTTGCTCTTATATACAGAGCCTGATCAAATGTTACAAAGGCATAACTCTGATTGCTTTCTTTCGCCAACCTTGCAGCTCCTGCTAGAGCAGTATATACGGTGTCGATATTTGTGGGCAGTGCGGAAATAAAAGGCAAAAAAATCACTCTAGACTTTGTAAACGGTTTGTCCTTAGTGACAGTCTCGAAAAAACCGCTCCAACCAGGCGTGCTTCGAAGATCGGTCGATTTCTTGTAAATCCAGAAAAATGTTTCAGCAACCATACTGATGTCAAGAAGAACGTCGGGAGAGAAGAAACCTCGACCTTGCCTATTCCGCGATGCGAAACGCCTTTGAATGGTATGACGGGTGTAATTCCCCTCTTTGCGATTTGATCCAAATCTACTCTGGTGTTGTCGAATACAAATTGCGATGAATTGGTACATATTATGAGAGGCCTGATATTGGACATGAGAACACTGTTATAGAACTTAAGAACTTCCTAGTAGCTGGCGTAGAAGCCGTGATGATGCAGGGTTGTTACCAAAGTTTTGGAACCGTGTCTGTGATGAAGAACTACCGCAACTCCGATTTGGTATCTCGAGAATACATGTTGAGGTCTAGCCGCAACCATAGTCGTGTGAGATAAGACATCGTCAGTCTGTGCTTAGTTTCAGAATTTTTCCTCGAAAGCAAAGTGTCACAGAATGTGAGCAGAGCTGAGGGTATTTCTGTTTCGACATTTGTAAAGAAAGAATCCACCACTGGATAATACTCACGAGGGAACTCTCTCTCAGATATTTGCCGATCAATAATCTTTGCAGCTTCCCTTACTATTGACGTGTATCTTTCAGCCTCATCTCCAGCAGATTTCCTATATTCGCGAAGGAATAGTTCATGGGCGAATTCTTTGCGACAACAAATCACGCGATCCTTTCTCGCTGGAACTAACATGAAATCCCGTACAAAATAGTCTGACGATAAAAGATTATCCAAACTTTTACTCACCCAGTTACCAGTGATATGTGATAATTCAGGAGTCTTGTTGGCAAATGTACGGCATAAATCATCGAATGAAAGAATATTGACATGCAGATTATCATTGGCATGTTTCAAAATAAAAACCATAAAATTCGGCGAGAACGTCGTTTTTTGTGTAGCCATTCCATCTCCCCCCAGTGAAAATATCGAAACATTCAGTATGGTAATTTATATTAATATTAACTAAATTTTCACCAACCCCCTTGATACATTCAGGTATCAAGACTGCCTGTTGATCATCTATGCGTGCATCAGTTAATTTCAGGGAATGTGCAATGAAATCGTCACTCCCTGCATTTTTCATACAAATGCAACCTCGATGACGGGAGACGGACTTATAATTTACTTCTTGATCGCAGAATAAACAATTCTTATTGAAATTAAATTCCTGACTTAGTTGTTTACGGGTGAAGCGGTTTGGATCTTCGATGGTGTTCCTTATGCAGGCCATATAACACTTGACATGGAAAGATTCCTCTTTCGAATTACGTGGAATAGTTATATGATTGAAATTCTTGCATTTTTTGTAGTAGTGCCAAACCCTCGCTCTTAACAACTTTACTAGTTTGTTTATCGTCGATGAGGAGATCACACATACACAGTAGACAAAGCTTAGGTTCCGCCATGATCGGTTTGGATCTCTGGTGGTATCCACGCTGATGAATTCGGCCGAGATACAATCCTCTTCTTGCACAACCAACAGGTATTCGACTTTTCTCCTCAATCTATTGATGCGGCAGCTTCGTTAAATGCGTGGAATCACAACAGTCAATCCAACAGCAGACAATAATTGAAGTTGAAGTGTTAGATTTGATGACCCAGAAGCAAGATTTTTCTCAAATCTCTCACGTCAACAGCTTCTGGAAAGAAGGATAACAAAACCAGAATCAGAATATGCTTGCTGTCTCACAATACACTCATTGTCCACAACCGTCTCGGCGAAGAGCTGTACGATGTTTATATATGAAAGAAATAAAATATTTACTCACCCTCCCGATATTATATATAATAAGAGAAATCTTCGTACACCCTTACAAATCAGTCAATGCAATTACAAACAGTTCACTGACAGAGGAGAGTGAGAGAGATAGTAAGTTTTCGTTCTGTTTTTCCTTTTGTAATTCGCGCGGGCGGACAATGTATGGACATTGGGGACTTAAAAAATGGAAAAGTCGAAAGAAAAGACTTCTCAAAATTTTGATCCCGATCCGAGCATTTGATTTTGTTTTTCCCGAGGAAATTATGATAATTCAGATGTTAGATTTTATAATTGTTTTGTGCATTATATTTCAGAAATAAAGGAAAATGCAGAACTGAAAACCTGCTACAGATAATGGTCGATGAATAAAATTTTGGGCTGTATGGTGAAATAGTTTTGGGATATATATTAGCTTGTTAGTGGGGTATGGGATTTTGTGGGAGTGTGGATGTGGTTTTTATTGTTTTGTGTTTTGTCTGTTTTTGAGAGTTGTCCGTCGAAGGTTATTGTTACCGTCTTTCGTGAAAGACGGGGAGGCGCTGGTGAAGCACTTTGTGAGTTTGTCGTCTGTCATGTATTCTTCTGTTTGTAAGGTTTATGGTCATCACCGATTGTTGAATTTTAGTTGTTAAGAATGCCTGAGATTTCATCCATGAAATCCTTGTTCATAGGGATTCCAGTGGCTCTATGTGTTTCAATATTCGGCGTGTATCTATCCGCATTCGTCCACAAACGCAGCAATTTATTTTGGGTTCTCTGTAGACGTTTACACTGCGTGTCTGAAATAGGATTCTATGCCACGTAGGCATAAGTCACAATTGGCCGAAATACTACTTTGAACAAAGAGAGTTTGTTATCAATAGATAACTTGCTGCGTCTGTTGAGTGGATATAGTCTGTGGAGAGTAGCGTATGTCCTATTTATTGTCTGTGTAATGTGAGGGGCGAAACTTAGTCTCTTATCTAGGGTTAGCCCTAGATATTTAACCGAGTTCCGCTCCTCAATTACCGTGTTGTTAATTTTAAGTTTTGTAAAAGTCCGTATACCTGTTAATTTTTTATTAAATGTGATAGTCTCAGTCTTATTGTCGTTTATTTTAATCTTCCATCTATAAAAGAATTTAACGAGATTTTGCAGATAATACTGTACTTTTTGTGCAGCGTCTGAGCGTAGAACGACTGCCCATAGAGAATAGTATCATCTGCGTAAAGGAGGAGGTTTGTGGTAGGATGCGTAGGGATGTCGGAAGTGTAGAGATTGTATAAGGGTGAGGAGAGGATCGCCCCCTGAGGGACCCCCACTGACATTCTGGTGTGTGTAGATAGTGAACCATTCACACACACCATGATATAGCGAGCATATATGTAGCTTTTAATTAATGAGACGATATAAGCGGGTAATTTTAATATGTTAGAAAGTTTATAGATTAGACCGTTATGCCTAAATCTATGGTTATGCCAAACAGTGTCATATGCCTTATCTATGTCTAGGAGCAACAGAACTGTACATTGCTTTTTATTGTATGAGGTATATATGTCTTGTATCACTCTGCATAAAGCATGGGTGGTGCTACGTCCGGCTCTGAAGCCAAATTGTTGGGAAGGTATGAGTGCCTTTTTGTTTATAATTTTGTTTAAAATTTTAAAAATTAGTTTATCCGTTAACTTGGAGAGAGTATTTAAATGTGAAATGGATCTGTAACTAGACGGCATATGAGGTGGTTTAGTTGGCTTTAGAATCGGTACAACAATCGCTAACTTCCACGTACCGGAAAAGTATTGTAGTTTTATTATTGGGTTTATTATGTACGTAATTTGTACTAACATTTTGGGGGGGGAGATTTTTTAAGCATATATTAGGAATGGAGTCGGGGCCGGGAGCTTTGCTATTGGGAAACATTTTAATTATATTTTTGAGGTCTGTTGGATTAGTTAGAATTTTTGGAAGTATATTTGGGGGTATGGGTACTCTGTCTGGTATTGTCCTTGTCACGTGTGTCACGTCGTCGTGAAACGGTAAGACGTTTGGCGTTGTGGTATTAGAGAGTTGTAAGTGTTTAGCTAAAATTTCGGCTTTTTCCGAATCAGTGCTGTATAATGTGTTATTCTGAATATAGTGGGTATAGTTGCAAATGGCCTCTTTATAAGACGAGACATTTTCCATAGGCAGTTGTCCCTTCGTGACAGAACTTTCAGGACTCCTCCCTATGTCTAGATAATTTTTCTTTTATGCTATTTTGTAATTCTAACATTCGAGAGCGTTACCTATGCACCAACCATCTGACTTACGGTAAACACTAGGACAAGGAATAAATGGTCAGATAAATGATATCACATTTTGCGCATGCTGCACGAATAATGCAAAATTGGTGTACCTAGACGCTTTTACCTATTCCTACTTGCTGGTGGCGTGATACACCGTAAAGCCGGCATAAATGACTATGGATGATGATGATAACATAGACTGTCCTTACAATGTCTAAGCTGTAGATATCTGTTGCATTGTGAGAGCGAGGTACACTGTCAGAAATGCTTATTTTTTTATGTTTGCATTCATTGTTTTTTTTTCATTTAAACATTAATTTTAAATACATTGCTCGAAACGTTTTTATTTGCATTTAAATCCCAATAAAGAAAACATTAAATAACTTTATTTCAAATATTTATGTATTACAAGAAAGCAGTAATTACACGATAAGCATATATAATTTCTGAATTTAGTTACATAAAAAATACATTTGTGAATAGTTTCATACCCGGTGGCGTAAATAACTCCCCCGCAAGCCACGAGTTGCGGGGGGTGCACTAAAACCAGGGGCGCCATTTCTACCCCGGCTAGTACGACTTCAATGTTTGTTTTAATCAATAATGTATCTTTTTAATAGCAGTACATTATCTTGAAATTTCATCATTTTTACAACAAAAAAATTACTTTATAAAATATTTGATAAGCGTTTCAATTAAAAAACGCTTACGAGTGACATTATTTACCAATATGGGGGATAGATCAAGAGGGGTGCAAAATAGCAGGGCACTTTCATAAATCTGCGGGGGGAGGCACCTATACACTTTTAGTTACGCTACTGCGTACCAACTTTACTTGTTGAAATAATTAAATGTAATAAACAGGTAATGATAATTAACTATTATTATTATTATTATTATTATTATTATTAATACATTGGTAATGATTTTTTATGAATTATCTATTTGCATAGTGTATAGCGAACTTTATTAGAATATTTATATTCCAGTTAATTTGATATGCAGTTCAGGGATTTATTTTAAAACACAATTTCAAAATAAATATTGCTCTACATTTGCCTGCATAAAAAGATAGTGTAGAATACATGTTCTAAAATTATTGATCCTATACTAATAATGGCCAGTACTAATATATTAGCTCCCTTACCAGTCATTGTGAATATTCCAACAAATAGTCCAATATTTCTCCCCGCCAACATAACTTCTTCTTCCGAATCATTTCCTTCCTCTTTTTTTCTACCAGCCCATATGCCGACACCCAAAATTAAAACGTAGAAAATTATAATCGATATAATTCCAGCTATGTTTATCATTTTCTAAATCTGAAACAAAAACAAACTTTAATGAATCTTATTACAACATATCATCAATAATAATAATAATAATAATAACAATAATAATAATAATACTCTTTATTTAAGTAGACATGAATTACATGTATATAAAAAAACGTCACAATAATATAGTATAAAAATAATGGTTTTCAATAACTAGATGAAAACCTAGTCAAAACGTATGGGAAGCTACCAACAACAATATTATTGATGATCTAGTCAATCATAAAATCCCTGTAAACGTAATGATCATAAAATAGTAAAATACTTTTTTTAAAGAAAATAGTAAGAAAAGGACGACATACTTACGAAAAGGAATAATATAAAACAACAATACAATATTTGTTACCTGTGTTAAAGGGTAATACTAAAAAATTCTTACGGACTGTAAATTGCTTTTTGTAACAGTATTTTTTTTTTATTTTAATTTAAACAATTTTAAACCAGCTATTTCTTTCAAATAATTAGGGAGATGGTTGTATATCTTAATAGGCATAACTGCCACATCATTGCTAGCAGCAGAGAGATTGTGTTTAGGCAGTAAAATGTCATTCGTGTGTCTTAAGCTATATTGTGTACTTCGATCGGAAAACTGGATAAACTGATCAATATTAGACAACAAACAGACAGCATGATAAAATATATAAAGCTGGCAGCGTTAATATTCCAAGCAAAACAAACAAATCTCTACATGAATGGGTAGAACCTTTGAACAACATAGTCCTAATTATCTTTTTTTTGTATAATGAATACATGATTAACTCTACTGGAGTTGCCCCAGCAGAGAATGCCATAATTTAATAATGACTGCACCTGTGCAAAATAATAGGTTTTAAGTATTTCTAAACTCACGTAAGAACGAAGTTGCCAGATGACATAGCTTCTAACTGAAATTCTTTTTGTTAAATCTTCAATATGTTGAAACCAGTTTAAATTACTATCATTAGTTATGCCTAAAGTTTAACAGAGTGGCTGTTTCCTATAGATAAATTATTTATTTTTACTAATAAGCTATAATCAGGACTGTTATTGGCAAATATCAACGTTTGAGTTTTTGTCCCATTAAGTTTTAGTCCAAATTTATCGCAATAACTATTCACAAGTGAGGTGCAGATGTTTGCATTACGTGACAACTCATGTACGTTGTCAGCTGTTGATGCAACTGCCACGTCATCAGCAAATTCAGTAACATGGAAGGCATTCGTTACTTTTAAGTGGCTTTGCAGATGGTTTATAAAAATAAGGAAGAGAAGAGGTCCTAAGGTGCTACCTTGAGGAACCCCCGTTGGTACAAGCTTATCATCTGATTGATACGACATGATGCCGAGTTTCAATATGACTTTCTGTGTACGTTGAGTTAGGTAGGACCTAATCCAGGCGTTAGGTACTCCTCTTATACCATAAGTGCACATTTTATTAAGTAGCAATTCGTGATTTACTGTATCAAATGCTCTAGACATATCAAAGAAGAGACATTCACACTTCTTTTTTTGGTCAATATTTTGAAGTATAAATGTGTATAAGGAAGTAACTGCATCCTGAGTGGAGTGTCCCTCCCTAAAGCCATATTGACTAGAAGAGAGTATATTATTTTTATTAAGGTAAATTTTTAACTGACCAGCATACGCAAGTTCAAAAAGCTTAGAAAATACAGGTAGTAAAGAAAGCGCTCTGTAATTTGATATTAGTTCCTTTTCATTTGTCTTATGAATGGGTACCAGCGCTGCTTTTTTTAAAGAAGAGGAAAAAGTGCCTTCAACAATTGTTATGTATGTCCAAGTCCACTTCTAATACACAAATATATTCTTGTCTTAAAGTCTATTATAAATATTGGCCTCCTTTTATTATTCATGGATACAGGGGGCGGTAGCTTGGTGGTTATCGCGTTTAACTTACAACTGAGATACCAGCACAGGCAAACTAGCCTGAAAAAGACTTATTAAAAAAAGATGCCAACTGTGGTTTTTCAGCGGGAGTGTGTTATGTATTATGTGTTATTGTACTTAAAATCCCACACCTGAAAATTAGTACGTCTATGTTTAATTAACAAATGACGTTAAGGAAAAGGAGTTTTTGGCTTGTATAAATTTATCTTTAGGTTTTACGAAAATACGTCCAAAGAAGAAGTTGTTCGATATTGAAGATATCTACAAAATGAACCCAACCGCATTAAAATCGCTTAATTAGTTATTTTATCAAAATGCAAAATACTGCTAAAAACGCTGTTTCTAAATTAAATTTTAACTTTAAAAATAATGAACGTAGATGTAACAAACTTTGATACAGAATAGGTTTTGCTGCGTGGAATGAGTTTTTACTTTCCTGGCATACCGAAGGGAAGTACTGTATTCGAAAAAAAATCACCCTCAGAATTTTTTTCGGATTTTCATGTTTCAAGTCATGTAGATTACGAAAATACAGGTTTTTCAATTCCGTCAGTCTGTCTGTCTGTCTGTCTGTCTGATCTGTCTGCTGGTGCAATAACTAAAAAGCTGCTTGACGGACAACAGTAAAATTTGGTAGGTAGCTGACGCTACTAGAAAATATACAGGGTGGACCGTCTAAAGGGAATAGATAATGGGAAAAAAATCCTCGCAAATTTAAAATTTCTACGTTTCATGACATTTTAAACTTATTTCAGGAAAAAAAAAATCAAAATTTTTCGAAAATTTGTTTACCCTTATTGACTGAAAAAAATTTTGTTTTTCTCAAATTTAAAATTTCCACGTTTCATGGCATTCCAAATCTATTTTTAAAAAATTTTTCAAAAAGAATAATTTTTTCAGAGAAAAGTTTTTTGAAATTTTTTTACCACTGCCATAGAATAGATGATGGAAAAAAGTTATTCTTGCACAAAGTTAAAATTTCCATGTTTCATGACCTAAATCCATGTCTGAAAAGAAGAATTTGAAAAAAATAATTTTCTAGCCAATCAGAAGTTTGTTCTTGGTTTCGTTACCTTAGCAACACAAAAAAATTCTGGAAATTTTTATCCTCCCTAAGCGAAATTAATAAGTGGAAATTTTTCTGTCAAATTTGACATTTGGTTTTACATAAAAACACATATTTAGGTGTGAAACTTTCTTACCGAATATCAAATTAATGTCTGGAAATGTTTCCCCTTTCATGAATATTTTTAAAAAATTATCCCTCGCAAGCAGCTCCGGATAATTTTCAAAATATTCATGATCTCGAAAAAATTTCCGGAAATAATTTAAGCACTGGGGATATTATAAGTGAAATTTTTTTTACCACTGGAATAAATGGAAAGAAAATTTCTTTTTGCTCAAATTTACAATTTCCACGTTTCATAACATTCTAAACCGATTAAAAAAAATATTCAAAAAAAATATATACAAATATAAATTTTTTGCCACTAAACATAGAACAGATAATGAAAAATATTTTTTTTTTGCTCAAACTTAAAATTTATGCGTTTCATGACACGCTAAACCCATTTCAGAAAAAAAGATTAAGAAGTAAAAATTTTTTTTAAAAATTTATCATTGAAATGGACGATGGAAAGAACATTTCTTTTTGCTCAAATTCAAAATTTCCGCGATTCGTGACATTCTAAGCCTATTAAAAAAAAAAATTAATTTCTTTAACCACCATTACAAATACTTCCCCTCCCCTATGTGGATGTGAAATTAGAAATGTGACAGATGGTAATAATATTTGGCATATAGTTAAAGCACACTTGGCAAGGGAGACACCTATTATAGTTTTATTGAAAAATGTACAGGGTGGTCATCCTAAGAAATAATTCAACCATGGTAGAAACTTGTAAAGGTATTTACGCAAGCCTTCCATATTTGCATCTTTTATTTAATGTTGAATTTTTGCTATCGGATGACCGCTCTGTATATTTTTTTGATTCTCATATGTGGTTTCGTAATTAACAATTTTAAAGTGACCGCCCTGTATAAGTAGAGAGGGAAGTTCTGTGTAAGTACTTTTACCGACTTTTTTTTTTTTGAAATGTGTATTTGTATAATTCTTGCAAAGAAGCATTTGTTTATTAAAAAGGCACTTTTTTCAAAATTAATTTCTACAGCTTTAGGGATGTCGTAGCGTAACATGGTTGGGCTTATTTTCTTCCTCGAATGAAGTTTTGACAACAGCAACATCAGCACTAAGATCAACAATAGCAATACAAACAAGCTAACCATTATACTCTTCGTCGATTGACTACACTTGTTATATAATTGTTGCACATTCTATAGGATACTCTTCGCAGTTCTTTTTTTTTGTAAATGATATTAGTTTCAAACATTATTTATTTAATTACAAAACAAGATTTTTTTTTCATTTCAAAAACTAATGCATTTTTTATTACTTCCACATCCGCGTAGTGGATTGGAAGAATAGTAATAGTAAAAAAAAATTTCAATTTTCTTTTCTTTAAATCGGTTTAGAGTGTCATGAAACGTCGAGATTTTAAATTTGAACGAAAAAAAATTCTGTCTGTCTGTCTGTCGGTCTGTCTGTCGGTCTGTCTGTCGGTCTGTCTGTCGGTCTGACTGTAACTTTTTTTTGTCCACACGCTTTCTCCGGAACGGTTTAAGATATTGACTTGAAATTTCGTACACGTATATGTTATAATGAAATCTGGAACTGGATTGTTTTTTGAAGATATCCGGTGAAGGGCTGGGGGTGAATAGGGGTAAATATGGGGAAATATATAAAGCAAGCTGGTAAGAGCACAGAAACTTGAAATTTGATGTATGTACTACAAGCCAAGACCTCAGATTTTCTTACAAAATTTTTCATCCCCCCCCCCCACCACCCCTACTTCATTATTAAAGGGGTTGATAAAATAAAATTGAGATATTCATTTGTAATTTGGTACACGTATGTATTATAACGACTTCTGGAACTAGATTATATTTTGGAATGATTCCGTTGAAGGGCTGGGGGTTAAATAGGGGTAAATTGGGGTAAATTGGGGTAAATTGGGGAAAATAAGTAAAGCAAGCTGGTAAGAGTACAGAAACTTGAAATTCGGTGTATGTGCTAGAAGCCAAGATCTCAGATTAGTTATATTATTTTTCAACCCCTACCACCCCTACTCCATTATTAAAGTAGTTGATAAAATAAAATTGAAATATTCACTTGAAATTTGGTACACATATGTATTATAACGACATCTGGAACTATATTATATTTTGAGAAGCTACCGTTGAAGGGTTGGGAGTTAAATATGGTAAAATAGGGAAAAATAAGTAAAGCAAGCTGGTATGAGTACAGAAACTTGAACAATTCACATTAATAGAAATTAATTTTCAAAAACGTGCCTTTTTAATAAACAAATGCTTTTTCGCAAAACTTATACAAATACACATTTTAAAAAAATCATTCTACGCAGCAAAACCTATTATCTATCAAAGTTTGTTACGATTGGGCTCATTTTGTAGATATTTTTAATATCTACAACGTCTTCTTCAGACGTATTTTCGTAAAACCTAAAGATGAATTTATAAAAGCCAAGAACTTGTTATTCATTACTTCATTTGTTACTCAAATATAGCACTAATTTTCAGCTGCTGAATTTTTGATACAATAGTTACACATGTTAAGAGGTACACATTCCCGCTGAAGACCCAGGTTGGATTTTTTTTTTTTTTTTTCGAAAACTGGACTATACCTAGCGAAGCGCAGTTGAACCCTGTTCACTACGAAATAATTTTGATAAAAGAGTGATTCCCAAGTGATTCTAACTCTAATTTATAAAAGCCAAGAACTTGTTATTCATTACTTCATTTGTTACTCAAATATAGCACTAATTTTCAGCTGCTGAATTTTTGATACAATAGTTACACATGTTAAGAGGTACACATTCCCGCTGAAGACCCAGGTTGGATTTTTTTTTTTTTTTCGAAAACTGGACTATACCTAGCGAAGCGCAGTTGAACCCTGTTCACTACGAAATAATTTTGATAAAAGAGTGATTCCCAAGTGATTCTAACTCCAATATAAACTGTAGAGCATGGTTCTTCTTCACCTAACACAAAATCCTAAATACTCCAGCAGTTACCTCAATGACATGAGAAGCAGTTAAGAAAACTTTTAAAGGAGAGCGCTAGCTATAAAATCCTTTTATATTAATAATATTAATCATGTTGGACATAGTGTTTAATGTTTGTGGAAATTACTTTTTCAGTGTATTATTTATAGAATCCGCCAAGAGTCTGGGAATTATCTTTGACAAACAATTACCTTTTGAAACACATGTTACCAAACTACTGCAAAAATGTTATGCGAAGCTGTAATCGCTGTATGCTTTTAAATATATCTTACCAACAACTACTAAATTAAAATTAGCAGAGTCCCTAATAATATCTCAACTTGAGTATGGAAACGTCATTTATGGACCGTGTCTTAACAATATAGACTGCAGAAGTTGCATAACTCGTATTTACGTTTCTCTCTAGTGATGCCTAGACGTGATCATATCACTTCTGGATATAGAAGATTTTATTGGCTTAACTTTCAATTCAAATCGCAACTACTTCTGGTGTATCTTGTGCAGGAGCCTAGATATCTTAGTAAGAAATTAATTTCCCGGGTTTCCCTGCAGAGCTCTTGGGATATCAAAAGCCTGTCTTCACAAGAATTTTAAAAAATGCTATACAAATATGTTTAAGTACGTAATTAAAATTTTCACTTTCTATTACCTATGTGCATATTTAAATAGTTGACAACATCTGTTTACCTTTGTTTTGTACTCCTACTTCTTTTTTTATATTACTGATTTTGTCCTTATCTCTTACTTTCTGTACTAAATGTAATTTTCTTCTAAGTTTCTGGTTGGGATTAATACCAGCATTTGCTAACACCCCGCCAGGTTAAATAAAGTTTATTTATTTATTATTTTTATTATCATTACTTTCATATAGGTGACTCCATTATTAAATATGTAATATAATTACAGGTCCGAGAGGTACCAAATTATATCATAACATAATCTATGTGATAGGCAACTTTGATATTGTATTGTTACGAAAGAAGGTTGTCAATCATGAGGAAAACTGTTATTATATCGACTAACTTCAGTAACTATTCTAATAAATTATTTGATTAACTAAAAGTCGAATTCTATTTTCAGAAAGTAATATGTTCCACCTTGAACACATCGAGCATAGAAGTGATCGACCCTTTTACAAGACACGCAATCGTTGACCTTGACGTGTAGAGTAAAATCGGTAAAACAGTATTTTCGTTATATAGCTACCTACTTCAAAATGGAAACATCCGAAAATTAGTAAGTACTTAAAGTTGGTAAGCTGTTAGTTGCTGGTTAATATTACCTTTTACTTATGGTGAAAGAGTCAACTATTGAGTCAATTTGACAACGCCCAAAACCCCACAGTCATTTCTATTACCCAGTATTGGCTGTGAAGATGTTCAGAATCTATTAACAAGTTTTAAGTAAAGTCAGATCACTGACGTGCATGCAGTTGAAAGTCTCTTAGAATCCTTGTTGGACATAGAACCACAGAAGCCTTACTTATAGCCAATATTTGTTTCCTGTAATTTTTTTGTAAATCCATGCAGTGACTACGGATCGAACTTGTGTACTATATTGCGAAGCTAATACTCATCTAATCAGATAAACTTTGACAGAAAATTTACAAACATAAAGACCATAACAAAACTGAAAATACACGACAAAGTGATTGAGGAGCACAACTCAGTCAGATATCTGGAGGTAACTCTAGATAAGAGGTTGAGTTTCGCTCTCCACATCACACAGACAATTAACAAGAAGACGTACGCGACGCTTAACAAATTATACCATCTAATAAATAGCAGAAGTAAACTTTCGATCAAAAATAAACTCTTATATAGCGTTGTTTTCAGGCCAACTATGACCTATGCCTTTGCGTCTTGAAATATAATTTCAGACACAGAGTGCAAAAGACTTTAGACAACTCAAAACAAAATACTAAGACTCTTGACAAACGCAAACAGGTAAACATCGATAGCTGAACTACACCGTAATACTAACATGTCTATAGTGAGAGAATACATAGACGAAACTTCCCAGAAATTTTTTACCACAAAAATGCAGCTATCCACGCTTACCACGGACATAACAAACATCATAGATTACTGGGAGGGATAGATTGGTAACTTCTGTGTTAAAATTTGACGCTTTGTGACGTCAACTCGCCATCTATTGTTTTGTTCTGGTACTAAATGATATTCTGCGCATGCGCGCGCCATTTGAATATTTGGTGCGTTCCATTCCTGTAATTTTGTCACAGTATATTATTAAACTGTGGTCATGTACAGAACTACAGACCAATAAGATAATAAAATTGTATTAAAAATACTAAACAATGGATCAACAAATACGATGACTTTCATTTCTACCCAGCGAATGTAACGGAATATTACCCCTCCACAATTTAAAGATTAAAACGTAAATAGTTAATAAGAATTTTTAGCGTAAAATACTGTAAAAAAACAGTATTATAGTGGATTTCTTTATTAAGTATAACTCACTTCATTATTCTACAAGTTTTCTTTTTCTTAATTTTAGCTTCTTATTATATTGTAGATTTATTATATAAGTATGGCCTATCAGAGATATAAACCTTTTTTATTATATCATCCTCTAAGAACTTTGTATGTTCACACTCGTCAAAATTAAATTGTACATATTTTGTACAAATAATTTCAACAGAATGTTTTTTGTATAGCATTCCACAGACAATATTTGTATAAGTCTGCGGTAAATATCAGTCAAACCAAAAATTAATTTTGGTGTACAATATTTCAAGTTATTACTGATTTCATTATTATACTCCTTAGCTCAACTGATAATGCCACTCGTTTATTTTGTTACTACAGATACAGTTTTTTTTTACAAACAATATAGTTTTTTATAGTTTTAACTTTTCTGTCAATAAATCCACTTACGTGGCCAATTGCTGCTTTATCTATTAACGAAAAATTTTGTTCTGAGATATTAATATTTTCAATATCACTAATGTCTATATTTTCTTTATCGACCTGTTCCTCTACCCCTTGTGTTACCAGATGTCTCACTCCATTTTAAATTATTTTTGAATTATCAACTTCACCTTCACAGTTTGAGACAGAGCGGCTGTTCGCCATATTATTTAAGTATAGTAATACAGTCTTAAAATAATTTGTAATCGTATAGGTATACACTGGGGTTAATATTTCTTGCTTCATGCTGACGTAGTTGGCCAAAAAAGTTTTCCATGAGGTCTTGATTGATGGCTCGAGGCCTAAAAAATGTTTTCGTACTTCTTTCAGAAACGTTTACTCAAATGCTCCATTCCACTTAAGGTAACTGCTCAATTGCCACGCGATGGTATTCTGGCTAGTGTACGATTTATTTCCTTGTATTGTATATTTCGCATATAGTGTCTGGCTTTACTCCATAAAGTTAAATGTCCACTGTTGTTGCTAATGGCATATTTCAGAACTTTTCCAGCTACTGGATACAAAGTGTAACCATTTGCACTATCAAGTAACTTGTAATATTTTTATTGTTCCTTTTCCTGAATGTTCTAATTTTATTTTTTTCTTCATTTAACTCTAACCAGTCTAACCTCTCATCCAGTCAATTAAAAATGGATGCTTGTTTGTTTATAATTTATTTTGACATTTTGTCGATCAGCGCTCCTAGTGTTTTGTTCTGGAACCTGGGAGACAAAGAGAGAAGGTGTGTCTATCTCCCTCACACTAGGATCAGTATTTCCTACTTAAGATAACAGGCCCTGACAAACATATAATACGCCAACATGACGAAAGCACAGACACTCACAGACTAATACACCGAAGAGAGACGGTCACAATAGCGAACCAACGGACAAACCATAAGATAATACCCACAACAAACAAACAAAGAAACAAATTCCTTCAATTTTCTGGCACCAGAACACCCCCTGACGTATAAGAATTAATACTTAAAAACAGATTAAGTACCTATCTGAAAAACACAATGTTATAACTGGACACATTTTGTATAGTAGTAGTTTTTTCTTTTTTTTTACTTCCACATCCACGTAGTGGATTGGAAGTATAGTAATCGCAAAAAAATTTTCAAAAATTTTTATTCGTGAAATAGGTTTAGAATGTCATGAAACGTCGAGATTTTAAATTTGAGCGAAGAAAAATTTTCTGTCTGTCTGTCTGTCTGTCGGTCTGTCTGTCGGTCTGTCTGTCTGTAACTTTTTTTGTCCGCACGCTTTCTCCGGAACGGTTTAAGATATTGACCTGAAATTTTGTACACGTATATATTATAACGAGATCTGGAACTGGATTGTTTTTTGAGGAAATCCGGTGAAGGGTTGGGGGTTAAATAGGGGTAAATAGGGGGAAATAAGTAAAGCAAGCTTGTAAGAGTACAGAAACTTGAAATTCGGTGTATGTACTAGAAGCCAAAGCGTCAGATTTTTTAATAATATTTTTCAACCCCCACCACCCTACTCCAATTTGAAAAGGGTTGATAAAATAAAATTGAGATATTCATTTGAAATTTTCTACACATATGTATTATAACGACATCTGGAACTAGATTATATTTTGAGATAATTCCGTTGAAGGGTTGGGGGTTAAATAGGGGTAAATAGGGGAAAATAAATAAAGCAAGCTGGTAAGACTACAGAAACTTGAAATTCGGTGTATGTACTAGAAGCCAAGGTCTCAGATTATTTATAATATTTTTCAACCCCCACCACTCCTACTTCATTATTAAAAGGGTTGATAAAATAAAATCGAGATATTCATTTGAAATTTGGTACACGTATGAATTATAACGACATCTGGAACTAGATTACACTTTGAGATGATTCCGTTGAAGGGTTGGGGGTTATTTAGGGGTCAATAGGGGGAAATAAGTAAAGCAAGCTGGTATGAGTACAGAAACTTGAAATTCGGTGTATGTACAAGAAGTTAAGGCCTCAGATTTTTTTATAATATTTTTCAAGCAATGTCATCATCAGAGATCGGATTTACCTACCGGATTCCAGGGATGGCTTTTACAGATATTATATATTGTAAACCCGTACTGAAATATACAATGTTAATGCGTAACATAATTATATTGAGAAACGTCCGTTAAATAAAAACGAAATATGTAACAGATTATTTTAAATTGCGGCAGGTATACGGTATAGTACTAGCTGTTTACCTGAAGCCCAATCCCGGGCGGGGAGGGGAGCAATTTAATAAGATTACTCACACTCAGTGTCGCTGGTACTGTAGATTTATTCGGACGTAAGTAGTAAAAACGTAAAAATGTCGCATCGTACTGAACCGACGCAAACTACAGTAAATTTTTGAATTCGCGATATTGCCGATTTACATTTTGTTGGTAGAGAACTGTATTGCATTAGATATGAGAAAGCAATTTCGTGGTCGTGCAAAACAAATATTCATTGACATATTTCTTAGGAAAACCATAAACTAGATGGCTTTACTTACAGTGACACGCAACGTAATTTTAACTTGTGGAATTTTTTATAGGATGTAACATACTGTGGTCAAAACTGGACAATCCACTTTTCAAACAAGTTTTGAAAAAATGTATTAGTGGCAAATATAGGAATGTTAAGGTGCCTTCGAAGTCTACACTAAGAAAAAAATATTTATTTACAGAGTGCGAAAATTTCTTCTGAGCTTAGTGAAAAGTACATCTGGCTTAGCGTGGACGAAACAATCAATGCTTGCGGCCTTAAGGTAGCGAATGTTTTAGTAGGAGCGTTGGACGAAAATTGCGCAACGAGCAGACACATGATCGCCTCTAAAGTTTGAGAAGCTACAAATTCTCGTGCTATAGCGGATGCAGTAAATTCAAATTTACAAGACTTTTGGGGTGACAAATATGCAGAAAATAAGGACAAGTTCTTATTATTTCTTACCGATGGAGTGAATTATATGAAAGCTACTGGAAGAATTTTGAAGAAACCGTATTGGAATATACTGCATGTAACATGTTTGATACATGGGCCTCATAGGATTGCCGAATCTGAGGTGCTAACCTAATACTGATAAATTAATAGCTAGTGCAAAGAAATTTTTTCTTAAAGCACCACGATTGTTTCACGAAGTTCTAATAAATACTCCATTACCTCCAGAACCCAATACAACACGATGGGGAACTTGGCTAAAGGCAGCATTGTACTATTACTGTCATTTTGAAAATGTGAAATCTGTAATACAGCAGTTAAATCCAAATGACGCGGTTGCTATTTCAGAGGCGCAACAGACATTTATGGACTCAACTGTTTAAGAAAATCTGGAGACCATACACGGATGTTTTTCAAGAATTCCACTAGCCATATGAGATCTTCAATATCAGCCAACATCAGAATTTACTACAGTGGATAAATGGATTTTCAAAGAAAGACGCCGACGTTTAACTCCAAAACATTTACAGATATTAGTAATACACTTTTATTCTTGTATCGGCATTGAAAAATACTTATATATGTTAATTCAGTGTTAAGTATAGTATGCGTAACCGGTAAAAGGGCGGCGCAAGAGACGCAAGACGAGGTAAAAGGCGCCGACAACATCGTCCGTCTTTTACCTCTTACTTTATAAATCGAGACAGAAGGTCATGGGCTGTTCAAGTCGCATGCCGAAGCGTGCAAACAATAGTCAGGACGGTGGCAGCTGGCAGCAGTTAGTTCTTAGATGTGTTTTAATGCGTGTGTAGATATATTTATTTCAATACTTATTTTATCTGCTGACGCCGCGCGCCGCTGACAAATAATACCTACATTGAAATAGTAATCGAGCGAACAATACCGGTAATCCGGCTCTGCCTTTTACCTCATCTTGCGTCTCACCCGTCCCTTAACAGTTGGCCTCTTAGCAATTACGCATATTATACGTCCCCTTATATCTCCAGTTCTCTTCAAGTAAGTGTTTATAATAAATTGACTATCATCTTTGCATAATATGGAATTTGCGAAAAAAAATTCTAGGTAAGATATTGTTTCATACATGCATGCAAATCTGTATGCGCTGACACATAACACCTAAAGCCAACCCTGGTTTTACCACATATCTGATATGTCATCATACAATTATACAATTATTTATTTATCTCTTTACGTACACAATCCAACAGGTCCAAAAACTCAATTATTGGATATGATAGAAATATTATATAGGATAATGTAAATTACGTTGATAGTGGAAGGGTTGAAGGTGAAATGAACATGCAAATTAGTATCCCAATATAACAGCGTGTGATGAAAATATTTTGTAAAGTAAACAGAACTAGGCCAGTGCAGATGTATCGTTTATAATGTGGTTTTTCCATGCAATCAAGTGCTCTTTAGACAGGGGTTGAGATGCTGATAAGTTTTTAAGATTCACAAAAAACCCTCGTAAAGAGGAGCTCTCTTATAAAAATATCATTTTATAGTATCAGAATGATGTCATTGTTTAGCATCATTGGTATACTAGCGTGGTCAGAATTAGATCAATAGTATATTTGATGAATAAGTCATTTATTATTTTCCATATTAAATATTAAATACTGAGTGCAGGATGTCTGGAAAATACCCAAATAACATTTTCAAATTTTAATTTATCTTGACAAAAATTTACAGATCGTAAGGATTTTGCAACATTTCCATCCATGAGCACCGATAAGCCAAAATAGCCAGATAGACAGAGGATGGATAATATGTTATTCACTAGAACTGTAAAGATTATGATGTAAAATAAACCTTTAAATTATTTGTTTAAAGCTGTGACAGTTGCATTCATTAAGAGGCTGCAAAATGCTCATTTTCGACATAGAAAATCCATAAAGATTACTATGCACTATTCAAGATTCAAGCTGTAACCATATCTTAAGTCTTTCGAATATATCGACCAATATTGTTGGGAAGATTGTGATATAATAGGTATAGGATACTATAGGGGTAATTCTGTATGAAATGGCGGACCATTTGTAATGAATACAGCATAGCTTCTTACTTTATTGGTGCTTATCTTCGTTAATAAGTTGAATTTATAATAGGCTATTATATTAATATATTTAAGACATATATAATGTCTTCTTCGAGACAAATATTAAACATTTTGATTATCTTTTAAAGCTTCATTTTCAAGAAAGATTGTGTGGTGGCAGAAAGGAGACATTGAAAGAAATACCCCATAGTTTTTTATTTATCATTTAATTAAAAAAATAGAGGTGAGTCTAGGAACAAAAACACATTTATTTGATTTGTTTAATAATGTTAGATATAGACATGGAAAACATATTTGCTTTGAACGAAAACTTTTTGATAGTATATTTGCAATCCAATATGTGGAAATAATTGCCCATGTACCAATTTGGTGCATAAAGGTTTACGTTATTTTAAAAATAACGTTTCTTAATAATACAAATAAAGCAAAAAAAGTGCCTTGAGTTCAGAAAACTTTCTAACTGAAATCGAATGAAACCTTTTTTATTATATTTTTTATGCCCAAAATACAAAGGTCTATATTACTAGAGGATCTGCTTTTACACCGAGAATTAGGGAAATTGAAAATAAGTTTCTTAAAATACTCAATTTTCATAAATTTTCTTTTTTTTTGTGTAAACTTAAAAATGCGACTAAATTGAATTGGAAGATTCCCTTGAAGTATTTAAGGCTTTTCAGGGTCGCTCAATGTGAATCCAATATCAAAATATTTTTTTGGATCGAATATGGTGGACTTATATTGACTAGGGGTGGAATAAAATGATAAAAGTTGCAATAATCAAGGTATTCAGACCATATTCTGTACTCGGGGGTTTTTGGAGTCGCTGATTACGAATTTGTTGACGAAACTTGAAAATTCAAGATGGCGAATCCAATATGACGGACAAAAAATTATAATAGTTATCTCGGGGTTTTCGGGGTCGCTGTTTACGAATCTGAAGATTGAGAATTGAAGAAAATGAAACTTTATCTTTTAAGAGGCTAATAAAGAAAAAAGTAACCACATTTTACATTGCAAAATAATATATTTAATTTCAAAAACAGAACAATTACGAAATTCAATTTAAAAAATGTTTTGTCATTTCTTACTAAAGTTTATTCGAGGTCTTAGTTATCGACTTCATCCCCCTCCATATCAACATTCTCTGCGATTAAAAGGATGGGTCGACGTTTGAACAAGTTTGACCGCTGCACCCTATGCAAGCTGCTGAGCAGTACAGTCCGGCTTTTACGCAACTGCAACTCTTACATCCACCCTTGCAACTGCAAAAAATGATTTGCAACAAATGATTTGGCGCTGGTGGTTTCTCAGTCTTGATTTTGGAATCAAACAATTGTTCAAATATTTCCAACCCCCAACATTCTGGATGCATTTCATTTCCTAGCCATATTTTAATTTGGCAATAAACCCTTTTAACACCGCATGGGATGCCTCATATAATGGTCGTATACTGAGCCTGGTCCTATTGGTTGGAAATGGTTGACAGTAACCATAAATTGAATTTTCCACCATGTTGCCACATGTATGCAGTTATTATGGAGAGAAACGTCTCAAATATGGAGCGGAAACGTCTACATACCGCATGAGATACCTCATATAATGATCGCATACTGGGTCTGGTCGACTTTAGGGGGGTCCTAATTGCTAGTAAATGGTTAAAAGTAACCAGAAGTTGACTACTCTACCATTTTACCCCATGTATCTAGTCCTTTGGGTGATAAATACCCTAAACCTTGAGCGAAAACGTCCACAAACCACAATGAGACGCTATATTTAATGGTCACATATTGGGCTAGGTCAATTTGTAGAGGGTCCAAAACTGTTGAAAGTTGTTTCGGATACTTTGAACTTAAATGTATAATTATTTTCAGATATGTAGCTCCTAAGGGCAGGTAATCAAGATTTGGAGCGAGAATTTCCAGTTTTCAAAAAAGCGCCTTTTTTAATGGTCTCGCATTAGGCCCAGTCGAACTTCAGGGGGTCTAAAATGGATGACGTCTATGGAGTGTAAATCAAAAATATATAGCAAAAAGCCCATTTTTCGCTATGAGACACCTACATAATGGTCGCTTATTAGACCTTATCAACTTCTGGTGGGTCCAAATCCATTAGTTATTTTAAATAGATAATACTTGATTGCTTGACAGGTTTCTACCTCATGGCATTCAAAATATGTATTTTCCGTCGACAGCGTATTAAAGACTTAGATTAATCTATACAAAATCATTTATTAATGACCCCTATTAATGCATAATTTCTATTTTAGTATAGACACCCAACATACATGAAATTAAATACTTAAATCC
The DNA here is from genome assembly GCA_963583905.1 of Stenurella melanura. Taxonomy (NCBI): domain Eukaryota; kingdom Metazoa; phylum Arthropoda; class Insecta; order Coleoptera; family Cerambycidae; genus Stenurella; species Stenurella melanura. The sequence goes on along the minus strand of OY757317.1, from coordinate 61,051,390 downwards.
AGACGCCGTGTCACCAATATATGTCACTGTCAAGCTTATCACTTCTGAAGTCGGTGTTGTAAAACGTTGAATAAATGGATATTGATGAAGAAGATTTTATATTAACCCCGCCTGAAGTGGCAGAAACTGCAAATGTAGCATCATTAAGTTTACTGCCATAAAATAGCCGAAAATTGTATGAGAAAACTTATGCCGAATTTATTTCACGGTGCTATGGAAAACAAGTAACGCGCTGCTCAGAATCGGTGCTATTGGCATATTTCTCGAATATTGCAGAAAGAGGCCTAATTGCAAGTTTATAGCCAAAATATTCAATGCTTCAATCAACCTTAATCTTGAAGGAAAACATCGACATAAGTAAATTTAATAAATTAATTATGTTTATCAAGAGGCAAGAAGTAGGTTATGCGCCGAAGAAGTCAAAAGAAAGAACACGTACAAAAATGTATTTTTGATGCTCCTAACAACCTCTTCTTAATGACAAAGCTAAACAAATAACCAAGATAAAACTATAATAATAGATAAAATTTCTTTCGTAGGTTGCATTGATTTTCAAAGTAGCTGGCGCATTGAGAAATGATGACCTGTTGAAAATAGAAACGAATAATGTTCAAGATTTGGGATCTAAATTTTTAGTTACAGTTGAGGCATTTAAAACACAAACAAACAGAACATTTACGATAGTGGATAATGAACAAAGTACCCTTCTCAATTTGGTTAAACACTATGTCTCATTAAGACCTGTACATACTCCCCATAGACGGTTTTTTAATTTTTATAAAAATAATAAAGGTTCTACACAGCCAGTTGGCATAAATACATTTTCTAAACAGCCGTCCATTATAGCAACCTCCTTAAAAAACCACTGCCTAAGGAATCACTACTTCCACATCCAGACCTTTAAGCCAAGTCACTTTAAAGGAAACATATTGACTAAATTTGCACTCTGGTATGTGTAAATTATTGATCATAGAATTTTAATAATATTTGGGGCAGATGTCATAGAAAAGTTTGAGGCGTTGGTGTCTACCATATACGTTAAAAATGAAGTTTCTAGTTTACGCTACTTATTTTCCCATATTCACAACCTACCACCTCTCACTCTTTCAATGGAATCATCTCAATCAGATGTGGTACTAACTTTAAAGTGAATATCTCAATTTTATGTTAACAATCTCATTAATAATGGAGTGAAGGTGTTGGGGTTTGAAAAATATTAGAAAGAAATTTAAGGCGTCGGTATCTAGTATATACACCAAATCCCCAATTTCCGTACTCTTACCAGCTTGCTTTACCTATTTTCCCCTATTTAACCCTATTTAACCCCCAACCCTTCAATGGAACCATCTGAAAATGAAATCTAGCTCCAGATGTCGTTATATTACATACGTGTACCAAATTTTCAGTGAATATCCCAATTTTATTTTATCAACCCCTTTAATAATAGAGTAAGGGTGGTGGGGGTGGTTAAAAAATATTATTAAGAAAACTGAGGCCTTGGCCTCTAGGACATACACCGAATTTCAAGTTTCTGTTCTTACCAGCATGCCTTACTTATTTTCCCCTATCTACCCCTATTTAACCCACAACCCTTCAACTGAATCATCTCAAAATATAATCTAGTTCCAGATGTCGTTATAATACATACGTGTACCAAATTTCAAGTGAATATCCCAATTTTATTTTATCAACCCCTTTAATAATGGAGTAGGGGTATTGGGGGGTTGAAAAATATTGTATAAAATCTAAGGCCTTGGTTTCTAGGACATGCACCGAATTTCAAGTTTCTGTACTCATACCAGCTTGCTTTACCTATTTTCCCCTATTTAACCCTATTTACCACGATTTAACCCCCAACCCTTCAATGGAATCATTTCAACATATAATCTAGTTTCAGATGTATTACATACGTATACCAAATTTTAAGTGAATATCTCAATTATATTTTATCAACCCCTTTAATAATGGAGTAAGAGTGGTGGGGGGGTTGAAAAATATTATTAAGAAAACTGAGGCCTTGGCCTCTAGGACATATACCGAATTTCAAGTTTCTGTACTCTTACCAGCATGCCGTACTTATTTTCCCCTATCTACCCCTATTAACCCACAACTCTTCAACGGAATAATCTCAAAATATAATCTAGTTCCAGATGTCGTTATAGTACATACCTGTACCAAATTCCAAGTGAATATCTCAATTTTATTTTATCAACCGCTTTAATAATGGAGTAGGTGTATTTGGGGGCTGAAAAATATTATAAAAAATCTTATGCCTTGGTTTCTAGTACATGCACCGAATTTCAAGTTTCTGTACTCATACCAGCTTGCTTTACCTATTTTCCCCTATTTAACCCTATTTAACACGATTGAACCCCCAACCCTTCAATGGAATCATTTCAAAATATAATCTAGTTCCAGATGTCGTTATATTACATACGTGCACCAAATTTTAAGTGAATATCTCAATTTTATTTTATAAACCCCTTTAATAAGCAAAAGGGGTGGGGAGGAGGGGGTTTAAAAAATATTATAAATAATCTGAGACCTTGGCTTCTAGTACATACACCGAATTTCCAGTTTCTGCACTCTTACCAGCTTGCTTTACTTATTTTGCCCTATTTATCCCTATTTAACCCCCAACCCGTCAAAGGAATTATCTCAAAATATAATTTAGTTCCTGATGTCGTTATAATAAATACGTGTACCAAATTTCAAGAGAATATCTCAATTTTATTTTATCAACCCCTTTAATAATGGAGTAGGGGTGGTGGGGGGTTGAAAAATATTGTAAATAATCTGAGACCTTGGCTTGTAGTACATACACCGAATTTCAAGTTTCTGTACTCTCACCAGCTTGCTATACTTATTTTCCCCTATTTACCCCTATTTAACCCCCAACCCTTCAAAGTAATCATCTCAAAATATACCCCAGTTCCAGATGGCGTTATAATACATAAGTGTACCAAATTTCAAATGAATATCTCAATTTAATTTTATCAACCCCTTTAATAATGGAGTAGGGGTGGTAGGCTGTTGAAAAATATTATAAAAAATGTTGGGGCCTTGGCTTGTAGTACATACATCAAATTTCAAGTTTCTGTGCTCTTACCAGCTAGCTTTACATATTTCTCCCTATTTACCCCTATATAACCCCCAACCCTTCACCGGATATCTTCAAAAAACAATCCAGTTGTGAATATCTCAATTTCATTTTATTTTATAAATCCCTTTAATAAGCAAAAGGGGTGGGGAGGAGGGGGTTTAAAAAATATTATAAATAATCTGAGACCTTGGCTTCTAGTACATACACCGAATTTCCAGTTTCTGCACTTACCAGCTTGCTTTACTTATTTTGCCCTATTTATCCCTATTTAACCCCCAACCCGTCAAAGGAATTATCTCAAAATATAATCTAGTTCCTGATGTCGTTATAATATATACGTGTACAAAATTTCATGTCAATATCTTAAACCGTTCCGGAGAAATCGTGCGGACAAAAAAAGTTACAGACAGACCGACAGACAGACAGAAAAATTTTTTTTCGCTCTAATTTAAAATCTCGACGTTTCATGACATTCTAAACCTATTTCAAGAAAAAAAAAATTTGAAATTTTTTTTGCGATTACTATACTTCCAATCCACTACGTGGATGTGGAAGTAATTAGAGCAGCTGCATATCTACACTGGGCATTGTTTTCGGCGATCTTCTGCCTCAATACCTTCTGACAGTGGTACAGACTTTTCAGTCATTAAACGTCTTGGAGGTTGGAAATCCACTGCTTTTGCAGAAGGATATATTGAAAATTAATTGCAAAATAAAGTTGACATGCCTGAGAAAATCATATATCATAGACCTAATAATTTATCTATGCCTTGCCTTAATTTCGTTAACTGTACTATATCTAACGTAAATATAAATGTTTATAAACACAAATTAGATAATATCTACTAATTAATTAATACTCAATCGAATTTGTGCTTATTTTAGTAAATAAAAATTTAAAATCAGATTTTCTCCATTTTATTAAAAGTACAGTCGACGGAAAAATGTTGTAACTAACTCGTATATTAAAAGGCGATTAATATTAATGGCTGTTATTAATGCACTTGTTTGTTAAATAACCATTAAAGGCCATATAGTTTATTTAGGGGTTCGAGGGGGCCATTAAATAAAATTGAAGCATTCACTTGAAATATGGTACACGTACTATCGTGAGCAAAAAAAAATAGGACAAGTCTTATAACACATGTTTTCTAAAATCTAGTTGTGTACGTCTAACTTTAATTTTTGTGATATTGTCAGTTAGTTGTCAAAATTCATGGCAAGGGAGCCAAAACTAATATGCCCCATATAAGCGATTTAGTTAAAGCTGGAATTATTGCTAAAGTAGAAGATGGATGGTCAATGAGACAAATTGCACTGCGTTATAATATTAACAAATATTCTGTGTTTAACATTTAAAAAAAGTGGAGAATAAACGGTACGATTAGTAGAAATCGTGGATCAGGGCGACGAAGGATATCAACTCAACGGCTAGATTTGCAATTGGTAAATAAATTATTAGAAAATCCATTTCACTCAGTAATTCAGGCTGCTGAAGAAACGAATTTTTCTGGATCGAGTAGTACTGGTCGCCGGCGTGTAAGAGAATCAGACCTACGCTGCCATCCAGCAGCACAGAAACACCTACTAAGGAAGCTCGACTGGGATTTGCGCTTGAGTTTTTAGTGCATGATGTAAATTTGTGGAACAATGTAATCTTTACAGATGAAAAAACTTTCTAGTCTACACACAGCGGTCGTATTCGTGTTTACCGACCTCCGAATACTCGATTCGATGAGAAGTATATATCAAACAATGACAAAAGTGGTAGATTTTCCGTTAACATGTGGGCTTGGATATCGGCACGTGTTTTGTGGCATATTGAGATCGATTTAATAACAGTGAAACGTATATTAGGATTTTAGACAGTATTCTTCTGTGTCACAATTATTTCCTAATAATGAATTCATATTTCAACAAGATAAATGTTCAGTTCATACTGCTCATACTGTGACTAACTAAAACCAATTGGTTTCAAGATAACAACATTGATGTTCTTAACTGGCCCAGTCATAGTTCAGATCTTAACCCTTTGGAAGACGTATGGGCTCTACTCGTAAGAAGTATCCATTGACGAAATATGAGACCACGAAATGTCTAAGAATTACTGGAAGTAGTAAATAATGCATAGGAAAATATTATTACTAATGACTATTGTATAAGTTTATTTAATTCTGTGCCAAACAGACTTAAAGAAGTTATAAACAGAAAGGGTGCAATAACAAATGTAGTGCAATATGTCTCATGGACAATCCATCTTCTGCCTTAGCAATCTACAGCATTACAATAAAAAATATAATAAAAGTGGCTTATTTCGGCTACTCATCATATTTTCAAATAGAGACAATACGTATTATATCGACATTTGGAACCAGATTATCTGTTGAGATGATTCCGTTGAAAAGGTGGGAGTAAGTAGGAGTAAATGGGGGGAAATAAAGCAAGCTTTTAAGAGTACAGAAACTTGGGATTTGGTGTATATACTAAAAGCAAGGGCATCAGATTTCTTTATAATATTATTACAAAGCTTGTATATGTTCAAATGTTCCGCAGTTTCTATTGCAGTATCACATGTAATTGCCTGCCTTCCCAGACAATTTTAGACTCAAAGGTAAGAAGTCCATGAAAGTGTTGTTACATAATTATTTATGATAAATGGATGTGATGATATGGTTTTATTCTGATAGCTGACGAAGCAGTTAAAGAAAATCAAATGGATCCGTAAAACATTGTGACCTGTATAGTGTTATTCATGTAAAGACTAACTAATTAGAGGTAATTGCAATTTTCTGTTGTAATTTTAGAGCTTAAATACATTTGTACACGATAAGAAATGGTATCATTTTTTAGAGTAGACTTTTCCCTTTTCAAAAAGCTATAATAAAAATCGATTCGCTGCAGATTTTCTTAAATTTGCAATTAATTAAGTAAAAATTACTTTTATCATCGAAACTGAGTGCTGGAGCGTTAACAGATAATTCATCGATAATAGACAAAAACCCGGCAGATTTTGCAATACTTTTTAATCCATACAGTTAATATTTCGTTGAAATGCAGAAAGAATCGAAAGAATAATACTTTTAGATACATTAGAAAATTGCGTTGCAAATGCTGAAGATGTACGTGCCTAAGTATTATCCTACGAACCGCATTCTTCGTGAGTAAATCTTCCATACGTTTGCACGTTTGGTTCTAAAAAGGATCATACACGTGGGATCGATATAGCACTAAGAGAGCTTATATCAATGACAATTATTTGTGTAAAATATACACATTTTCAAACAGACGAATGTAGGTTGCCGTAATATGTCAGTCTCTTGACTAACGGAGTATGTCCAAAACCGAAATTGCTGCCAATATTAATTTATAAATATTATATTTAACTTCAATTTCAATTCTACGATGGAAAATTTCTTAAGTAATAAATCACTTATTTTATTGCAAGTCGTTCTTAAAGAAACGATCGACAGACAGATGCACAAACACATATAGCGGCTTGTAGCGACAATTCTTTATCATTTGATTTATGTCTTATGTATGAAAAGATCTGGGACATTTATATACATTTTTGTCTGACATTGGTGAAATTATTTTCGTCAATAAATTGGTAATACTTTTATAGATTCAAATAAAAAAAACATTTATCTGAAAGCATATAAAATAGAAAACACTTTAAAGAATTGGCAAACAGCTATACTTAAATAAATATGTGGAATACGTAGGTACTCAAATTATTGCTTTGACTTTATTTTTTCGGTTTGTACGTTAGTGATAGAACTGCTGCCTAAGAAATCACTACTTTCACATCCGTATTTCCCATCCAAATCTCTTTAAGGGAAAAGATTTTGACCATATTTTGCACTCTAGTAAGTGGAAATAATAAGTAGTTGAATTTCAATATATTTGAAACAGATGTCATAAAAAAATATGAGACGTTGGCTTCTAGAATATAAGCCAAAAATAAAGTTTCTGGACTTTCATTGCTTTACTCATTTCCCCTATTTACCCCCCATCCCCACCCCTCCCTATTGGGCCCCACTAAGGCCCTAAGAAATATTTTATAATTTTTTAAAGTCGAATATTTTTGTTATGATAAAGAGGTGCGGAAAATGTTATTTCATCAAATTATTTCCGACCAAATAAAGCAATTTTTAAGGCAGTTTAAAAATTTCCAAACTCCGTGCGTCAGGCCTAAAATCAATTTTTTCATTTTTTTAACGAAAACTCACGTTAATTAGATAGGAGGAATAGCTTTGAAAACATAGGTAGTGAATCAACCCCTGGGGCAAAAGACGGTCCCCTGGGACCAGAAGTCACCCTCTTGGGGTAAAGGGATACCCCCTGTGGCCCAACCTTCTTTCGAAAAGTGTTATCCGGTTGGGGTCAAAAGTCACCTAGCATGGTTGAAGAGTCTCCCAGAAAGCAAATAGGTAAGCAGAGGTCAAAAGACATCCCCTGGTGTAAAATGTCACCCAAAGAAGCCCCCCCTCCAGGTAAGAAGTAGTCATGTCTAGCAAGCAGGCTATTTAAACAGTTATTATCACCACAATACTAATTGTGTTAAAGAATCGGCAGTACTCGAACAATGCCAGGCACCATTAGATATGTTTATGGAAAAGGCACGTTCGATGATGTCAACGGAGCCGAGGGAATTTGACGGAGGGAATGAGGACACTTGGTTCCAAACTATCAATAATTGTTAATAAATTAAACACTGCTTTTAGATGAATCAATCAATATATTATAAATACTCTACATATGTTTCGGCTTATTAGGCCTTTATCAAGAGTATTACATAGTGAATACTAAAGTTTCTGACGTGCTTATTCAATTTATACCTAAAAGTATTTATGTTTTAATCTATTTATGACTTAAGCTACTTAATATTTAATTTAACATCTTCAATTATTTGAATGTTTGGAGTGGACCTAAGCTGATTATATAAATCAAAGGATATTTCTTAACAATTGGTTTATTATAGGGGTGTTTAGGAAATTCTGCTGGTCATTTGTGGTGCAAGGGTTGTACTTGAAAGATTTTTTGATTTCTAGTTGTTCTAGCAGATCTAAACGTTTACCTTTTCTTTCTGAATGAAGTAAATTTATGTTATCAGTATCTATGAAATGGTTGTTTTCAATACAGTGTGTTGACATTCCTGTATTTTTATTGTTATTTAAGATTGATTTTTTGTGTTCTTTTACCCGGTTGACAACGCTTCTACCACTCTGACCGATATAGACAGCATCGCAATCCTTACAATTAATTTTCAAACTCAAACTGAGGATCATTTCACATTTTTTGCCAGAGTAAGTAACTTAACCAATGTTAGTTTTTCGGACCAAGAATTAAACCTCCTTCAAAAAGGTTTAAAATATTCTCCACATAATGTAAGTAAAAAAGATTTTGAACTTCTTACCGTTAATACAGAGCTAGCTACATTCTCAGTGGAGGAAATCTCAGAATTGGAAAGACATAGTTTAGCTAATATATTTACCTCGACAAAATGTAACACTAACAAGGGAGAAATAAACCTGTTGAACAGCATTAAACAAAAACTGGTAAATTATGATTTGGTTCTCTGTAAAGCGGATAAGGGTAACACCATAACAATTTTAACAAAATCAGAATATAACAAAAAAATACAAACAATCTTAAATAGTGAAGACTTTGAAAAAATCAATAAAAACCCTACCAATAAATTCCAGTCTGAAATTGTATCCAACTTAAAGAAATGTAATACTGTTATTCAAAGTAATGACGCGTATAAATTGAAAGTTATGAACCCTTCGGCCCCCATTCTCTATGGTCTTCCAAAAATTCACAAAGTCGATAACCCTATACGCCCCATAGTGTCTTACATCAATGCTCCATCTTATAAATTATGTAAAAAACTAAATTATATTTTACCAAAATTAATAAATTTTAAATCTAAATATTCCATAAAAAATTCTTTTGAATTTATTGAAAATACAAAAAATTTAATAATACCAAATAACGCAAAATTATTCTCCTTTGACGTTAAAAGTCTGTTCACCTCAGTTCCGCTCACAGAACTAAAATTAATATTAAATAATTTAATAGATAATTCACAAATTAGCGAAACCGAAAAAACAGAGTTAAAAAATCTTTCGAGTGTTTGTATTGAACAAAACTATTTTCAGTTTAATGGTGAATTCTTTAGACAAAAAGACGGGCTACCAATGGGTTCACCAATTTCTCCTTTGTTAGCTGAAATATTTATGTCAAACCTAGAAAATTTAATTTTTAATAGCAATAACAGTTTAAATACACATGTGTTTTATTGGACTCGATATGTAGACGATATTTTTTGTATATGGACCGGTACAGAAAGAAACCTAAGTAATTACCTTAATTTCTTAAATTCTTTTAATAGTAAAATTCAGTTTACAATGGAATCGGAGCAAAATAGTCAATTAAACTTTCTAGATATGAATATCAAAAAACATAACAATCAGTTGAAATTTAGCATCTACCGCAAACCTACCACTACAGATACAGTAATACATTATAATTCGCAGCAATCATGGCAAATTAAGATTTCACCCTTTCATAGTCTAATACATAGACTGACGAATTTTCCTTTAGATCAAAGTGATTTTGATAGAGAATTGAATATAATTAAACAAATTGCAAGAAATAACGGATACAACGAGTCACTAATAGATAACATGGTCAAAAACAAACAACGCAAAATGCTTCAAAAAGAATTTTTCACTGTGCCTAACAAACCCACAAAATATAGTTTTATTAATTATGTTCCGAAATTTAGTAACAAGATTTCTAAAAAATTGAATAATTTGGGTATCTCTACAATAAGTGTGAACAAAACAAATATAGGAAACATTTTGGTTAATAACAAAGAAAAAGTAAATAAAATTGATAAATCAGGTGTATATAAAATTAATTGTAAGGATTGCGATGCTGTCTATATCGGTCAGAGTGGTAGAAGCGTTGTCAACCGGGTAAAAGAACACAAAAAATCAATCTTAAATAACAATAAAAATACAGGAATGTCAACACACTGTATTGAAAACAACCATTTCATAGATACTGATAACATAAATTTACTTCATTCAGAAAGAAACGGTAAACGTTTAGATCTGCTAGAACAACTAGAAATCAAAAAATCTTTCAAGTACAACCCTTGCACCACAAATGACCAGCAGAATTTCCTAAACACCCCTATAATAAACCAATTGTTAAGAAATATCCTTTGATTTATATAATCAGCTTAGGTCCACTCCAAACATTCAAATAATTGAAGATGTTAAATTAAATATTAAGTAGCTTAAGTCATAAATAGATTAAAACATAAATACTTTTAGGTATAAATTGAATAAGCACGTCAGAAACTTTAGTATTCACTATGTAATACTCTTGATAAAGGCCTAATAAGCCGAAACATATGTAGAGTATTTATAATATATTGATTGATTCATCTAAAAGCAGTGTTTAATTTATTAACAATTATTTTCAAGATGTTTCACAAGGAACCTACCACAAGTTCAGTTCAGTGTATCAAACTATCAATAGATACGCATGTATTATAGTTTCTATTCAAATTGTATTATTCCTTTACTTCGCGGAATATATTATTTTTCTGAAGTACTAGTTTTATTACAATTTCTAACAATTGTTATTTTATTTTTTTAAATATTAATTTCACATTTATGAGAAGGTAATAATTAATAATCGAATGAAATTAAGTTCTCAATTTAAAAGATGTATGAAAACAGCTAATGTATACGTAAACAATGTACATATATAGTATAAGTATGCACATTACTATTAATGAGATATTTGATACTGGCTTTTTTAATTTAAAACTAATAATAGGTGGAGAGCCAACTGTACTGGTTTCCTATGAATAAGATACATGAAAAACTTTGTGTGAGTGGGTAAGTACTACTACAGAGATACAGGGAGCCACTTTTCATATAAGCAAATTTTGCCCGCGTCATGGAATTCTGACGTCACTTCCGGTCACGATTTTTTGTGTCATCGAATACATGAACAAAACTTACATCAAAATGTAGGTTTTGAGATATACAATGAGATGGTACTGAGATGCCAGGCTTAATTTGCCTGCAACTCTTAGACACCCTCGATTAAAGTATTTTTTATTGTGTTTTCTTAAGTCATTGAATACACCAATTATTTATTTTTTTAAGTTAAAGTACAAGCCTTCTAGTTATTATAAAAATAGGGTGCCTCTTCTTATTTGCCCGCATCCTTCCATTTTGAAGTCACTTCCTGTAAAAATCCATGACGTGGCAAAATTTGCTTATATAAAAAGTGGCTCCCTGTAGGTCTGTGGTAGTACTTACTCACTCATACAAAGTTTTTCATGTATCTTATTCATAGGAAATCTGTGCAGCCGGCTCTCTACCTATAAATTATATTTAATTCTTAATTGATCCCAATGTGACAATGGATCATATTTATTTAATTAATTATATTCTAATGAAAGTGCATTGTTTTGCATTGTTCTCACATTTTGATAGATCTTTATGAAGGGGTGACATGGTGCTAGAAAAAAGTCTCTATGTTTAAAGAAAAGTAAGTTTAAGAGGCCGTGAGGTGGCACGTCGATTGTTCGTGTTAGTAGGAATCATATCGTTATACCCACAGTATGTGAAACGTAATAGGCTCCGAGATGGCATCGCCATTAGCGCGGTGGAATCCGGAACTACTAATATGTTTATTTCTGAAGTTTATACGACGAAGAAATAGGTAATTGTTGGATTTTATTTTATTTAAAAAGTTTCACCGGATATAATCAGATTCGAAGTAAAATACACACACATGTACAAAAACACATCCTTTAGTAAGTGCTACGTCCACTATGACTCGAAGGAGCCTGGTATTGCTGCAATTACTGAATATTGCTACAGCTATGCAAATGCTCTGCAAACCGTAGGATGTGGCTCCCACGTGGCAGCAATGTATCTACTATTTATTCTATGGCAGACATCTATCAAAAATAATCTGCCCAGCCAAAACGAGTCTCTTCGATCTGTGGAATCTATCTTGTGATTAAAGAGGACAGCGGGGAGAATTAAATATATCTTTGAATATTTAGATATGTATTATTTTCACGACTTATTGAAATATTTTAATTTTTAAAAAAAATTTGTTTCTTACTTTTAATTTCTTGTATATCATAATGAATACTTACCTCGGGAGGGGGGGGGGGGGGGTATTTGGATGTCATTTGACTCCAGGGCATGCCTTCTTGCTCTTTATAAGACTATTCACTCATGCGGGATGATTTTAGATCCCAAGGGGGAAATCTTTTACGAAAGAAGGTGGTCTTTGGGCCCTAGGGGGCCAACCCAGGGGTTGATTTATTGCCCAAACTTTAACAGCTGTTCCCCCTATCTAATTAATGTGAAATTTCGTTACCTTAAAAATTGCGTTATTTGGTCACAAATAACGTGATGAAATAAAATTTTCCGTATCTCTTTATCATAACAAAATCGACTTTAAAAAATTTTAAAATAATTTTCGGGGCCTTAGTGGGGCCCAATAGAATCCAAAGAAATTGAGGCTATAGGTCTTTGCAATTACTACATGCATGCCTTTTTCAGAATTTTAAATTGATTCAATTTTTGTAAAAAAAAAATCAGTAAAGGTATTTGCACAGAACTTCCCTCTTTATTTGTACATTTTCAATTCCACATTCACGTAGTGGAGTGGAAGTATAGTGGTGGTTAAAAATTTAATTTTTGTTTTGGAGTTTTTCAAAAATAAAATGTCATGAAACGTGGAAATTTTAAATTTGAGCAAAAAGGAAAGTTTCCTTCTATTCTACAGTAGTGGTAAAAAAGAGATTGCAAATTTAATTTTTTCTTTTAAATAGGTTTAGAATGCCATGAAACGTGAACATTTTAAATTTGAGCAAAGAAACAAATTTTTCAAAAATGTTGGTGAAAAAAATTTTCCATTTTTTTTTCTTAAATGCGTTTAGAATGTCATGAAACGTGGAAATTTTAAATTTGAGCAAAAAGCAATTTTTCATCTATTCTATAGTAGTGATAATTAGATTAAACATGTTTTCACTTGTAGAGTAGTATTATTATGAGAAGATGCTTGGGGCGGAGCCAACGTGCGCGAATATTTTTACCAGTGACAGCATCATCTAGGGTAGAAGGATGTATAATAATTGTAATCAAATTTTCGAGGTCGAGGAGCTGTGTAATGTAGTAAATTAAAACCTCGTCACACTCTGGTGTTTACGATGAAGACATTTTTTACTGAAAATAAGGTTATTTCATTTAATTCAATCAGAAACGGCGAAAACAACAAGTATACTGCAGCACAGACCCTGTGACTGCAGGTTGACGGTGCCACGGGATTCGAGGTCAAATATGACGCAAATCGCTCTCATTGGCTTAGATCAATGAATGCACACAAACTCGTTTCTGCGCATCATTTTTTGCAAGCATCTTCTCATAATAATACTACTCTAATCTCCCAGTGCTTGAATTATTGCCGGAAATTTTTTGAGTACTTAAGACAATCATATACGAGAAAAATTTCCTGCAATAAATTCAAGCACGCGGGGGATTCGGTAAGAAAATTTCAGGCGAAAATAAATTAGATAAACTCTAATTTCAACTGCTATTACGATTATTCTAAGACATAAGAAGGTATGAGATTAATGGGGCATGAATGGGTCTTGTTGACAAAGTGACAAAAACGCATCGGAAATAGTAAGTAGTGTTGTGTCAAAAGTTAAAATTAAAAGACTTATTTGAAAATGAAATACCTATATACGTATAATAGATAAATAATATATTGTCCACCCATTTTAGTTTCAACGAAATACTGAAAATTTATTAGAACAACTCTATCTGTGTGTTGAGGAATAAGTTTTATTCACTAAAATAGGTGGAACGTTGTTTTCTTTATATATTTTCATTTTTTATACATAGCATAGCACAGTATAACTTGACAGAGATGGCTTTGAAACAAAACGTTGTTAATTATTTATCATTATTTCATTGACAGTTTAAGCAGTTTAAGCTCAATATTTCTTACTGTTGAAGTTATCTTCGAGGTTTTTAAAGAATAAGATTATAGAGTATGGAAAAAGCACATAATATACAATATGCGCTTATTGCGAAGAACATTCTAAAGTTAAGAAAGCCATCCAACATTGAATACTTATCATACCTAATGAGACGTGTAATATGGAGGAAAACCAAATTGAGAAGTTATTCACGATCATAATTAGGTATTAAACATGAAATAAAATGTTTCACAAAACTCAACGGTTTTTTTTAGAATTATCTTGTTCAATATGAAAAGCGAAATTCCATTTTTATGTAATAGCAATTATCAAATATTATCATATGTCAATAATTTGTCAGAAAAATTTCCACTTATTAATTTTGTTCAGGGTACCCTGAAGGATGAAAATTTCCGGAAATTTTTTGGGTTGCCATGGTAACAACACAAAAACAAACTTCTGATTGGCTAAAAAGGTAACGTGTGAAATTTTCAAATAAACTTTTAAATTTTCCAAAAAAATGTTGTATTTGTTTGAATAGGTTTAGAATGCCATGGAAACGTGGCAATTTTAAATCTAAACAAAGGAAAAAAATGTCCATCTAATTTAGTAGTAAAAAAATTTTCAAAAGTGTTGGTAAAAAAAACTTTAAAATATATGTTTTTTTTGAAATAGGTTTAGAATGCCTTGAAACGGGGAAATTTGAAATTTGAACAAAGAAAAAATTTTTTCATCTATTTTGGTAAAAATTTTTCAAAAATGTTGGTGAAAAAAATTTTCAAAAACTTTTTTTCTGAAATAGGTTTAGCGTGCCATGAAACGTGGAAATTTTAAATTTGAGCAAAAAAAAAATTTTTCAGTATTTATTTCCTTTAGACGGTCCACCCTGTATATTTTTAAGTGAAAATTTAACCATTTCTTCGCTGACAGTAGCGTCAACTACCTACCAAATTTGACTGCTCTCCGTCAAGTAGTTTTTAAGTTAAGGCACCAACAGACAGACAGACGGACTGACGGAACTGAAAACCTACATTTTCGTAATCTACGTGTTCTGAAACGTCAGAATCCGAAAAAATCTCGGAGGGTGATTTTTTCTCGAATACAATACTTTCCTTCGGTATGCGAGGGCAGTAAAAATAAAAACTGAAGTGGGCCCTCTCCTGGACAGGTCGGACAATTTTGATGTACGGACCATGTTGATCTTATTTCTTAGGCCCAATGAATGATCCTATCAGATTTATTCCAAAAACCGTGTCAAGGGGCATTTCACCTATCTTGTCCCGAGGTACCCTTTTTGGATTCGCGATATTGTCGATTTATATTTTGATAGTAGATGTGACAAAGCAACGCAATGCATGCGTGGTCATGCAAAACAAATATTAAGTCACATGTTTCTTCGGAAAGTGGCTTTACTTACAGTAACACCTAACGTAATTTCAACTTAGAGTTAGTGGACTTTATGACAGGTACAGTGGTCCGAACTGGACAATCCAATTTTTGGAAAAATGTATTAGTGGCAGATATAGCAATGTTAAGGTGCCTTAGGAGTCTACACTATATTAGACTGAAAATTTCTTCTGAGCTTAATGCGAAGTACATCTGGTTTAGCGTGGACGAAACAATCAATACTTGCGGCTTCAAGGTAGCGTATGTTTTGCGCAATGAGCAGACACTTGCTCGCCTCTAAAGTTTTAGAAGCTTCAAATTCTCGGGCTATAGTGGATGCAGTAAATTCAAGTTTGCAAGACTTGAGGTGACAAATATGAAGAAAATAATCTTATTATTTCTTACCGATGGGGTGAATTATGTGAAAGCTGTTGGAAGAATTTTGAAGGAAGCGTATTGGAATATACTGCATGTAACATGTCTGACACATGGGCTTCATAGGATTGCTGAAACTATTAGGAGGTGCTACCTTCATGTTGATAAATTAATAGCTAGTGCCAAGAAAGTTTTTCTTAAAGCACCAAGTCGTATACGATTGTTTCACGAAATTCTGCCGAATAGTCCATTACCTCCAGAATCCATTACAAAACGATGGAGAACTTGGCTAAAGGCAGCATCGTACTATTACTGTCATTTTGAAAATGTGAAATCCATGATACAGCAGTTAAATCCAAATGACACAGTTGCTATTTCATAGGCGCAATAGGCATTTATGGATCCAACTGTTCAAGAAAATCTGGAGACCATACACGTTTTTCAAGAACTCTACCAGCCATACGGGACCTTCAATATCAACCAACATCAGAATTTACTACAGTGGATACACTAAACGTTGTATTCAATCTTCGTCAGTATATTTTTCAATTGCAAGGAGATATTGCTGCGAGGGTATTAAGACAATTTCAAATTGCTTTTAAAGAAAAATCCGGATTTGTTACAATGACAGGTGTAATATACATTTTAAACGGCAGAGAAGTAGACTTTGCTACACCGGGCATGGATGTTTTGTGGCGACTTTGCGAAAATTTAAATGGTTTAAGTATGCCCCAGTTACATCTATCGACGTCGAGCGGTCCTTCTCGCAACATAAATGGATTTTCAGCGAAAGGCTCCAAAAGATTTAGAACAGATATTAGTAATATACTTCAAGCGATGCAGCCAACACCGTCAAGAAGCATCTCAATGAAAAGCAGAATTTACATTGGAAAAATTACGGCAATTTAAAAAATACTTATTATTTTAACATACTTACACCGGAACATACCAAAAAAATCTGGTTTAGCAATCTAACCATCACTAGAAAATTAACAAGAACTATTATTCGAATGAGATATAATCATGGAAGATTTCCCGCCCAACTACATAAAATTGGCATTTTAGATAACCTCTCATGCCAATGTGGATATGACAACGCAAATTTACATCATTTTCTTTTTAACTGTGAATTATACAAACACCAGTCCCTACCTGTTAGTTGTTAAATCTCTTACTGACCTTAACTTTAAACATCCACTGTGGTTACCAGAAATTTTAATAAGCAAGAATATGCGTGCGTACTAAGCTTTACAAACTTTTTTTATTACCGTTGGAATGGATATTTAAATTTTGTCCTTTGTTTTTCTTACCCCGTGTTTTTTTAACCCATGTCAACCGTGGTCTCTTTTTGTGTGTGAATACAAAAACCCCTGGGCGAGAAGAGTGTGTCCAATGTATTCCCCGTCCCCCTCGCATTCCCTTTCTTTGTGAACGTATATTACTAAATCTACGTGGCTAATGGCAATTAGCTGAAAGCCATTTAACCAAAAAAAATAAAAAAAATCGGTAAAGGTCTTTACACAGAACTTCCCTCGTTATTTGTGCATGGCGGTCACTCTAAAAAATTAATAATTACGAAATGACATTGAGAATAATAATCGGAATATAGTTATTGCTATTATTACAAAGAAAAGAAGAAAAGAAAAGAAGAAAGAAAGTTTTGGTCAAAAAAATATACAGATTGCTTATCCAACAGCAAAAGCTCAATACTAAATAACAGGTGCCACATATGGCAGGCTTACGCAAATACCTTTACAAATGTCCACCATGACTGAATTATTTCTTGGGATGACCACCCTGTACATTTTTCAATAAAAGTATAATAGGTGTATATGTCAAATATTATTGCCATCCGTCACATCAAGACAGACAGACAGACAGACAGACAGACAGACAGACCGACAGACAGACAGACAGACAGACTGACGGAATTGAAAAACCTATATATAAACCTATAGGAAGAAAAAGTAATATACTTTTATTCTTCTTATCGGTACTGAAAAATACTTGTGTATGTTAACTCAGTGTTAAATACGTCCCCTTATATCTCCAGTTCTCTTCGAGTAAGTGTTTATAATAAATTGACTTTATGATCTTTGGATAATATGGAATTCGCGAAAAAAATTTTGGAGGTAAGATATTGTTTCATACATGCACGCAAATCTTTATGCGCTGGCACATAAACACCTAAAGCCAACCCTGGTTTTACCACATATCCGATAGGTAATACCGATCTCTGCTAATCACAAAACCTCTTGTAGTTCTAATACTAGTGGTAAGTCCTAATTATTCCAGTGTCACCCCCAAATAAGGGTTCTTTTTTAATATGTTCCCGAGATTTTTCGCCGAAAGGGGGCGGATTTGTTTTCAGGACCCCAAAATTAACAAAAAAAGATGACTTCCATACCAAAAAATCGGTAAAGTTATTTACACAGAACTTCCCTCATTATTTGTGCATGGCGGTCACTCTAAAAAATTATTAATTACGAAATGACATTGAGAATACAGATCGGAATATAGTTATTGGTATTATTACAAAAAAACCTGATAACTTTTGGTCAAAAAAATATACAGAGTGCTCATCCAACAGCAAAAGTTCAATACTAAATAACAGGTGCCAAATATGGAAGGCTTGCGCAAATACCTTTACAAATGTCCACCATGACTGAATTATTTCTTGGGATCCATTATTCAATAAAAGTATATAATAGGTGCATATGCCAAATATTATTGCCATCTGTCACATTTTCAATTCCACATTCACGTAATGGAGTGGAAGTATAGTGGTGGTTAAAAAAAATATAAAAATTTTTTTTTGAATAGGTTTAGAATGTCACGAAACGCGAAAATTTTAAATTTGAGCAAAAAAAATTTTTCGCTCTATTCCAGTGTTAAATTTTTTTCCAAAATGGTGAAAGGATGTGGCAAATTTTTTTGTCCGAAATAGGTTTTAAATGTCATGAAATATGGAAATTTTAAATTTGAAAAAAAAAAAATTTTCGTCTATTCTGTAGTAGTGATAAATAGATGACCTAAACATGTTTTCAAATTTTTTTTTAAATTTTTCAAAAACATTTTTAAATTTGTTTGAATAATTTTAGAATGCCATGGAAACGTGGAAATTTTAAATCTGAACAGAGAAAAAAAATTCCATCTATTTTAGTGGTAAATTTTTTTTCGAAATTTTAAAAAAAATTTCAATTCTTTTTTGTTTAATAGATTTAGAGCGCTATGAACGTGGAAATTTAAAATTTTAAGGGATCCATTATTCAATAAAAGTATATAATAGGTGCATATGCCAAATATTATTGCCATCTGTCACATTTTCAATTCCACATTCACGTAATGGAGTGGAAGTATAGTGGTGGTTAAATAAAATATAAACATTTTTTTTGAATAGGTTTAGAATGTCATGAAACGCGAACATTTTAAATTTGAGCAAAAAAAATTTTTCGCTCTATTCCAGTGTTAAATTTTTTTCCAAAATGGTGAAAGGATGTGGCAAATTTTTTTGTCCGAAATAGGTTTTAAATGTCATGAAATATGGAAATTTTAAATTTGAAAAAAAAAAAAATTTCGTCTATTCTGTAGTAGTGATAAATAGATTACCTAAACATGTTTTCAATTTTTTTTTTAATTTTTCAAAAACATTTTTAAATTTGTTTGAATAATTTTAGAATGCCATGGAAACGTGGAAATTTTAAATCTAAACAGAGAAAAAAAAATTCCATCTATTTTAGTGGTAAATTTTTTTTTTTTTTTTTTTTAAATTTTCAATTCTTTTTTGTTTAATAGATTTAGAGCGCTATGAACGTGGAAATTTAAAATTTTAATGGATCCATTATTCAATAAAAGTATATAATAGGTGCATATGCCAAATATTATTGCCATCTGTCACATTTTCAATTCCACATTCACGTAATGGAGTGGAAGTATAGTGGTGGTTAAAAAAAATATAAAAATTTTTTTTTGAATAGGTTTAGAATGTCACGAAACGTGAAAATTTTAAATTTGAGCAAAAAAAATTTTTCGCTCTATTCCAGTGTTAAATTTTTTTCCAAAATGGTGAAAGGATGTGGCAAATTTTTTTGTCTGAAATAGGTTTTAAATGTCATGAAATATGGAAATTTTAAATTTGAAAAAAAAAAAATTTCGTCTATTCTGTAGTAGTGATAAATAGATTACCTAAACATGTTTTCAAATTTTTTTTTTAATTTTTCAAAAACATTTTTAAATTTGTTTGAATAATTTTAGAATGCCATGGAAACGTGGAAATTTTAAATCTGAACAGAGAAAAAAAAATTCCATCTATTTTAGTGGTAAATTTTTTTTCGAAATTTTAAAAAAATTTTCAATTCTTTTTTGTTTAATAGATTTAGAGCGCTATGAACGTGGAAATTTAAAATTTTAAGAAAAAAAATCTATTTTAGTGGTAAAAATTTTTTCAAAAATGTTGGTAAAAAACTTTCAAAATTTTTTTTCTTTTAAATAGGTTTAGAATGCCATGAAACGTGGAAATTTTAAATTTGAACAAAGAAAAAATTTTTTTTAGTGGTAAGTTTTTTCAAAAATGGTGAAAAAAAATTTTTTTTTTCAGAAATAGGTTTAGCGTGCCATGAAACGTGGAAATTTTAAATTTGAGCAAAAAAAATTTTTTTTCATCTTGGTAAAAATTTTTTCAAAAATTTTTTTTCCCGAAATAGGATAGCGCGTCATGAAACGTGGAAATTTTAAATTTGAGCGAAAAAAAATTTTTTTCACTATTTATTCCGTTTAGACGGTCCACCCTGTATATTTTCCAGTGAAATTTCTACCATTTCTGCGCTGACAGTAGCGTCAATTGCCTACCAAATTTGACTGCTCTCCGTCAAGTAGTTTTTTTAGTAAATGCACCAACAGACAGACAGACAGACAGACAGACGGAATTGAAAAACCTATATTTTCGTAATCTCCGTGATCTGAAACGTCAGAATCCGTAAAAATCTCGGAGGGTGATTTTTTCTCGAATACAATACTTCCCTCGGTATGCGAGGGAAGTAAAAAGCCTTTTATTAACATTGTTCTTTCGAATTATTGCCACAAAAATAATAACTTTAATAGTCTTTATAAGTTTACTTGCGTTTTTGAGAGAATCATGGAGATTTTACTTATTCCGGACCTATCGCAATATTTGTTATCACAGATACTTTCCTGACCAAATATAGAATTCACTTTCCAAGTTTCCAACCATATTTTTCTCAGTCCTATTCTTGTTATATTTGAAATTAGTGTTTAGGTACTTTCTCCAATCTCTTATCACATGTTGAGATTACAAGTGCTCTTATTTATTTTTTTTAAGAGAAAGTGTTGCGAAGAAATAGTTATTCTTACCATAATCTACGCTACTAATTATCAAGAACATCCGCTTTAAAATATAGATTAACTAGTCTAGTCTGTAGTAAATTAAAACAGTTTTAAATTAGAGTATATTAGGACTAGTATTTCATAAGAGGAGATGTAATTACTTACACATCCACGTAGTGAAGTGGAAGTATAGTAATAGTTAAAAAAATGTCAAAGTATTTTTTGTGAAATAAGTTTAGAATGTCATGAAACGTCGAGATTTTAAAGGACCCCGCACGGAACATATGGAAATTGGCCCCCGGTTAAAGTGTTTGATACTCGGGGATATTATCCAAATATCGATGTTGATCAAAAGTCTCTATGGGCTCAAGGTCGGAAATTGGACGGTTTTCCAGATATCGGGGGTGTAAAGGGGGATGCTCATTTCTTGTGGGAAGTGGCCCCCGATCCTGTAAAATTCGCTGGAATCAATATATGTCATTTCTCTCGACCTCCTGATCAAAAATTCTCAGGGACACAAGTATGGAAAATAAACAGTTTTCTAGATATGGGAGGTGCAAAGGGGGGTGCTCATTTTCTATAGGAAGTGACCGCAAGTGAATTTCACTGGAATCGACATATGTTGTTCCTCTCGACCTCCTGATCAAAAGTTCTCATAGACACAAGGTCGGTAAATGCACAATTTTTTCGATATCGGGGGTTCTTAGGAGTTTACTTAGACCCCAAATTATCTTGGGAAAGTCATACTAACTACGCCTGTAAAAAATTTTCCAAATATACTTATCTGTTGCGAAACCTTATTGACAAAGTCTCACTGAATACTCTAACCACGACCTACCATAGTCTCATCCACTCTACTTTATCATATGCAATACTAGTCTGGGGACATGCCCCATCTTGTGCTGCTGTATTTTCTGCTCAGCGAAAGGCAATTCGAGTCATTTCCGGACTAAAATTTAGAGACAACTGCAAACAACACTTTATTTCCTTGAATATTATGACTGTGCCTTGTACCTACATTTACCAATGTCTTAGCTATATAAAGAAAAATGTAGAATCATTCGAAACTAGAAGCCACATACATTCTTATAAAACCAGAAACAACGATAAACTCAAGATAAATTTCCATAGACTAAGTAAAACTAGGGATGGCACTGGATACTTGGGTTTTCAATTTTATAATGCTCTACCACCAGAGATAAAATTGTTGAATGAAACTCAGTTCAAAAACAGAATAAAAAAATATTTGCTCAATAATACTTTTTATAGTTACTAACGAATTTTTACATAGCAACTTTTCATCTATTGCAAACTAATATGTGAATCTCGTGCAGTATTCTAGAAGCTACAGATAAATTACCATACCATACCTCCTATTTATTTTATATTAATAGCTTCTTTTATATCTAGTTTGTCTTTCATGTACTATGTGCTCTTAGTCTTTTACTTCATATCTATTGTTTTATATATTTATACCTTATATTTTAACTTTTGTACTGTATGTTGACGTGTGTAAACACTTTGTGTATTTTGACACCAATAAAGTATTGTATTGTATTGTATTGTATTGTATTGTTCAAAGTCGACTTTGCAACCCCCGATATCTGGAAAACTGTGCATGTACCGGCCTTGTGCCCATGAGACATTTTGATTAGGAGGTCGAGAGGAACAACATATGTCGATTCCAGTGAATTTCACTGGGGGTCACTTCCTATAAAGGAAATGAGCGCCCCGCTTTGCACCCCCCATATCTAGAAAACTGTCCATTTTTCAAACTTGTGCCCCTGAGAATTTTTATCAGGTCAAGGGGAATAACATATGTCGATTCCAGCGAATTTTACTGGAGCGGGGGCCACTTCCCACAAGAAATGAGCATCCCCCTTTACACCCCCGATATCTGGAAAACCGTCTAATTTCCGACCTTGAGCCCATACAGATTTTTGATCCACATCGATATTTGGATAATATCCCCGAATATCAAACATTTTAACCGGGGGCCAATTTCCATATGTTCCGTGCGGGGTTCTTTCAGCGCAAAGAAAAATTCTGTTAATCAGTCTGTCTATAGCTTTTCTTGTGAGCACCTTTTCTATGGGAGGATTTAAGATTTGAGGTTTGCTACATTTATGTATTTTAACGAGATCTGGAACTAGATTATGTTTTAAATGAAGGGTTGGGTTGCAAACAGAAGAAAATAAAAAACGTAAGCTAGTAAAAGTCCAGAATTTTGTCATTTGGTGTGTATACTAGAAGCAAAGGTCTCAATTTTTTTTATATTTTCCACTCCCCACTACATTATTAAAGGAATTAATAAAATAAAACTGAGACATTCACTTGAAATTTGGTATATGCATGTATTATAACCACATATGGATCTAGATTATATTTTTAGATGTTTCCACTGAATGATTGGGTGTGATATTAGGGTAAATAGGGGAAAATAAATAAAGCAAACTAGCAAAAGTCCAGAAACTAGAGATTTGGTGAATATGCTAGAAGTCAAAGCCACTAATTTTTTAAAATCTCTGCCACCCCCATGACCACACCCACTAGTACATTATTAAAAGAGTTAACAAAATAAAATTGAAATTTTCACTTGATATTTGGTGCACGTATGTATTATAACGACATTTGAAACTAGATCATGTGTTGAGATGATTCCGTTGAAGAGATGGGGGCTAAGAAGGGGTAAATAGGGGAAAATAAGTAACAAAGGCTGGTAAAAGTACAGAAGTATGAGATTTGGTGCATATACTAAGCCAAGGCCTCGGATTTTTTATAATATTTTTCAACCACCTCCAATCAATTATTAAAAAGCCTAATTAAATTCACTTGAAATATGGAACACGTATGTATTACAACGTCATTTGAAACTAGATTACATGTTGAGACGATTCCGTTGAAGGAGTGAGGGGGTAAGTAGGGGTAAATAAGTAAGGCAAGCTTGTAAGAGTGCAGAAACTTGGGATTTGCTATGAATACTAAAAGCCAAGGCCACAGATCTCTTAATGATGTTTTTCAACCCCTCACCACCCCCCAATCCATTATTAAAGGGGTTGGTAAAATAAAATTGAAAAATATTTGGTACATGTAAGGTTGTAATGACATCTGATTGAGATGTTTCCGTGGAAACGGTGAGGGGAATAGGAAAAATAAGTAAAGCAACCTAATAAGTGTCCAGAAACTTAATTTTTTAAAGCTTTTATTTAAGTTAATTTGTATGTTAGTGAGTATGTTTGGATCAAATCTTGCAATCAAAATGGATCCTAGAGGGTAGTGTTTAATAGCGGATTTGGCGGCGCCCGAAAAGATTCGGTGGCGTCGACCTAATTTGGATTCAGCAGCGCTCGGAAGTTACCTTGCTAATCGGCAGCGCCCGAATATGGATTCGGCAGCTCCTGAAAATTGCCTTGTATTGTATGGCGTCCGGAAATCACTTTGATGTTCGACAGTGCCGAATACAGATTCGATAGCGCCCGGAAGTTACCTTGGAATTCGTCAGGACCCGAATATGAAGTCGGCAGCGCCCTAATGTGTGTCCTAAAGAACGCCCTTTTAGTGCATTCTGTGAGTAAAATAAGACCTCGAAAAACGTAAATTTTTTTTAGCCTAACGAGACCAAGTTCCCCCCCCCGTTTTCGAGGATTCTGAACATGATGCCGGTGGTTAAATCTCTCTGCGGAGCCACCCCACACCCCAAACACCCAGAAGCGGTCCCCGAAAGGGGTAAACCGCGTATCCGCCGTCTCCTACCAACCAAACCTGTCTTACGCCCGTTTTCGAGGATGCTGAGTACAATGGTGATGTCGAGACCCCTTCTGGACTCCCGACAACCTCCCAAACGGCAAAAAAACCACCCCCGAAAGGGGTAAACCGCGGAATGGCCGTCTCCTACCAGCCAAACCTATGTTACCCCCCCCCCCCCATTTCAAGGATTCTGAGCACGATGGTGATGTCGGGGCCCCTCGCCGACCCCCCGACAACCCACCCAAAGGTCAAAAGCCACCCTGAAAGGGGTAAGTCGCGGATAAGTCATCTTCTACCAGCCAAACCTGTGTTACCTTCTGTTTTAGAGATCGTTTCTCAGATCGATGGTATTGTTGTTGTTTTTCATGCCCAGCATCCTCCGCCTTTCGGGGGTGGCAGCTTCGGGAGTTGACGGGGGCCGAGGAGGGGTCTCGATATCATCATCGTGCTCAGCAACCTCGCAAACGGAGGTAACACAGGTTTGGCTGGTAGGAGACAGAGGATACGCTGTTTACCCCTTTCGGGGGTAGTTTTTGGCTGCTTGGGGAGGTGAGCAGAGAGATTTAACCACCGCCTTCGTGTACAGCATCCTTGAGAACGGGGGGGGCCTTAGTCTCGTTAGGCTAAGAAGAATTCATATTCCCGTCCAAGTTACAGAATGCACTATTTTATAAAAATTCTACGATCGATTATTTCCACATACTCGAGTGCAAATATAGTTAAGATGTTTTCCTTTAAAGAGACTTTTATGGGAAATCTGGATGTGGAAGTAGTGATTCCTTGGGCAGTGGTTTTTTAATATATTTTTAACGAAGATTGTATTTGATAAGTTATTAGAAAGTTAATTATCATAATAAACAATGCTTGATTCCGTAGGTAAATATTTTTGCTTTCTTCTATGCTTGAGGTAAAAGTACAGGTACATCTACTTAAGTAATTCATAGCCAATTCAATATTTTGCGTAAAACTGTAACTCGACTTGAAACAATGTAAAGTTTCCATGATTAAATGCTGAAATATATGAACAGTCCTGGAAAGTTGTATTGTTTTGGACAACGATTGCTTCTTTAGACATTAGTGATTTGTTAATAGATACGAGACACTAATATCTAAAGAAGTAAAATCTTTATCTAAAACAATTTAACTAATCAGGAGTGTCCATATATCCATTTAGTGATATATTACATTATTTTAAAATGTATATCTCTGCCTCTCCTTTATATCCACGGGCCGATGTCGACGTTGATCGCGTTTTGTTCGTGAACAATCCCCAGTGGTTAAGGCAAAATCGACGTACAAAATCGACGACGAAAAGGTATCGTCGGCCACTCAGTAATCGAAAAAGGCGTATAACTACAAAACTTTTTTCTCTTTGGTATTGTGGAAGAATATGGAGGAGGGGGCAATTTTTTTTTTAAACGAATTGTTATCGATGTCTGTCCGCATAGTTAGTTGGTATATGCACTTCACATACCCCAATCGCACTGGTAGACGAGAATTCTGCTCGGTGCGCGGTAGAGGGAATTTTAAACAGAAAAAATTTTTCTTTTTAAAATTCTCTCTACTGCTCACCGAGCGCAATTTTCGTCTGTCAGTGTAATTGGGGTTTGTGAAGTACATGTACTAACTACATATGCGGATAGATATCGATAACCATTCGTTTAAAAAAATGTGACCACCCCCTCCCTCCATATTCCCTACTATACCAAACAAATATTTTCAGAGTGAAAAAAGTTTCGTAATTATGCTTCTCTCTTCGATTACTGAGTGGCAGACGGTAACTTTCATCGACGATTTTGCACGCCATTTCCTAGACTACAGCAAGGAATATCACAGATGAATTGATGACTCTTACAGTCTAAGAGTTAACGGACGGTTCGAGTAACGTGCTTAGCACAAGGTTAAAAATTTGTAAATTAATGTTTTAGTACTACCTATAGTAGATCTCAGATTACAATGTAGTTGTACATTTTGAGCAGAGCACAGTTTACATAGACACATGGGAATTCCCAAGTAAGTGGAATCGAGGCCGTCTCAAGGCCATTGATACACAAAATAAATATTAACGATTTAAATTCACTTTCATTCGGCATTTGGCTGTCTTATAAATACATTGAACTTATTTGATTTAAATTACATCATAAATGTTCTTATTTTATTGCAGTAAGAATAAAATAAGAAACTGTTCTGATTTACTAATTTCCCCTGCGTAAACTTGGCTTGCAAATGTACCAATCAGAAACAAGGACACACGTTCCCTATCTTTACAAGCATTTACAGATATTGACTTCAAACTTGGTACAAATATGTATCATGACGAGATCTGGAACTGGATTGTATTTAGCGCAAATTCCAGTGAAGGGATGGGGATTAAATAGGCGTAAATAGGGGGAAAATAATTAAAGTAAGTTGGTGAAAGTATAGAAATTTGCGATTTCGAATGTATACTAGGAGTCAAGGCCTTAGATTTTTTATAATATTTTTCACCCCCCTCCCCACCCCAACTCCATCATTAAATGGGTTGAAAAAATAAAATTGAGATATTCACTTGAAATTTGGTGCACGTATGTATTATAACGACAATTGAAACTAGATTATATGCTGAGATTATTCCGTCGAAGTAGTGAGGGGTAAGTAGGGGTAAATAGGATAAAGTAAGTAAAGCAAGCTGGTAAGAGTACAGATACTTGGAATTTGATGTATATGCTAGAAGCCACGGCCTCAGATTTTTGTATAATACTTTTTAACCCCCCACCACCTCCATTTCATTATTAAAGGGGTTGGTAAAATAAAATTAAGCTGTTTACTTGAAATTTGGTACACGTATGTATAGTCATGAGTGGGGGAGAGTAAATAGGGGAAATAAGTAAAGCAAGCTAACAAAAGTCCAGAAACTTCATTTTTGGCCTTTGTGCTAGAACCCAATGTCTCAAAGTTTTTTATGGCATCTGCCTCAAATATATTATTAAAATTATCTGGCGAATTTTTTCCACATACTAGAGTGTAAATATAGTCAAGATGTTGTCCTTTAAAGAGACTTGAATGGAAAATCCGGATGTAGGTTCCTTAGGCAGCGGTTTTTTTTTTTGTCATAAATTTAAGAATTATTTCCGTAAACCTACCTTATATGGCTGAACTATGTGGAATATTCTTGGTGTAAAGTATAGTACACTTATTCTACTAATTCTAATGTTGATGTAATAAATCTTTCAGATTGAATTTTTAGAAGTTTGCATTTTAAAAACCGCTTCCTAAGGAATCACTACTTCCATATTTAGATTTCCTATCCAAGTCTATTTAAATGAAATAATTTTGATAGGTACTATATTTGCACTCCAGTGTGTGGAACTATTTGCTCATGGTGGTAGGTGTGGCAGATGACATAAATAATTTGAGACCTTGGATTCTAGTACATACATCAAATCCCAAGTTTCTGGACTCTTGCCAACTTGTTCTATTTATTTACTCCTATTGACCGGTATTTAGCCTCAATACTTCAACGAAATATTCTCAAAATATAATCTAGTTCCAGCTTCCGTTGTAATTCATACGTGTACCAAATTTCAAGTAAATATTTACATTTTATTTGGTAACTCCTTTAATTACTTCATGGGGGTGGTAATGGGTGTATTAAATATGATAAACACATTTGAGACCTTAGCTTCTAATGTACGCACCAACTCCCAAGTTTCTGAATTCTTACCAGCTTACTTTACTTATTTTTCCTTCTTCAACCCTATTTACCCCCAGCTCTTCAACGGAATATACTCAAATCGTAACAGGGGTAAATACTCCTAATTACTCAACACTTCAATAGAATAAGCTCATAATATAAGCTAGTCAGGTCTCGTTATAATACATACGTGTACCAAGCAAGTCAATATGTTAATTTTATTTTCTCAGCCCTTATAATTATAGATTAGGGGTGGTGGTGGAGGTGACATAAATAAACTTGAGACCCTGGCTTCTAGAGTACCTATACACCAAATTTCTAATTTCTGCACTTTTATTAATTTTCTGTACCCCACAACCCTTCAACAGAATAAGCTGAAGTTATAATCTTGTGCTATATCTCGCTATGACACACAGGGTGTAATTAGCTTCGCGTCATTAAAAAAACTGGTGGTAGGGAACGACAAGACAAACAAAAAAACCTTATATAACATGGGGTTTTGGAGAAAAAAAAACAAAAATTTCGCAAATATTTAGTTACTGTCGGTGTTTCGTTATGTATACACGCCCAATCCGCCGTTCGTTGTTTTTGTTATTTTTGAATTTCGCGTCATTGTGTATATATAGTTAAAATTTATTTTATTGACTTACCGTTCAAGTTGTCAAATTCTTGATTACGTACAGACACAACTTACTTGTTCGTTCTTTTTGTATTCCTTTTTGGCTTTTGTACCAAGTTTTTATTTTATTTTTCTTTATTGACAACGTTAGTTGATAGTTTAGTGTTTAGTGTTGAACGAAGTGCGTATGTACTTAATTCGACGTACCGAACTGTGTATTAATACAGATGTAGAGATTTTGAATCATTTAGGTAGGTAGTAAGCTTTTAACCCAGGACACCCATTTTTGTTACAAATGTTAATAAACCACATTTAAATTTTCTAAATTATAAACAATCCAATATTTTGTTCCAAATTAAAAAACACACATATAAAGAAATGCTCTGTTTAAACCTCTATGGCCATTATTTGCTCACAATAGTGCACGAAGAGAGAACGAATTATTTACCTCTTTATACCCTCAGTTCAGTTGAGGCGGTACATCAAAGGCGATCGATGATCCTTTGACACCGGGTGTGCCGGCCAGCACTTTTTTATGACAATTTAAAAGTTGTATAATTGGGAAGTACAAGTCCATCGACCAAGAAAAGCAGTGGTTCTCAATAGTTGTCTACCATAATATTAAATATGTTAACCTAGATTAGTGTTTTTCAAAGTGCCCCTAGAGGGAAAAGTCATAAAGGTTTCTTATTTGTCTAGTCGGTCCCCATTACCAGTTTTTTTTAATGACATGAAACTGATTACACCCTGTATATACCGGATGTAACAGGATCATGGTATACCCCTTTTCTCCTTTAGTTTTGAAGAAAATAGATTGAAGTTTAGGATATACTACATACATAATAAGAGGTACTTTTTGACATACAATTATTGATCTTCCTTTACTTTCGGTTTCGCCGAGAGTGACATTAACTTTCGATTTTTAAATAGAACACCCTATACATTATTGCATTTTTTAATTCAGCGTAATTTTCTGATTCCAGCGATGCCAAACACCTGACATTTCAAACATCAATTTTTTCTATAACATAAATTTTAGTGTTCCATTTAAGTGTGCCATGACGGTTCCGATTTATTCTAAATGACCCGTGTAATGCTTAAAAAATCGAAATCCCGTTAAAAACACTAAGTTACGTGATTTATGAGCAAATAAAATTCACCAAAATTGTTTTTGGGGCAAAACTCAATTTTTTCAAATGGAACCATATCGGTACCGTGGTACCATTTATTAGTACTATTAATAAGGAATTTATTCATATGTCGTATTAAAATGTGCCATAATACAAACAAAATTGCATCTAAAAGAAAATAAGAAAATACAATTTTGTTCTAATTAAATGTTAAGAAGTAACTAACGTGGCTTTGAAAACAATGAAATATTTAGCTTGTCAAACATTTGTTGGTTTAACGGTGTTTTTATCATGTCTTTAAAAACTGTTTAAAATTCTTGTTAATTGTGTTCAAAATGCCGCAAATTTATACAAGAGATGAAAAAGTGAACATGTTAATTATTTATGAGGAAAGTAAAAAAATGTAATTGCAGCTATGGACATTTATGGCCTACGATATCCTGATAGACAATGTCCAGCGAAAAATTATTTCAAACGTGTTGAAAACCAATTCCAAAGTGAGCCCAACAATGATCCCGAATAAAACTTTATTATTGACGAAGGAACGGAAATTAATGTTTTGGCTCGAATAAGACTGTTTCTTTAAGGCAAGTTGGGTTTGAATTGAACATCAGTCACCAAACAGTAAGCCGAATTTTGCACAAATACCACTATAAATCTTTTAAATACCAGTAGCACCAGCATTTGTACGAAAGCGATTACGAACGTAGGGCTTAATATTGCAATTGGATTTTGTATAATAACTTGCAGCCAAACAATGATATTTTGGAACTGATTTTATTTTCGGACGAGTCAAGGTTTACAAATTTAGGATTATTTAACCGACAAAATACAAAATATTGGTCACAAGAAAATCAAAATGAATTACGGGAGAGTAACTTTCAAGTTCGGATTCAATGTTTAGCTTGGAATAATCGGTAGTAGAATCATTGGTCCAATAATATTTGAAGGACCTCTGACTGGTGCCAGATACTTGGGATTCCTGGAAAGTGAAATTGAGGACCTTTTAGATGAGTCACCTTTAAATTTAGGACAGAGAATGTATTTCCAACAAAATGGCGCTCCTCCCCATAATTCAAGGATAGTAATTGAATACCTTCAACGGAGATTCGGAGAAAACGTAATTTCGAAGAATGGTCCTGTGAGGTGTCCTCCAAGGTCACCTGATTTAACGTCCCATGATTTCTTTCTTTGGGGTCATTTAAAAAATATTGTCTATGCAACCGCCGCGGCCGTTAAAACCCGTGAAGACCTGGATCTACGAGTAAGACGAGCAATTAATAGAATAACGGCCCAGCAATTGGCGAACATTCTTCGAGAAACAGTTATGTGAGTTCAGAAGTGCATTGACGTTAATGGACAGCATTTCGAACAACTGTTGTAACGTCTTGTGTTAATTTTTTGTATTCCAAAACCACCTTATGTGTAACAAGGTAATTAGAATAAAATTGTATTTTCTTATATCGCACATTTTGATACGACATATGACTAAATTCCTTATTAATAGTACTAATAAATGGTACCACGGTACCGATATGGTTCCATTTGAAAAAAATGTGTTTTGCCCCAAAAACAATTTTGGTGAATTTTGTTTGCTCATAAATCACGTAATTGTGTTTTTAACGGGATTTCGATTTTTGTAGCGGGTCATTTAGAATAAATCGAAACCGCCATGGCACACTTAAATGGAAAACTAAAAATTATATTATAAAAAAAATGATGTTTGAAATGTCACTTATTTGGCATCGTTGGATTCGGAAATTTATGCAGAATTCAAAAATGCAATAATATATAGGATGTTTCATTTAAAAATGGAAAGTTAGTGTCACTTCCGGCGAAACCGGGAGTGAAAAAAAAATCAATTGTATGTCAAAAGGTGCCGCTTATTATGTATGCAGTATTTCCTAAATTTCAATCAATTATCTTCAAAACTAAAGGAGAAAAGGGGGGTATACCATGTTCCTGTTACACCCGGTATGCCAAATTTCAAGACACTATCTTAAGTTTATTTTGCTAATCTTTATAATAATGGAGTGGGGCTAGTGGTGGTGAGAGCGGTGGTGGTGGTAGATGATTCAGATACCATAAAAAATTTGGAGACCTTGGCTTCTTCTAGGATATACATCAAATCTTAAGTTCCTGAACCCTTACTACATTGCTTTATATATTTACCCCTATTCACCCCTATTAATCTTCAACCCCTCAACGAAATAAGTTCAAAAGATAATCAAGTTCCAAATCTTGTTATAATTTATGCGTGTACCAAATTTCAAGTATATATCTTAATTTCATATTGTTAACCTCTTTAATTGCGTAGTGAGGGTAGTGGTGGGGAAAGCAGATGTCATAAGTTAATCTGAGACCTTGGCCTCTAGTATATAGACCAAATCCCAAGTTTCTGGACTCTTACTAGCTTACCTTACTTATTTGCCCCTATCAACCCTATTTACCCCCAACCCTTAAATGGAATAAGCTCGAATTACAATTTCTTTCCATATCTCGTTATAATACATATGCGTACTAATATTAAAGTCATCGTCTTAATTTTAATTTATGAACTTAACCCCTTTAATAATGGCATGGGAGTGGTGATGGGGATGGCAGATGTCATAAAAAAATAATGCTTTGGTTTCTAGTTTATACACCAAATTTCAGGTTTCTGTACTCGTACTAGCTTGTTTTACTTATTTACCCGTATTCACCCCTATTTACCCCCAATCCTCCAAAGCTTAAAATATAATTAAGTTCACGATCTTGCTATACATACGTGTACCAAATTTCAAGTCAATGTCTTAAATCGTTCCAGAATAATCGTACGCACAGGAAAGTTACAGACCGACAGACAGAACGATAGACACATTTTTTTTTTGTCGCTCTCAAATTAAAAATGGCGACGTTTCATGACGTTCTACATGTATTTCAACAAAAGAAACATTATATTTTTTAAGATTACTATACTTCCACTCCACTACGCGGATGTAAAAGTAAAATATAACATATATTATTTAATGTACATCTAAATATGAATTAAGAGGGGTGCCTTTTCTAGTTTTTCTCTTTTCTCCTTATCTTTGGATGAACCATCAGCCTATAACTCTTGATTTATAATATATTGATGCACATGCAAACAAAAAAGAGTGTTCTGATTTTTAATAGCTAAAGTTATCCAAATATAAGAATAATAAACAAAGAATAGTTTTCATATCCCAATATTATAAAATAATTTAACCTTGAAGAGTGTTCTTTGTAATCGATTAATACTTCAGTCATTTCGCCATCCATTTGGCATTTTGGGTAGGCAATGTTGGTACTAAGCTAAGAGGCAATGTAGAATTAATAATAAAACGTTTTTTCTCAAAGTCCTGAATTTCTTAATTTTTCGTGTTCAGAGGCTTATTATCAATTATTATCAATGCTACATTTCTCTTCACGCATTTTTTGTAACATTGATGGTTTATTATTTTCAAAATGTCAGCCAGATGTTTTAGACTCATCACCCCCTACAAAACTGAAAAAGAAAATCGTCGCCTACCGAAATTGCACAGATGACTTTCTTTAACATCGGAGTAACTGAGATATAATGATCTTGACCGCTTCTAGACCAAATTTATTAGCATGGATTTCAGCCTAACTTAGTTTAGTATAAATGTCCTCATCGTGAAATTCATTCAACTTGAGAATCAAAGAAGAGGAAAGACATTTCGTTTGGCCTCCCTGTATTAAACTGTATGTTATTTCTTTTACCTATCTTACAGTTCGTTGCAAGTATCATCAATTAGTTATTTTTGCATAAATCTCTCCTACTTGTCGAGAAATCCTTTAATATCATCTTAGGTGGCTGAGGTATTTCACTGTTTCTAGTTAAATAAACTAAGTCGGTCATTGCAATTACTTTAAAATCTTATGAAAACTACTACATAGATAAATATGTGTAATGTGTGGTATTGCAGAACTAAAAGGAATTACCTGTAATATACAAATATTCTCGTAGAAGCACTTATTAATAGTTACAAAATTAACAAAATATATATTTGTCCACTATGTATATTGTTTATGGTTAATGAACTATTGTCCTTATTAGCAAACAACAATCGCCCCAACGAAGAGAGGTTTTTTGCGAGGGGCTGTTTCTCGTTCTAAAAGCTAGCCCACACATGGGCGAAGGTAAAATTCATGTACACACACGTTAGACACCTTTTATACATACAATTTTGACGCTCTCACTGAAAGGACTGCTCCAGGTCCTGCCAGTTATTGATCCTGCCGTGACGTCAAGGAGGATGTGGTGCTTATTGGGCGCGGGCTGGGCCTCTAGTTGATATCACGGAGGCGGCGCGATGTTGGCCCATTGGAGATGGGTTGAAACACCCCCCTTGCCACCCACGCTTTGGTCTTGTGACCAGTAAGGTCGTCCTGAAGGACGATCGTTCGATATTTTGGTGAATAATGCTTAACTCGAGAGTATTGTTAACTCTCTCATGTATTTTGCAGGATATGATGCTGGGGGAAGGTCTTAATAATTAAGGTGGTTTACTATTTTTTCATGACTTAACAGAAACTTCAAACGAAGTGTTTCAGACAAGGAGAGAAGCGAGGAAATACGTTGTAGTAGTAAAATAGTATTTTTTATGAACGGCTAATAATTAGTCGCTTTTTATGCTTTGAAATATTTAATCCTGCAATAATATCCAAATTCTTTTAAAATATTTAACTATGTCAATATCCCACTTAAGTATTTAAGCGATATTATTTTATAATTTCTCTTAATTACATTAATTATTAATTATCGTTGCACCAATACCTATTCGGTATAGAAATCATATAAGTTAATAATAGTTTGTACTATCATCCCAACAAATAACAAAATTTTTCATACGACCCCGGCTAAGGCGTCGACAAAACATTTTGTCTGTGTATGTGTCGTTGAGTTAAACTCAATGGTGTGGGTGTTTCTATACCTGTAAATCTATCATTGTAGATGTATACCAGGATGGATTGAATTTATACTTCTAAAAAATAAATTTCGATTTCTTTTTGTCTCACCCACCAAATTAGTTCGAAATCGTAAAAAATTATTTCCTCCAAATTAAAAAAAAAAGTTGATTTTAACATGTGCCTCCGAGACCATAAAATTTCCCATATGTTTCTTATGAAAAAAAAGACATTTTTGTGTAAATATGTGACATAATCGTAAAAATGTTGTGAAATAAAAATTATACACAAGTACCAAGTACCCCCTTCAGAATTGTCCAGAGATTACAAATTAATTTTTCCTCTCCAGATTATTCCTCCTTCTTTTGACTAATGCCCCAAAAATTACCCCATTAGTGCAAAAATAGGGTATCGCGTGAATCTAGTTCCTGTTAATATTTTGATGTTTTTCAAATTGTTTGAACAGTTATAATTTACTTATACAACTACATTTTGCTATAATGATTTATTACTTCCCTCGCATACCGAAGGGAAGTATTGTATTCGAGAAAAAATCACCCTCCGAGATTTTTTCCGATTTTCACGTTTCAGATCATGTAGATTACGAAAATATAGGTTTTTCAATTTCGTCAGTCTGTCTGTCTGTCTGTCTGTTGGTGCATTAACTAAAAAATTACTTGACGGAGAACAGCCAAATTTAGTAGGTAGTTGACGCTGTCGCAGAAGAAATGGTTAGTTAAACTTTCACTGGAAAATATACAACGTGGACAGGAATAAATAATGGAAAAAAATGTTTTGCTCAAATTTAAAATTTGCACGTTTCATGGCATTTTAAGCGTTGTTCAGAAAAAAAATTTTTAAAACTACCAACATTTTTGAAAAACTTTTTACCTCTAGAATATGAATAAAATTTTGTTCTGCTCAAATTTAAAATCTCCACGTTTCAGTGCTTTCTAAACCTGTTTCAGGAAACATTCAATATTTTTTACCAACATTTTTGAAAATTTTTACTATACAGACTGTCTATTTTACGAGGGCCACACCAAATATCTCGCTTAATATCTATTGTAGAAGAATAAAGTTTTAGAAACGGTTATCCCATTTTTTGTGAGCTATATTTCAGTAAAAAGAAATTTGAAATCCATAGCCTACTTTATGAGATATATTACAAAAACCTGAAAAATAGGAAAACCACAAACGGTTATAGCTTCCTTATTTGAGGAGATACGAAAAAAGTTAAAGGAATGAAAGTTGACGGCAAAGACAATAAGAATAATAACGTGTAACAAAAAAATCGAAAAATGCAGTTGGCTTTGACATACGCTATTGTGCAAAAATGAAAAATACGTATCTCAAAGTAGGCCATGACGCCATTAATTCCGTTATTTTTTTCTCATTCCAACGATATAAAACATGTCACAGAAATTTTAACCGATAGTGTCAATATTTAATATTTTACGAATACCACAATTCATATAATTGAATCGTAACAATCAGCTGTGCCATAATAGTAAATATTCACTTTATAATAATTATAATTCCGTAATTATTTATTACAATTTAATACAAACCAATAAATATCTCATAAATAAAAATACAAGTACAAAACGAACATCCAAAGAAAAAAACGAAAAACTATGTATAACAGTACTACCTACTACTATATTGAAAAGAAATTGTGTGTATTTATTTTTCTAACTACAAATGCTCAAATTGTGCACCATGCATTCTGACACATAAACGTGCTCTACGAGACACGTCACGCATTACATTTTGGAGCATTTCAGGAGTAATTGCCTCACATGCATTTCGAATTCTGGTTTTGATGTCCTCAATATTTTCAGGGGCAGTTTGAAATACCTTGTCTTTAATGTAACCCCAGACGAAAAAATCCAAGGGACTAATATCTGGTGATCGAGCTGGCCATAGAATGGGTCCATAGGTGCCTATCCAGCTATCTGGCATAACTTGATTTAAATAATTTGTACATATTACAGCAGTATGAGGTGGAGCCCCATCTTGTTGAAAATATGAATAATTTAATCTTTCTGCCACTGTTAATTCATAAAGAAAATCTTGAAATTCGTTTTGCAGGAAATTAAGGTATCTACGAGCGGTTAATTTGCCATCATAAAAATAAGATCCAATTACTTTAGTCCCTAAAAGACCCAACCAAACATTCGTAGAAAATCTTTCTTGGAAAGCAGTCTCTCTGCACCAATGTATATTTTCTCGTGCCCACTTATAATGCATATTTCTATTGAAAAATCCATTATTAGAAAAATTTGATTCGTCCGACCAAAGAATTTTGCTACATATCAGCGCGTCATTCCTTTTCTTATTTAATAACCATCTACAAAATCTTACTCTCCTTGGCTTATCTCCCTCATTTAAATGTTGAACTTTCCTCATTTTGTAGCATCGAAATCTGTTTTTTTTCAATATTTTTCTTGCACTGTCTTTTTTTATGCGACAGTTTCTCTGAATTTGTCTCAAAGAGGTTTCCTCATTTTGGTTAACATAATTCATTACTCTATTCACTTTTCTTACATTATCCGCAACATGCGCTCGCCTTACTACTTTTTTTTGAAAATGAACCGTGCGTTTTTAGATTTTGAACTAACTTCCTAAACATAGTTCGATTTGGCTGCGGAGCATCTGGAAATTCATCTCCGTAAACCGTGACTGCCATCTCAGCGTCAAAATTGCACTGACAATAAATGCTAATCATATCGAATTTGTTATTATTGGTGTACACCATAATTACTGATATAAAATTTGTCTTAGAACTCGACAACGCAACATACAACATACAACAGTGACAATCTGTCAAATTTATTAATAACTGTATACATTGTTTTTCACTAATTATGGCACAGCTGATTGTTACGATTCAATTATATGAATTGTGGTATTCGTAAAATATTAAATATTGACACTATCGGTTAAAATTTCTGTGACATGTTTTATATCGTTGGAATGAGAAAAAAATAACGGAATTAATGGCGTCATGGCCTACTTTGAGATATGTATTTTTCATTTTTGCACAATAGCGTATGTCAAAGCCAACTGCATTTTTCGATTTTTTTGTTACACGTTATTATTCTTATTGTCTTTGCCGTCAACTTTCATTCCTTTAACTTTTTTCGTATCTCCTCAAATAAGGAAGCTATAACCGTTTGTGGTTTTCCTATTTTTCAGGTTTTTGTAATATATCTCATAAAGTAGGCTATGGATTTCAAATTCCTTTTTACTGAAATATAGCTCACAAAAAATGGGATAACTGTTTCTAAAACTTTATTCTTCTACAATAGATATTAAGCGAGATATTTGGTGTGGCCCTCGTAAAATAGACAGTCTGTATAATAGAAAAAACATTTTTTGCTTATTTAAAATCTCCACCAGAATTTTTTTTTTTGCTCAAATTTAAAACTTCCACGTTTCATGGCATTCTAAACCTGTTAACAAAGATTTTCAAAAATTTTGAAAAAAATCTAATTTCTCTTTACCACTACTATAGAATTGACGGGAAAAAAATTTTTTCGCCCAAAGTTAAAATTTCCACGATAAAAATTGTTTACCAACATTTTGGGAAAAATTTTTGCCAGTAGAATAGATGGAAATTTTTGTTTTCCTTAAATTTAAAATTCCCATTGTTCATGGCATTCTAAACCTATTAAAAAAAGAAATTGAAAAGTTTTTTGTTTGTTTACCAACATTTTGGGAAAAAATTTTGCCAGTAGAATAGATGGAAATGTTTTTTTTTCCTTAAATTTAAAATTCCCATGTTTAATGGCATTCTAAACCTATTAAAAAAAGAAATTGAAAAGTTTTTTGAAATAATAATTTTTTTTTACACTACGATAGAATTGATGAAACAAATTTTTTTCTGCTCAAATTTAAAATGTCCATTTTTCATGACATTCTAAGCCTATTCCAAAAACTTTTGAAAATTAAGAAAAATTAAAAAATTGCAAATTTTTACCCACTACAAAATAGAAGATGGAAAAAAATTGTTTTTGCTCAAATTTAAAATTTCCACGTTTCATGACATTCTAAGCCTATTTCAAAAAAATAATAATTTTTTAAGAAAAAATAAGTGTTGAAAATATTTTTACCACTACTTACTTATTATAGAATAGATGATGAAAAAATTTTTTAATACTAGAATACTGAATAAAAACTTTTTACTTCCCTCGCATACCGAAGGGAAGTAAGTATTGTATTCGAGAAAAAAATCACCCTCCGAGATGTTTTCAGATTTTGACGTTTCAGATCACGTAGATTACGAAAATATAGGTTTTTCAATTCCGTCTGTCTGTCTGTCTGTCTGACTGTCCGTCTGTTTGTGCATTAACTAAAAAACTACTTGACGGTGAGCAGCCGAATTTAGTAGATAGTTGACGCTACTGCCAGCGAAGAAATGGTTGAACTTTCACTGGAAAATATACAGGGTAGACCGTCTAAAGGGAATAAATAATGAAGAAAATTTGTTTTTGCTTAAATTTAAAATTGCCACGTTTCATGGCACTCCAAACCTATTTCAGAAAACAAAAATTTGAAAATGTTTTTCGCGAACATTTTTGAAAAATTTTTTAACCACTAAAATAGATGGAAAACATTTTTTTTCTTTGTTCTAATTTAATACGTCCATTTTATACCGTTCTAAACATATTAAAAAAAAATTTTTGAAATTTTCTTTACCATTTTTGAAAAAAAATTACCACTAAAATGGATGGAAACATTTTTTTCTTTGTTCACGCTTCCATAGCATTCTAAACCTATTTCAACGAAAACAAGTTTAATTTTTTTTTTTAAATATTTAATATTTTTTTTGCAAATATTCTATTTATTCTATTTATCAATAGTATAGAATAGATCAAAATTTTTTCTTACTCAAATTTCCACGTTTCATGACATTCTAAATTTATTTCGTAAAATAAATTTTTCGAAAAGAAAAATTTGAAAATTTTGACAAAAAAAAAATTAAAATATTTTAAAATATATTTTTACTAATGGAATATATAATGGAAAAAATTTTTTGCTCAAACTTCAAATGTCCGTGTTTCATGTCTTTCTAAACTTATTTCAGGAAAAAAAATTTCAAACGTAAACATTTTTTGAAAATTTTTTTACCACCATGCCAAGAATAAATGGTGGAAAAATTTTTTTTTGCTCAAATTAAAAATTTCCACGTTTCATGACATTCTAAATCTATTTCAGAAAAAAGAAATTTCAAAACTTTTTGAGAATTTTTTTACCAGTAGAAAGATGAGAATTTTTTTCTCAAATTTAAATTTTCCACGTTTCAAAACATTCTAAACCTATTTCATAAAAAACATTGTTTTTTAGTAAAAATCCCATGACGATTGTATCATGTGGGTAGGACCTATGATTTTTTTGTTTTCTAGTGTTGGTATTTTATTTATTACAGGGTGTTGTAGGACAATTTCATAAATTCTTCCAAATACGGTACAGAATAATACATAATCCGTAAAAAATTCATACAGTATAAAATCTGAATAATAGAGTCGTTTTATCTTTTATAAATTTCTGAAAGTTTAATTTGATTCCTATAATATTTATTTTGCTCTTTCCCTTGGCTCGCTATCTACTATGCAAAAACAGGCGAATTTTAGGCCTTTCTTGCGGTCATTCTTTGTAAAGGTATTTACGCGAGCCTTCCATATTTGGCACCTTTTATTTAATATTGAATTTTTGCTATCGGATGACCACACTGTATATATTTTTGACCAAAATGTATCTGGTTTTCTTTGTAATAATACCTTCCTATTACTATTCTCATGTGTGGTTTTGTAATTAATAACTTTTTAGAGTACCACCCTGTATAAATAAAGAGGGAAGTTCTGTGTAAATACCTTTACCGATTTTTTACCACTAAATTAGATGGAATTTTTTTTTCTTTGTTCAAATTTTAAATTTCCACGATCCATAGCGTTCTAAACCTATTTTAAAAAAAATTTTGAAAATATTTTTACCATTTTTGAAAAAAATTTACCACTAAAATAGATAGAAAAATTTGTTTCTTTGTTCAAATTTAAAATTTCCACGTTTCCATGGCATTCTAAACCTATTCAAACAAATTTTTTAAAATTTTTGAAATATTTAAAAAAAAAATTTTTTAATCTATTTATCACTACCTACTATAGAATAGATGAAAAGATTTCTTTTGCTCAAATTTAAAATTTCCACGTTTCATGACATTCCAAACCTATTTCGGAAAGAAAATTTTGAAAAATTTTTTCACCAATATTTTTGAAAAATGATGAATGAAAAGAGGGAAGTTCTGTGTAAATACTTTTACCGATTTTTTCACCCACATATTCGAAAACGGGGCGGGGTTGGGCTGAGAGGCACTCTGGTTCCTCATTTGTAACAAGATCAGACCAACATTCCGACTCATTTACTCCACGTAATAGTTAGCCTGTTTAATTCATATTGCTTACCTTTACGTTATCATAAAAACAAGATAAACATAATGTAATTTACTACAATAGGAATATGAATTATTACTAACGATATCGTTTTGGTCATGTCAAGCAAAAGTAAATTAAATTAAGAAGCAGAACCCCAATTTCAGCGATGAAATTAGTGGAAAGTGTATATATAATCCTCTACTGGTGTCATAATGTTTCTCCTCAGTAAATATGTATGTTGATCTATATCGTTTTTATTCTTAGAACAGAAATAAGTAGATATTGGACATGTAATTAATTGCATGTCGAAATTTATATCAGTTAATTAGAGAATAGCATTTGAAGGGAAAATTATTTTTATTGCATGGCTAGCACAAAATTCTAAAGGCATCGGTTTTAAATATTAAAGATATGAAATCACGTAAATCTAAAATAATTTCTTGTTGAGTTTGTACATATAAATAACTTACATCCACCTGAAAATAAAGGCGGAATAAATTATTTCAAATAGCTTATTAAAGTCATTACACGCATATATATGGGTTATGCAAGTAGAAAGAAAACTAATATTCATGTATTAAACTTTTAACATTTTTTACCTTCACTTGCATAAGAGAAAAAGTATGTAATCAGTCCCAATTATTTTCATGGATTTTAACAAATCGTCATCTTTTCATACCCTAGGAACCATCTAAGCTCATTGTATAATGGGCTTGTTCGGCATTTTTTTTATTTCATAAATCCAAAATTCAAGTATAAAATAATGGCTCTGAAAAAATCAGAATTTTATTCGCACGTTTAGTGTCTTAAAAACAATTACAAACATCCACCTCGCAAAAATGGGGCGTAACCAGGCGCTACGTCACTATACTCATAGATTCGGCGACCTCAGTCGACTCGATACTGTTTAGTTGTTATTATTTATATCCTTATCGTGATTGCGGATCGGATCTATCAAAGGCTTTTCGTTGGGGCGGTTTTTTGGAAGCGGCCGGTGTCATTCAATTCGGGAATTAATTCTACATTGTTTAGGATACATTCGGAGGTGTTCTTTTTAATGATTTTTGAGTAATAAAACGTATTAAAACCATATAAAATTAATATCGTGGAACAAGCTCATCGATGCGTACATGTGCGTGTACTGTGTGTTCCAAATTGGGCTGTCTGTATTACTATCCCCGTTTCCCCGTAGTAGGCCGGTCGTCGTAAAGTCAAAATCATCGATTTTTGTCAGAAATTTAAAACCGCAATTTTATTTATTATTCTTATAGGAAATATTGCGCTGAATACGGTGGTAACATTAAAACAATTATAAAACAGAGGCTTCATTGTTAATAATAATGGCTTTTAGCGAAAATTCTCATTTTTTGGTGTTCTTTGACTTTTCAACGAAAGCAAACAAGAGTCATGGTATAAAAAATGAAGATTTTATCAATACACGTCGTTTGCGTCTTGTAGTGACCTTTTGTCTTTGACCGTTCAATTGTTATAAACAAATTAAGAGTCCTAAATTAACATTTTCTTTTCTATCTTTTCTAATTAATTTTTTGAAAGAAATCTTGTAACTGCATAAAGTTAATATATTAAACTAACTTGTTTTCAAGTGTCACAAAAATCCATTGTTTTTTTCATAAATTTCTTTCTTTTATAACAATTAATTTATGAACGCCTTACAACGTTTTTCAGTGTTTACTCTCCGAATGACTTGCGCAGTAACGACTTTGTATATATAAAATTCAAAGCGTGCTCTATTTTAAACGCACTGTAAGTGATTCAAAGTGGATTAAAGAGTTATTTAAAGGTATTTTTATTTCATTTTGTAATTTTCTTAAGTTTAATTACTTTTTTTATATAGAGTATTCCTTAATGATTTGTTAATATTTCAGAGTGTGATTCCTTATATCATTTTATAAAGAAAAGTTCATATGAACAAATATCCGTAACGGCTTAAATTTCTTGCTACTAGGGGTTGGAAAAAAAATTTTTAATCTTTATTTTTTAATATCTCGGAAATATATTATTTTCAATTTTGGTATGTGTTAATAGGATATAAAACCATGTATTTTAGTTAGAAAAGCTATTTCATTGCTACACCAGTGGCGTCTCTGCGAACATGTCCTCTGATATTTTTTACCTAAAAAGTGGTACGCCACTGATATTTTTTCATGTGGATATTTTTTCCGATCAGCCTGATCAATTCTACATGAAAACGGTCTCTTGCGTTTTTTTTCGTCAGACGCACAGTTCCTGATTTATTCTGGGGATAAAAAGAGTCGGAGCCTTTGATCTTTACTGCACCGTCGAAGGTGCCGGTACTTTGTATAACCGGTAGATAGATGAGGAGACGTATACTCTCAATTCTCTTTTCAAAGATGTATTCCACTATGGCAAAATTCGTTCCTTTATTAGATAAAGACAAACAAAACTCATTTTATTTAGTGTTTATATTATGTTCCAGGAACCAATTTTTCGAATGTCATTATTACATCATTATATTCTAGGTTTAATAGCAAAGCATATGCAAAGTTCTGTCTTTGCTATCAAAAAGCACACCTAAGTAATACCCAAAAGGTTGATCATATCATGTCTACAATACTAGGTATAGTAGGAATGTAGATCACAGTGGCGACTCGTCACGGGAAGAACCACCATATCTTCCAAAGTAATATCTTAAGAAATTTCAATTAGGTGTATCTCAATTTTCAATATTTTTTATTGCTTATAATTTATTAATTAATTTTCAGTGTATATATAAAAGTTTTGCATTTCCTTTCCACAAACATACCTATAACGTTACAGTCCGGATAGTCTTTGTATGCATATTTCCCGGTCGGCCGGTCTTTCACTGAACGAACACTGCGGTTCGCTGGAGGCTAATACGAAATAGCTTCCAACTTTAACGTATTTACTTATAACATGAATGACCTTGAATTTCTTTGCGCTGTGTAAAATAGCAGCACTTCGAATAGCCCAAGGAAGCTAGCCTGATCTCAGTTCTTTATAGCGCATGTGCACAGGTCGTTCAGGTGATTCACAAAGAAAACGAACTGTCAGTTGTGTTTAGCCGGTGAAGTTGACGTAAAAATACATAAAACATTTGATAGGCGGGCTAAAAATGAGTGCTCTAGATGAAAATATTCCCAACAACATGTCTTGTTGTACAGACGTGGTGAAGATTTTTTAAA
Source organism: Stenurella melanura (assembly GCA_963583905.1). Lineage (NCBI taxonomy): Eukaryota > Metazoa > Arthropoda > Insecta > Coleoptera > Cerambycidae > Stenurella > Stenurella melanura. The sequence goes on along the minus strand of OY757317.1, from coordinate 61,006,425 downwards.
TGACGATCAGACTTTACGAGCAGCTTACGGATTAAAATCGTTATTGTTGGATAAAAATTTCATATTTTTTCTAAAGGCTTTTCAAATGATTTTTGAGCAAACTGATGTTGTTTTCCAAATTTTACAGAATAAACTAACTGACATAACATATTCTAAAATTAGACTTAATTCACTTATATCTAAATTAAAAGAATTTCGCAATACCGAAATACATTTCAATACTTTATACAACATTTTTTTAGAAAATGTTGAAAAAGTAGACGATGACGATGAGCCAGAGCCACAATGTAAAAAGAGAAAGACAACATATAACTTTGACAGGGCAGATACACATTACAAACAAATTTTTATAGAAATTTTGGGCACCATTATAGTCCAAATTGAAATGAGATTTTCTGATTTAAATTCTTTGCAATGTTTCGATTTAGTAAATCCCAATAATTTTACAACGTTTTCTAAATCATTTCCTACTAGTCTAATGGAGAAATTAATGGACCATTATCCTTTTTTTGACCGTATTTCGTTAAGAAATGAACTATGCGTGTTGTATTCTGACCAGCAACTTTTAGCAAATTCAAAATCATCTCAAGAAATGCTTACTTTTATATATAATAACAATTTAAAAAGCTGTCTCCCCAAACTGTACAAACTTTTGTCATTAGTGTCAACAATTCCGGTAACCTCAGCTTCTGTAGAACGATCATTTTCAGCACTTAAACGCATAAGAACATTTACTAGAAACAAAATGAGTCAAGACAGCCTCTCAAATGTATCGCTTATTTCAATAGAAAAACGTTTTTTGTCAAAATTGAAGAAACACGATTCATTTTATGATGAAGTAATCAACCATTTTGCCAGTTCCGAAAATCGCAGGTCACCACTCATTTATAAAAATATTTAGGCTTTAAAGCAGAGATTAATATAGGTAGTTGTTATTTTAGAAAATATATTTATCTATGTTATTTATTTTTACTTCCACATCCACGTAGTGGATTGGAAGTATAGTAATCGCAAAATAATTTTCAAAAATTTTTATTCGTGAAATAGGTTTAGAATGTCATGAAACGTCGAGATTTTAAATTTGAGCGAAAAAAAATTTCTGTCTGTCGGTCTGTCTGTCTGTCTGTAACTTTTTTTGTCCGCACGTTTTCTCCGGAACGGTTTAAGATATTGACTTGAAATTTTGTATACGTATATGTTATAACGAGATCTGAAACTGGATTGTTTTCTGAGGATATCCGGTGAAGGGCTGGGGGTTAAATAGGGGTAAATAGGGGAAAATAAGTAAAGCAAGCTTGTAAGAGTACAGACACTTGAAATTCGGTGTATGTACTAGAAGTTAAGGCCTCACATTTTTTTATAATATTTTTCAACCCCCCACCACCCCTACCCCATTAATGGGGTTAATAAAATAAAGTTGAGATATTCATTTGAAATTTCGTGCACGTATGTATTATAACGACGTCTGGAATTAGATTATATTTTGATATGATTCCGTTGAAGGGTTGGGGGTTAATTTGGGGTAAATAGGGGAATATAAGTAAAACAAGTTGGTAAGAGTACAGAAACTTCAAATTCGGTGTATGTACTAGTAGCCAAAGCGTCAGATTTTTTTCATAATATTTTTCAACCCCCACCACCCCCCCTACTCCAATATGAAAAGGGTTGATAAAATAAAATTGAGATATTCATTTGAAATTTGGTACACGTATGTATTATAACGACATCTAGAACTAGATTATAATTTGAGATGATTCCGTTGAAGGGTTGGGGGTTAAATAGGGGTAAATAGGGGAAAATAAGTAAAGCAAGCTGGTAATACTACAGAAACTTGAAATTCGGTGGATGTACTAGAAGCCAAAGCGTCAGACTTTTTATAATATTTTTCAACCCCCACCAATATGAAAAGGGTTGATGAAATAAAATTGAGATATTCATTTGAAATTTGGTACACATATGTATTATAACGACATCTGGAACTAGATTATATTTTGAGATGATTCCGTTGAATTGTTGGGGGTTAAATAGGGGTAAATAGGGGTAAATAGGGAAAAATAAATAAAGCAAGCTGGTGAGACTACAGAAACTTGAAATTCGGTGTATGTACTAGAAGCCAACGTCTCAGATTATTTTTATTATTTTTCAACCCCCCCACCACCACCACCATTAAAAGGGTTGATAAAATAAAATTGAGATGTTCATTTGAAATTTGGTACACGTATGAATTGTAACGACATCTGGAACTAGATTATACTTTGAGATGATTCCGTTGAAGGGTTGGGGGTTATTTAGGGGTAGATAGAGGGAAATAAGTAAAGCAAGTTGGTATGAGTACAGAAACTTGAAATTCGGTGTATGTACTAGAAGCCAAGGCCTCAGATTTTTTAATAATATATTTCAGCCCCCCACCACCCCTACTCCATTATTCAAGGGGTGATAAAATGAAATTGAGATATTCACGTGAAATTTAGTACGCATATGTATTATAACGACATCAGGAACTAGATTATATTTTGAGATGACTCCGTTGAAGTGTTGGAGGTTAAATAGGAGTAAATAGGGGTAAATAAGTAAAGCAAGCTGGTAAAAGTACAGAAATTTGGGATTTGGTGTATATACTAGAAACGAATGTGTCAAGTTTTTTTATTAGTATTTTCCATCTCCCCACCACCCCCACTCCCTTATTAAAAGAGTTGATAAAATTAAATTTAAATTTTCACTTGAAATTTGGTACATTTATGTATTATAACTATATCTGAAACTGGATTATATTTTGACATGATTCCGTTGAACGGTTGGTGGTTAAATAGGGGTAAATAGGGGAAAATAAGTAAAGCGAGCTGGTAAGACTACAGAAACTTGAAATTCGGTGTATGTACTAGAAGCCAAGGTCTCAGATTATTTATAATATTTTTCAACCCTCACCACCCCTACTTCATTATTAAAAGGGTTGATAAAATAAAATTGAGATATTCATTTGAAATTTGGTACACGTATGAATTATAACGACATCTGGAACTAGATAATACTTTGAGATGATTCCGTTGAAGGGTTGGAGGTTATTTAGGGGTAAATAAGAGGAAATAAGTAAAGCAAGCTGGTATGAGTACAGAAACTTGAAATTCGGTGTATGTAGTAGAAGCCAAGACCTTAGATTTTTTAATAATATATTTCAGCCCCCCACCACCCCTACTTCATTATTCAAGGGGTTGATAAAATAAAATTGAGATATTCACATGAAATTTAGTACGCATATATATTATAACGACGTCTGGTACTAGATTATATTTTGAGATGATTCTGTTGAAGGGTTGGGGGTTAAATAGGGGTATAAACAGGAAAATAAGTAAAGGAAGCTGGTAAAAGGACAGACATTTGGGATTTGGTGTACATACTAGAAGCGAAGGTCTCAGGTTTTTTATTAGTATTTTCCATCCCCCCACCACCCCTCTCCCTTATTAAAAGAGTTGTTAAAATTAAATTTAAATTTTCACTTGAAATTTGGTACATTTATGTATTATAACTATATCTAAAACCAGATTATATTTTGACATGATTGCGTTAAAGGAGTGGGGGTAAGTAGAGGTAAATAGGGAAAAATAAGTAAAGCAAGCTGGTAAGAGTACTGCAACTTGAAATTCGGTGTATGTCCTAGAAGCTAAGGCCTCAGATTTTTTAATAATATTTTTCAACCCTTCCACTACCCTTACTACATTATTAGAGGGGTTGATAAAATAAAATTGAGGCATTCGCTTGTAATTTGGTAGACGTATGTATTACAACGACATCTGAAACTAGATTATATTTTGGGATGATTCCGTAGAAGGGTTGGGGTTAACAGGAGGACTAGGGGAAAATAAGTAAATCAAGCTGGTAAGAGTACAGAAATTTGGGATTCGGTGTATGTACTAGAAACCAAGGCCTCAGATTTCTTTCTAATATTTTTCAAAATCCACCACCTCTGCTTCATTATTAATGGGATTGAAAACATCAAATTGAGATATTCACTTGAAAGTTAGTACACGTATGTATTGTAGTGACATCTGATTGAGATGACTGCATTGAAGGGGTGGGAGGTGGTAGGTAGTGAAATAAGTAGGGTAAACTAGAAACTTCATTTTGAACGTATATGATAGAAACCAACTCCTCAAACTTTTCTATGACATCTGCCCCAAATATTAAAATTCTGTGACCAATAATTCCCACATACTAGAGTGCAAATATAGTCAAGATGTTTCCTTTAAAGTGACTTGGATGAAGAATCTGGATGTGGAGGTAGTGATTCCTTAGGCAGCGGTTTTTAGGATATATTTTTTAATTCTCCATAATATAGAGTTACGCGGTTATATTTTTTTATATAACTTCTGTCTCAAAACTATTTTAATTTTTATTAAAAGTTATAATTTTACACTCCTGGCAGTGATAATGAATACAATTTTTTGTTTGTAGAAAAGCACTTTAATTTTTTACCAAACCTGTTTTTATTTTTATTAAAAGTTATATAATTTAATTACAAGTGGGAGAGTAGGGCTCCTTTGGATACCGATACTCGAGTCGTAGGAACGAGAATTTCATGAGAATGATTTTTCATCTCATCATATTTTCTATTTTCTTTTCTTTCTATTCTTTTATTAGTTCTATTCTCTCAAGTCGTGATTCGGTATCCTGGCGAACAACCCACGGCAAAAAAATGTAACGCGCCGTTGTACTACCTCAGGGGTGGTGGGGAAATGTACAAATTGTAGTCATATTGCACATCAGTTGTCGTTCAGAATATCAAGCCTCCTCTGCAGACAATATCACGAGCCGCCACTGGTAGATCAGTTAATGGACATTAAAAAAACACCTACCTTCTCAATAAAAGATACTACTGCCGTATAAAAATCGTCTGGTCTAGACGAGGTACCTATTTCTATAATAAAAAAAGTGGCCTCAGAAATTGTCGATCCATTTTCTAACGTAAAACATACTTGTCTTTTACAAAGTATATTTCCGTTAAAATTAAAAACTGGCAAGACTATACCAATACATAAAAAGGATGACAGAGAAAATGTATAATTATTATTTCTTCGTTTAAAAAATGTTTCATTACCTAATGTGGAGAAGGTCGGTCAAGAGGTACTTGTGATATTGCAAAAAAGAGAAAAACTACAACTCAGACACCCTGTATCTTTTTATACAGCTACAATGTACTAAATCATGCTTGGTTATATCATCATATTTTGGTTCTAAAAATGTACGATTAAATTATGGTATTATTAATGCCTCACCCTGTATAATAGAAATTAAAGATCTTAAAGTTTTTTTTGCTATCCCTACACCATTAAAAGTAACGAACTAATTTTCTTAATAATTTGTAAATTCTCTTGTCGCCGTAGAACGAAAATGGAAAAATTCGTATTTGTTATTATTAATAATATACAATATTAGTAACATGCTTTATTTTTTTAGCATTTTTGACGCACTAATTTCAAAAATTATTAAGCATACTTAAAAAAAAATTTTAGTCAGAATTTTTCTGGAAAATTTTGCAAATAACTCAAAAATTACTGCATTAAATGAAAAAATTAAAGATTACAAAAATTAAAATTATGAAGCGACACTTTTTTTTTTTTAATATATGCAGGATTAATAATTTTGGAAATATTGCACTTCAAATGGGGAGCTTCAAATTTTAATATACAAGAATAACATTTATAATATATTTTCTCAAATTTCTAGAAATCTGATAATCACGAAAAATGTGCTCATGGCATAAATTAAAGCTCTTAAAACTCCCCTCTGTTTTTTTTATTCGCTAAAGCATTGAAAACTACTGAGCGATGTGTGAAATGAGATGAGTCAGACAACAAGGAATCCTTAAACCCACTTAAATAAAAGTTTTTCATTAATGTTACAGATAAAAAATATATACAAATAATTTCATTAGTTTCCAAACAAGATGCATTATCAGAGCGTGTAGAGTTTAATTAGGCGTAGGAAACAGTTTCAAGAGTTTTCAATATAGACAGTGTGTACCTAATTAGTTTCATGTCATTAATAGTATGGTATAGTTACTTCATAGTATAGTATAGTATAAGTGATAATAAAAACTGGTGGTAGGGAATGACAAGACAAACAAAAAAACCTTATATAACATGGGGTCTAAAGCTCATAGTTTTGGAGAGAAAAAAATAAACAAAAATTTCCGAAACAATTAATAACATAATTTGAGAATTGCTGACATAATGGGGTAGAATTTATTGCCTCGCGTCTTGTCGCACATGATACTCTGACATTCGTCCAAAAGCATGCCGACAAAACAGTTAAAAGCGACCGACAGAGGACACCGCCATGTTTTTTGCTTCTTCGCGGTCAGATTATCTTATTACGCGTGCTATACTCTCCCTTGTGGTATTCTCAAGTAATAATTTCAGTTTGTGTCCTTACTTGGTAAACAACGTACACACGACGCGACCTACCCGTTCCTTGTCTGTTGCTTTTGTTCTTTTTGAATTTTGTGCCACTTATGTTAAGATTTATTTTATTGACTTATTTATCGTTCAAGTCGTTAGTTAGTACTTGGTTACGTAAGACACTACTTCTCGTTCGTGCTTTTTGTGTTACTTTTTGGATTTTGGACCAAACTTTTCTTTTTGTTTTCTTTATTGATAACGTTAATTAACAGTTTAGTGTGGAGTTTTAACACGCTGATTTTGGACATTATGGGAGATTACACTTATCGAGAGCTCGCGGATATGCACTTGGTGTATGGAGAAAGTGGTGGAAATGCAGCTGCTGCGGTAGAGCTTTATCGTTTAAGGTTCCCTAATCGACGTCATCCTTGTGCTCGTACATTTGTTAGTTTTGACCAGCGTCTTCGAGAAACAGGTCTTCTCGATGGACATGGAGGAGAACGAGGTCCACAACGCAAAGAAACTGTAATTGACGCAGAGGTTTAAATTTTGGAACTTGTAGAAGAGGATCCAACTTTAAGCACCCGCGATATCACGAACCGTGTGGGTGTATCCCATTTTATAGTATGGAGGACATTGAGAGATACGAACTTACATCCCTATCACTATCAACGTGTCCAAGCACTAGAACCTCAAGATTTTGCAGAGCGAATGCAATTTTATAGGTGGATTTTAAAAAAACACGCGGCAAATGAGGCAATGAGGATTTTTCAAACGTTCTGTTTCTCCGATCAGTCGTGTTTTACCAGAAATGGAGTGTTTAATTTTAAAAATATGCACTATTGGGCAGACGAAAATCCACGTGTAATAAGAAGGGCGGTTCAGCGTTAATTTGTGTTGACACTTTAGAACAATTGCAACAACGCATTTATATAACAAATGATCCTAATTTACCAAATGTGTTGAACGGAGTGCGTATGTATGTTAGTTCAACGTGCCGAAATGTGTATACGTGGAGATGGAGGTCATTTCGAACAATTTTTGTGAAAAATTCAAAAGAATTATTCAGTTATTTGGTGTTACCCATTGGACATTAAAGGTATGATTATTATTAGTATTCGCTGTCTTGTTTTGATTTGTTTATTATTGTTTACATTGATTTTTATAGAGACGAAAGACTCGATTTTTAGTTTTCGATACCTGATTGGGAAAAAATATGCGCTCAATTCGTTAAAAAAACAGATTTTTTCGTAACTTAAAATACACAACTATTTTCTGTTATCGTATCTCGGAAGTCTAACTGTTCGTTTTCCAATTTCATAAAATAATTACTTACTAATTTTTGAAGCTTTTAACACAATGTCACAAATGTTAATAAACCACTTTTAAATTTTATAAATTCTTATAAACGACAATAAAAGCTACAATAACTTTATTCCAAATTAAAAAACACATGTAAACAAATCTTGTTTAAACCCCTGCGGCCATGCTATGCTTGCGTTGTGCCGAACGAGAAGGAATTATTTACATTTTCATAATTAGTGGTACAATAAGTTCGGTACAAGTAATCCCATCAAAGTACCACAGTTCTTCCGGCGGGAACACAAGAGGGGTATTGCAGTTATTCATTATTTCTAATATTCGGAACTATAACGTCCATTGACCCTGAATAACAGTGGTTCTCAAATGTTTCCTACCTTAAAACAAAATTTTTATACCTAGGTCAGTTTTTTTCAAAGTGCCCCTAGAGAAAAAGTCATATAGGTTTTTTGTTTGTCTAGTCGGTTCCTATTACCAGTTTTTTTTAATGGCCTAAAACTAATTACACCCTGTATAAGTGCTAAATTCGGCAGGGGTAATATATACCAATAAATAAATAATTTAAAAAAATGAAAAACACGCTTTTAGAAACAAACTGAAACTGTTCAAATTGCACTAGGAAGAAAAAATAAAGTTAATAATAACAATAATTATGTTAAGAAACGTAAAAGCGTGGGGCGCCAAATGAGTAAAATTTTCTGTTTTTCAGTCGAATCAGACGATGAATGATAAAGCTTGTCCGCCATGTTGATGCTGCCAATTTGATTTTTGAGTTTTGATCACATATTTGTAATTTGCGGCCTAAAAAATCCTGATATACCAATTTTAGTAGAAACTGATATTAAATGAAAATATACATATGCCAAATTTCAAGTCAATACAACATCTGGCAGTGGGTGAAAAGTGAGTTGTAAGATTTGCTTATAGTGTTACAGGTCAAGCTAATAGAAGCATGTTAAAAGAACATTACCCACACAGCACAAGGCTGTCCGAGGGACGTATTATGGCAAAGACCATTTAGGATTTGGGCTTGCCTATGGACGTCCCAATATCCCAATATGTATGCTTTTCGGCACTCTTTTGGTCATCCCAATGTCACAACTTGGTACCAGATAAAGGCAATACGACGGACGTCCTGAAGGATGTCTGAAGCTCATAACAGTGAACATAAGTTTAGGGCCTCCGTAAGTATTTATCTACAGGATAAATGTTTTTACAATTTCCACTGTTGGAAAAATGTAAATTTATAGTTTTATTGTACTTCTCTTCGTCTCAATTCCTATGTTTTTAGTGTGTAAACCCTAGGCAAGTAAGTTTTAACTTATAAATTTTGTAATTTGTACCTGACGATGCCCCGTCCATTTGGATGTAAACTATGGCAATAAAAGATTAATTGATTGATTGATTGATAACTAGGGACATACCAGGATATCCCGGGATATTTCGGGACGTCGTAAGTACTACGAATGGGCATCCACAGGGACATTAGAGGATGTACAAAGTACACACTGAAACGTCCCAGAACATCCTAATATTATATTTTATTATATTTTCGCCAAAGAATCCACATTTTTACAAAAAAAAAAACTAAAAATATTTTCTATGTATGGTCCGAAGTGCTACGTACGTATAATTATATATAAGTAGGTAGCGCATAAATCCACATATATATTTTTTGTTTTTTGTAAAATTGTAATTTCTCTGATGATGTTTAATACACTGAAACAATAGAAAATATTATATTTCACATTTGAACTGACCGAAAAACCCAAGAAATTACTCATCTAGTTATTTGATATAAACGGTCAAGAAAATAAAATCAGATATAAGACAGACTTTAAAAACAAACTCACACTTGTAATGTCAAACTACTTAAAAAAAACTACTTCGAAAAAACACAGAATAACAAAATAAGTATGTTGCACATAACTCCATAAATATTTTGTTTTTTGTAAAATTTTATTTCTGTCGAAGGTTAATAAAAAAATTACACATGAAGCTATTTGAATTATCAGTCAAGAAATTAAAAACACCTAGGGGTTATAAGAAGCTAAATATATTCAATATTTAAAGACAAAACTCATTTGTAACACCAAAAAGCAAACTTCTTAAAAGAACATAAAACAACAATTTTCAAACTGAATTAAGTATATGAAAACATATTTTTTTATCAAGTAATGTGTTCCTACTTCTCTACTCTCTTCATTGCCTCGCTCTTCTTTTTGCCCTGCTCGGATTCTTTTAAACACTTCCCTGCTTTGTACCTATTTCATAATATATTATAGGTACCCATTCATGGTTGCATCTAAAATAAACATTTACTTATTATTTGAATCAGCATTATCCACAAAAATTGGGTAAGATAAAGATAATATAGAGAACATCGAGGGATAAATAAGGTTTAAATTGAAGCACTAATAAGAATAATTTGTCGCATTATAAAATGCAATCCTGTATTACGACTTCATTTTAATGCATTATATCTGTCTTCCATACAAGTCACATATGGCCGTGGCTGCGAAGTCATTTACATAACACCATTCATAAACCAATAACCGTTTTGCGCAATTTACTCAAAAGGAAACAATATATCAGGATCAGGACAGATTTGCAAATGAACTGAAATTTATCCACGCATGTCCTGTCTGATACATATTTCCCTTTAAGAGTGTACTTAATGAAAGTTTCAAACAATTATCTTGAAGCAAAATTATTTTTACTTACCTATTTTCATACACTGTTCATCGTCAAACTTCACAACACTAAGTACGACCTGGTTCACAATCTCTCTCCAACCTGGCTTCGTAACATTCAATTCTTGGGCCAAATAAGCTTCATTTTGTAGGTTTGTTGGTCATTAAAAAGAGCCAGAATTTTTGTTTAATACTGTAAGTTTTCTATAAAGTTTCCTCTTTTTAGTTTCCCTTGGCATCCTGAAAGTTTAAAAAATTGTATTCAATTTGGGAAATTTTATAGGTTATGTTATTTTTACACGGCTTGTACTTACTTTCTATAGTGTCGAACAAAAAAGTCTCAAATGAAACTGAATTAAACAGATAAAAAACAATCAAAAGTGTTAAAAATATTAATTAACTGATATTCCAAGCTTGTTTTGAGTTTACAATAGAAAGTGTAGAAAGTACAGGTTTGTGAAATTAGATATGGCCGCCGGAAATCGTAATGGCGCCTTATTTGAACATATTAAAGATGAATATTGGGTTACAGTTTAAGGAGATTTAGGGCCCTTCACTAGACGTCCTTTTTTAATCCCGATGTCAATTCACAGTTAATGCCAAAATGAAACCAGTTCAGGATATCCTCTTGGCCTCCTTTTGAAGGATATCCTGGGATATCCTAAATGGGACGTCCATTTCACTATCTACTTTACGTACTGGGATATCCAGGTACTTCAATTTGACATCCCATATCCCGATTGTGCTGTGTGGGTATAGATCAGAGCCAAACTTGTTTCACAAAATAGGTGATCTGCCATATTGGATTTAGTATGACGTCACTCACCTTACCGTATTCTGCTTGTCAAGCCCTTTCATTTGATACCCATATCAAGGGGGTTGTAAAGAAAATGATTATTCGCCATCTTGGGACGGCGGCCATTTTGAGTATTTGATGATTATTTCCAAGTTTCTTGAAGATAGAACAATTAGAAGTGGGTGAAATTCATTTCCTTAGATTTTATTACAACATATATACATAGATACAGGTCGACCTAAAAAAGCGTGTTTATAATAAAAACGGCAAATTTCTCATAATTTGACACTCTTCCATCAGTTTCGTTGTCCCCGGAAATTACCCCAACTTTGAAATTTTAAATTTAATTATTTTTATATTTTTGGATTATATTTTGTGCTAATGTCTGTGCGGGGTTGGAGGCGATTCTAAGTACGACTGCGTAGTTCTAAAACATTATTGAGACTACTTTAATTTTTTAGGGCTATTTTTATTTTTGCATTTAGATTACAGTGGATGCACTCAAATCGATCAAATGGACCAAAACAGTAAAAAAAATGTGAAAGTGAGATTTTTTGAATTGGTATAGTAGGTAGCTACGACAAAGCAAAACTTCTGAAATCGCAAATTTGTAATTTTCTCAACTTTTTCAAATGGCAACTTCTTTTAGACACCCAGTAGTTAAATACCTACTAATTTTCACGACAAATCCATTGATACCTTCAAATCGAAATTTGAGTTGATATTAACTCAAATACACAAGTTCTTTGGTGGATAATGACTAAAATATCGAGAAAATGCGCTTATCAATTATGCCGTGCAAATTGAATAAAACTGAATTCAAAGTATTCATTTTGTCAACAAAACAAATCTGCAAATAAAAGAAGTGTGCTGTGGAAACCAAAAGAAGTTTGACAGATAATAATACGTGTGCATTTCTTAACTTAATAAGTTTGTTATTTATCTTTAAATTTGTTGTTGTTTGTTAATTATTGTTATTATTGTTTAACATGTATACCTATAAGGGATAAAAAGTGGACATGTTATTAATTTTTGGAGAATACCACAAAAATTCCAGAAACGCCGCAGGTTTGTATACCCAAAGGTATTCGAACAGACACCATCCTTGTTTTCAATATTCTCCAGTTATGGAGAAATAAATCAGAAGAGGAATTGATAAAAATTCTGCAGCTTTTATCGTTGATGAAGCGACAGAAATCAACGTGTTGGCGTTTGTATCTAGTTTTATTTAATTTCCACGGCATACTTGCTTCATAATGTTTACATTTTTCCCTTACGGTTTTAATCCATTTGATTGATTTGAGTGCATCCACTGTAGTCTGGATGCAAAAATAAAATTAGGCCTAAAAATCACATAGTGTCAAAAAGATTTTTAATACTACGCAGTCCAAAAATATAAGAACATAGTGTTCCAGATTTAAGACATATCTCAAAAATTATGTTTTCTCCCTCGGAATGTGATTTGGACTGACGAAGCAACTTTCACTCGCACTTAATCAGCATAACGCTCACATTTTGGAGCCCGAAAATCCTCATGCCGTACGAGATAGCCATTTTCAATATCAATTTTCGTACGTTTGGGTGGGATTATGTAATGACTCACTCATCTGTCGAATGTTTCTGCCTCCGCGCCTAAATAATCCAGCTTTTCTCCATTTGTTGGAAAATGATTTTCAACCAATCTTAGACCACATGTTTTTTTGTGATAGGGTAAACAAATGGTTCCAATTAGATGGATGCCCAGCCTATTACACTCTGCCAGTTCACTGATGGATGCAAGACTGTTTTCCGGGAAGACGGATCGGTCTCGGTCGGGACTATCCCGCTCTTGGCCTGTGCGCTCTCCGCACATGACTCCTATTGACTTTTTTGTATGAGATACCGCAAGGTTCCCAAGTGCACGTGCAACGCGAGCACCGTACGCGGGAGGCACATTTTGTATATCTTACATTCTGCTCTGGAGGTACAATGAAAGACAAAATTTATGCGGAGCCCATCAACGACAAAGAGCTGCCCTCCAGGAAAACATTTGAGACGAATTTTTCTCTCTTTCTTCATTTTTGCTGTAGCTCGGAGAGAGTGCGGTTTTGGAAAAAACTTTATAGATAAGAAAAGTCTTATTTTAACGTGAAAAATCGAACCTGACAGTTTGGCTGCTTAACTCTGGGTCGCCCTATATAATCACAATGTTTATATTACCCAAAGACTATTGGCACAACTACTACAGAATTTTTTCGCGCTCAACGCTTTTAGTTTTAATTTTTTAAATCTATCAGTAATATATACTATTTTGTATGAAAATGAAAATTTGTATTAATGCTGACATCTGCTGACGATATTTCATATATGTAAGAAACTGTAATAAAGGTTTATTCACATAACTCTACTCTCGCCATCTATTGAAGTTCCGGTATAATGATTACATGACCCACTGATGATATTAAAGATCACGTAACTAATTTGGAATGGTTGACGTCATATGTCAATTAAAGTGAATTTGGGGTTATTTTACTTTAAGGAGAGTTTCATTCAATAATTAATTATTAATCAAATAAATATAGGTGTAAGGGATTTAATATACTTTGATATACATTGAGTATAGAATTTCTTTAATTAGTATGTCAAGTATTCGTGTTTTTTCGATTATATTATGAGTGTGTACTACGCCCACGGTACGTTTACAAATTTCTGATTAGCAGGACGTTAATATTTAGATACTAAAAATGTGTTATAGGTAGCCCTAGTCGAGAATCTGGTGTTGTGAGTGACTGTGACACAATGGCAGAATTAGCAGCTTTGCTTCGATCTGAAATCCCTGAGGGCCGGAGCAATCTCACAGATAATCATACAAATCTACAAAGGGTTGCCGAATACTGCGAGGCTAATTATTTCCAAAATGAAAACAAACGAATTGCATTAGAAGAAACAAAAAATTATACTACACAATCACTAGCTAGTGTCGCATATCAAATTAACACCTTAGCATATAATTTTTTACAATTATTGGAATTACAGACGGCTCAGTTGGCTGAAATGGAAAGTCAAATGAACCACATATCCCAGACTGTTATGATACACAAGGAAAAAGTTGCACGAAGGGAAATTGGTGTCTTAACTGCAAATAAGTCTACAAATAGGCAATACAAAATTATAGCACCAGCAAATCCCGAAAAACCCATCAAGTATTTAAGAAAGCCCATCGATTATACAAGTAAGTTATGCTTTTAAAAATAACATTTTTTAACCCGAGATCAGTTGCTCCGTTAGTCCACGGTCAAGGTGATCAACGATACCTTTAAGTAGCTGTGATTTTCTAATTATGCGTTTACGAAGTTTCAAGTTTTTTATGCTTTTGTAATATTTTCTGTTTACTTCTGTATTTTAAGCTACAGAATATACTCTACGTTTGCAAATGCTTTTAAACCAGGTTAAACCAGAGGAAGAGATATACATGGTCTATCAAATGTTTCTATGAATATGTTTCTGATACAATCAGATCTATTGGATGCAATATTGTATGTTGTAATCCTGTATAACTGATGCACAAAAATGCACAAACGCCACTTATTAGTACCTGACAATAACTTGTTCCTGGTGCTGTAATGAAAGGAATTGTTAAATGCACATATTTACATGACTTTGTTATTTGAAAAAAATTTAGTCTTTTTAGGTACCATATGTGCAACTGCTAATGCCGTACAGTACTGTTTATAATAATAATATTATGAACAGAATAAAAAATGTTAGAATAATTAGAGGATACTCTTTTGTCAAACTACAATGCAGGCAGAGCTGTTCAAGTACCTAAAAAAAAAGTACTTAAGTACAAGTACAAGAACTTTTAAAAAATTGTACTTGACGGAAGTACAATTACTTTAGGAACGGAATGTACTTAAGTACAAGTACATGTAGTTTAAAATGGACTTTCAAGTACTTTTGAAAAGTACAAAGCACAATAAAACAGAATGTAGATACGTTAATAACTACCGTAGTATTGGATAATGGAAGAACTTTTTAGAAAAGTCAGAAACTAAATATTTATTCATGTAATTACTTCCACATCCACGTAGTGGATTGGAAGTATAGTAATCGCAAAAAAATTTTCAAAAATTTTTATTCGTGAAATAGGTTTAGAATGTCATGAAACGTCGAGATTTTAAATTTGAGCGAAAAAAAATTTTCTGTCTGTCTGTCTGTCGGTCTGTCTGTCTGTAACTTTTTTTGTCCGCACGCTTTCTCCGGAACGGTTTAAGATATTGACCTGAAATTTTGTACACGTATATATTATAACGAGATCTGGAACTGGATTGTTTTTTGAGGAAATCCGGTGAAGGGTTGGGGGTTAAATAGGGGTAAATAGGGGGAAATAAGTAAAGCAAGCTTGTAAGAGTACAGAAACTTGAAATTCGGTGTATGTACTAGAAGTTAAGGCCTCAGATTTTTTTATAATATTTTTCAACCACCCCTACCCCATTAAAGGGGTTGATAAAATAAAGTTGAGATATTCATTTGAAATTTCGTACACGTATGTATTATAACGATGTCTAGAATTAGATTATATTTTGGGATGATTCCGTTGAAGGGTTGGGGGTTAATTTGGGGTAAATAGAGGAATATAAGTAAAACAAGTTGGTAAGAGTACAGAAACTTGAAATTCGGTGTATGTACTAGAAGCCAAAGCGTCAGATTTTTTAATAATATTTTTCAACCCCCACCACCCCTACTCCAATTTGAAAAGGGTTGATAAAATAAAATTGAGATATTCATTTGAAATTTTCTACACATATGTATTATAACGACATCTGGAACTAGACTATATTTTGAGATAATTCCGTTGAAGGGTTGGGGGTTAAATAGGGGTAAATAGGGGAAAATAAATAAAGCAAGCTGGTAAGACTACAGAAACTTGAAATTCGGTGTATGTACTAGAAGCCAAGGTCTCAGATTATTTATAATATTTTTCAACCCCTACTTCATTATTAAAAGGGTTGATAAAATAAAATCGAGATATTCATTTGAAATTTGGTACACGTATGAATTATAACGACATCTGGAACTAGATTACACTTTGAGATGATTCTGTTGAAGGGTTGGGGGTTATTTAGGGGTCAATAGGGGGAAATAAGTAAAGCAAGCTGGTATGAGTACAGAAACTTGAAATTCGGTGTATGTACAAGAAGTTAAGGCCTCAGATTTTTTTATATTTTTCAACCCCCCACCACCCCTACCCCATTAATGGGGTTGACAAAATAAAGTTGAGATATTCATTTGAAATTTCGTACACGTATGTATTATAACGACGTCTGGAATTAGTTTGTATTTTGAGATGATTCCGTTGAAGGGTTGGGGGTTAATTTGGGGTAAATAGAGGAATATAAGTAAAACGTTGGTAAGACAGAAACTTGAAATTCGGCGTATGTACTAGAAGCCACAGCGTCAGATTTTCTTATAATATTTTTCAACCCAACCACCCCTACTCCAATATGAAAAGGGTTGATAAAATAAAATTGAGATATTCCTTTGAAATTTGGTACACGTATGTATTATAACGACGTCTGAAACTAGATCATAATTTGAGATGATGCCGTTGAAGGGTTGGGGGTTAAATAGGGGCAAATAGGGGAAAATAAGTAAAGCAAGCTGGTAAGACTACAGAAATTTGGGATTCGGTGTATATACTAGAAACCAAGGCCTCAGATTTCTTTCTAATATATTTCAAACTCTACCACCTCCGCTTCATTATTAATGGGATTGATAACATCAAATTGAGATACTCACTTGAAAGTTAGTACACGTAGTATGTATTGTAGTGACATCTGCTTGAGATGACTCCATTGAGGTGGTAGGTTGTAAATAGTGGAAAATAAGTACGGTAAACTAGAAACTTCATTTTTAACGTATATGGTAGAAACCAACTCCTCAAACTTTTCTATGACATCTACCCCAAATATTATTATAATTCAATGACCAATAATTTCCACATAATAGAGTGCAAATATAGTCAAGGTGTTTCCTTTAAAGTGACTTGGACGAATAATCTGGATGTGGAAGTAGTGATTCCTTAGGCAGCGGTTTTTTAACGTAATATAAGAACAACAAAATATATTAAATACTCTATAAATATTAGAAACTAAACATTTTTTCATGTAAATATAATGTAACATAAGAACATCAAAAATCTATTAAATAATCTATAAATGTTTTGCAGGTTGGAGCTTGCAAATGTGAGTATTTGTACTTGTAACTTGTACTTATATAAGGACTTGTACTTATAAAAGGATTTATAGAAGTACTTGTACTTGTAGGAGAACAAAAACCGCAAGTACAAAGTACAAGTACCTTCACTAAATTTAGTAAAGTAGGTACAAGTACCAAGTACTTCAGTAATTATTGTACTTAAGTACAAGTACATGTAAAAGTATTTACTTGTGCTACCAAGTACAAAGTGTACTTGTACTTGCACAGCTCTGAATGCAGGGGCAGGGGTGATAAACATGCTGAAAATTAATCCACTGAAAATACAACCGCGACTGATCTCAGTTTAGACATACAGTGTGCCCATGGATTGAGTTCGAAAGAAGGAAAACTTCGAAAACAATATTTTATTCAAAATTTGTATACAGAATGCTAAATATTTGCAAAAATGTGAAAACTACTAAGAATAAAGTGATTTAATTTGTAAATATTTTAAAAAATAACAATTTTTTGTTGATTAAAGTTAATTATGATATCTTGACTTCCAACTGCAAAATTATTTTTGGTTCTTTTTCTACAATGTTTCCCTAATTCTTTCTTTTTAACTGTCTAAATTATTATTAAATAGCATTGCGGAATTCTTTTGATATTCCATAAATAAAAATTCACAACACTCAGATCTAAGGTACCAGGTAGCCAAAGAATTAGGCTATGAATTTTTTTTGTGACTTCATTATAGGAAATATTCTCCCCCAGCCTGTAACATTTAACAATAAACATTTTGCCTTTCTTTCTGGCCATTTGTAGGAAAATATTTTGCTGCGTCAATGACACTGACAACATTAATTACACAGGTACACAAAAAAAATGCTGTTACCGAGACCCGACATAGTAATCCCTATGTATTTCAATATGCTGAACATGAATCCGATGTCCATTTAGTTCCATCGCCCACCAATTTTTTGTAAATAGCGGAAATGACCTAAAGTAATCATGTTTCTTAGACTATTTTCGCAATTTAAAAAAAATTGGTGGGTGATGCAGCTAAACGCACATCGGATTCGTGTTCAGCACGAAATACATAGGCATTACTATATCAGGTCCTGGATTTAGATATTTTTTTTGTGTGTACTGTCGTGAGCAAAAAAAGAAATAGGACAAGACTTATAACATATTTTTTCTAAAATCTAGTTGTGTACATCTAACTTTAATTTTTGTGACATTGTCAGTTAGTTGTCAAAATGCATTGCAAGTGTGCCAAAACTAATATGCCCCATATAAGCGATTTAGTATAGCTTGAGTTATTGCTAAAGTTATTGCTAAAGCAGATGGTCAATGAGACAAATTGAACTGCGTTATAATATCAACAAAAATTCTTTTTAATAAAGTGGAGAATAAACGGTACGATTAGTAGAAATCCTGGATCAGGGCGACGAAGGATATCAACTCGACGGCAATATTTGCAATTGATAAATAAAGTAGTAGAATATTAATTTCACTGAATAATTCAGGCTGCTGAAGAAACGAATTTTCCTGGATCGAGTAGTACTGGTTGCCAGCGAGTAAATGAAACGGAGCTACGCTGTCATCCAGCAGCACAGAAATACCTACTTAAATCTGAACATAAAGAAGCTCAACTGGGATTTTGCGCTTGAATTTTTAGTGAATGATGTAAATTTTTGGAACAATGTAATCTTTACAGAAGAAAAACCTTTATAGATATCAAAAAAATGTTACAAATGCATTATAATTTTCGAAAATGTATGCTTTACATATTTTGTTAAATTTTTTTGTTTTTTATTTGCCTGATATAAGGAGGTAAAGGATTATAAAATTTCGGTGCCAGATAATTAACAAATCTTAAGTTAACATTTTTATAACTTACAGGTACTATTAGGTGTTTATTAGTCTTTGTCCTGGTTTGATATTGGTGTGTTACATAATTTTGTAATTGATTACTTTTGTGAACATATGAACAAATTGATAAGATATACAGTGAACGTACATTGAACACATTTTCAGAGTAAAGCATGTTCGTTGAGTAGAGCTTGTTTTTTCTGTAAATTATTTTTAAAATAAAATTTTGAACCACATTAAGTTGTTTGAGTACATTGTTATATAGCCCACCCCATGGTATGATTCCATAACGAATCAAGGATTCCACCAAGACTCTATATAGGTACTGTAGTTAATAGTGAGTTCGTTAAAAATTCTCTTAATAGATAAAATTTATGTATCTGTTTTCTAATATTAGTTGTTATTTTAAGGACATGTCGGTCCCACTTCAAATGTTGATCAACTATTAAACCAAGGTATTTAGTATGACTAGTTTCTTTAATGTCATCACTCAAGTTGTTTATTTTAATAGTATTAAAGTCTGGCCCATTTATACTAGTTAATGAGAAAGCTATATAATTTGTCTTCTTTATATTCAGAGATAGTTTGTATGTGTCTAACCAATTTTTTACCCTACTTACACCATAAATGACTAGATTTTTTGTATGCGCCCAAGTTTTACCCTTGAAGAGAAGAACTGTATCATCAGCATAAGATATGATTGATTCAGGTATATCAGTATTCATCAAGGAGTTAATATATGTAATAAATAATACTGGTCCAAGGACCGTCCCTAGTGGTACACCAATTTTGATTATATCTTGATCACTCAGGTTATTCCTAATTTTAACTACCTGGTGCCTTTCAGACAGATAACTCTTAAAGACTTCCAACACAGTGCCTCGAACTCCATATTGAGACAAAACATCGAGAAGTGATTTGTGAGGCACCGTGTCGAATGCCTTTGCTAAATCCAGAAAAACCACGATACATTTATCCTTATTATTTAAATTGTCAGTTACTTCTTTAGTAAGCTTGTATATTGCATCACATGTGCTCAGGCCAGCAACAAATCCAAACTGATTTGGTGAGAGAATTTGGTTATCGTTAAAAAATTTTATTAGCCTATCTTTCAAACATTTTTCAAATATCTTTGCAAAGTTGTTTATTACACTAATGGGTCGGTAGTTATTTATGTTTGTTTTATCACCCGCCTTATATATGGGTGAAACCACAGATATTTTAAATTGAGATGGTACTATCCCGGTTTTGAATGTTAAATTTATTATATGTACGAGAGGGTCTAGTAGATGTAAGTGAAAGGTTTTTATAAGTTTAGATGTTATTCCATCAAAACCTGGAGAACTGTTATTTTTTAGTGAATTGATATGTTTTATGACTTCGTTACGTGTGACCGGTTTGAAGAACATGGAGGAAATTGTATTGCTTTTAGTTTTGTAAGGTTCTATAGGTTGATCAATGGTTTCTGCCATTTTTGTACCAACATTAATAAAAAAATTATTACAGTAATTTGCCATTTCTTTATCAGTTACAAAATCTTGACCAGTTTCATCATTTATTTGTATGTTAAGGTTTTTTTTTTTTTGTAATCTTCGTTGTTGCTTCTTGTATAACTTGATAAACTTTTTTAATGTTGTTGGTATTATTATTTATTTATATATATATATGGTTTGTTTTTAGTTTTTCTCTACTGAATATGTGATCTATGCAAGAATCAGTATTTGTTGTTACTCTGGTCGAGCAATGTAGAGCAGGTAAAAAATCAAAGTTGTTCAACATGGAGAGATATGTGTTAACGTGTTGATCTTCCATATCTATTATATTTATATTTATATCCCCTATAAATAATTCAATTTGTTTATTCAGATTATCCTCAAAATAATGATATATGTCTTCCATGAAACATTGTTTTGTAGTGGAGGGTGGTCTGTAAAGTGTTGTTAAACCAAAGGTAATATTATTGATTTTAAAGGAAATTCTACTTAGTGTTACATTTGATCTAATAAGTTTAACATCATCTATTTTGGTATTAAGTTCGCTTCTAGAATATAATGAAACACCATCATTTTTATTATAAACTGCATTATTGTAATGAAGTGTGTAACCGCAAATCTTATATTGATCACAGGACAAGACTTGGAAACATTCACTTAAAATTATAATATCACAATATGATAAGTTATTAAGTTGTAAGAAGACTGATGATAGTTCATCAAAGTTTTTTTGAATACTTCTAATATTTAGATGGATAACGTTAAGGATTTTACCATTCAGCTTGATTGCTTTATGCAGCTTTTCATTATTCGTGTATTCAGCTTGTGAATCGTCTAGGATTTCTAGATCTTCAAGAACTTGCGCTTCCTGTTGCCATATAGATTATGTGTAGTTTGTTTTATTTTTTAATATTTGTAATAGGTATTTGTAGGTAGGACATTCTGGGTCACTAGCTTCATGGTTTAATTCATGTTTAATTTTATATTTTTTATTAGCCATATCACAATTATTGCACTTTTTATTATAACGAGGGCAGTCTCAAAAGTTATGCTCTTCCGAACAAATTTCACAGATTGTTTTATTTTTACAGTTTTTATTGGTATGATAGTATTCTTGACACTTAAAACATCGTGTAATTGATAAGTCTTCATATACACCGGGTAGCGTTCCCAACCGATAAATAGTTTTTTTTTGTCCATAAGTTTTGGTAAGTAAGTAAGGTGAACATTCGCCAAAAATAACTAAGTTGTTATTTCTTGATTTTTTTAGGTAAGTTATATTTATGTCATCATTCTCATCTACAAAATCGTTTTGGTCTTTAATATTTGCTAATATTTCCTCCGATGTAAGATTTTCATCAACTCCAATAATTTTTATTCTGGGTTTTCTCATCTTTGTTGTTTCAACCTCGTAGTTATTGTTATCTAAGTTATCCAGTGCTGCTTTTTTTAATACCTCCATGCCATTTCTTGTAGGACATTTGATTACTATTCTACCATTTCTTATCGTTTTCATATTTTTTGTGCCTATTTTTAGATTATTTGGTTGTATACAATGCCGAATATCATTTTCTGTTTTTTGAGCATCTTGTTTGTTTTTTGGTTTGATTATTAAACTACGTACATTTTTAATTTCAGGTTTTGTCTCTTTTTACAATATTTGCATATGAACAGTTCTTGTTAACCTTACTTTCGAGGTTATGTATTTTTTCTTGAAGCCGCATATTTTTTTCTTTCATCTCTTTGTTTAAATTTTTCATAAGTTGAATTTCTCTTGAAGCTTTGTTTTCTTTAATCAAAATTACCATACAGCTAAGAGTTGAGGCTGTAATGTCTTTATCAGCACAGCACCACATTATTTCATAGGTTAAGAATTTTATTGTTTTTATCCTTGGAGAGCAACTTCTGTGGCAAATTTTGTTACATATAAAACACGTTATTATTTCATTCACTTTTTTGTTACAATAAATACAATTATCATCCACTAAATTCTTTTCCCGATCTCGGAGCACGTCATCCGCGTCCGCCGCCATTTTGATTGATGTATAAATGGAAATGGTGCAATAACAAAATGTTAATACCTAGTTAGTTTCTTGTTAAGTTGGATGTCCTATGTTGCCCTGATCCAGGATTTCTACTAAACGTACCATTTATTCTCCACTTTTTTTAAATGTTAAGCACAGAATTTTTGTTAATGTTATAACGCAGTGCAATATGTCTCATTAACAATCCATCTTCTGCTTTAGCAATAACTACAGCATTGCGATAAAAAATATAATAAAAGTGCTAACTGTTTTATTTCGGCTACATATTCAAATAGAGACAAAAATAGTTGTCCCATTTTTTTTTTGCTCACGACAGTACCAGTGAACCAGTGCACAGGCCCACAAAAAAAAAGTGATATGTTACCGGACCCGACTTGATAATCCCTATTTATTTCGACGTGCTCGACATGAATCCAATGTCCGTTAACACTCATCACCCACCAATTTCTAGTAAATCGCGAAAATTACAGAAAATTTGATTTTTTTTAGGTTATTTTCGCAATTTTCAAGAAAATGGTGGGGGATGATATCGAATTCATGTTCAGCACATCTAAATACATAGGGATTACTATGTTGGGTACCGGTGATAGAGCATTTTTTTTCTGTATGCATGTGTTATCGTTGATGTACCTATCCTTACTAGATTGATTTTAGTAAAACAGTTCATAACTGTTTGCAGAAATGTTAATGATTGAAAAAGAACAGAAAAATAAAAATGTCTGCTTATTTCTATTGACCTAAGTACAGAATAATTTTTTTTTACATAGTTTTCGACGATATTGGGCACGGTGTTCGAAGTAGTGGAACTCCAAGACAGAAACAGAGGGGTTCAAGTCAAGGGAGCATTCATTCCCTTAATTCTATGTCTGGTAATCCCATGGTAGGACCAGCTCCTACTACGAAACCTCCTACACCTCCGCAAGTCTCTAGAACATCAAGTAAAGGTAGGTGTATATTACTTTTCTAAAAATATTGTTTCTTCCAATAATAATGTGAATGTGAGCTTATATATCATAAAATCAAAAATATTCTATATAAATAAATGATCACGCATCAAAATGTAATCAAACTGCTGCTGTATTTTGAATGAAAAAATGAATGGCCTAGTATTTTATAAACTTTAATATTGCCATTCAAGTTCCATGTTTCCATTCCCATTTGAATTTACATTACTATTCATAGAAATGAACCATTTACAAACTCTTAGTCAACACTTGCAGATACATCAAAAATGTCCTTTATTATTTTTGCATAACTGTCAAAATATCAGTTTATGGTATATGTTTTGTGTATAATTACGTAGATATATATTTTTATAGGTCAGGTTTTTTTATTGTCAGATATTTTTAAGACAATTTAATTGAAATGTAGACAATTGATCACATGACCTGTCACTTCACTTTCATTGGAAACCATGCAACAACATTGTCCATCCGTAGCATATAAGTTGGGAATCTCAAACAGAAGGCAACTTTTGAATTAGTGGACATGGGCAACGTGAATGTGCGATATAAACAACAATCAGCGTTTTGTATGTTTCTTCTTTGAATGACAATTACTGATGCAAATTCCCATTACTTTTTAGTAATCATGGGTAATCGTTACTAAATATTCGTTATTGACCACCAAGTGATTACTTTTTTAATTCGCTTTAACAATTAAGCAAACGGCTAATATACTCTATCTGTTTAAATAATGCCTATTATATTTTAAAAATAATAATAGCAAGCATTAAACGGACACCAAATTATTGATATATGACATTTATTAAACGCAAAGTAATAATAATTTATTTTCCTTTAATAAAAGCACAAGCATTTGTATTGAAATATTCATATATGTATCTGCCTACTTATCCATTTCCTAACTTAATCTACTTAAAAAAACAATAAAAGGAGACATATGAATTTCACTCTATTAAAAAATGGTAAAATTTATGAGTAATAATTACTATGTCGTAATTTAAAAAAAAAAATAGGAACTATAATGTATATAGCTTTTTTGTAAATTGTGTTCTCTTAAGCGATTTTTTTTTTCACGGGTATGACTTGTTCTACTTTAGAAAGAAACCCTCTCTCAGGATGAGAGTGATGATAGATTTCACGGTGTTTTTAACAATATGTTTAACTGGTTGGCTTTCTTCTAAATGATGAAAGTGAAATATTTTCAGTACATCGCCATTTGAAGGAAGTCTCGCGTGTGAAATAGAATAGTAAATAAAAACCATCTTATAAAAATTGAACACGCCAAAGAAAGTTATAATGATTGTTTACTCGTAAACGCTAAACATAAATCCAAAACAGCATGGCAAATAATCAAGAACCAATCCAACAATCGCATATAAAAGCTACTACCACATACATTGAAACATATTCTTTATAGGATTTTGCAAACAGCCAAAAGAAAAACTATCTATGAGAACTAAAGGAAAAACTATATATAAAAATATTAATGAAATCTTTGCATTCTTTCGATAACCTGACTTCTGGTTATGCTAACAAGTAAAAATTCTTATTTGCCATTCTCATTTTAACACTAGTTTAGCCTGCCTAGCCATAGGGGACTATGTTGGATGCTATAGTCTGTTTTTAAACCAGGAGGAGCGTTTTAAATTTAACGCGCTAAATCATACATCTGTGATTGGATACGCCCTCACCAGTTTTACACAAGGCAATAGTCGTAAATTTTGACATATTGTGAAAATATTAATTTCATGTCATAAATTATTTGGTTATAATTTATCTTTTTTCGTTTGCACATTACATATCAGCTTTTAATCCCCTTTGTATAAATCTGAAGATAAAAGTGGCTAATTACTTGGGGCCTTTATATTGAGTATACGGTACGGATTCTATATAGAATACCTAGAGGTCAAATAGAGGTCAATGCATTATATAATGTAATGAAATACACACAAAAGCACTGTAGTCGTGTATTGTTGGTTGCCCAAAACGCCAAAACGGTTTTAGTGTATTTTCTAGTTACTTTTATGGTGTGAATGGAACTTCCATGTTTACTCCTCCTGGTTTAAAAACAGACTATAGTGTTAAAATGAGAATGGCAAATAAAATTTTTTACTTGTTAGCATAACCAGAAGTCAGGTTATCGAAAGAATGCAAAGATTTCATTAATATTTTTATATATAGTTTTTCCTTTAGTTCTCATAGATAGTTTTTCTTTCCGCTGTTTGCAAAATCCTATAAAGAATATGTTTCATTACTATAAGCAAACAAATAATAAATAATTCACTTTTAAAAATACCACATACATTTATGGATTCTAACGGGACTTATATAACAGATATGCATCATGGTGCTGAAGCATTCAATGCGTTTTTTTTTATCTATAGAGCAGTTAACACAGCATGGCCATCACTAATAGAAATATGGAATCACAAACCTCATTTTTTTTATCACCAACTACTACCGATGAACTTATATAAACAATAAATCTGTATCTTCCAAGAATTCTGCAGGGGATGATGAAATGCCTTGTTCAGTGTTAAGTGTTGTAGATTAAATAGTTGAACTCTTAACTACCTTAATAAATATGTCTTTCCAGGAAGGATTATTTCCCTGTGTCTTGAAAAGCTCTCTAATTATCCCTTTACACAAGAAAAATTATAAATCATTGTTTTCTAATCATAGCTGCATTGCTCTGCTGTCAGTCTTTTCTAAATTATATGAGAAAGCATACCACAATATGCTGTACAATTTTTTAACATATCAAAAGATACTCACCGACAATCAGTTCGGTTTCCAGAAAGATGTGGCAACGTAAGATGCAGTACTATTTCTATATAATGTCATATTAAATAGTTTTGAAGATAAAAATAAAAGTGCATGTGTTTTCTTCAACGGAACACATGCATTTGACATGATCCAACATGACTTGCTACTAGACAAACTTAGTAGGTTTGAGTAGTTTTGAGCCAAGATGGGAAAAACTACATTTCTAGACTCAGACAGGTGGCTACGGGGGTTCCCCAAGGGAGTGTGTTGGGTCCCTAATTATTTACTGTATTTTTCAATGATGTCCCCTCTTTGCATGTCACATTTATTTCTCTATTCGCAGTTACTGTTGACAGTGACAGTAACATCGATTTAGCCCGAGAGCTCACGACACCGAGGGTGAAGGAGTTTTGTAAAATCTAATATTTATTTACCA
This sequence comes from Stenurella melanura, assembly GCA_963583905.1. Taxonomy (NCBI): domain Eukaryota; kingdom Metazoa; phylum Arthropoda; class Insecta; order Coleoptera; family Cerambycidae; genus Stenurella; species Stenurella melanura. The sequence goes on along the minus strand of OY757317.1, from coordinate 60,979,464 downwards.
GTTTATTTATTTATTGGTTTATTCAAAAATAATGGTCAGCCTGCTCGCTGATAGAACAGCGAGCATTCAGCTCGCATTTTCATAGAACCGACCCACAGTGGAAAATTTACTACTTTTTGGACAAAATCCCATTTGACACACAGTTCTTGACCAATTTGAATATATATTTTTAAAATATTCGTGAATGATTCTAGTTTACCCTCCGATTGCTACAATTTGAATGTCTATTCTTCTGATGAACGTATCTGGCCCAATATCGGAACATAGAAAAAATTTTTTTTACAAAAATAGTGATTGCCCTATATTGTAGATCACCATAATTTTATAGTTGCATTTCATGTTTTTTGGGACGCTGATTAAGAATATGATACTCAATTTGTCCAAAAGTGGTACAATTTTTAAATATTGGCCATTTTTTTATTGTTAGGAACTTTTTTGGATTTTTCTATATAATTTCTTACTTTAGGCTGTTGTTGAATCATTGTATTATTTTTCTATTGCTTTAGGCTGTTGTTTCATTATTTTATTATTTTTGGATAGCTGATTATGAACAGGTCATTCAACATCCAATTTCTAGATATTGGACACTTTTCGGGTCCTGGGAAGTTTTCAGGATCTTTTCGATATATAATTTATTACTCTGGGTTGTTTAATTAATCATATGTATGATTAAATTTTTGAAAAGCCTAACGAATGTAAAGAATAATAATATTTACTTAAGGATGATGTTAAATTCAAGCTTTATAAACTATAATAGTGTAATAGATGTATTTAAGTGTTTACAACTGAGAAGCAGATGAACAACTTTGAGGTTGTATATCTATTGGGCTTCTTATACTTCCAACTTCTTATGCTCTCTTAGCGCCAGAATTGAAATTAGGGTGCTTTTTACTTTACTTGCTTTTTTAATTAAAATAATAGCTATACAGGGTGATTTACGTAGGCCGTGCATTAGAAGTTTTTCAATTTGCAGTTGAATTGGGAACTTGAAATTAGGTACGCTGCCATAATCGATCATTCTCTTTCTATCTAAAATATTTTCAGTCCTCCAGTTATACAGGTTGTGCCAAAAGTCGGTACCAACTTTCTTATTTTAAATAGAAACATTTTTTTCACATAGTTCGATTGTCCTCCTAATTCTGAGTTTAGGCAACCAAAGTTGTTAACTTATCTATTACAGTTTTTGCACTTTCCGTACGTGCTTTTGTTTTGATTGTCTTTGGGTTTCATTGAGCAGGATAATTTAAATTAAAAATAACATTATGATAACAGTTGTACTGTACATAATGGGCATATTTTCTTTCTTATAATTCTGTAAGAAGGATATATGTTTTAGACTTATCTGTGATAAGTATTTTGTGAAAGTTTGAATAATTACTAGTGTTTTCTGGTAATATATTTATTCATTTGTTTCTATTAAAAATGTGTTATTATGCATATGTACAATCAGCCTTAATTATTGTGTTATCTGCTGGGGTAACTGCAGTCGCATAGATGAAGTCCTTATATTGCAGTAAAAGATTTTACATATTGTGACCTTTAAAAATCTGTGATTCCTACAGAACTCTATTCAAAGAACTCGATATTTTAACAATAACCCTTTACATACTCTGTATGTCCTATGTAAAGTCTCAGTACGACAACTATATTCCCAGGGATTATTTTACTGACTATGACTTAAGGATCAGTCCAAATCTGACGATTCCCCGATACAAACTGTCAATAGTAGCAAATGGCCGAATGTCATGTCCAAGCTATATAATTCACTAAAAACATAAAAAGTATTAATAGCATTCACCTCTTTAAGAGAGCATATAGATCGAACCACTTTAGTCGGACACAGCTTTTATTCCATAAATGAATATTTAAGTTGGACTAGTTTTCAGGAGTGTACTTAGGTATATTAGCAATTCTCGTCCTTATTTATTTTGTTCTGTATTCTGTTTACTATACTATGATTTCGTCTAGTTATGTGTTTTACTATATTTTACAATGTTTTACGATTTTATGACTATATTTCTATACCTCTATTATTATTATGATTTTAATATGTTTTTAGTTTTAGCTAATAGCTTATTGCATATACTTACAGATACGTAATATAATTTATCTTTATTAGGTGTGATTCATTATACAAGACAATTAGTTTGAATCATACCTAGCATGTTATATATTTATCTGTATGTACCACTATTTAATCAAGCATAATCAAAATATATTTTTCCATTTTCTGCACGTATTGTTTGTTTGCCAAGGCGTGCTCAAAAACATGTAAGTGTTGATGATTTATTATTGCATCACCTAGTAAATTACAATATAAATATATATTTTAAAATAAGTATTAGTGATTAAAAAAAAAGGTAATAGTTATACTAGTTTTTTTTGTCATACATTGTGTGTGTGAGTTAAAAAATTATTGTGTATTGTGCCTCCTAGTAAACAGTCCCAAGACTATTTGTATTGTATGACTTATATGGAGCAATGCGGTACAGTCTGGCAGCATCAAAATAGTCAGGAATCTAGCCTCTCAAAATACGCTCCTAAAAAGTCATACCCACCACTCGAAGATATGGTTTTGAACAAATATGTACATTGTCTGGAATGACCTTGCACATCTAAATATAAAGGGTGCCATTTGCTTCGCGATTGCAAAAAAGCGTAAAAAAAATCCGAGACTTTTTTGATTACTGAAAATTTATTAATTTTATCTTTGCACCGCATTTACGGGCTTATTATTAAATAATTTTCAAAACAGTTGAAAGTTTATTCTTTCTAGATACAGGTGTTGATAAGTTATTCTAGAAATTGTTTAAACAATGCATATAAAAAAAGTGCAGTGTAAATTTCAGCATCGAGTGGTTTTTGAAACTATTATAGTTAGAGACATACTTCTATGTAGGGTCGTCGAGAGAAAATCGGGGTTGTAACATACGACTCCCAACAATGTTCAGTATAAATTTCGAAGTGCGGGGGGTGACATTCATAATAATAAGCTATTTATCTGTATAAAAATATTTCAAATAACGGGGAGGGGGATCCTGTGAGTTGAATATTTATCTCAATCAACTTTTTAAAAAGCGGGGAGTAATATTTATTCCAGAGGATTGAACATTTATCGTGCAAGACATTTTGAAAAGCGGAAGGGGTGATATTCCTTATAATTGATTATTTATCTCATTGTAAACGATGCAAGTCATTCGGAACTCATTATTTACGTCACACTAATCATTTAAAATTATACGTCTCTCGTTTTACCCAATGTAAATGCAAATCTCCAACTTCGGGTAAAGCTCGGACCCCCTAAAAACCACCGGGCACTGGGGGAACACCCCTCTCGACAGGCCTGCTTCTATGATACGAAATATGCATGAAAAAATGGAACAATTTTTAGTGAATGAAATATCTGCATTGCTTCATCGATATAAAAAATATGATTATTTTTTACAGTGCTCTGTTATTTTCGCTACCATTCTAAGTGTGTGCAATATGCACGTCAGCAGATCGCGCGTGCTCTGGTTGATCAGTGAGTATTGGCGATATACGGTGGTTATAATACCTTTATAATGCTTATTTAATATACCTATTACTTTTGCTTAAATATTATCATTTGTTATCATGGAAAATAAAACGGAGACATTTAAAGATTAATTTATTTGCGAACAAAAATTATAATAACAACTTAAAATATTTATGAGGTAAGAAACAGGAAAGTAATTAAATGAACTTAAATGTACTTGTGTGGGGACACAGATAAATGACAATATAGAAGTAATGTACATATATTATGCGTACTAAGGGCCGGTTTTTCAATGTCCAGTTAAAAGGGCCAAATAGGTAGCTGCTAGTTATGCTTAGCTGGCAGTTATATCTATGGTGGTGTTTTATCAATAGTAATTTAACTGCCAGCTACGTATTCATGAGTTGAATTATTTTTTAGCTATGTTGGCACTACTGATTCTACCTGAAGTTTCTTTCAATTGGTTTAATTCAAATTGCGCGCGTGTTTTAGTAACAGGTTATCTAATTTAACCTCAAAATTCATTGCGTGGTCTAGCATGTTGATTGATGTTCTGTTCTTAATTTTGTACGTTTGTGTATCAGCAATAATTGCAATAGAGAGTGTAAAAGGAAAAAAAAGTGCTAACTACGCTTTAAGTGATTGGAGAAATAGAATTATTCCTGCAACTTTCTCTATCATCTCAACGATATGTAAAACAGCTTCTTTACGCAGTGGAAATCTTATTAAAAAAATCTTTATCATCATCATTCTCAAAATTGTTTTCTCGTTTCCTTATGGTATATAATATCATTGTTATCATCACTTACATCCAGAATATTATTATTATCCATTATGGGTAACAATATATTTAATATAAATACCAAATTAAAAATGAACATATCAATCAATCACATTGGTTATTAGGTTAGAATGTTTTAGAATTGTCAGAAATTGAACCAAATGCGCATGTGCAAATCGACTAACAGTAGAATAAATCCTTAACTGGCACTTTCAACTCTCTGCTAAATTTACTTTCAGATAGTGAGTTTAACCCTCCGGTAAATTTTACCTGCACATTGAAAAACACTTTATCTGCCAGGTAAATTTTATCTGACAGTTAGGCTACTTAACTGGACATTGAAAAACCGCCCTTAAATAAACTAAATTAACACCCAATAAATAGCACCCTCTTATTCACTCCTACCCAGTTTTCTTACACCTGCAGTTGCTGGTACATTTTTTTTACTTACAGAAAAAAACTATTTATCGGTTGGGAACGATACCCGGTATATGAAGACTTATTAATTACATGATGTTTTAACTGTCAAGAATACTATCATACCAATAAAAACTCTAAAAATAAAACTATCTGTGAAATTTGTTCGGAAGAGCATAACTTTCGTGACTGCCCTCGTTATAATAAAAAGTGCAATTATTGTAATATGGCTAATAAAAAATATAAAATTAAACATGAATTAAACCATGAAGCTAGTGACCCAGAATTTCTACCTACAAATACCTATTACAAATATTAAAAAACAAAACAAACTACACATAATCTATATGGAAATTAAGCAACAGGAAGTCTAAGTTCTTGAAGATCTAGAAATCCTAGAAGATTCACAAGCTGTATACATGAATAATGAAGAACTGCATAAAGCAATCAAGCTGAATGGTAAAATCCTTAACGTTATCCATCTAAATATTAGAAGTATTCAAAAAAACTTTGATGAACTATTAGTCTTCTTACAACTTTATAACTTAGCATACTGTGATAATATAATTTTAAGTGAATGTTTCCAAGTCTTGTCCTGTGATCAATATAATATTTCCGGTTACACACTTCATTACAATAATGCAGATTATAATAAAAATTATGGTGTTTTATTATATTCTAGAAGCGAACTAAATGTTAATATAGATGATGTTAAACTTATTAGATCAAATGTAACACTAAGTAGAATTTCCTTTAAAATCGATATATTACCTTTGATTTAACAGCACTTTACAGACCACCCTCCACTACAAAACAATGTTTCATAGAAGACATATATCATTATTTTGAGGATAACCTAAATAATCACATTGAATTATTTATTGGAGATATAAATATAAATATAATAGATACAGAAGATCAACACGTTAACACATATCTCTCCACTTTGAACCACTTTAGTTTTTTACCTGCTATACATTGTTCGACCAGAGTAACAACAAATACTGATTCTTGCGTAGATCACATATTCATTAGAAAAAAACTAAAAACAAAGCATATATGTCATGATGTGTTTATTCTTAATTGTATTATCACGGATCACTATCCAGTTATGCTACATATAAGGGATAATAATTATAATATGCAAAATGCAAACGAAGATATAAAACATACAGTTTATAAAATTGATCTTGTGAAATTTAAACAACTGATCGAACCGCAGAACTGGACAAACCGTGGATAACTAATGGTATAATAACTTCCATTAAATATCGAGATAAATTAAAAAAACGTCTTTTAAAACATAAAAATGTGAATTTAATAAATGAATACAAAGCATATTGAAATAACCTAAATAAAGTTATATTTCAGGCCAAAAATTGATATTACCAAAATGAAGTAAATAATAATACTAACAACATTAAAAAAGTTTATCAAGTTATACAAGAAGCAACCAACGAAGATCACAAAAAAAATAACCTGTACATACAAATAATTGATGAAACTGGTCGAGATTTTGTAACTGATAAAAAAATGACAAATTACTGTAATAATTTTTTTATTAATGTTGGTACAAAAATGGCAGAAACCATTGATCAACCTATAATACCCTACAAAACTAGAAGCAACACAATCTCATCCGTGTTCTTAAAACTGGTTACACGTAACGAAGTCATAAAACATATCAATTCACTAAGAAATAACAGTTCTCCAGGCTTTGATGGAATAACATATAAACTTATAAAAACCTTTCGCTTACATATACTAGACCCTCTCGTACCTATAGTAAATTTAACTTTCAAAACCGGAATAGTACCATTTCAGTTTAAAATATCTGTGGTATCACCTATATATAAGGTGGGTGATAAAATAAACATAAATAACTATCGACCCATTAGTGTGATAAACAACTTTGCAAAGATATTTGAAAAATGTTTAAAAGATAGGCTAATAAATTTTTTTAACGATAACCAAATTCTCTCGCCAAATCAGTTTAGATTTGTTACTGGATTGAGCACATGTGATGCAATATACAAGTTTACTAAAGAAGCAACTGACAATTTAAACAATAAGGATAAATCTATCGCAGTTTTTCTGGATTTAGCGAAGGCATTCGACACGGTGCACAGTGGGAAATTTAGCACTTTTTTTGGACAAAAGTCCATTTGACGCACAGTTTTTGAGTGATTTGAATAATTTCTTTTTTTAAATACTCGTGAATGATTCTAGTTTAGCTTCCAATTGCTACAATTTAAATATCTATTCTTCTGATGAACGTATCTGACCCAATGTCGGAACATACAGGTTTTCAGGATCTTTTCGATATAAAATTTATTACTCTAGGTTGTTTAATTAATTGTATGTGTGAATAAAATTAATTTTGAAAAGCCTAACAAATATAAAAAATAAGAAGATTTACTCAAGGATGACGTTAAATTCAAGCTATATAAAATTTAATAGATGTATTTGTGTTTACAATTAAGGAGCAGATAAGCAACTTTGAGGTTGCATATCAGTGGGCTTCTTATACTTCCAACTTCTTATGCTTTTTTAGCTCTAAAATTGAAATTTGGTTACTTTGTTACCTTGCTTGCGTTTTTAATTCAAATAATAGCTGCTTTTAATTACATTGTATATATGATAACATCAGGGCGCTGATGTTCCAATATTGGGTCAGATACGTTCATCAGAAGAATAGATATTTAAATTGTAGCAATTGGAGGGTAAACTAGAATCATTCGTGAGTATTTAAAAGAAAAAATTGTTCAAATCGGTCAACAACTGTGCGTCAAATGGACTTTTGTCCAAAGAAAGCGCTAAATTTCCCACTGTGCGGTGCCTCACAAAACACTTTTCGATGTTTTGTCTCAATATGGAGTTCGAGGCACCGTGTTGGAAGTCTTTAAGAGTTATCTGTCTGAAAGGCACCAGGTAGTTAAAATTAGAAATAACCTGAGTGATCAAGATATAATCAAAATTGGTGTACCACAAGGGACGGTCCTTGGACCAGTTTTATTTATTACCTATATTAACTTCTTGACGAATATTGATATACCTGGATCAATCATTTCTTATGCTGATGATATACTTCTTCTCTTCAAGGGTAAGACTTGGGCACATACAAGAAATCTAGTTATTGATGGTGTAAGTAGGGTAAAAAATTGGTTAGACACATACAAACTATCTCTGAATATAAAGAAAACAAATTATATAGTTTTTCATTAACTAGTATAAATACTTAATACTATTAAAATAAACATCTTGAGTGAAGACATTAAAGAAACTAGTCATACTAAATGCCTTGGTTTAATAGTTGATCAACATCTAAAGAGGGACCGACATGCCCTTAAAATAACTACTAATATTAGAAAACTGATACATAAATTTTATCTATTAAGAGAATTTTTAACAAACTCACTATTAACTACAGTATATCGAGTCTTGGTGGAATCCTTGATTCGTTATGGAATTATAGCATGGGATGGGCTATATAACAATGCACTCAAACAACTTAATGTGGTTCAAAATTTTATTTTAAAAATAATTTACAGAAAAAACAAGCTCTACTCAACGAACATGCTTTACTCAGAAAATGTGCTCAATGTACGTTCTCTGTACATCTTAACAATTTGTTCATATGTTCACAAAAGTAATCAGTTACAAAATTATGTAACACACCAATATCAAACCAGGGCAAAGACTAATAAACACCTAATAATACCTGTAAGTCATAAAAACATTAAGGTGGCCATTCCCTAGAAAGAGACATCCGATAGGGAAATATTTATTATTTTTGGCCATCACTTTTTTTTCTTGGTACGTATATTAAAAAAAACTATCAGAGTACCTAAGTAGAACCATAACAAGACTATTACTATGAACTTTCACTTAATAATTTCAGTGGTTTGCAAAATAGCTCGATTTCATTTAAAAAAATATGTTAATCTTCCTATTTCGCAGTCTTAAATCGAGCTATTTTGCAAACCACTGAAATTATTAAGCGAAAATTCATAGTAATAGTCTTGTTATGATCCTACTTAGGTACTCTTATAGTTTTTTTAAACACACGTGCTAAGAAAAAAAAGTTATGGCCAAAAATAATAAATATTTTCATATCGGATGTCTCTTTCTAGGGAATGGCCACCTTAACTTGAGATTTTTTAATTACTTGGCACCGAAATTTTATAATCTTTTACCTCCTTATATCAGGCAAATAAAAAATATTAAAAAATTTAACAAAATATGTGAAACATTCATCTTCGAAAGTTATAATATATTTGTAACATTTTTTTTGATATCTGTACACTATACATAATTTATCTTTTTTTCTCCTGTTATGAATAGGTTTATGTATTATTGAGAACTCTCATTATTTAGTTTTAAGAGTATGTTAGTTTATTGCTTCCTTTTAAATTTACTTCTCTCACGGCACATACAGGTGTTTAGTCACTTAGGTGCCGAATATAAAAGCCGTTTGAAATTGTCTCAAAGTTGTTATCTTAGTACTAATTGTTATGTATATTTTTTATAAGCTATAAATAACGGTATTATTATTATTACTATTATATTTTTTCATTAACCAATTCTATTGAATATAAAGGTATTATAGTAATTCCTTTCTTTAATTTCACTCCGAGTTTTTCATTTTTATGCTGTCTTAACTGAAATCATATACAGATTCAGAAAGTATTCGTTTTGGTATGGCAATAATTGGCAATAAGTGGAAGCGAGAGCGAAGCAACTAGGCTATTCTTTTCTATCGTATGTATAACACATCGTACAAAGCGCCACCTGCTATCTCCACCACGTGTGTGGACAATGGACATCCCTAGAGTTTAAATTTGTTTCCGTCTTACACACGTCAGTTCTCGTTTTGCCCTATACGATAGAAAAGAATAACCTAGTTGCTTCGCTCTCGCTTGCTCTTATTGCCAAATATTACCATGCCAAAACGAACACTTTCTGAATCTGTATACTATACATAAGAACAGATATGAGAGACAAAAAAGTAGAATTAGATGTAAATACACTGTTAATAGTAAAACATAATCATGATAGATACATAATAGACATTTAAACAAACTCATTGAGACTGTGAACACATTTTTAAATTAAATATTGTTTTAATGATAATTTAAAAGAACTATAAATAATTCCTAGCTTTAATACATGAAATAGAATTAGATTTATTTCATCAGATACATATATACAACAAAGATTGTATAACATATTTGGTAGGAAATTGGGTAGGAAATATGTTATAAATTTTAATGCGAAATAAGGTGGTTTTTCATATACACAAATTATTTATGGGAATTATTAACGATGGTTCATATCTAGTAATGTACAGATGTAACTCACCATTATTTTTAAATGATGTATTTTTTCTTATATATTTAGGAATGTTGTATATACAGGGTGATTTACCACAACATGCGGAACATTTATAAGTAAGTTGTCCCCACCGAAAGGAGTTAAAAGAATGAAAAATTAAAAAAATATGACAAAAAAATTACCTTATTTTTATGTAGAAATGAGCCGCCTATAACTTTAACCAATCTGACGTAATGCACTGCAACCATATTCTTCATATACTTTCCCTCCCTCTTTATCAGACTTGGGACTGACAGCAAAGCTGGCGGGGTTAGAGGTGACTTTTTGGATTTAATGACACACATAGCAAAAATTAAAATAATTTTTGTAAAATGCAGCACACCAGAAAACTTAAAAGTAACGAAAAGTCAAAGAAAATGTTCCAATGTTTCACTATTGACACCCAATGCAGTGCTCTAAGCGCAGATAATATTTTCGTGTATGCGGTCACATTTGTCTCTTTGATCACGAATTAAATTCGAGGCATTGTCAATGGCTTGTAACTGTTCTAGAAAGTCTATTGACTTAGCGTACACCAAACTCTTCATGTAACCCCACAAAAAAAATCCATAGGGGTAATATTTGGACTTCTTGTTCTTTCTTTTGACACACGCCTGCCAGGAAATTTTCTCTCATATTCTCGTACAGTGGCTGCAAGATTTTCATTCACAGCACTATAAGTTAAAATCATATGCAATGTAAAAGCTGGCATATTGACCAGTATCGACCTACGAATACAATTTTCAAAATGTAAAAATCCAAACAGAAGCCGGAAAGAAACTGACCATACGTAAACAACTTCTGATCGCTTGAAAGACACGAAGCGGCACACTCGTAAATACACGTAAACAATTGAAGGATTAAGGGTAGCCAAATTCCATGGTTCAGTAGCGTATCATTACAAGTTTTAATGCAAAAAAAAATATACTAAATTATTTCGAACCACTCTAAAATTTTGCAGGAGGTTTCCCACATAGAGAACTAGTACACCATTTTATTTTCCGCATGTTGTGGTAAATCACCCTGTATAAATTGATGGAGGTGTTAATATTATATGATTTATGAAATATAATATACAAGACTCAATATTTATATTAAAGATAAGTCTAATAACTTTTCTTGTATTCAGGTCTGCCCCATACCATGGCATTATAAGAGAGATTTAATACAGCTTAACGTAATAAATATTAAGTAGATATTTTTAGCTATATTACGTTTAAATTGAAGAAATAGCATGCATAGAACTATTGATTTTCTTAGCTACATGGTCTACCCGATCATTCCACGTTAGATGGGAATCTATAAATGTGCCGAAAAATTGAACGGAACTAGAGAAGGAAATATTTCTGTTAAAAAAGATATCAGCAATAGTTGTTTCTCGAGGACAAAAATATGTATAATCAGTTTTGGAGATATTTAAGATTAAACAATTTTTTGACCACCATAAGTTGAAACTATCTAGCGTATTTGTGAGAGACTGCAAATCTATAAAGCTCGGTGCTGAGACTATGACTGACATACCATCCGCATACATAAGCAGAGGTCCCAGATTAATATTGATGATCATTTGAAGTGATGTTGCATTTTGACTCGTATTAGTCTATTAGATAGATAAAATATAATCAATCTAGGAGAATGGCCCTTAGTCCCAATCTAAATAATTTTTCAGATAAAAACTTGATACTTACTGTGTGTGTGAAAACCTCGACTGAGTTCGAAGATTTAAACCGATGACATGACATAGTGACCTTTATCAAAGTCTTCATAAATATAATGTAAAAACTGATTAGTTACAGTCTCCATGGACTAATTTTTGCGAAATCCATGCTGCGAATTCGTGATATTGCAGTAATTATTGAAAACGTTAATTTTATTGTATTTGGCTTTCTCAGTTATTTTGAAAAATATACCAAGTAGAAATATAGGTCTACAGTTGTCGTTTTCACTGCCTTTTTTTGAAAATTGGTACCGCTGATGCTACCATTTCCTAGAATTTTTATTTTTATACAAGTTAATTTTATTTAACTGTGTATATGCAGTTTTCCAAACCTCCTTAAGACCATATGTATTTAGAACATTATGATTATGCTGAAGTATACCTATTTAATCGAAGATTATTTTTATTTTTAGTTTCTGTATCTGGAGGTACTCTAAGCAAAGGAAGCCGTGAATACCGTACTCCACCTGCAGTGGCTCCACCACAGGTACCCAGCCATTATGCTCCCAATTATCCGATAGGACATCCTAGACGTTCTAGTGAAAGAGGACCTGGTTACAGTACTCTTCCATTGGCTAATCAACATCAGTCCTCTCCACCTCAAATAGGTATGGTACATCCTATTTCTCAACAGCAGCAACAAATTGTGCAACCACAAACACCACCTCCTCCGCCTCCACCTAATGCTGGAAGTTATGGTCAGGAACACCATATGATAATGCCACGTAAGTATTGATATTATAATTTGGTATTCTAATAATTGCATTTTGTTTAGCCTATACATTTCACAACATGTTTACAGACAATGTGAGACCCTCCTATTATTCTAGTTGGGTTTTCTTTGCCGACAGCATCAAATCACAATTTCATAGATACTAGTTATAATAGGCGGGTTCGGTAATTTTCAATTTTTTCTTAAATTGATAGAAACCATGGGAAAAAACAACCATATAAAATTTAAAAATTAAATGTCCAAACATAAAGGTTTTATTGATACTTGAAAATCTTCCCGTCGCCGCGAGGCTAGAAACGTACCTGTGCGTGAGGCTACTGCGATGATGTCAGTGGCCTGACAGCGCTGAGCGCTGTCCTTAATCTTCTCTTCCTGGTCTGTAAAAAGTGGGTACGTAGTGTAAATTTATTTGCAATTATTCAAAGAGCTTTTGCAGCTCACACCATATAATATATAATATACCTACTGTTAGCAATTAATGCTTTTCATATAAATTTATCTTCAGTTTTATTAAGTAGTTTTATATACACAAATCGGTATAGTTTACCTCATATTTACTTGTCACATAAAAAATTCCCTGTCAATGGAGTCCCTGCGACAAACGGTAAAAGTTACCTGTCTAGCAAATTGCTTGTCTTATATACATATTCAAATGTTAGTTTGTTTAAACTTTACCGAAACTTCACTAAATAATAAATACAAATACAATACAAATAAAAAATATGCCACAAGTATGGTATTTACGGTATTTAGCTCCACTGCTTTGAGCTTGATTTAGGTTTGCATTGCTTGTCAAAAAATCAAACACCATCTGCACATTTAAATGTGGTAAGTTTCGGGAATTGGCTTTCTGGTACCCCGGTTGCATTGTACGACTAGGACTTTAAGAAACACCACCGATAAATGTCACAAAACTTAAATATTATAGTGATTCGCTGCTTGCGCTATGCGGGATACGTGCGCGTATGGTGGAGCCAGAGCTTTTATCAGGCCACTGACATCAATCCCGTTGTGGGCTCCACCATTACCACGGAACTTTCATTTGGCAATTGCAGGCGCTGCAATTTTTTTTTTTCTCGTTTATTTTTGCACATACGTGTTTTGTTAACTATTTAACTTCACATCTGCCAAGAAAAATGTTTTTTTCTTTTATTACCGAATTGATGAGTTGGGCGTCTTTGACTATGGAAAAATAGGCGTTTTTCCATAGTCAAAAACGCCCAACCCATCAATTTGCTCAAATCTACAGACTTCGATCAAAAGACTTAGAACATTTATAAATTTTACGGGGGATAAAATTAATTATTAAAGAATATGGTGAAAGCACTGCCACTATAATGTGTTAAAATTCATAATCAGGTATTTTCGAAATAACTAATGCTGAATCCGATGTGAAAAGTTAAATATTCAAAAAGGAGGGGTGCCATAGTTGCATGGCTTTGTTTTTATAACTCTCTTTTATGTATCTATATTTTTATATTCACTGTGTTTATATTGCTATTGGGGGGAGTGGAAGAACGGCATTGTCGAACTCCTACCTTTTATGTAACATTTTTTTTATGTTACTTAATAAATGATTTATTATTATATTATAGATTTAGGCAATATTGACCCCTTAAAAATGGTGAGAAAAATTGAATCTTCATTAAAAAAATGACCACTAAACATTATGAAAAGGACCTCGCACATTCCTTATGGAAGGTGAATTAAATTGGCAGAGAATTTAGTATGTTGTAGTTTATGACTCACTGATCGAAAGTTCTCATAGCTACAAGTCCAGAAAATGTTATTTTTTTCTAGTTATTTGAGCATTCGCATTTCGTCGTTACACAATTTCAGAAAAAAAATGTTGTAAGAACAGTAATAATTTATTCCTGAAGACTTTTTTACAACGAATTGAACCCAGTTTATAAAAATGCCGCATCACATACTGTTTTTGAAATATTGACGCTCAAACATGCCAACAAAAATAAAACTATTTTTGACCAATTTTGACATAACTTTTGAACAAAGTGTCTTACAATGTTATCTCAATCAAATGGAAATTATTCGATGTAGAGAATGATGGTATTAACTTGTATATCGTGATGAAATCGTACGTGACAAAAATCTCTTGTGACAAAATTTAGCTGTAGGCATTTCTCAATTTAACGATTTTCTAGGGTTGTTTATAATATTATATTGATTTGCGAAATAGATGGATGTGTCTTGTCCTTTAAAACTATTTGTTAGTAGTAGTTAAGACTTTATTGTAATAATATAAAATATTTTACGTCAAATAGGTTTTTGTTAAATATAGTTCAAATATAAACAGTAAGCATGCAAGACGAATTTCATAAAGAATTATTGTTCGAGTATAGTACACGAAAACGAAATTGTGACCATGGGTGAGATGCAGGATGAGGTAAGAGGTGGAGCCGGATTTAACTGTATTGTTCGCTCGTTTCAATGTAGGTATATGTCAGCGGCGGCTTGTGAAATTTAGATTGGTCATTTTTTAGTATTGAGTCATGGGACCCAATTTTATGACATGACCCCCAAGATAAAATAAAGCAGTTTTGCGGAGGGAAAAATTCCATCGAAATTTGCGGAAAAAAGTTTTAAAACTGAGTTGGATTTTTGTAAAAAGACTTATTTAAATAATTGAAAGATTCGATCTTTACTTGATCCTTTTGGTATATTTTAGATTTTCCTTTAGTTTTCTGTCTATCACGTCAATAGTTGGAATTTAATTTTTCTCATACTCATCATAAAATACACATTTTAAAAGTTTTTGTTTTACCAATATCGGATCGTTGTTTTCTTGGGAGGACACCTTTCACGAGTTTGTGTACTGTGTGACGGAGAACTTTCGTCAGGGATGCTGGTTCACCTATTACATCTAAGTCATACAAATTAGAGTCATTAGCTTTTCATGCACTCTGAAAAACTATTGTAAATATTTAAACAAATTTGTTTTCTGTCCACATCCAAATGTACTCGTTTTTTCATTTTTAACTGAAAACACTGATGGACTTTGATTTTCTTGATCATTTTCAATTTCATATTCACTAACACTATCAGATGTTGACGAAGAGGCCTCGCACAGTCGAAACATATTTATATTAAATATGATAACCTTAACTTATTTTCAAAAACAGCAGCAAATAAATAGATATAAAATAATTATAACTTATAATATTACACTTACAATATCTCTCTAAGCACTGCTATGAATGGGCAACAAGATTTACTAAAATTATTTACAAAAACGCATTAGCAAATAAAAGTAATTATTGAATTTAAATATCTCCAGATGCATTTAATCCCGAAAGCCTGAACAGTGGCCCTGCAATTCTGTTTGCTTCTACATGCCCATCTACGGCACGCGACCTTGACTTGCTATGATCTTCTCTCTCGCTTTATAATGTAAAAGTGATCGTCACAATTTAGTTTTCGTGTACTATATATAGATGTTTCTGGTTACTATATTTGCAATATAATTTGAGTGTTCATCCCATTTAAGAACTGGGTCTAGGTAGACTCCCAAAAATTTTACAAACTTAGAATTTTCCTCCAGAGTATCATGACTAAGTGAAGATGTCATCGTTACGGTTTTATTTTTATTTAATGTTAACAAATTTGTTGAAAACCATTTTTCTGCACTTAACTGTGCATCAGCAAGTTTTGTCTTTAGTTCGTTAATGTTTTCGCCTGATATGGAAAGTGTCGTCTGTATAAAACAAGCAGTTCACATTGTCTAAGGCATTTGGTACATCGTTTATGAAGGTTAAAAATAACAACGGGCTCAAAATGGACCTCTGTGGAAATAGGAAATGTAAAGGCTGGCTTACCAATGATATCATTCAAGAGTAAATTGAATTAAAATATCTTTACTGGCTATGTATTAATATAGACTGTCTTAATGTTAAAGGACCGCACCATTCTTATGGAAATTGGCTCTCTGTCGATTTGGCTGGAATTGTGTTAATTTGATAGTTTTTATCTTACTAAATGCGCCGATTCTCCAATATAGAGACTTGAAATCAAAGTAGATGAAATGATTATTCATACGCAGACCCAGAATAAGAAACACAAATGTTTACTGTTGTGTACTTGCATATGAAAAAATGCCCCATCACACCTGAATGCATCCCTAGCCTCATAAAACAGCTGAGACATTGATAGAATCTCTCTGAAATACTCAGTCTGATATCTGCAATTGTGTCTTTTGATTAATCCATTGAAAGTAAATGAACATTCATCGGAGAAGCAAATATACATAAGATTAGGAATTACGATTAAACTTTCACTCAGCGCTTCACAAAACTCGCAACATTGGTCAGGATCGTCCTCATGCAATTCCTGTACTGATTTTATTTTGCAGTGTCATTATTATGATCTTTATGGATAAAATAAATTATTGTTATTATGTAAACGGGTTTTCATTCGTAATAAAATAGTCCTCAGGAATAATGTATCATTGTTTATTCAACAGAAGAAAAAAAATTTTTCTGACATCGTGTACTGGAGAAATGCGAACGCTCAAGAACATAGTCAGCCCTTGTGCCCATGAGAACTTTTGAGAGAACTGTAACGTACTAAATTTTTAACCAATTTAGCCGAGGGGCATTTTCCATAAGGAATGTGTGGGGTCCTTTCGCTGTTATTCTCATAATTCAACTGTGTTATCTATTTTAATTTGAATATTGTAAAAAGAAAATGTTGGGGATAACTTTATTAGTATAGGAGTGAGTGTGCAATTACCTGACACATTTGTATCAGCTAGACAATTGTATTTCTTAGAGCATGACAGACAAGTAAAGTGGAATTTTGTAGTGGTGAAATGTTGCCTAAATAACTCGAAATATCGTGTACAGTTGGTGCAAGTATTTGTATCAAGCGAATATATTTTTTAGATTACTTACCACTTAAATACAAAAGTACTGTTACGTGTTTACCCCCAATACTGTGGGTTCTGAAATTATAACACAAGATAACACTAACACTGTTTATTAATTTACTATTTACAGTATGTAATACTCCACTAATATAACATTAAATACTATTTGTTACTTGTTTCTTCACTTCGAATTCACTTGGGATCACTCCGAACTTATCTTAACTTAACTGACTGCCCGTCGTTGACTTGGTTGCCTTATATGCATCACAGATGGTCACTCGAACATTCTGATCTCTTCTGGCATAGAACTCTCGAATAATCTAAACTACTGTAGAATGCAAATCTCGATTTTTCGTTCACAAGCAACTCCTCGTGCCATCTCGGAAGTGGTAGTTGAACTCCAATAAAGGTTTCTAATGAATACAGAAGGCGTCCATCCCTACTATTAACCTAGTTCATAAATGTCACTGAGATGGCGTAAAAATACATCCCAGTTAGATGAGATAAAAATTAACTCAAATTTATATTGGGAACAAAATGTATTCATAAGACCATTTTCTTTATTTAACAGAAGATAACAGAGTTTTAAAAAATGCTTTTGTTAGGGAAGTGCACCCACCTCTTAAAAATGAAAACAACCAAACAACTATTTCTATGAAATTAATTTTCTGGGAACTTACTACATGATCTCAGAGAGAAAATACAAAAATTTTAATGACTTCGAAAACGTCCACATTTGGATAACCACATAAATGTTATAATAATAATTCCTTTATTTTCCAATAAAAACACATATTTACAAGTATTAGAACAAATCGATTTGTCAAAAATAAGGTGTAAATTTGCATAACAATTAATCAAAAAAGGGTCATAAATTCAGTTCGACTAATAGTCGTCTGTTCTTCGATTTGGCCCAATATGGTTATATTTATTGAAAATGACCTCCCCTATCGCTTCACTCGGTTTGATCGTCAACTTATGGACACCCTGTATTATATATTTATATAATATTTGTTTCTTTTATTTTGTATACTACAAATTGGTATATGCATTTGAGATTTAAAAAAAGAACATTTTTTAAATATTATAAGTATTAAAGTTCTGCATTAGGTAAATTGCGTTTGATCAAAATTGTTCATACCAATAACTGTTGTCCTTCATTAAAACTGTTATATACCATATTAAAATTTTTTAGCACCACCATCACCATTAATCAATAGTCAAGAAATGGTGCTGTCTTCCAACCAACACCATCCTATGATGATGGGTGGTCATCACGGCCCAGTACCACAGGGAAGTCTTGGAATGCATACATTATCTCACGCTCAAGGTCATCGTATATCGCAAACTTTATCTCAAACCTTGGCTAGACAGAGTGGAGCTCAGTCTCCTCCTCTTCCTCCTCCCCCACCACCAGAAGCTGATGAACATGAAGGATTTGGAAGACCTCGTAATTCTGGAGTTATGCCCATTGTTCCCGATGAAGAGGATTTACCTGGTTGGGTGCCCAAAAATTACATTGAAAAAGGTAGGAATATAGCAAATTATATTCAAGGTAATATAGTTTTTTAGCATTGAAATAATTAAAGCTTGGTTGAGAAATACTATTTGAGCTACAGAGGTTACATTTAAAAGAATATCTATTTAAAATTCCATATTAGAAGACCACTCTTCTTTTTAAATTATCGTTAAGATTAGCCTTCATCAGGATATAAATTTGATTCTAGGTTTGAGATTCTTTGATGGTGTACTGGAACTGATTATCGGAAAGCATTATGCCTAATAAAAAAAATTTTATACTACCGTGGTATCAAAAATTATCTTGGTTCAAAATGGTCAGTTAAAAACTACTGTCTCATTAGCTTAATTCTTCATTATGTAATGATTAGGGGTGCGGTAAGTGAGAGGCCTAACCTGCAGGGGCAGACGTCCAACTTAAGCGGCTTTTATTTGTAGTAGCAAATATACGTGTCACAACACTTTGGTACAAAACTTTAACTATCGATTATATACATCAAGAGACAGCTAGAAACACGAAGTGTAATTGAATCTAATTATAGAAGAAATAAATTATATACCTTGTGAAGAGTCGCCACTGGTTTGTGATGAAAATTCTTTACTACTAGTGTGCCACTAATATTAATAAGGACGCCATTTACTGTCATTCAAATACAAATACAAATTGCACTAAACTCATTATTTTAAAAATTAGTTGCACTTACCACTATTATTTTCCTCGTTTTAGAAAAGTAAAGTAAAAAAGAAGTTCCAGAATACAAAAATATTAGAAATTAGTATTATGCACAGTAAGTGTTCAAATTTATCACCGTTGACCTCACAGCAAAGTTCCAAATAGCGGATTAGACTATCCTGGGCACGATCATATTTTCCCACACTATTTCTAATATACACTGCCACTTGTGCAATACGTTACAATAGTTCCTGTTCCGTCTCAACAGAAGTGGCATACACGAGATTTTTCATGTATCCCCAAATAAAGCAATCCCTTGGATCTATGTCTGGCGATCTTAGAGGCCAAGAAATGGATCTCCCTCGACCAATCCATCGTTGAGGCAGCTCCTCGTTAAAATGTGTACTCACCTGTCATTCAAAATAAGGAGGAGTCTGTCGTGCATAAACCACATCCTTCGTATTGTTGCTAGGGGTAAGTCATCGAATAATGTGTTTCTTAGACAATCCAAATACACATCGGAATTAAGTCATCTTGGTAGAATATATGGGCCTATTAAATCATTATTGTTCAATCCTGCCCACATTTATGGAAGAGCGATACTGAGAACGCAGGTCACGATGGGCATATGGATTTTCTTGATCCCATGCATTCCTATTGCAGCTATTATACACTTGTCACGTAAACAATGACTTAGCCGTCCACAAAATGTTTCTTTGAAAGCGATTGTCCTGCTGAAAACACTAAGAGCCGCAGCACAAAACCTAACACGTAATTCAAAATCTGCAGGTTCTAATACAGATTCCTTTTGGTAATGATATGGATGGACCATATTTTCTCGTAAAATTTGCCTTGTGGTGTGATGTGATATTTGAGTTCTACAAGCAATATCTCACGTACTTAAAGTAAGGTCCTGAGCAACGATATCAAGAACAGCTTTATCAACATCTCTGTGGCATTGAACAAAACCCTCGCCTCCTTGGTGCAGTAGTACGGAACCAGTATCACTGTAACAAATATAGTTTTTCTGCTAGGAGTACATATGTTAGGGAATCTCATATTCACATTCAGTGGCAACAACATTATTGTCGCAATATCCGTATACTAGTATCATGTCCAAATATCCACTTGATGTGAAGTGTGCCATATTTACTATCTTGTCACACATAAAAAACAAAACACCCAGACCACGATCACAACTGATATGACCTGCGAATAAAATTAGATCAGCGGACAGGTAGCTCCCAGAGAGACAGTTGTTTATAGGATAGACTACAATGGGGTGTTTGCATTTAAAAAAAGTATATTTTTAATAGGCTCATTATGTTCTTCAGTAAAAAAGTTAATGGGTTTTGCGTGGTTTCAGTTTTTCTTTTGCGCCCAATAAGGTTAGTTTTGAAAATGAAATTTAAATAAATAATCTTGTGACGTAGGAGAATTTTAAGCATATGTGTTGAAATTTGGAACTAATACCTCAGTAATACAGAAATCTTCTCTGTAAAGGTCGATCAAGAAAAACTGCGTCTTCTTCTTCCAACATTACGCAGGAAATAAGTCATATTTTGAAGTTATAACAATATAGTAAACAAGTAGAGTTTGAGATTTATCGTTCGGTTTTGCGTTTTTGTTTGTGCTAATATAATAGTTAAAAATGGAAAGTGGCTATGAAAAAGCTTATTCTAACAACTTGCTATTAGTTTCAATGGATATGATTCATGACTTTTACGTCAATAACATGGATTTTTTAGCTCCTGAAATGAGAGATGTAAAAGAATCGCATATTCATTCTTATAATTCTTGTGTACAAATATATCAAATCTAAATGAAATATTTAAATTTATTATTTTTATTGTGTGTTTTATAATTAGTAATTGAAATGAAACAAAATAATGTGTGTTCCATTTTCACGGATTAATTCTTTGAGAAGCCACAGTTATTCCGTACCCAATGCAGTGTAATCTCTCTCGAGCAGGCATAATTATAACAGTAGGTTAAGTCACTAATGTCAAAAGTGAAACTTCGTGTTGCGGGTGCGCCGAATTTTAATAATTCATTTGTGACTAAACTAAACAGCAACAAAAAGAATATAGTTTCCAAAAACTTCCTTGAACTTTAAACTTCACTTTTTGTCGTTATATTATCATTCTATCTTTAATAATAAAAAAGTTTCTCGCATACAATGCGTTTTCGTATTCTTGCATAACATGTAATAGTTTATATATTTTTTATAAAAAAAGGTGCCACGAATAAACAGTTTTGCTTCATACATCAATCAAAAACAATATCAGGAATATGTTTATAAAATTTGAGATTAATATCTCACAAGGCTCGAGATACTGAGTGAGAAATAAGAAAATACACATTTTCATGCTTTTCCAAGTTTTGACAAAAATATGTTTTTTTCTCCAATTTCGCAATTCCGAATTAACTGGCGAACCCGAAATTCGAATCCAGCAGAAAATTTTACATAAGAATCTGTTTTTCGTTTTTGTATAGCCTTTAGTCGATTCCTCCTCCTTTCTCCTTTAAAATGCATCGTAGCGTGCTCTAGATTTTACTAATATGTAATACCGTGCTGCTTCTGACCACTCCAAATTAATGTCTGTATTGTTACAGCAGTAAACCAATCGGTTCTGCGTTTAAAGTATCTAGGGACAGTTAAAAATATTTTGTCTGGTGAATTCACTGATGTGTTCATGTAAAAAGGAGCTGGTACAATGCATTTCTTAAAAGAACTCATATTTATAACCTAAAAAGGCAACATGTTAAGATCTGAATATATTTACAAAAAACGGCATGCAACAAATTTATTTGTTTTATTCTTCAAATATTTCGAGGATAAACTAGAGTTAGACCGATAAAAATACAATAATAAACAATCAATCACAACATTCACAAATCGCCCTTCTATATTTATGAATTATGACGTTTGGCGTTTGGTAATATCTCTGGGTAATATAAGAAGAGGACCGAATTAATATTTAAGAATATACATGTTCTATTTAATAACAGATGGCGCAGATTCAATAAATTTTCATATGTCACGATACTCCCACTATTTTTCGGTTTACGTTAATTATGAACGAAATACTGATTTATTGATTTATTGAAAAAATAAAAAAATACGGGTCACTTTATTTTTCACGATATTTCGATGTGTGTGTTTATCTCAGCACCATGCAAACACCCCATTCAAGGTCAAATTGTAACAGTTTTTTTCGATGGTATTGTCAGTACTGTGTGTTTTACGTTGGTCGTTGGCATCTTGGCGTCGCATCATAGAAAATAGAAACAAATTATAAATTATATGTACATTTTGTAAACTTCTGCCTACTTCCAAGTGTTTCCCTTCACTTCAAAAGTCCATGTTTACAGTTATGTACCAAAGTGTTGTGACACATTGTATATGAATGGTAGACGCTGGTTGACACAATCATCTGTTTGAGTCAATTAATAATTTCATATACATGTTTGTAGTTGATTATATTTGGTAAAATATACAAATTTGAAAAAGAGAATAGCTATGGCAGCTGCTTATCAGATATTTTCTGAGAAAGATGATAAAATAATTACCAACGTTTGCACAATTTACTACACAATTCGAATCAAAAGCATTTAATTTCACTCCAGTGCTTTGTAGTCTCTGCTTTTCTACTTTCATAATGCGTTCTTGAAAGGGCTGAATGCATTTGGTTCCATTGAAGAGGAATTCATTATAGATGCGTACTACTTCTTTCACAAATGGCCGAATAGGTAAGAGGATTTTGATGTACAAAAAGAGAAACGAATTGCAGCTCGCAGGTTTATGAAACACATTAAAACTCGCTGGGTAACCCCGCTGAAAGATATTGGAGCAGTGGGATGCATTGAAAAAGTATTCCATCCATTTTGTGCCTTCAAAGATTTATTAGAATTGAAAAAATATGCTATAGTTACTTACTCTCAATAATCATACAAAAGCCAGGCTTTATTTTTTGGTAAACAGTACCAATATTTTCCAAAAGTATTTGAAATTTCTTCAGCGCAGGGAGCCCCTCATTCATCATCTTTATGATGAAGTGTTTGATCTTTTCACAATACTGACATTGAGAGTCTGCAAAGATTCTTTTAAAATGTATGTAAATACTGATTTAGACAAAAAATATATATTTTGAGACGAAAACCTCAAGTGTCTGACGGATATTGAGATAGGTCCTGATACAAAAAAGATAGTGAGTGGATTTAGTGAAAGAGAAAAACTTGCATTTTAGAAGAACACACGCCAACACTATATCACGCAGCACAGCACTTGATTACAAAATCATTGTTAAAAACTGGAGCAATTTTACGATATTATAAATGCCTTGACCTTCGAAAACTACAGAATATGTCTCCAACGTATATTATTAAAGTAAGCGAAAAGCTTCCGTTTAAGATAGATCCAAGAGAATTGGGGAATGAGTGGTGTCTTCCTAAAAGTGAGCAGGAAATATTTGATACTATGTGACGTTTCCACAGTTGCATATTTTTGGCGAGAAGTTTTTAAAGTTCAAACGGATACAAACCTTAAATATGGTAATATTTCAAAAGTTGTTAAGGCATTCCTTTCACTCAATCAATAGTGCTGGAGTAGGAGGGGCTTCTCCGCTTCAAACAATATCCTCACATCTGACAAATCGTCATTATCACTGCACGCTTTAAAGGAAAGAACTAGAATATTAAAGGAGACCATCTCTGAATAAGATATTAATGGAATTAAAGTTGCCTAATTCAACTCATACTAAAAAATTAAATCGTCCAAGGAAGTGAAAGTAAAGGCTGCTGTTGATTTAGAAATGCATATAAATGAGAGGAAGGATAATTTTTTTCCCTAAGAAAATGGCTTTGGGAACGTAGCTGTATAGCCACAAGGATAATCTTATATCTACATATATTGCTAAGAAATCAAAAATGTTATAAAATATTTTGTTTGCATATGTTAATTATTTTTAGAATTTCATTATTTATAGCGCAGTTTACTCTTGAACGATTTTCATATTTTTTGCCCTACCCTGTATACTATTTAACTTTAAGCTAGTCTAAGTGCACCTGAAATGGTTATCGGGCATGCAATATCATTTGACGGTATTTAAACATTGGTTGTGCAACTAAAAGTAATTTTTCCATTTATTGCACACTTAATCGACCACTATATCCTGGGTGTAGAATCAGGTCATGCCTATCATAATAATACATTGTCATCGAAACTGAATCAACATGTAAAATTTCAACTCGGTAGGATAAGAGGAAATGGTTCTAATTCAGCTTGCAAAATTTGATTTTAACAGACTAACACACTAACATTGCAAGTTAAATAAAATCTTTTAAAAACCCAATTGTGTAAATCACCACAATGAGCAAAATGCATAATTTTTTTAAACATCACAGATGAATAGATCACTATAAAAAATTATTTTTCCAGTATTTTATTTTTGTTTTATGTTCTAATTAAAGGTTAAAAAAATTATTTACTGCAGCTGTCAATTTATCTGCGTTTAAATGGAGAAGTTTCCGCGCTACTTGTGTGTGACGTCATCGGGCACATCGCACCGACGGAAAACGTATTGTGATTGCGAATGTGTACACATTATTTATGTTGTGTTATGGAAAATACAAAGAAAAGTAGCTATAAATATTGTATTGTGCCCAAATGTACAAATACTACAATAATAACTCCAGAAAAGTTATTTTTTAATGTGCCTAGACGCGATAAAGTTAGGAAGAAATGGTGCAGAGCTATGAGACGAGACGACCGAAATGCAGAATTATCGTCATCCTCAAGATTATATTGCTGCCAGGATCATTTTGATGTAAATTTACCCATTAAAACTAATTATTTTATAATAATATTATGAAAATATGTACCTAACCCTAATATTATTGTGATAATTTGTTTACATATCATGGTGAATTTGGTCACTTTCCTATTTATAGGAATACAAAAGTTTACTAACTTCTGTTAATAGAAACCTTGAATTAAAATGTATAAGAACGGTGGGAATAATGTAACTTCTCGACGTTCTACATATTATCCAGTTATATATTTATATATACCTATGTATGTCAACAGTTATTTTTACTATTAATGTACCTACCTACCTAAAAGTACGTACTTAGTAAGTGACGGGAGGCATTTATTATATGTATAAAAAAGTAAAGCATTCTAAGATGAAAAATATTAATTAATATAACATTAAAACATTGCCTTGTTTACCTATTTTGAGGTTAGGTACATAAATAATTTGTTATATTTAACTACAGTAAAAGGATAAAAATGGACACAATTGAATTAATGTTTAGAATAATGAATGACACATACCTTGTTGCTTTAGTACCTCCAATTTCTGCACTAATAAAATCAGTATTAGTAGCAAAAAGTTTGTCATCATAAACGCATCAACAACGGGCAAATTGTCACTCTGGCCCCGTAAAAACCCACTGTCCGTCATTTTTACCACTTAATAATTAAAATAAATAAATAAATGAATGATTTCTTTTATGAAAATACCAATACACATTTACAAAACACAAAACAATTTACGATTTAACCCCTTGGCAGATAGACGACCATTACACATTATGCCGAATGACGTCAGACCAATAGCATGGTGTTTTCAGTCACGTGGATATGTTCCCATAAAATTTTGAATTTCAAAGTCGTTTATTTAGGCTACTAATTTTTTTTATACCCTTTCTTCATTACTTTCTCAACTTATATAACATATACAACGAAAAAATAATGAATTATTGCATTTCTAAAATTCATGCATGTTGCTCATTATCTAGAAAATAATTTTCCAGTTATTCTTTAGTAATTTTTTGGCCATTGTTTAGTCATTATTTTCGATATTTTTAGTCATCAAGTCATTTTTTCTACGTAATAATATCTTGGAAGCCTTGTTTTAGGCAACCTTTTCAAATAACTTTTTCCGGTATTTCCAACATGAAGCGAAATATGGTAATTTTGACTTCTTCAGAAGGTCATAGTAGGTTTCGTTTGCAGACTTTGCTCAAGCTAAATACCTCAAAAGATGCAATTTATGAAGCTCTATTGCTGTGCCAAAAATGATTTATTGACCTCTAAATTTTTTAATATAATTTACGTATTTCAGTTGTGGCTATATATGACTATTATGCTGATAAAGATGACGAGCTTAGCTTCCAAGAAAGTTCCGTCATATATGTGTTAAAGAAGAATGATGATGGTTGGTGGGAAGGCGTAATGGACGGTATAACTGGCCTTTTTCCTGGTAATTATGTTGAACCATGTGTTTAAAAAGTTAGTTAAAGAAGCATTTTTATATCTACTATAATTATTATTTACTTTTAAGATATGAATATAATATATACATTAATTACTGTTCAATAAATAGAAATTAATTATTCATTTTATACTGTTTATAAATAATATTAAGATACATTAAAATTTATTAATATATTGCTGCAAATACATAATGATTAGACTTGTATTGTAAGTTGCTAGTGTTTAAGTCTATGCTAGTATGTTTTGTATAAAAATAAATTAAAAATTAAATAAAAATATTTGTATTGACATTTTTATTTTCAATTCATCATTTTTTACTTTTCAACTAATATTTATGTTTATCGGGTGTTAATTTGATACATATTGAAAAGAAACGAGTTCTTGACTAATTCTGAGATAGCAAGTTCACATAAACACTCCCTAACTCTGTTATAAAATACAGGGTGTTTTACTTGACGAAAGAAATCGTTTTCCCAAATGTCGCCAAAATACCGAGAGGCACTGTTTTAAAACTTGGTGTAAATTAATATACAATGTGTCCACGGCAAAACGATATTATAAGTGTAATAACAATTTTGTTTTACTCTGGACACAATTTTCTGTATTCTGCTCTTGCTTCACCCAAAACCTATTTTCAGTATGTTAAAATTTCAAAAATGTATATAGGGTGCTGGTGTCAGCTTAAAAATAAAATTTGCTTCAGGTAAACTGCCATTTCTGTGCAAGATATTGAACAATTTTATAAGAAAAACTTGCTCAAAATTAAAGAATGTAACGTACCAAACTTAATATTTATACAGGGTGATTTACGTATACTGTTCGTTAAAAGTTTTTTAACTTTCGGTTGGATTAGAGTTTTTGTATGCAGCCATAATCGATCATATCCATTCTACCTAAAATATGTTTAGTCCTTCAGCTATAAAGGGTGTGCCAAAAGTTGAAACATTTCTAACGAACGGCCTACATGAATGCATATTTTTACATTTTCATTATGTTTACCCAACATTTGTCATTTCATTAACTTAGCGTTTGCCAAGTAAATTAAATATTTCAACTCGTACAAAATAAACGAAAACGCTACTTAATAATTGAGGTTGAATAATTTATTGGGGTTACCAATTATAATCCCAAGGAGCATTGAAAGACACATTTTAGGCAATATGTTGACACTGTGTCGAAACATATTTTTGGGCACGACACATTTTATAGGCACAGTTTCGAAACATAGTCCACACTGTGTAGGACATACGTCCAAAGTGGTGATGAAACTTGATTCCAAAATATGCCCAAAACTGTTTCCAAAATTTGTCTTGTATGCGTCGCATGTTTACTAAATGTTACTGTAATGAAGCTAACATGTAACTAATATGTTTCTTATTTCTAAGATGTTACTTGAATGTGCCTTACTATGTGTAGTTACAAAATTGACACAAATAAAACTAAATTGTGTCTACAACCACTTTATGGTGTTCAAATTATTTAAAAACAGACTTAAAGTCGACACAGTGCATTACTCTCTAAATATTAGGACAAACAAACACAGTTGGTATGCAGTGATTTTATAAAAATAACGTTACACAGAAGTAATCAGTTTTCACATGTGAATAAATAAAGTATATGACCCAAAAAAAAATAAAACAACCCCATTTTCTCTGTCAAATGTGATGAGATAGGTACTCATGAAAAATAAAAAATTGTAAAATTTAATTTGAATATTTAATTAATGGTAATTAATAAATAACATAATTGAAATTTTTGGAAATAAAATTATTACTAATATATTTTGTATCAAAATAAGTGTTTTTATAACATTTTTGTGTAAAAATATGGAAATTGTTAATTTTTAAAACAACTATTTTTCTTTAAGCTCAGTTTTTCAATATGGATGCCCATTTCTCTAAAGAAGATATGGCCGATTTTTATAATGTGTCTAAATAGAACCACAAATCCTCATTTGGAACGAATTTCACCCAAAATTTACCTGTACGACACACAGCTACATATTTCGACTATTTCATTAAATGTGTCTATGTTGACATATACTCGCATATTTGACACAATTTGAACTCTTGTGTTCACCACTGGTACAAGTTGTGCCCAAAATGTTACCTATACAAAAAAAGGTTACATTTTAGACCCAATTTGGCATTTCCAACATTGCTTTCATTGGTGCATTGTAGCTGCAAATTGGCATTTCCCACTTCACAACTACCACTATCAGTATTGAGGCTGCCCAGGTCAGAGTAAATAGCAAATTTCTTGTTATTTGATGGTACTTCTGTTGATAACAAGGGCAAAAATGGCCTTTGCTTCACCTCTTTCATATAAGTTCACTTGATTTTCTTGTACATATTTTTTTACATTCATGTAGTATGTATTATACACTTGATTGCTTCTTGACTACTTTTGGCTTTTATACAAAATAACCAGAGTATTCTGTTGTCAAAAGTGACCTTCTAACAGCTGGTAGTGCGCACACACACACAATTTATGCACAAAGTGGAAAAAACGCGTCTAAAATTCAACCTTATGGAAACATACGTTGGTGTAGACGCATTTAAGGCATGAAAAGAAACACGTGTTCCTAAAATATAAACATGTGGATACATAAGTGTCCTGGCTAAATTTCAGCAACATGATGGATACACGATTTTTAGACACATTTTAAATACATTTTGCCCAAAGGGTGTCGGCACGATGTATCCAAATTGTGTCTAATGTTCCCAAATAGGCTGAAGATAGAAACATTTTGGGCACAAAAAATCAAAATGTTTCAATTTGAACACAGTGTCTTCTTTGACACAATATTTCGTTAATGTGTCGACACATGACCCAAAAAATATTACCATTTGGACACAATTTCCTTCCCGACTCAAATTTTAAGCTTTGTGTCGACACAGTGCAGACACACAATATATTGTGCCCAGGTTCAGACACATTTTGCTCCTTGGGATAACTTATTTTAATTATTATTAATGACATATCAGTTTTATTTTAGGTTCCATGTCAAACTTTGATTACAAAAATATAATAAATATAAAAATATGCTATAGTTATCAAATTTGGTACGTCATATTTTTTTATTTTGAGCAAGTTTTTATTATAAAATTTTACAATATCTTACACAGAAATTGCTTTACCTGAAGTGAATTTAAGTTCTAAGCTGTCACCACCGCCCTCTATACATTTTTGAAATTCTAACATACTCAAAATAGTTTTTGGGTCAAGCAAGATAGTACAAGTAAATTAACAATTTAGGGTAACAAAAATTAATAAAAGGATCATCTCTGGGATTTAAGTAGGTAATAATCTGGAGAATAAGATGATGCATTCTTTGAACTTCCAAGTTCCTGGAAAATTAAAAAAAAATGGAAAAACTTTGATTTTCGTTTTTTTTTGCTCTAGCGGCCAAAATAATGAAAATAGAGAAAGAAGTTCCCAACAAAAGTTGTAGCTCGTCTTTTTCTCTACAAAAAAGGTCTTCACATTTCACTTCAATTTTTGTCTTACTTAAGCCATTTAGAAGATAAATCGAGTTTTCCACTTATAATTTTAAACCGCTTTGAGATGCGCGAAAAATGAGAATTCGTACGACCGAGCTCATCGATCGATAATTCTTATTATTCACAGCCCCTGAAAAAATGAAAATAACATAAATTGTAGAGAAAAGTCTCAGCTTTAATGTGAAACTAATCACAAAATTCATAAAAAATTTTATCAAAGAGAGAAAGTGTCAGAAGATGGCTTAGTGAACTTTGTACAGTTGATCCACAGATTAATACATATCTTTTCCGGGAGTCGTTAGAATGATATTTCCTTTTGCTTATATATTCTTATATAATGATATATTAATCCAATTAACATTTTATTGCAATTACTTTTGTTGGAAAAATATGCCTTGCGATCAAAGTAGAGGGTATATTTACCATCGATTAATCACCTCCAAATTTTGGAGTTCAATTCGCTATGTCTTAAGTAATAATAGCACAGTCTTAATTTTTGAGATTATAAATACAATAAAACATTTTTTCGAGTGACTTTAGAGTTTTTTAAATGCGCGCAGTACTTTTTGAATTTGTCTACATCCCTAGTAGCACCAATATTTATATATTGGTCCTATATAGATTATGTATTGGTCCAATATGATGTGCCACTAGGGATTATTCATACACGTTCAGAACATATACAACTTATTTGTTTCTTAAGATTCTTCAATGAAATATTCACGAAATATAGATTAAAGTGCGTGGAATCGAAACCATGCAGTGAAAAAGCACCCATTGTTACGGGAGAAATAGGCAGGATGCGTAAAACTCAAAGATGTGAATAAATAAACTGTATAAAGTTTACTAAGCCATCTTCTAACACTTTTTTCTCCATGATAAAAATTTGTATGAATTTTGTGATTAGTTCCACATTAAAGCTGAGACTTTTCTCTACATTTTACGTTGTTTTTTTTTTTAGCGGCTCTGAATAGTAATAATTATCGATCGATATGTCCTGTCGTACGAAACTCCCAGAGAATTCTCATTTTTCGGGCATTTCGGAGCGGCTCAAAACTCTAAGTGGAAAACTGGATTTATCTCCTAAACGGCTTAAGTAAGACAAAAATTTATAAAAACCTATTTTGTAGAGAAAGAGACGAGCTACAAATTTTGTTGAAAACTTTTCTCTGTATTTTCATTATTTTAGCCGTTAAAGCAAAAAAACCGAAAATCAAAGAGTTTTTCCAAATTTTTTTGAATTTTCCAGGAACTTGGAAATGCAAAGAATGCATCATTCCATTATACAGGTTGTTAACTACTTATATCCCAGAGATGATTCTTTTATTAATTTTTGTGAGGTTTTTACAACATTTTGCCTTCATTGCCTGTATTAAGAGCAGAATACAGAAAATTGTGTTCATAGTAAACAATAAATTGTTATTTGCACCTATAATATTGCTTTGCCATGGACACTTTGTATAAAGTGGCTCTTTTGCCAAGAAAAAATTTTCCTTGCTTCAACCAGTGGCATACGATGGGAGTAACATTGCTAATCATATTTAAAAAGAAATAGTATTTGTGGCTAGAGGCACATACTAAAATAATTTCAGTTATAGAAATTTCTTATAAAATTATCTTGCATACAGGGTGAGTGAGAGTGAGATAAAGATTGTAGGAGATCAAGAGCAGTATATTTTAAAATCTATTGGGTTTCACATAGTGCCAAACTAATACTGGATTTTTTTAAATGCAACTACCACAGTTTTTATATATTTATAGTTCGCTCTTAATTCTCTATCCAGGCGTATATCATTTTTGGACTTACATTGCGGCGTTGCCACATTATCTCACTTTTTCTGCTAAGAATGCATTAACAGCTGTCAAGAGTTAAATCTTAAAAAAACGTATTTTCATAAAGGACCCCACACATTTCTTATGGAAAGTAGCTTTCGGCCAAATTTTTTAAAATTTTAGTATGTTATTCTTTGAACCCTTACAAACAGGTCTCAATGGGCAAGAAGCTGTAACTATATTTCCGTGACTTCTACAATTTCTGGCAAAATGTGTGATTTTTGAAATTAACTATAAAAGAACAATGAACTTTCTTGTATTAGAATAACAAGTATAGACATACAGAAATATATTCGCAATATGCAGATATAGCTATGTATGCAATATGCATGAGAGTGTACACATTCACAAGCACACATATAAATGTATAATACCGGAGTACTAAAAAAGGATGCATATTGTTTATGTATTTCTGTAAATACTTTGTTTCATAGTTGTAATGTAAAGCTTTCATGGCATGTTAATTCTAAAAATTACAGATTTTGCGACTTCCAGAGATTGTAGTGTGTAGTGTATTTTTACTTAAAATGTGTCTGTAATCAATTACCTACACTCTGATATTCATAATACTTACTTTTTCTTCACTTGACTTTTTTTAAAAAGTGTAAAAGAAAGTATGAGGTATCAGAGAGTATTGTTAAAACACTTAAATTAAAAACATACAGTGTGTTCCATATAAAGAAACCGCTGCCTAAGGAATCACTACTTCCACGTCCGGATTTTCCTTCTAAGTCTCTTTAAAGGCAAACTTCTTGACTATATTTGCACTTTAGTATGCAGAAATAATTGATTAATTAATAGAATTTTAATAATATGTGGTGCAGATGTCAAAAGAATTTAGAGAAGTTACAAGTTAGCAAACTTCCCTAAGACACTAAAAGTGAACTTAGCTAACTTGCAAGCCTGACACGATATTTACAAAATCTTCACAATGGACAATGGATAGCAATAAAGAAGAGTTTCAGAAATTTTCAAAATTTTATTAACCTGCAGATAAAAATTTTTAAAAGTTACACAACTCGAAGTAATTGTAATAGGCTTTACACTAATATTCCACAAAAAAAATGTGTTTCGTAAAAATGCGAGAACAGGAATCATAATTTATCAAATACACAAGTTTTACAAAATCGACACTAGGCGTCGGTCGGCGTCGAGACGTAAAAATGCAAGGGCATAAATTTAGTATCAAGATTGATCAAATACATAAGTTTCACAAAATCGAGCCTAGGCATCGATCGACGTCGAGACGAAAAAATTAAAGAATATGAATTTAGGTATCAAAATTTATCCAATTCCGAAGTTTTACAAAAACGACGCCAGGTGTCGGTCGGCGTAGAGGCGTAAAAATGAAAACATGAATTTAAGTATCAAAATTCATCTAATACACAAGTTTAACAAAACGACGCTAGGCGTCGGTCGGCGTCGAGACGTAAAACTGCAAGAATATGAATCCAGGTCTCAGAAATTATCAAATATGTTTTACAAAAACGACGCTAGACGTCGGTCGACGTCGAGACGTAAAAATGCAAAAACAATAATTTAGATATCAAAATTAATCAAATACAAGTTTTACCGAAACGACACGAGGCATCTGTCGGCGTCGAGACATAAGAAACCGCTGCCTAAGGAATCACTACTTCCACATCCAGATTATTCGTCCAAGTCACTTTAAACGAAACATCTTGACTATATTTGCACTTTAGTATGTGGAAAGTATTGGTCATAGAATTTTAATAATATTTGGGGTAGATGTCATAGAAAAGTTTGAGGAGTTGGTTTCTACCATATACGTTAAAAATGAAGTTTCTAGTTTACCGTACTTATTTTCCACTATTTACAACCTACCACCTCAATGGAGTCATCTCAATCAGATGTCACTACAATACACATACGTGTACTAACTTTCAAGTGAATATCTCAATTTGATGTTATCAATCCCATTAATGATGAAGCGGAGGTGGTAGAGTTTGAAAAATATTAGAAAGAAATCTGAGGCCTTGGTTTCTAGTATATACACCGAATCCCAAATTTCTGTAGTCTTACCAGCTTGCTTTACTTATTTTCCCCTATTTGCCCCTATTTAACCCCCAACCCTTCAACGGCATCATCTCAAATTATGATCTAGTTTCAGACGTCGTTATAATACATACGTGTACCAAATTTCAAATGAATATCTCAATTTTATTTTATCAACCCTTTTCATATTGGAGTAGGGGTGGTTGGGTTGAAAAATATTATAAGAAAATCTGACGCTGTGGCTTCTAGTACATACACCGAATTTCAAGTTTCTGTAGTCTTACCAACGTTTTACTTATATTCCTCTATTTACCCCAAATTAACCCCCAACCCTTCAACGGAATCATCTCAAAATATAAACTAATTCCAGACGTCGTTATAATACATACGTGCACGAAATTTTAAATGAATATCTCAACTTTATTTTGTCAACCCCATTAATGGGGTAGGGGTGGTAGGGGGGGTTGAAAAATATTATAAAAAAATCTGAGGCCTTAACTTCTTGTACGTACACCGAATTTCAAGTTTCTGTACTCATACCAGCTTGCTTTACTTATTTCCCCCTATTGACCCCTAAATAACCCCCAACCCTTCAACGGAATCATCTCAAAGTATAATCTAGTTCCAGATGTCGTTATAATTCATACGTGTACCAAATTTCAAATGAATATCTCGATTTTATTTTATCAACCCTTTTAATAATGAAGTAGGGGTGGGGTGCTGGGGGTTGAAAAATATTATAAATATTCTGAGACCTTGGATTCTAGTACATACACCGAATTTCAAGTTTCTGTAGTCTTACCAGCTTGCTTTATTTATTTACCCCTATTTAACCCCCAACCCTTCAACGGAATTATCTCAAAATATAATCTAGTTCCAGATGTTGTTATAATACATACGTGTAGAAAATTTCAAATGAATATCTCAATTTTATTTTATCAACCCTTTTCAAATTGGAGTAGGGGTGGTGGGGGTTGAAAAATATTATTAAAAAATCTGACGCTTTGGCTTCTAGTACATACACCGAATTTCAAGTTTCTGTACTCTTACCAACTTGTTTTACTTATATTTCTCTATTTACCCCAAATTAACCCCCAACCCTTCAACGGAATCATCCCAAAATATAATCTAATTCTAGACATCGTTATAATACATACGTGTACGAAATTTCAAATGAATATCTCAACTTTATTTTATCAACCCCTTTAATGGGGTAGGGGTGGTGGGAGGTTGAAAAATATTATAAAAAAATCTGAGGCCTTAACTTCTAGTACATACACCGAATTTCAAGTTTCTGTACTCTTACAAGCTTGCTTTACTTATTTCCCCCTATTTACCCCTATTTAACCCCCAACCCTTCACCGGATTTCCTCAAAAAACAATCCAGTTCCAGATCTCGTTATAATATATACGTGTACAAAATTTCAGGTCAATATCTTAAACCGTTCCGGAGAAAGCGTGCGGACAAAAAAAGTCGGACAGACAGACCGACAGACAGACAGAAAATTTTTTTCGCTCAAATTTAAAATCTCGACGTTTCATGACATTCTAAATCTATTTCACGAATAAAACTTTTTGAAAATTTTTTTGCGATTACTATACTTCCAATCCACTACGTGGATGTGGAAGTAATACAATATGAATCCAGCTATCAAGATTTATCAAATATACAAGTTTTAGAAAATCAACGCTAGGTGTCGGTCGGCATCGAGTCGTAAAAATGAAAGAACATTAATTTAAGTATCAAAATTGGTCAAATACACAATTCTAACAAAGTCGTGGCCAGGCGTCGGTCGGCGCCGAGACGAAAAAATGGAAGAATATGAATCTAGGTATCAAAATTTATCAAATACACAAGTTTTACAAAAACGACGCTAGGCGTCGGTCAGCGTCGGGACAATAATACGCAAGAACAAATTTATATATATCAAAATTTATCAAATAAACAAGTTTTACAAATACGACACTAGGCGTCGAGAAGTAAAAATGCAAGAATATGAATCCAGATATCAATATTTAACAAATACACCAGTTTTACAAAAACGACCCTAGGCGTCGTTGGTCGGCGTTGGGACGTAAAAATGCAAGAATAGGATTCTAGGTATTCTCTAAATGTTATTTGCGGCATTATCCTCAATTTTGTTCTTAAAGTCTTTGGGACTTCCTGCCACATGTATTTTTTCTTTTTAAACGGTGCTCCGGGAATCTACAAAATATCACAATGAACCAGTATGTTACTGGTCACAAGCGTAGAGGATATGTACCAGTGTAATATACTGGTTAATTGTGATATTTTGTAGATTCCCCGAGCACCGCTTAAAAAGAAAAAATACATGTGGCAGGAAGTCCCAAAGAATTGAAAAAGAAATAAAATGATTCTAGGTATCAAAATTGAAAAGTATTATAAAGAAATCTGAGGGCTTGGTTGCCTTGATTTCTAGCATATGCACCAAATCTCAAGTTTTTGTATTCTACACAGCTTGCTTTATTCAAAAGCATTATAAAAATAACCCGTGGCCTTCCCTTCTAGTATATACACCAAAACCCAAATTTCTGTACTTTTACAAGCTTGCTTTACTAATCTTCCCCTATTTACAGCTACTTAACCCCCAACCCTTCAACGGAATCATCTCAAAATATAATCTAGCTCCAGATGTCGTTATAATACATACGTGTACCAAATTTCAAGTGAATATCTAAATTTCAATCAACCCCTTTAGTAATATATATTGTAATATATATGTGTATTATGTTTTTAAGGGTGCTGAATATCTGACCTTGCTTTTTAAAAGTTAGTGTATGTTCTCTGACGAGGCCACTCGTTTCACATCAAGGGTACCAAGGGGTCATCTTGACGACTTTATAAAGACATAGACAGAGGTAGGGGAACCACGGTATGGTAAGGTTTAAAAATAACCCGGGGATAGTTAACGCTGAGAATATAGCAAATCTAACATAAAAGTATTTTATTGATAAACTTGCATTTGTTGCTTTAATGAAATGAAATATTAGTTTGAAAGCCTCAAAATTTTCTGATGTCAGATGTGATCAATCTTTAGTGAAAGGTGAAGGGTTAGTTCTATTGATTTGTTCATTTTAAAACCTTCGTGTGAGTATCCTTTAATTCATAAAAGGAAACCCTCTCCTTTCGCGGAAGGAAAGTCCGGTATGACCGAAAAAGGTCGGAAAACGAATCGAACGGGTACATCAGCCAAATTCTATATAGGCCGTTGGAATTAATAAAAAAAAAGGTGATTTTCAAGAAGTTTCATCTCCAAAAGATTTTATTGCATAGAATGCATCTTTTAGCTATAAAAACTTGAAAAATCATAGTCCGTACGCACAGAATAACGGGGAAAGTACCTAAAAATGCATAATTACCTATGCAAAAAAGTGCATTTTTTGCTGTTTTTGTGCATTTTTCAAGGATTTTTCAAAGATATTCATTTAAGAGTAGGTATGCCTCGACAAGCTGCTAAAATTTGCAACAGGGGAGGTGAAAGGGAAACTCTAGTGGGCGGTCCTTTAAAAACGATAAAATATTATTTTATGTGTTTATAGTACTATGTAGTAGTAAATAGAAATGAATGACCGAGATTCCACTTACGTATAAGCTCGAAATTAGTTCATGATTGTATATAAATTCTACCTGCCAAAGCTCAAAGGTTATGCCGACACCCGACACATCTATCCTATCATTCTAACCTAAATGCGTTTTTAACATATTATTCCTTCAATAAATACAGTATTTATAATTTAGACGGCTAGGTATTATGCTTCCCTAGAATTTTAATTTGTAATATGGAGTATACGAGTATATCTATATTTTTGCGTAATGGAAAAGATATTCAATAATTAGTAATCTGCATTAATTAATAATAATCGTCAATAAGGAAATAATAATATTAAATAAAAAGAATAAGAGTTGATGAGGTCCGATAAAAATTATAAACAAAAATTAGTGGTATGCAATATTGCAGCTACGGACACACGTTTCAGAGTTATTGCTCCTCATCAGCGTAGCATGGCATAAATAATATTGTTATATTGTTAAAAGCAAGACCAACAAAGATAGGAAAGCACAGTATATTGTAGGTACTCTATTTTGTACCTTCGTACCTCATGTGCCATATATGAAGAGCAATAACTCCGAAATACGTGTCCGTAGCTGCAGTCTTGTTTGTTATTATAGTACTAATTCTTGTTTATAACTAAATGGAAAACTTAACATTTTAATGTTGTTTAGTTTTCGTATGTGTAAAGCTTTAGCTGTCACATCATTCAACAAATCAAAATTTAAACTCTTGGATCCTCAGGGGATTCCTCAGGACTTCTTGAATTTTTATTTTGTAGTCTCCCTCAAATAATGGTAGTTACCAATAAACAAAAATTAGCAACCATTGTTAAAATCAAAAATATACACCACGCAAGTTGTTTTATCCAATAAGTGTTATGCGTATAGTATTAGTTATTTATTGGTCTAATTTGTCTATACGCGATATTCTTAGAAACTGTTAAACAGAAAAAAAGTTTCAAATAAAAAAGGTGTCTCCATCTTTATTTCTTCTCAGCATAGACTTAAAGGGTTTTCCGTTCGTTAACTGATCCTTGCAAATACTCACATTTTATCGACATGATTTTTGAAAAAAAAAACGTATTTTTTACAATTATTAAAATTTGACCTTCATATTACCACAGTTCATTAATAAATATGTAGTGATGACATAGTAAAATTGAGATCCATTAATGTTTTCGTTTTTTGAATTATGGCAAGTTAAACAAAAAAATAATTTTAATTACTATTGTTATACATCCAATAGACGCCGAGAATAAGAGAAATGATTCGCAGAAAATCAGTGATAAGTAATTATTTATAAGCATTAAACTATTCAACGGATCATTATGAAATTCACTAGTTGTCTATCGAGAGGTAAACCACCGTCGGCACTCGTTCTCCGAATTTTAGGCAGGCTGTCGGCAGCCATGGCAGTGGCGGTCATATAATTGAAAGCCCCGCAAGTGCGGCTGGTTGGAGTTACGCAGGCGCCGCAGGCAAGGCAGTCTCGGCAGTTCGTGTAATTTCTACAAGTGGTTGACCTCTCAGGTACTGTTTTGATAGTATATAGTATAAAATAAGAATTTCTTTACAACCCTAACCTGAAATTTGCTGACGTAAATGTAGCAAGCAAATGCCAATTTTTCGAAGTCAGTAACAAGTAAATATATCGAGAATAAATAAAGATTAAGGATAGAGGCAACCTTTGATTTGAAATTTTACTTTCTAGGAGTAAGTAGTAGTCTCGATTTGACCAAGGAACTAGTGTTATATACTTAGCACATATCACATATTAGCACATATTATATAAAATAACTTGCCTGGTGTACACTTAGTTTTACGAATTATTATTCATATTTTCTTAAAAAATATATGGATGGGGAGAACTTACAAATTTGCTTTTATAGTAGACAAAAGTTTAATGATAGATGTTTTAAACTAAACCCCGCATCAAAATATCATTAATAACTTTAGACATAGTAGGTTATTTCTCAAAAATATGGATATCTCTGGTTTTACTGGTTAGATTTTAAAAATCCAAAGCATCAATTATTTGTATCAATGAAATTTAATAGTGCATTTTTTTAAAATACGAATGTCAAAGCGATTCTAAAAATTTGCAAAATTTTGAAAGTAAATAAGATGGCTAAAATTTGTATTCAAAAATGTTTTCTCTACAAATTTTTAAAGCAGAGATAAAAACCTGCAACTTGAGTCTTAGAACGTCTACATTGGTGCGCGATCTCAACAAGAAAATATTTTCAACATCGGTTCACATCACCTTCTGGACAATACTTTTAGCTCTGATTTGTTAAATTTTCACGAAGTTGCTTTTTTCTGGAAAATATTTTCGGGTTTAAAGGAGTAAGCTGGTTTCTCTGTTTCTTTTTACATTTTGAGCCTAGATTTCATTATTTTGACAGATCGATAGATAACTTTACTGCCGACAGTTTTTATCCCAAACATTTCTTTCTATTTTTCCCAGAAATAAAAATTATTATGAAAAAAATCCTGTTACTTGGTCTAATGCAACAAACTGATGCGTGTGACTTGATGAGAAAATGGGAAAATGTGCGCTTTACTTTTGTGTTTCTAACTCCTTTCATTGCAAATCGCATCGCCCCTTATAATTCTATATTCATGTGTTTACAACAAGAACACATCTTTAAAATTTAGTATCAATTGTATTGTCCAATAAATGTTTTCAAATATACCAGCATACCACCATTTTATAAAGAAGAATTGAAACACAATTACACATTATTGGTAGTGCATGGGTGGCTACATATAACTAGTTACTATATTGTTATGATTCCGTACTTGTAGTATAATCAAAGAGTAGAGTACCTGTTAAGTATAATAGTAAATTAATAGAATTTGGTATTTTATTGGGCGTCCCGTGTTATTAGAAATGATTTGGTTTAATTTCTTATTTCGTTCCCTCGTTATATTTTCTCATTCATAAAATAATTCTGGGTGAAGGGCGGAGCTTAAACAATCATAAATCCAGAGGGAGCTCGTATCAGTGTAACATATGTTGCAAAATGTGCCTTTGCACGGTTCCGTGCTATACATGTTTTTGCAAAAAGTATTATGTTTTTTGGAAAAATAAAAATAGTACGATACACAGAAAACATGAATGAAGGTTTGTATCGAGTCCTTTTTCTCATATTTTGATTCTAAATATTTTTAAAAAAATCAGCAATTTGCTGCTAATTAAAACAAATCTTATTAATTAATACCATTTTTTCTCAAAATATTAAAAAGATACAAACCTAGATTGACATGTTTTCTTCTATTTTTCGCCTGTACAAATTTCGAAACTGCAATGGTCTAATTATAATTTGTCGCGGACGGGGCGGCGTTTGAGAGTAATTTATTTCTGATTTTTAGACGGCATACCCACTCTTAAGATTCATAAAAATTTGAGAGAAATGGTTTGTTTTAGTATTATATACAAGCCTTAAGTAACATATTGGGTCATTTAAGACCCTTTATGTGCCGATTGTAGCCATTAAACGCATCCAAAAGTGCATAATTTGCATCCGTTTAAAGAAAAATTTAATAATTGCTCTAAAATTAATACAATCTCGTCCAAATTTTATTCTCGGGGTTTTCGAGGTCACTAATTACGAATTTGAAGAGAAAATCGGAAAATTCAAAATGGCTGACTGATAATAGCGTGAAATTCAATTTTAAAAGTACATTTTTTTCCTTTTTTTTTCACATAAAATGCATATGAAGCAAAAAAATGAATTTAGGTCTTTTTTTAACTAAATTTTCAATTTGTATTGTAAACAAAATTTTAAAACATGTTCTGCAAATAATAATAATAATAATAAAGGGGGGGAGGGGAAAATGCAAAAAAAATAAAAATTGAAAATTTAGTTAAAAAAAGACTTAAATTCATTTTTTTATTTGCTTTGTATACATTTTATGTGAAAAAAAAGGGAAAACATGTACTTTTAAAATTGAATTTCGTGCCATTATCAGTCAGCCGAA
The DNA here is from genome assembly GCA_963583905.1 of Stenurella melanura. NCBI lineage: Eukaryota > Metazoa > Arthropoda > Insecta > Coleoptera > Cerambycidae > Stenurella > Stenurella melanura. The sequence continues at coordinate 60,937,661 of OY757317.1, read as the reverse complement.
TTTTCCGATCTTGTCTTCATCAGCCAAATTTTTTTTTAGTAAAGGAGAACAAGAGCTAACTGTTAAAATCTAAAGTCACATTCGTTTTCAGCACCCTCAAGAACGTAAAGAAATACTGTAGTCGCTCTTACTCGCAACTTTTTTTGTGTGCCGGTATATTAAACCATATGAATAATTAATAGAACATTCCAAAAATTTCACAAATTCTATATGGTTTGTCGAAATAACAAAGACAAGATTAAACTAAAAGTGACTAACTTTTTTTTAAGTTTAACTAATAATATCGCATTATTTCCACTCCTGAGACGTATGTAAAATATACAAACTTACCGAAGACTGAACCTTGCTATAAATCAACCCCACTGCAGGAAATTGGATACTTGGTCACAGTTTGTTATTTAGCAAATCTTGAGATGATGAAAAATAATAATAAACTTTTATATGTACCGTAAGTAAGTACTTGAAGTTTATATTTTAAACTGTTTTCTACCTAACCACCACGCACTTGCATCGATATAATCTGTTTGTAGCACAAGAATGATTTTAACACTAACAGTCGCAGACATACGTAGGTACAGGTTTATAGTTAACATGAAGCTGTATTTATCTCCCTATATAAGTCCTACATTTCTGGATATAAGGTCTCATTATGTTTTTATGGCAAGATAAAACAACGTCAAGGTTACATTAAGACAAAGGAAATAAGACAGAAATTAATATGTTAAAATCTCAGACATTAAGTAATTTCCAAGAATATTATGCAGGCGTCGTAAAATTTGAAATTCTTTCACGTCTCGTATCGAAATAGCTGCCTAGATGATCTCCTCACAGATCATTTATACAGGGAGATTCACAAAGCATTTTTCTGTTTGGCTTTTACCAATTTTTGTGTGATTGGGGGGGAGGGGGGTGGTCAGTCAAAGATTAATTTTGAAAATAGTTTTCTGTATGTACTAGAATGGCTCAAAAAATCAAGTTTACTTTTGTCTCGGTCTTCAGACTTCAAAACCCTAAAAAAGAGATCCTCAGCATTTCATCAAAATCGGAAAAAATCGAACATAACTCCGCTTCTCAGAATTGCCCAGACAATACGAGTGAATAATGGGGTCGTTTAGTCAAATTTCATATTGCATTTTTAGTACGTTTATACGGCGTAATCATCGAATAATTACAACACTGAAAATTCGAAATCAATGTGATAAGTAGTTTCAGATATATGCTGCTTTATACATGATGCGCAGGAAACTCTGACGTCATTTACTCCCAAAATTTGTCTCGAAGATACGTTTAATTTGCGAATCCGACGATTTGAAAGCAGGCTTACCTATTAGTAAAAATATCTGATAAATTATGAGAAGCAATGTGAAAGTTGTATAATGAATATAAAAAAAACCGTGTGATTTATATAAAAAAATACTAACACATGGAGAGTATGGTAAATTTCATAAGAAAGAAACATTCTAACATTATTAGATCAAATACATAGCAGCTCGCATAGCAGATAATATTATTGACACAATTCGTGTTGCTTTATATTACATTATTTATATGTACTATTATAATGAAGAAAATATGCTTATTTTTAAAAAACCTTTTTATATGGACCCTCTAAAATGACCGCATAAACAGTGACGGAGCTGTGATATATTAGGGTAGAGCAATGCACAAGGGCCCAAGCATCCTCTGGGGGGCCCAAACATCTCTTGACTTACAAATAAATAAAATGGCTGCTCCAAAATGATCGAATTTAAGGGCGCCATGTTCGCAAAAGAGAACAACCTCGACAACGTCATAGAAAAGGGTAGTCGTTAACCATCCGTTAAGTGGTGGTACCTAGCGGGTAGCGGACGAATCATTTACTATAGATGTTTATTCCTGAAAATTCAATAAAGAATCCTATAAACTAATCCAGTTGTAAACATTACTTCGCTTGAGCAATCCAAATAACAAGTGTTCCAAATCGAAATAATGTAAACAACAAAAACATCTATCTACCTGCTTTTAACCGCATGCCGATCCCCTTTCCCCCCTTCCATATCGAAACCCTTGGGTCGAAATATATTTCTCATTATTTTACTGGATTTTAATTTATAGGTCAAACGTACATTTGAATGTTATTCTTTACCCAGAAGAGCTTTCATGTGAAATATTGGCATTTATAATTATTATATTATTACATATATCTATTATATTACAATTTATTTATAATATCTACTGTTATAAGACTCGAACAAAAATATACAGGGTGGACCGTCTAAAGGGAATAGATAATGAAAAAAAAAAATTTTTCGCTCAAATTTAAAATTTCCACGTTTCATGTCATTGTAAAAAAAGAGAAACTGACAATTTTCCACTACTATACTTCCACTCCACTACGTGCATGTACAACTAAAAATGTGACAGATGGCAATAATATTTGGCATATAGTTAACAGAATTGTCACCTTTATTTTATTATGAATTTTTGCTGTCGGATGAGTACTCTGTATATTTTCTTGGCCAAAAGTTATCAGGTTTCCTTTGTAATAATAGTGATACCTATATTCCGATTATTATTCTCATATGTCGTTTCGTAGTTAATAATTTTTTAGAACGACCGCCCTGTATAAATAAAGTTTTTTTTCCTTAAAAAATCCCCTTGGAAATCATTAAAAAATTTTAAAATGTAAAAAAATATATACTGAAAGAAACGCCAAAGTATTTCAAACATATTCATTGGACTACGGTTTAGAGCAATTATTTGTATGAAATCTAATAAGATGGCGACGGTCAAGAGAGGGACATTCCATACATAAATATTTATTATTTTTGGCAATAACTTTTTTACTTGGTAACGTATATTTAAAAAAGAACTATAATATTACCTAAGTATAAAAATAACCAGTTGAGTGAAGTGAATGAAAAGTCATAGTAATATTCTTATGTTTTTTTTTTAAATATACGCAGTACGAAAGAATGTTATGGCCAAAAATGATTTCCCCATCCCATGTCCCTTTATTTGGCCACCTATTGAGAAGCCAGTATATATTTTGTTCAAATTTGGTGAAAATGGGTTTTTGATGGTAGTGAATACAAATCTAAAATAAGAATTTCTATAAAAAAGTCGATAATATTTTTTCTTCAAATTTTCCTTAAAGTAACGCCACACTGTAATGAGCGATATCAAAGTTCACTACTTCAATACAATCACATTTTCAGTCTGCACGTACCGCCTAAATTTGAAATAAATCCCGCTCATAATTCGTGAAATATATAGGTACTCATGAAAAGCGGATGACAGTGTAATTTTTTCAAACATCTCTATTGAAAACTCCCTAAAAAAATATCGGTCGCCTCTATGGGATAGTACTAAGATAGAAACTCTTTCAAGCCACTTTAATTTTTACAAACTAATATGTTCATAGCCTGTACAATAGATAAAGATAAACGGAAAAAATCAGTAATATTGACATTTGATCATAAATTCAAGGTAAAAAATTAAGATAATAAAATGAAGACATAACACATCTTAGTACTTCATTTAAGGTGGCCATTCCCTAGAAAGCGACATCCGATAGGGATATATCTATTATTTTTGCTCATAACTTTTATATCTTAGTACATATATTTTAAAAAACTATAAGAGTACCTAAGTAAAACTATAACAAGACTATTACTATGAATATTCACTCAATAAATTCAGTGGTTTGCGAAATAGCTAGATTCAAAACTACGAAATAGGGAGATTGACATAATTCTTAAATTTAAATCTAGCTATTTTGCAAACCGCGGAAATTATTGAGTGAAAATTCATAGTAACAGTCTTGTTATGGTTCTACTTAGGTGCTCTTATAATTTTAATAAATATACGTACTAAGAAAAAAAAGTTATGGCCAAAAATAATAAATATTTCCCTATTGGAGGTCTCTTTCTAGGGAATGGCCACCTTAAGCTTAATTTAAGTATGTTTCCAATACAAGTTACTACACTATATAGTATTTGTAAATTTATTTGAATAATAAATATTATGAAAATTTCATAAATTATATAATGTAAACAAGGTGCACATACTTTAATGGGGAAGATGCATAAATTTTAAAAATGGTTTAATTATTTTGCCATAATAGTATTATACCACCTAATAAACTTTTTAAATTTTTATCCAATTTGAACAAAATTTCTAAATAATAAACTGAAAAAACAAAAAAAAAAAATTAAATGAAAATTGTTTAGAACTACACAAAATGATTAAATCCAAAGTTTCATGAAATTTAAGATATTGATTGCAGAATTTTCAGAATACACAAAAAGCAAAAATAAATTTACAAACTACTTCTCAATTACTTGACAGTTCAGGTTACATTAGTAAAATTTACGAATAAAAGATGCTTAATATGCTTTTTTCATTTTTTTAGTACATATAGTCATAAGTAGATCTAACATGTTGTATCTTTGAGTAAAATTTGATTCAAATCGGGAAAAATTAAAGTTCAGTTTTACACTATAATAAAAAAAGTCACAAAAGAGGATTCTTAAATATATGAAATTTGAATTTTTATGTAACGAAAACCATGTGACTGAGAACAGTACAATGTTGACCTATATTATGGATGACTGACGTCAGTTAGATGCACAGAGCTTCAATTACTTGTTCTACGGCTACCTCAAAAACATGCTTTTGTACAGAGTTTATTGTAATAACGCTCGTACCACAACTCGTAAGAAATTTGCATTATTCTGCACTTTCGCACAATATGCTATATATTCTAAATAATAATTATAACCCATAACTTTTGACAAAACATAAAAAAAAAAGAAGATACGATTGAGCATATTGTTGTTTTCGTCGATCAATCTGTCATCTGTGAAATCGTGCTTGTCACTGAATAATAAAACCTTCTGTTCTGTACTGAAGATGTGTGAGGGCCGATTTATCAATGCGTGGATAAGTAGTGTCATCCTATAGTGAAATAATAGTTTAATAATATAGTAGGACACTTCCCCTACCGAGTTAGTTCACGCGTCGATAGCAGGAGTGAGGCTATCACTGTCAGAGGAAGTGACCCTACCGTATTATTACAAACTGTGCTTTAACTATAGGATAACTTGTTATCCTCGCATTGATAAAGCGGCCCTTGCTTATTTTCTTCTGTGATATTAGTGATACTGTTATTACAATTTCATTAATATTATCAGTACCTACCTAGTACGTCATATATACTTTGTATCCTAGTAAGATATTCTATAAATATGTACAGATAATATAATATTGTATAATATATTTGGCACTTTTTACTTATTAATTATTCTGGAGATTATTATTTTCTTCTTTTACCACATTGTATACTTTATCTAATTTTAAAGTTATAACAGGTTCTCTTTCTTAAAGAGCGTCAACTATATTCCACTTACCTACGTATACTCATTATGCTTCCCTGTCACATTTCTTTTATGTTTTGGTGTCCACCCTGTGTATAAAGTATTATTTGGTTTGATTCTTGTCAGTTATTATAACGAAATGTCATGTTTTATAAATATAGCGCTAACAGATCGACATAATTGAAATATATTAATTCTTGTAATCGATATAATGATGAAATATGAATATAATATGAAAAATCGAATAAATGCCGGAGCGAATGCTTGTTTCACGAATACAACAAGTATAGTTAGTTACCTTCGGTAACATTAAGTCAGTAAAGAAATGGGATCTCACGACTCTACCACACAAGGTTTTTAGCTCATCAGATTTCTTTACTTCTCGAACATTTACCAAAACAATTTATCCTAATAGCGGTTGTATTCAATATAAGTATAAACAAACAACCGTTTTTTGTCCATGTTAAAATAATATATTTTTACCGTAATTCATCCAAAACAAAGAAATTTACGTTAGTGCACGAAAACATAAACAGTATGTCATTATTGTAGGTATTATTAAACATCGGAAGTTTCCTAAAGAGCCTATACATTTTCAAATTTCACATTTGTAAATGCAGAACAGCTACAAACCTTTAAAACTTAATAAATGTTTAAAACCAAGAATAAATGTGAAATTTGACTTTTTTAGAGCAGATGGTTTAAAAAAATAACTGTGGGGAATAATGATTATTAACGATTATATCGATTTATATTGGATCCATTTTATTGATTTTTTGTCCACCCTATATAAAAATATAAAATTCAGATAATTCCCTTTTTCTGTTGCGTCATCTATGAGACAGTGACCGAACTAACACAACAACTTTTAGCTGAAGAAATCTTATAAAATTCCATTCTATTAAAAATAAATATGTCAGAATATCAGTGAACATGTGAAAAGTGCACCGCAAAATTTAATTCGAGCTTTCTAGTACATGAAGGGTCTAATGAGACTTTTTCTTGTTTCATAATATGGGTGAATGTTTAAGTTAGGACTTGTCTGTATTGGTTTCACCCTATTTTTGATTTTAACTAGTGCAAAATAATTATTGAAGTGGCGAGCTGACATCGTTTCTAAGGTACATGTTAAGCATTTTTTTTATCTATGAAAATATTACTTTTTAACAATATAAAAGCACACGTTTCCTAAGTTAAAGTTTCTAGTTTCCGTTTATGTGCAACTTTTATAAATATGACCTATACTTTTTAAAATAGCTCGCTTTAAAATCATGTGATTATACCCACAATTTAGCACATAAATATGGCCACCTTAATACCAAAATTATGCCAAATTAGACACATTAAGAAATCGATGATTTTCAAAATTTAAATATACTTCAAGTTTTTGCAAAATATATTACACAGCCCCACAAAAGTTTTTGATCCGTATGGTATTTCTATGTATTTTTTGATGCTGAATCCGAATCTAAGGTCAACAAAAATCGTATACCCGTTAAATTTTCGTGTAGAGACAAACACATTTCTTCTATAAGGTATATTTATAAATATAAGTACCTATCATTAGGAATGGATGGGGACCTCTTATCTCTCGTACTCTTTTTTTTTAATACCAAGGGCTGCGCCGAGGAGGTAAAAATTCCCCCAAAGGGGTTGATACACCATTTGCACACCTTCTATGTCGTTCTGGACATAGAACTGCGTCATAAAATTATAAAAGCTTCTAGCTTACAAGCTCTTGAAAATGCAAAGGAAATATGGTAAAGGGTGATTGTCGCTCCGGAACCAAGCCTCCCGAGGGGTATAAACTCCTAAAAAACAATTGCAAAATCGAAAATCGAATCGTCGATTGTTTGTGGGCATCAAGTCGTATTTCAAAAATTTGTATTTCAGATTATAGTTGTTTTCATGTTCTTTGTGGTGGCATAAACAAAAATATATTTTAAATTTTTTAAGATCAAATATTTTCCTGTTCTCTTTTTTTTTAAGAAATGAATTTTACATAAAAATATTTTGCCCAAATATGAAAATTATTGGTAAGGCTTATATCTTAAAAGTATATAAAAAATAAGCTATTAAAAAAATATATCTGCGGCAACTGGGACCCTAGATATGACATTTATTTGCATCATGGCCATTTATAGACAAGCTAATAGACATAATGACTTGAATATTTTTTCGCTTTTAAAAAATTTTAAATTTATATTTGTTTATACCACCACAATGAACATAAGAACAACTACAAATAGAAATTTTTGAAATACGACTTGATGCCCACAAACAATCGACGATTCGATTTTAGAATTTGTAATTGTTTTTTAGGAGTTATTGTAAACATTTCAACTTGAAACTTGGTTTGATGGTTTAACACCGTAGGGGGTATACTGTTCTAAAGTTTCATTAGAATATGTGCATTATTGTTCAAGTTATCATCAATTGTTTCAAAATGGCCTCCGTAAAATGTCTTCATGTTTTACGACTTGGCATATCGACCAAAAAGTTTCGGACAAATCTAGTTCTCTTTGCAATTTCATTTTGAATAATTTCTCTTTCTTTTATATGATACGGGTTATACAACCAGAGATATTTAAGAAAAACTGCGAAGAAACAGGATTCTGAACATTCTTTTGTTTAGCTTTCCGCCACACGGATTTAATCCAAAACTTCTTACTACACTTGAAATGTTTTCAACAAGTTTCAGCAAAAATGCTATAGTAAGACAATTCCCTAGAAATTTTAGTTTTACTCCACTATAACGAAAATCTCTTTCAATTGCCTTGATCGCACCCTGTGCTTTGGGGTTTTTAATGAGCTTGTTCCACCATGTTATTTTTATATGGCTTTAATACGTTTTTATATGGTACTCGACATTCTTATTATGCACTTAAAATTCCATTTTATTAACTTTTTCCGTTCTCGAGATATAAGGCGTTGAAATTAGTAATAGTTGCAAAAACAGTGCGCCTGTTTGTGACGTCGCTATACGCAACTTTAAACCCGGTAATTTACCGCGACCACTAACAGCCGTTCAGTAATAAGTAAATACGTGGAGTTGAAGGTGTCTGGAAAGAGAAAGAGTGGCGTCTTGCTCTTACACCAAAGTGATGGCGAAAAACTGGAAATCCGGCTTGTCACGGGCGAACGAAAGATGGGTTTTCTGTTAAAAATTGAAAAACATTGTAATATCGGTTTTGATGTAGTTGAGAAGTTCTTCAAACAATATCCGAAAAAAAAATGTATTCTCGTCTGCACACAAATCACTAAATGAAGTAAAATATAGGCCTTTATCCACTCTTGTTGATAGCATAGGATGTACTTGCATTTGTCTTGGCATTCGCTTTTTTTTTTCTTGATTAGCAAGACAACAAGAAGGAGTTCCTCATTCGAGACCATCTTTTCAATGTTCAAGTACATTTTCCTTTATCCTTGGCTAAGAAACCAGTCGTAAAAGAGAGGGGCAATTAGTTGCCTGCAAGTTGTCCGCATCGCCACCAAAGGATCACCAGTGGCGGCCACTGATTGCCGCCACTAGTTGCCTCGTATGAGAAAATCTGGTATACTTAGTACAGTAATTTAATCTTCGGGTGACTGTAGTGATGAAACTAGCCATAGCAAAAATTTCAGCCAGTTCGATAGGGGCCGCTTTTCCATAACATTAGTGCATGGTCCTTTAATAATCTGGTGGAGCGCAGTCTTGTGGGCCAAAAATCGGTACCAGGTGGACTGTTTCATTTTTATCTCATCTAAAATAAGGAATTCAATAAGACACTTTTGGTAATATGAGTTCTCTTACATAAATATTTGTAATCTTGCTCGTTGGAGTACAGGATACTAACTTACTAATGAATTAAAAGGTTTGCATACTTCATAAATTTTCTGTCATCAAAAATTAAATTTAAATTAGTTTGTCTTCACCAAGAGAAATGAGTGCTAGACGAAGCGAATTAGATTTTGAATCTGAAAGCCTTTTAAACATTACAATTTTTTACTTAAAAGTAGGTAAAAAATTCATAAATAACAACCCTCAAGTCTTTATAGATACGGAACATGGTTTTTTTATTGCAAAATAGAAAGCGGAACCCTGTCTTTTCTTAGTTTTTCTTAAATATCCCGTAAAATACGCCTCTAATCGACTTGAGGTATACTGATCGAATTTGTTCCTAAGAAAATTTCCTAAAAGGATAGGCTATTGCGAATATTCGCGAAACTTGTTTGCTAGCAACAAAGGTGAAAAAAATTAAAGATTTTCAAATTGCAATAACTTAAGTAACTATCATCAAAGCTCGATGGAATTTTGTGAGAGGATAGCCTTTGGGATACCTAAATAGTGCGCGCAACTCCGACCCTCCAATCCAAGATGGCGGCCTATCGCATGGCTCCAAAGTTTAAAACTGTTAAAAGTGTTGCCGTTTCGACAAAAAAAACGGATCGACATGAATCCAATTCGAATCGGTTGAATTTACCAGTATCTTCGAATGTACCAAAATTAGGATTTTTTTATTCACAAATAAATTTTTTATTTACAAAAAACGAAATAATTACCGTTGCTGGGGATGGTATTGCTATGAATTACACCCCCTTGGAACTGGAAATTGATAAGCCTATGCCTACTAGTGACTGGAAGCTAGTAGAAAGAAATGGACTTTTCTGAAGTTTGGTAAGAGAAGATTCTTGATTGTTTCTAGATGGATCTAGAGAGTCAAATTCGGAGTATATAAGGCGCGATTACCAGCGCGGAAGGGGAAGTTTATTAAGAAGGCAGTTTATAAAAGTGAACAAGTTGAAAAGTAAAAGGTGAGGTTAAAAATTAAGTAAACAAAATGTAGGTTATTTTGAATTTGAAGTATTGTATAATCAGTAAATTGTTAAATAAAGTGTTAGTAGTGTTTATCTCTTCTTGAAATTATTTTAGAACCCACGGATTCATACAGGGTGTTTCCTAAGAGGTGGAAATACGCAACATTGGAGTCAGAAGTGGGATTTTGACAAGAGGATTTTCTGGAAGTGTTGAGAAGACTGGGACTGGGACAGTATTCTCGGAGTTGGTGCTAACACAGGAAGGACTAATTTACTGGACATTGTTCGAGGATTATTTTCGAACAGAAAAATACTGTTATGTGCATTTTTTAGACATTGTAGAACATTTTTGTTAGGACATTAGTGATAGTGATTAAATCCTTTGAACTAAGAAGTGACAAAGACTCTAGATAAGACTTTTTTCGTTCTGTTTCAAGATCTCTGGACAATTCCATTACCGATGTTGACGTGATTATTAAATTTTGTTAATAATTATATGCCGATAACAACCAGAAGCATAGCATCCGAAAAACAAATGCAGGACTTTATGGCCCAAATGCAAAAGATGATAATGGATCAGGAAAGGAAGCGCCAGGAAGGGAAAGAAGAACAGGAAAGAAAGCGCCAGGAAGAGAAAGAAGAATAGGAAGGAAAGCGCCAGGAAGACAAAGAAGAACGGGAAAGAAAACGACAAGAAAAAGAACAAAGACGTCAAAAGAAGAAAAACAAGAAGAAGAGAAACGGCGTCAAGAGGAAAAACAACAGCGGCAAAAGGAAAGTGATGAATTAAGGAAAGCTATAGAGACGCAACAGAGTGCCATATTTTCAGTCGCCGAAGAACTTAAAAATAAAGTCGAGCGAGAAGTAAGTGAAGTCAAGGAAAAAGTAGATAGGGTTGAAGGAAAAATGGACAAGGCTGAGGCAAAAGTAAATAAGGTTGAAGAGGAAGTAAGCGAAGTGAAAGAAAACGTAGATAAGGTTGAAGACAAAATGCACCAGGTAGAAGGGGAAATAGACCAGCTTAAGAGGCAGTTGAGGGAAAGAGGAAACCAGCACGTGGTATCATCAGGCCAGCGATTAAAAATTCCCCCCTTTGATGGTCAAAGTTCCTGGATGACTTACATGACACAGTTTGAGGCAGCAGCGAGTGCAAACAACTGGAATGACGAAGAGAAGGCTAAGGCATTAATCGTAGCTTTAAGAGGTCAAGCATTGGAATTGCTCCAGACAATTCCGGTAGACCAACAACGGAACTTTAGAGTTTTAGAAGCTGCCTTAGATCTACGATATGATGATCAACACCTCGCTCAAGTATACCAGACCCAGCTAAAAGTGCGCGTTCAGAAAGCTGGAGAGAGTCTGCAAGAATTTGAAGCTGCGGTGTAAAGACTGGCACATTTAGCATATCCTAATGCGCCAAGAGAATTTAAGGAGCAATTGGCAGTGGGGGCATTCCTAGACGGGATAAGGGCCGAGGAGATCAGGCGAGTCCTCAGGCTATCCCGATATAAAAGTAGTAGTGAAGCCTTGGTGCACGCACTAGAGGTAGAAGCCGTCTATAGGGATACTCCAAAGTCAAGAGTACGGGCTATGACGCTTGAATAATCGCAGCCAGAAGAGAGAGACCAAAACCCTATCTTGAACACGATTCTCAAAACGAATAAAATGATCAGTCAATTACTGGCTACATCGAATCCTCCAAGAAGACAGGAAAACCAACAAAATAGAGAAAGGCGAATTAAATGCTACAACTGCGGCAAGATAGGACATATGAAACGAGACTGTCGACATCAAAAGTCGAGGAAAGTGAATGCTGGAAACATGGAAGAGACACAGAATAAACAAAGTATTGGAAGGCCAAGTGGACGGCGTATGAAATGCTACAGGTGCGGAGAACTAGGACAGATCCAGCTTGAATGTCCACGGAGAAGCTGGGAGAGAGTGAAGGCCGGAGATGCTGTGAAGCTGAGGGGAAAATTAGAGGAAGCTGGTACCAGAGAGACTGTGTCAGATAATGGACGTGGTGCCCATAGAGAAGTGAATATTGCCCAGCTTCGAAGCATTACGAAAAGACAACCCTACAAGGATTTGACGATAAATTGAAACCCCAGAAATATGCAGATGCTTCATCCGGAAGAGCGTGCAAGGAAGGTTGCAAGTACTACCACTATTGTATAGTCAGTAAATTGTTAAATAAAGTGTTAGTAGTGTTTATCTCTTGTTGAAATTATTTTAGAACCCACGGATTCATACAGGGTGTTTCCTAAGAGGTGGAAATACGCAACAGTATCTTCCCGAATTTTCAGTTTATAGATTTGAAACCAAGTGCATTGAATTGCGCTTTAAGAAACATGAATTTAGAAAAAGAAGTTTTTTCTAGGACCAATGGGAGCCGAGATACGCCACTTTTACGTTTTCATCGATAACATCCGTTCTAATCAATATTTTTACTTGAAACTTGGTATGATGCAACTAGAATGCTTTATTTATAAGTAATCCATTTTGATCAATTCTTCATTGTGAAAGTATCGATTAATGAGCGCGCAAAGGCGTACGGTCCGAGAGAGAAGGGCGCTGTGACGTCATGGCGTGCTGTCGCTGCAGCCTCGCTCGGCTTTCGTAGACTCTTAATTGCAACTTAGATTACTCGGCTTAGAAAATACTTACGAAAATGATTTTTTTTAAAGCGACGTGTTTTTTCCGAACTTTTCGTTGGTGTAAACGAAATTTCGATGGATAATCGCTACCGGCTTCAACAATTAACAATTTGATGATTAATTTATTTATGCTAATTATTGAAGTCGCTAGCGACTACCGGTCGAAATATCGTGTACACCATCGGAAAGTTTAGAAAAAAACACATTATTAAAAAAAAAAACATTTTTGTAGGTGTTTTTTAGGCCGAGTAATCTAATTTACAATGAAGGGTTTACGCCATGACGTCTGAACGCCCTTCTCTCTCGATCGTGTTTCGCACCGTAAGCCTTTGCGCACTCATTAATCGATACTTTCACAATGAAGATTTGATCAAAATCAATCGAAAAAAAAAAAATTGTACTTATAAATAAAGCATTCTAGTTGCATCCTACCAAGTCACAAGTAAAAATATTGATTAGAACGGCTGTTATCGATAAAAACGGAAAAGTAACATATCTCGGCTCCCATTGATCCCAGAAAAAACATGAACTTAAAAAGTTCATGTTTTTTTAAGCGCAATTCAATGCACTTGGTTGCAAATCTTTAAAATGAAAATTCGCGGAGATGCGGATCCCCAGCAACGGTAATTTTTTCGTTTTTTGTCAATAAGAAATTTATTTGCTAATAAAAAATCTGAATTTTGGTACGTTCGAAGATATTGGTAAATTCAACCGATTCTAATTGGTTTTATGTCGACCGCTTTTTTTTTGTCGAAACGGCAGCACTTTCGATTTTCAACTTTGGAGATTTGCGATAGGCCGCCATCCTGGATTGGAGGGTCGGGGTTGAGCGTACTATTTAGGGATCCCAAGCGCCATCCTCTCCCAAAATTCAATCGAGTTTCGATGACAAATACTTTAGTTATTGCAATTTGAAAATCTTTCGTTTTTCTAAATTTGTTGCTAATTTTGCAATAGTAAACAAGTTTTGCGAATTTTCGCAATAGCCTATCCTTGTAGGAAATTTTTTTAGGAACAAATTTGATCAGTATAACTCGAATTGATTAGAGGCTTATTTCTGTTAATCTGTAAAAACTCGAGGGTTGTTATAAAAAATTGTATTGTTTAAAAGGGTTTCAGATTCGAGAATTTTTAGGTCTAAGTCGCTCTGCCCTGCCTATGCCTTTCATTCAATCATTTCGGTGAAACTTTCTTCAAACTTTGGGAATATGTAGTTCAAGGGCTTCCGAAGAAAAAATGTCAAATAAAAAAATGTATGTAATGCCACTTCCTGGAGAATTACAGCGACTGGAATTTAAAAAATTTTGAAAATTCAAAGATTTTTAAACATAAGTCACTATACTTCTGTAGGGAAGGCATTAAATCAATTTTTTCATTTGACATTTTTTGTTTGGAAGCCCTTGAACTACCTATTCCCAAAGTTTGAAGAACATTCCACCGAACTGATTTTTCCAATGCTGTTTCCGCTCATATTTAAAATCTCGGCGTTTCATGACATTCTAAACCTATTTTAATAAGAAATTTTTTTTAATTTTGTTTTACGATTACTATACTTCCACTTCACTATGTGGATGTGGAAATAATTAAACGCACCACCAGTTAAGACATGATGATTGAAGTGCCGCGTGTAATAACTTACTGTTCGCACTCAGAGCCTAGGGAAATCTTGAAAAATCACCGAAAAATATTTCGGAAAAAAATGTTCACCAAAATAAGAAATAAAAAATATGAGCGTATAGCCAATTATTTGGTTTCCAGATAAAAAATAAAAACCAAAAAAATTTCGCTCTCAAAATCAATGATTATCCATCGTTTTTGTTTACATGAATTGCCGTTACTCGGCCGGATATGAACAAAAACGATTGATTTTGGGCTCAAACGATTCCCTAGACTCTAGCGTTGCCATATGACTGCACGAAATGAAGAAAAACATTCAGTGTTTATAGTTATTTTAATGTAAATAAATAGCCGAAAAATTACACGTTTTCTGTGTTTCTCAGGAAAAAAGTATCGTGGAGTTTCAAGTTTCGACAAATGTGGATCTACAGTATTGTTATATTGTGTTTAAGGATCATTTATACAAAGTTTCACACAGACCGATGAAAAATTGTGATAGAGCGAGTTGAAAAAAAAGTCGGACGACGCGGACTGAAACAAACGCCGGGTACGCTTCTATTTAAGGTGGTCCGGTATTCGACCCGCATCTGTGACCAAATCTACCAGACAGAAAAGATATGATAATAGCTTTTAAGAATATTTTTATTTTTTGTTGATAATTTTCAAGTATGAAAATTTGTTGTTTTTTTTTGTTGCCGGTTTGTTGCCGGTGCCCCGCAAGCCATCAGCGCCCCTAGGCAGCTGCCTATATTGCCTTATGGATAATCCGGCTCTGGATGTAAATACAGGGTGTTCCATTTGAAATAGAAAAGTATTTGAGGTTTGAATTTGACAAAATGTAACGTGAATAATAGAACACTTGGTATACTATTCGGAATGGAATTTAGTTTTATTGTAGAGACTAGCTCATCTTGTGTGCTTCTACGTGCCATGAAATGTCAAGTATCTCCGAAACTGCTGGGTTTAGGTATACGGTCGGCTACATGTTTCAACTGAGAATTTTACGGTCATTTCGAAAAGTCAAAAATATATAGGGTGTTCTATTTAAAATAAGCAAGTTGGTGTCGACTTCCGGTATAACCGGAAGTACCACATGCTTGTAATTACTTTGGCTGGATTGGCCAGACTGATTTTAGTAACTCCCAAAATTTTCAAAAATTTTTGGTACATGCTTTTCTCAATATCGATCGATTCAGTTCCCGGTGACTATGGAAATACATAAACAAAGAACTATCATGGTTGACGACCAAAAAAGTTTTGAGAACGGAAGTAGATTGTCTTCCGAAACGTTAACTGCCTATAGCTTTCATTTTCCTTTTTTAGTTTATAACGTTGTTCTAGTTTATATATTTTTAGGTGCGAGACCTTTTGAAACAGTCAAGTATTCAAGAACCAACCTCTGTCTGATCCATTTGGCGCAGAAGTTTTTTCATTAAAATTTTTAAATATTTTTCAGTGGCAAAATACCCAACAAAAAGTAAGAAAATCTGAATATGCCACAAATAAACAATTATAGACAATATGAAATTGTCATTTCAAACGTTTAAGTTGACAAGGATGCCAGTGTTAGAATGAGCATTGTCAAATAAGAAATTAGACAAATTCTTTTTAGGATTTTAATTTGCTAGCATAACCAGAATTCAGGTTATCGAAGCAGAATGCAAAGATTTCATTAATATTTTTACACATAGTTTTTTCTTTTAGATCCTTTCGGATCCCGATGATGACAAATGGAAACTTATTAGAAGCATGGAAACTTAAAAGAAGCATCTCAAACACCTACACTTCCCATCCTATATTCCCACCCCATGCGTCATGCGGCTCTCGCTGCTGACAACAAGCATGTCCAATGTCCAACCCGGCGTATGCAGCTGGTCCGGCGGTATATAAAACATCCGAGATCTGGTTCCGGCACGCGATTTCGCCGTCCGTTGGGCGTATTCAACGGACGACCGGGCTGCGTGTTGGAACGAACCTCTATGGATGCCTGGAATTGGCAGCAATGCCCACCATACGCTGGCAAATCAATCAATCAATCATAGTTTTTCTTTTAGTTATAGATAGCTATTTTTTCTGCTGTTTGCAAAATCCTATAAAGAATATGTTTCAATAAGACATTTATGTCCAAATTTTTATTTAAAAAAAACCTATGAATTTGATTCGCTGTAGGTATACCTACGTATACCAACCTCATACGTAAGATATAAAGAGGGTTTTTTTACCTACATTTAGGTATTGTTAAATACCTATTACTAACACCTCTGGTATAGTATACGTTACAAATATTCGTAAATAATATATAACTGCCTATCTATAAGATAATTGTTAGAACGCCAATGACGGAAATTCTTCATACATTTAATTATCCAAAAACGCGCAAGCACTAACAATCGTCGAGTTTCGTCTTACTTCGCCTATTCAGCATGCTACCCACAAAACACCAATGTGCAACGTGAGATCGGAAAACAGTGTTCGGTGAACGGGCGATTGAGGTGTGTGTGTAGGTGACCAACCACCTGATTAGAATATGTACGTTAATGTTACGTCGGACTACATATTTGATCCCTGGACCACATGTAATAAATGAAATGTTTCTCAAACCATAAAATGTTATTACTAATTGCCAAAGAATATTGCTGTGATTCGTGTTTGTGTGATTGGAAGTTACAATGTCCATAAGAGAAGTATTATGTGGTGTTGTGCTTGTGTTCACCTTTCTTATTGTATACCTGTCTGCATCACCGTTAGATCCTGTACAGCATTTAAAAGGTAAACATTTTAAAACCTGCGTTATTACAAATAATGTGAAACATACATCATGTAATTAGAATTGTCGTAAGAAACAAATTGGATTTCAAGCAATCTCTAGGGGTTGCAGGCAAACAGGATTATACATAGGTAACTTCTGGGCTCGTTGACTCGGAGAGTAGGTATATCACTATGCTGTGAGTGACTCATATTTTTTTATTTTGGTACTAGGTACCATCATGTCATGACATTGTTTCATAGTCTAAATGTACTTAATATACCTATTATTAATATGATTTACTTTGCCGTCTAGAATTCTGGTATTTTAACAAACAAATGAATTATTAATAAGGTAGGTATGTGGGCAGTCATCTCAGTTGTTGACTAGATATTGTGTGGAACAGCTAAGTGGAATAAATTCAGTATTTCAATTATTGTGCATATCTATAAAAAATTCCGAGACACGTCGCTTTTGGATTTTGAAATGACATGCTGCAACATACAAATTTCATCTCTAAATTCAACTCCCTTCGAGTGGCAGGTGCAACTCCTACTAAATTTTTGATTGGGAAGTAGAGGCTTGTGATACCTCATTTGAAAAGTCTTTTCATTTTCTATTTAAAAATGCTGTGGTTTTAATATTTATTGCAAAAATTCACGATAAAGAACTTAATTTCAATATAGGAAATGTTCAAAATGGGTTCTCCTTGAACGTCATGGTTATACTAAAAACAAAAATACGAATACAGCCAATAGCCATCACCAATTTTGTCTCGGAAATCTCTAGAGCAATTGACAATAAGATTCCGGTTCTAGGGCTCTAAGTATAGATTTCAGTAAGGCATTTGATAATGTAGACCATGAACTATTACTAGCAAAACTCTTCGGGTATGGCATTAGGGGCTTAAATCTACAGTTGTTTAAAACGTACCTTCAGGAACGCACTTAGAAAGTTTGCCTGCCGAATGGCAAAACAAGTTCAAGTCGAAATATATTAACTGGTGACCCTCAGGGATCAATCCTAGGCCCTACGTTGTTTCTAAATGATTTAAATTTGTACCTACACAATGTAAGATCTATTACAATTACACAATATACCGATGATAACAATGTATTGATAACAACTGAAAACATAAACAATCTTATGACACTTGCAAGTACAGTTTACTCTATGATTACGGAGTGTGGACTGCGCATAATCATTTGTGCTTAAATCATGATAAAACCCAGTGCATGCTATTCAAATCGGAAATATCTACATACTCTTTGAACAATAACTTTCCATTACAAACTGTAGACTGCGGGTATCACCTTGGATAATCATTTGCGATGGAATACACACATCGAGAATCTCTGTGGAAAACTAAGTAACATTCTTAAAACCTTCTATTATTCATCTTTTCACTCCCACCTAAGAAATGGAATTGTAAACTGGGGGGGCAGTAGGCAAACAGTGGCGTAGCTGAAAATCTGGGGGCCCCCCCGCAAAATGTATGGTTGGGGCCCCCACAGAAAACCCACTTAAATTATAAAGTTTTTTGGCAGCGGCGTACATTCTCTTTAGCAAAGTCTTCGGTGCTGTGATCAGTATCTAACTTCCTTGCTCTCTCTTTCTCAATTCTTAATACACATAATGCTGACAGTCTTTCTTGAGTCATTGAATTTCGTACAAACGTCTTAATAAGCTTAAATTTTGAAAATGACCTTTCAGCTGTAGCAACAGTAACTGGTAGTGTTAAGAATAATTTTATGGCAATGAAAACATTTGGAACACTTAACAGTAAAGTTTTATGATTTTTTATAGGGAATATAGCAAAATAAAAGACCGAAGAATCCGCAATTTCTATTATTTGTGTTCTCAAAAATTTCTTAGTAACAGAAGTTCACAGGGAAAATCTGCCGATAAATCTTTAGAATAATTTTCAACAAGATTGCTAGCTTCCAAATAAAGTTGATCGTCATTCAACTTTGATAATGTTTTGGGATTTAAACAGGAAAATCTCTTTACCAATTCGCTCATCACAGAAAATCGGCTAACAATCTGCTGATTGACAATACCTCTACTTTAAAAGATGTTTCGGAACCTGTAAGTCGTTCATCTTCTGCTAATTCATCAAAAAACTTTTTAACACTACTTTTTCTCTTTTTTGAAATTCTTGTTCTATACCCCATTTATTTGACAAATCCGAGGCCACTACTAAAATTAATTATGTACGAAATAAATTTTTTATCAACCATTATTATATTAAAATATTTATATATATAATATTAACTATTGAATATTGATGTTTAAGATGAATGTAATTTTTAATTTCGATGATATTTTCGCGTCATAAATTTCAAGACTCGGGGGCCCCCAAGTGCTGGGGGCCCCCCGCACCGCGGGCCCTGCGGGTCCGTCCGCTACGCCACTGTAGGCAAAATCAACGTGTTTTTATATTACAGAAAGTTGCAATAAAAATCTTAGCAAATCTAGGTTATCTGGAATGCTGTAGAAATGCTTTTCGCCAATTAGGCTATTTGGCATACTAACAGTTATTGGTACGTACCTACATCTCCTGCTTTGTTTTCAAAAACGGGGCTATGTTCATTCAAAATGTAACTCCACATGAACATGATACTCGTCATAAGTTTGAACTTCAACCTGACGCTCATTCAACCTCCTTATATACAATGGCTGCAGACTATATTCCGAGCTATATTCAACTTTCTACCTCTAGAAATTAAGAAATCTGCAAATCAATATGTTTTCAAAAGATCTCTCAAAAAACACTTAATACAAAGAAATTGTTACACACTTAATGATTTTTTCTCCGCGTAGTCCTTTACATTGTATTTACATACAGATTCAGCAAATTTAGTTTAAGGCACGTAAACTTGTTTCTGCGCAAATAAACCATGCCTTGTCGTAGAACAATGCAGGGCATTGGTATAAAACAATAGCGCCATCGCTTGACCGCGTCGAGTTGAGAACAGCGCACCCATTCTGCTTTTAATAGCGTAGCTGTTTAGACGTGTGGGAATAAAATAAATTAATCTTAATTTCGTTATTAAAATGCCGTGTGTTTATACAACTGCAGAAAAAGTGCAAATTGTGAAGTGGTACTTCGGGGGCCATTCCACTGAAGACACAATAAATTTATTTACTGTGGCATATCAAGACAGACCAATCCTCTCAGCTAGCATAATTTCATACATTATTAAAAAAATTGAGAATTTCGGGTGTCGTGAATTATTGTAAAAAATGCTGTCAACCCGAACCCCGTCATCAACAAATGAGCGAAGAACGTGAAATTCGCGAAACTAATGTCTGTGCACTTGTTGAAACTAGTGAATCTTGTTCTAGCAGGCAAATTGCTGATGAAGTTGACATGAAGGAAAGAACTGTAAGAAATATTTTGAAAAGAAATGGGTACAGTTATTTTAAAGTTCAAACAACGCAAGAAATATTTCCCGAGGACAATTTCCGAGACAATTTCAAACGGATGGAATTTTGTGAAATCATGATAAATAAAGTGAATGAGAATGAAAACTTCTTAAAGAATATATTGTTTACAGATGAATCATCATTTTCATTACATAGGAAACACAATCCATCCGTAGTACGATGTTGGTCTCGGAAAAATAAACATTTGAGTGTTGCTGTGCGAACTCAGTATCCTCAAAAGTTGAACGTTTGGACGGGAATTTTAGACAATCATATTATAGGCCCACTGCTAATCGATGGCAATTTAAATGGCAATACCATATTTAGAGTTTTTACAAAACCAAATAATTCCTGCAGTTCAAAATCATCCTGTCAACTTTGACGACATTTGGTTTCAACAAGACGGCTGCCCAAGTCACAATACCTTAACTGTTATTAGTTTTCTGGAAAGAACATTTCCCAATCGTTTAATAGCTACAAGGGGAATGATAAAATGGCCCCCCAGGTCACCTGATCTAGCACCCCATGATTTTTTTCTGTGGGGCTTTTGAAAGGAAACCTCGTACAAACATGCGTTTGAACGAGCCAATAATTTAGTTTAATTACGGGAAAACTTATCCAACTTTGTGCAAGCATTACTCCAAATCAACTCAGTGATATGAGAGGTTCATTGTATAATCGGTTTGGCTATTGTTTGGCACAAGAAGGTGGTTTGTTTGAATCCTTACTTCATTAATTTATTGTTTGATAATTATTAGTTGATTTTAGTTTCTGAGGGTTATTTAATTTTATTTTAATGTTCTATTTTTGCAATTTAATAAGAATAATTTATTTTTTGATAATTATTAGTTGATTTTAGTTTCCGAGTTATTTAATTTTATTTTAATGTTCTATTTTCATTTCGGTTTTAATAAGAATTACTATTTTATTCCCATAGCATTTACGGCTAAAAAAGAAACTGCAGAAATGCTTCCAGTAGAAGAAATTGTTTGTCAAAAATGTGACAAATAACTTTCGCTTTTACGAAGAGATATTTTCTCGTTTCGTATTAGAAATTATTACCTACGTCCGCACCCATGCTTATAGTTCATGCCGTACTAAATTCAATTTATCAATTACATCGTTATTCCTATACCCTAAACTGCATTTCCGAACCTGTATATATTTATATTGTTAGTTGCTAGGCTTATTACTATTCTACTTTTCTTGTGAAGTATATTTTAAAGCTTGTTGTGACGTGTCTCTTCAAATATGTTATACAATCTCTGTTGTATACAGACTGTCTATTTTACGAGAGCCACACCAAATATCTCGCTTAATATCTATTGTAGAAGAATAAAGTTTTAGAAACAGTTATCCCATTTTTTGTGAGCTATATTTCAGTAAAAAGAAATTTGAATAATTTTGAAATCCATAACCTACTTTATGAGATATATTACAAAAACCTGAAAAATAGGAAAACCACAAACGGTTATAGCTTCCTTATTTGAGGAGATACGAAAAAAGTTAAAGGAATGAAAGTTGACGGCAAAGACAATCAGAATAATAACGTGTAACAAAAAAATCGAAAAATGCAGTTGGCTTTGACATACGCTATTGTGCAAAAATGAAAAATACATATCTCAAAGTAGGCCATGACGCCATTAATTCCGTTATTTTTTTCTCATTCCAACGATATAAAACATGTCACAGAAATTTTAACCGATAGTGTCAATATTTAATATTTTACGAATACCACAATTCATATAATTGAATCGTAACAATCAGCTGTGCCATAATTAGTGAAAAACAATGTATAGTTATTAATAAATTTGACAGATTGTCACTGTTGTATGTTGTATGTTGCGTTGTCGAGTTCTAAGACAAATTTTATATCAGTAATTATGGTGTACACCAATAATAACAAATTCGATATGATTAGCATTTATTGTCAGTGCAATTTTGACGCTGAGATGGCAGTCACGGTTTACGGAGATAGATTTCCAGATGCTCCGCAGCCAAATCGAACTATGTTTAGGAAGTTAGTTCAAAATCTAAAAACGCACGGTTTATTTTCAAAAAAAGTAGTAAGGCGAGCGCATGTTGCGGATAATGTAAGAAAAGTTAATAGAGTAATGAATTATGTAAACCAAAATGAGGAAACCTCTTTGAGACAAATTCAGAGAAACTGTCGCATAAAATAAGACAGTGCAAGGAAAGTATTGAAAAAAAACGGATTTCCATGCTACAAAATGAGGAAAGTTCAACATTTAAATGAGGGAGATAAGCCAAGGAGAGTAAGATTTTGTAGATGGTTATTAAATAAGAAAAGGAATGACGCGCTGATATGTAGCAAAATTCTTTGGTCGGACGAATCAAATTTTTCTAATAATGGATTTTTCAATAGAAATATGCATTATAAGTGGACACGAGAAAATACACATTGGTGCAGAGAGACTGCTTTCCAAGAAAGATTTTCTACGAATGTTTGGTTGGGTCTTTTAGGGACTAAAGTAATTGGACCTTATTTTTATGATGGCAAATTAACCTTAATTTCCTGCAAAACGAATTTCAAGATTTTCTTTATGAATTAACAGTGGCAGAAAGATTAAATTATTCATATTTTCAACAAGATGGGGCTCCACCTCACACTGCTGTAATATGTACAAATTATTTAAATCAAGTTATGCCAGATAGCTGGATAGGCACCTATGGACCCATTCTATGGCCAGCTCGATCACCAGATATTACTCCCTTGGATTTTTTTGTCTGGGGTTACATTAAAGACAAGGTATTTCAAACTGCCCCTGAAAATATTGAGGACATCAAAACCATAATTCGAAACGCATGTGAGGCAATTACTCCTGAAATGCTCCAAAATGCAATGCGTGACGTGTCTCGTAGAGCACGTTTATGTGTCAGAATGCATGGTGCACAATTTGAGCATTTGTAGTTAGAAAAATAAATACACACAATTTCTTTTCAATATAGTTGTAGGTGGTACTGTTATACATAGTTTTTCGTTTTTTTCTTTGGATGTTCGTTTTGTACTTGTATTTTTATTTATGAGATATTTATTGGTTTGTATTAAATTGTAATAAATAATTACGGAATTATAATTATTATAAAGTGAATTTTTACTATTATGGCACAGCTGATTGTTACGATTCAATTATATGAATTGTGGTATTCGTAAAATATTAAATATTGACACTATCGGTTAAAATTTCTGTGACATGTTTTATATCGTTGGAATGAGAAAAAAATAACGGAATTAATGGCGTCATGGCCTACTTTGAGATATGTATTTTTCATTTTTGCACAATAGCGTATGTCAAAGCCAACTGCATTTTTTGATTTTTTTGTTACACGTTATTATTCTTATTGTCTTTGCCGTCAACTTTCATTCCTTTAACTTTTTTCGTATCTCCTCAAATAAGGAAGCTATAACCGTTTGTGGTTTTCCTATTTTTCAGGTTTTTGTAATATATCTCATAAAGTAGGCTATGGATTTCAAATTTCTTTTTACTGAAATATAGCTCACAAAAAATGGGATAACTGTTTCTAAAACTGTATTCTTCTACAATAGATATTAAGCGAGATATTTGGTGTGGCCCTCGTAAAATAGACAGTCTGTATATTAACGACATGGCAAATATGCATCTGATGAAATAAATCTGTTTCTATTCTATTCTATTTTATTTTATTTTATTCTATTCTTACAGCATCCTAATCGTAAATAAAAATGTCTTCTTACGTTTTCGAATATCTGTCTGAGGTGTGACCGACCTAACCACATCCGTTATTCTTCTTCTTAAGTCAGTTATATTGCGTGGCTTAGTTTTATATATACCATGCTTTTCACATATCCCCATAGAAAGAAATCTAAGGGTGTACGATCAGGAGAACGTGCTGGCCATTTCAGCGATCCTTGCCTCCCTATCCACCGATTTAGAAATGTTAAGTCGAGGTACATCGATTCGGTAATGACGTGGTGCTCCATCCTGCTGGAACCATATTACATTCGTTGGAAATGTGGGTTTGCTTGAATAGGCCAAAGTTGGCACGATATTATTTTGGAGCAGAGCTAAATAATTATCTACATTTAAATTGCCATCAATGAAAAAGGGACCAATGATATGGTTTCCAATTATTCCGCTCACATACATCTTTTCAGTATTTTGCGTAAGTATGTACCTAATTCTCTCATCCCAGTGAGGATGTCGGTGAGGATTTTCTTAAACCCAGTAGCGGCACTTTTGACGATTAATATGGCCATGACGAGTAAAAGTGGACTCATTCGAAAACAAGACATCTTCTAGTTAGATAACATCGTTATTTAACCTGAAACGTAATAATTTCTTTAGGGAAAATAAAACGAATCATCGAATTTAACTTTAATGATTTACACAAAATACACAAACAAAGCAGAGCAATTTGACATCAGGGCGGTGAGTAAACTTTACAAAAACTTTCGTCAGAATAATCATATAAACCAATCATTAGTCCATCTGACAGAACAAAATACAAAGCAAACTGTACACAATAAGAATCCGTATACGGCAAATAATTAAACTAAACTAAACACGATCTGGCCAGAGCGGAAAAAGAATTTCTACGATAACATAATTAATTTTCTTACTTTTTATTGGGTATTTTGCCACTGAAAAATATTTAAAATTTTTAATGAAAAAACCTCTGCGCCAAACGGATCAGACAGAGCTTGGTTCTTGAGTACTTGACTGTTTCAAAAAGTCTCACACCTAAAAATATATAAACTAGAACAATGTTATAAAATGTTAGTTTATATATTTTTAGTTGTGAGACTTTTTGAAGCAGTCAAGTACTCAAGAACCAACCTCTGTCTGATCCGTTTGGCGCAGAGGTTTTTTCATTAAAATTTTTAAATATTTTTCAGTGGCAAAATACCCAATAAAAAGTAAGAAAATCTGAATATGCCACAAATAAACAATTACAGACAATAACATAATTAAGACACACAAAATGAAAATATTACCAACTTTATGTAAAGTTAATAACAAAAAAGTGGCCCGACAATTAATATTTTTGATATATGGTGCGGTATTCGTACATTAGGTTTTTATGCCCAAAACACACGGGAGATGTCTAAAAACCGGGCTATATAGTTATGCAAATATAACGTTCACATGAAATTATTCACGCACTATTATAGTCTTCTCATGGGGTAAGAGAAGTCTTTACCGGACGGTAACACTGGATACAACAAAGAATATTACTGGCCAAACGTGGAATGAAGTGTTGAAAGCCGTCAATAATTCTGCATTTTCGCAATCGGCTTCCAAACAGGAACATTAGCACCACGAGAGGCATACATAATATAAAAGTCTGTACTTACAGCTAATTCGACGAATACATTGCCTTACTATAGTTATGGGCAATGGAGCACAATAACACAGAACATATAAACTATAATAACTGCTTTACTGATTCTATTCGCAGTTATTTATCACTATATACAGATATTTACAAATATATGGCGGTTTTTAATTCCTACGGCCATACACGGCCACCAGCCTCTACGCCACATCACTTGCTACTGGCTAAACTTGGTCTACAAGCTATTACGCTATTGGTCAAGCATTTGTCATGACTAGCTGATAAAATTTAGACGCGTATAATTTAAATTTAAATATTAAATAGAATAGTCGCGCGTTTTATCTAATTTAAGGTACTGAGTGTTCTTAAACGTAAACGTGACCGTTACAAACCTTTGCATCATTTGTTCACAAAAATACGTTCTTTTATCAAAATCATCTTCACTAAGCTTCTGAGTTGGGGCCAGTTTATAGGGATGCATTTTATTTTCTTTTAATACGCGAATAATTGAGGAATGGGAAACATTCAATGCTGAAGCTCTTTGTCGACTTGAACTTTGAACTTTTACTAATACATATTTTGTAATTATAAGTAAATAAGCTAATGTATTCTATAATTATTGTTTTTATAATTACCATTTTTGAGATTATCAGGTTTTACTGAACAAATTTCTAACCATTTTCTCGATATTCTTCATTTTTTGGGAACCGAAAAAATTTTACACTTCTTTCAGTTGAAGTTCCACTGCTATTTTTGCAACTGTTTATACTGCACCCAACCATGTCTTAAGTTTATTATAAATATTCGTTTCTTTTTTAACATCACAAATATCACACCACAGAGAAACCAAACACAAAAATGACATTACGCAGTTACGCACCCCAACACGGCTACTTGTACCCTGAGTTGCAGGGGTACAATGTGGAGGGATAATATAATGAAAACTTGAAATATGTGTAATGTCACAGAATATTAGGATTCTCTGTCAATATACTGTGATATATTATTCCAATATGGTTCCCGCTGGGTCAATGCGCAGAAAAGTCAAATTCTGGTAGCTCGGACGAGCATACCTTGTATATATTTGTACCATGCAGATTTCCTATGAATAAAATACATGAAAACCTTTGTGTGAGTGAGTAAGTACTACCACAGATATACAGGGAGCCACTTTTCATATAATCAAATTTTGCCCGCGTCATGGAATTTTGACGTCACTTTTTTCACGATTTTTTGTGTCATCGAATACATGAATAAAACTTACGTCAAAATGTAGGTTTTGAGGTATACAGTGAGATTGTAGTTGGGTACCAGGCTTAATTTGCCCGCAACTCTGAGACACCCTCGATTAAAGTAATTTTTGTTTGTGCTTTCTTAAGTCATTGAATAAGTACATGAATGATTTTTTTTTAAGTTAAATTACAAGCCTTCTAGTTATTAAAAAAACTAGGTTGCCTCTCCTTATTTGCCCGCGTCGTCCCATTTTGACGCCACTTCCGGTAAAATTCCATGACGCAGGCAAACTTTGCTTATATGAAACGTGGCTTCTTGTAGGTTTGTGGTAATACCTCGGGTAATACTTACTCACTCATACCAAGTTTTCATGTAGGTATCTTCCCACACAGTACAAGACTGTCCGAGAGACGTACCATAGCAAAGACTATTTAGGATTTGGGGTGCCTATGGATGTCCCAATATGTATGCTTTTCGGCACTCTTTTGGTCAATCCAATGTCACAACTGGGTATTGGATAAAGGCAATACGACGGACGTCCTGAACGATGTCTGAAGCTTATATCTAGGGACATACCAGGATATCCCGGGATATTTTGAGACGTCGCACAGTGGGCAAAATGCCCGAAAACGTGGCCAAAACCCTTAGATGTAGTCTCGGATGTAGCTCAATATTAAAGGCAATTGGAGTATACCGGTATTCGAGGTCATTGATTTCAATTTTGATATAATTAAAAAAAAAAATATCGGACTCAATAAGGTCGACTAATTTATTAAAAAATTACCTAGTTTCTTCAGCTGAAAGTCAGTGTATAGATGTTTCCGAGGTCGCTGATTTCGAATTTGATATTATAAAAAAAAATGGTAAATCTAATATGACCGACCGTTTATTAAAAAATTAGTTTTTCAGCTGAAAGTCAGCGTACAGAGGTTTTCGATGTCGCTGATTTCGAATATGATATACTTACATTTATATTAAAAATATATAAATAAGTAAATGATTTTTTGGTAAAAGATGGCACAGTGGGACAGAATGGAAAGGTGAAAGATATAACAAAAAATATTATTATCATACAATTGTATTGTAACTGCTACTCGTCATCGGAAGAAGAATCACTTCCATCATCGCTACTTTGCATTGTTGAATTTGAATGTTCAATTGTTGACTGAGGTAACAATTCTACCTCTTCGGATGACAAGGATGTCACTTTTCGCGACTAATTTACGAAGTCCCGAAATAAAAGGATCTGAGGCTACCATGAACGTCAAAAAAACATCTTACAATATGTATTTGTAAAATATTTAACACATTTAGTGTACAAAAATATTTTTTGAGACATTCTTATTAATGTACTACACTAAATGCAATTGTTTCGTTTGTCAAAAACCATTAAAAAAATGGAGTGTAGTGTGCGCGAGCTTCAATGCATTCATGCATCGCGACCGAAACAAACAAATAAAAATGGAGAAGGCGAAGCTGATTTTTATAGACGTTGTGAAGAAGTCTGTAGCGAACACGGAGAAATTGGTTTCAGGGTGGGAAATCGTGGGAATATAAACTTAATGCTTTTTTTGTTTACGTTCCTTGAAACAGGAACGAATAAAATCCATATTTTACATGCTAAATTTGATTATTAACAAAGTAATTTTGATAAATTTAAGTACATAGTTAAAATATACTTCTCTCAGGAACAGAATCCTTTTTTCAAAATCAAATTAGGACACCTGCAAAACACACAGTAAAGATTTTAAGAGAGCGCTGGTTTTCACGAAGCGTGAGCTTGAGATGCAACGTCATGACGCTCGGTTTTACAATGGATCCTTGGATTAGATATATACACACGGGTCTTATAAACAGTCACGTCATATAGTAGACATGTCACACCAAGTATATATAGGGCATAAATAGTCATTAAATCGAAATTTCTCTTAGGAGGTTTTAGCCACGTTTTTGGTCATTTTGCCCACTGTGCGTCGTAAGTACTACGAATGGGCATCCACAGGGACATTAGAGGATTAGAGTGTATACACTGAAACGTCCCAGAATGTCCCAATATTATATTTTCTTATGAGGTAATCCGCCATCTAGGGCGTCCGCCATATTGAATTTAGAATGACGTCACGTAGTTTACCGTATTTTACTCGTTAAACCCTTTCATTTGATACTTATATTGAGGGGGCTGTGAAGAAGGTGATCCGCCATCTTGGGACGTCGACCATTTTGGATTTGGAAATTAGTTATACCATATTGCATTGTCACCGGAATTATACACGTGTGCCAAATTTCAAAGCTTTAGCTTAATTAGAACTTGTCGAAATTTTGATTGCAAGATTTGTCCTAAATATGCTAACAAACAAAGCGAGTTAAAAACTTTTAAAAACAAATCTCAGTTGTTGGTATACTTATTTATTAAACTATGGAAAAGTGGATTGAACTTAATATGTTGCTGATAATGTGTTTCTCGTCGATAAAATAAAATGATTTTATCGTGTTTTTGTTAGCAACATTGTCAGGATAGGTCTAATTTAAAAGTTGGTCCATCATTGACTTTGTCTCGCGAACAAACTAAACAATTTAAATATTCAGTTGACAAATAATTGATATTTAAATATACTTAAAAATTCTATATCGAATAGGTGGTGGTGGAGTGTTCTTTTCTTATTTATATTTATAATATACGAAGCCTTCCTTAGCCGTATTTCGCATCGTATTTCCCTAATTCGGCTTCTACTGTACCGTATTCTAAATTAGATTTAAATAACTATTCGTTCATAATCTAATAAACAACCTTGATTGTGTTTTTCTTGTGAAGAAATCAATTGCCAATACCTAGTAATTAGGTGTATTAAATGCAAATTACATGCTTTTTATATGAACTTTTAAGATTCCAATATATAATTGTATTTTGTGGAAAAATAGGCAATGAAGAAAGGTCAGTTTGTTTGTTTCGAGGTTTGTTGATAAACATGAAGTTGAAACTCATTTCCTAAATCAAATTAATAGACAAAACCGAGAACAAAATGCGATACGCATATTCTCTCCCTTAAGTACAAGCAAGCGAGTATCCTGTTTGTAGTATGAAATTTCAATTCATTTATTATGCAACAAAATGAAAAGGTGCACTCAGCAGTAAATCTGTAAACATGTTTTCTCAAGAACTAGAAATTTTTATACGATTTCAAAGAAGATATTTATTGCACAATTACAAAAAATCTCCACGTCTTGAGTTAGAAAGTACTTACTCGAATTAATTAATCTAAATTTTCTTTCTCGCTGACTAGACACCCCTCTTACTCTTTGCTTAACTTAGAATGAGTCTCGGAATAAATTTTGCAAATTCCCCTTAACTTTAGAAAGATAATATAGGCTTACTTCTTCGAGCCCATTTTTAGTAAATTTGTATACTTACCAACTTTACCTACTTACGAGCCTACATACCTCCATTATTTACCGACATTATTTACATATTTCCCATATACGCAGCCCTCCTTTAGTTTTAGTACAGGAGGCAGTTCAGAACATACGAATACACTGCCCCTTTTTTTCCAGTGATAAAAATAGTTCTAGTAGTAAGAGGTATACTACTGAAGTTAAGTAAAAAAAATTGTCTGCTAATCTGCGAGTATGGATAATATGTCTGGCAGGTGAAAAACTGAAAAGTTTTCATCAAAAAAATTTTCCTCATTTTCGCAGTCATGAAAATTTATCAGTGATGGCATATATTATAATAACAGCTTAAAGTACAATCTGGCTAATGTGGAACATCCCCAAAGCCTTACCAGACTCATCTAATGATCGTTTAGGCGCCCTAAATTCGGCACGTTCGATTATACAGGTGATTAGTGTCATACGTACATGTTCATTAAACAATG
The DNA here is from genome assembly GCA_963583905.1 of Stenurella melanura. Taxonomy (NCBI): domain Eukaryota; kingdom Metazoa; phylum Arthropoda; class Insecta; order Coleoptera; family Cerambycidae; genus Stenurella; species Stenurella melanura. The sequence continues at coordinate 60,906,616 of OY757317.1, read as the reverse complement.
AAATACAAAGAAGCACAGAGTACAGAATTATGATAGGGCAGGTTGAAAAATATTTCTTGACGAAATTATAAATTTTAATGAAAGCCACAGAGTCTGGCAAGGCCTTCGTGATTGTAAATGTCAGCCAGACGTTTATTTTCGAGTGTATTTTCTATGAAAATATAGTAGGTATAATCTATCATGTGACAAATTTTCAAACCCGGGAAAATAAGAGCAAAAATATTCTATTTTTCCCATTTTCAAGATGCCTCCAGACTCATTTGTCAATTTCGTAAATCAGCCAAACTTATTTTTAATTACAGTTTATGATTATAACAATGTATATGCTAAATTTCAAGCCTGGAAAAATAAGGGTCAACAGCTTTCTGAAGAGTTTCGACCATTGCGGAAACTGAAGGGTCAATTGCATTGATCTCTCTAACTACATCTATATATTCTATATATTATATAACTCGAGTTAGATTTTAAATAATTGACATTAGAAAAATCCGAGGAAAAATCTAAATTATAAGAGTGTTTCTCCAGCTGTTTCTCCATAAAAATATAAATATGTGCCATAATCAAAGGCAGTAATATTTTTCTATACACATATCAGACCAAACTGTTCTATAGCGGGATTTCTAGATGATAAGTCAAATATTGTATTTTAACGCATAACATGAAATGTCTGTGTCGGTATTTCGCGTTGGTGTAAGTTGAATCTACCTATAGATTTACGTTATTTAAATTAGAGATTTTCAAAGGCTTTTTTGGATTTTTTATCGACTCGGTTGCTTTTATTTATCATGATTTATTGTATGATATATGTGTAGCCGTTCGAATATCGGGAAATATAATTCTTTTGTGTGCCGATAACGTTGCGCGTATGAAAACGTGCAGAAATATTCCCTGGATATATTTATTTTTGTATATGTGTGACACGTATGTATTCAAAGGATATTTTTGAGTTACTCTCCTCGTTTCTTACATAGGTAAAGAGGTAGCTAAGCATTTTGAAAACGGTAAGCAGCCACCTTCAACCTGTCCACAAATTTTGATATACCGGGTGGCTACGAGTCAAAGTACGCCCCCAATTTTTTTGTTGTTTTTTATTTAAGAATTTCGTTTTAGTACACATAAATTGGAAAGGAGTTGGTTACTCTTATACTAATAAGAACGAAAATGACACTTCAAAATTGGAAATTTTTTCTGAATGGAACTGTGCTTTTATTAGTCAGAAATAATGATTCATAAACTTTAATTGTTTTCGCCATTAATCTTAATTTCTTAACTATAATCTTCTTAACTATATCCTTCCTAATGATAAAACTATTTTTAAAAAGTCAGCGCCAACAGATAATTTTAATATGGTACATTTAAATCCAAAACTGACTGACTGATTATCTGAAGTAAGTGTATAGAATTTGTTATCAACACGTAAATTAATATACATAAATAAAATATCTGAAAAATATTCAAGAGATGAAAAAGTTGACATGTTAGTAATCAACATGGAGAGACTCAACGTAAGGCAACTAAAGCACAAACTCTGTATGGACCATGGTACAAACAGCTAATACAAGGTATGCTCGTCCGATTGACAGAATTTTACTTGTTCTGCGCATTGAGCCATCGGGAACCATACTTGAATATATTATTGTACATATTTCTAATTTTTGTATTATTATTTATCCCTTACGATGATATATTGATGCAACCCGTGATAAATAGACGCGTAATAACATTTTTGTGTTTGGTTCTTCTGTGATAGTGATATTGTCAGAGTTCAAATAAGCGATTATTTATAATAAATACGACATGGTAGGGTGCGGAATAAAGAGTTATATCTATAAGTGAAACTTCAACTGGCAGAAATATTTTGTTGAATTTATTTTACATTTTATTAAGTACATTATTATTATATGTATATTATGCTATAAAATAAGCTTATTATTGTTTCTTTATTATGTCAAATGTGGGAATTATAAATTTTCTATTTATTGGTATATTATTATTAAACTTTTGTTCCATCTATCTCCTAATGTTTTCTTTATTTTTTTTTTTACAAAATAATCTGTGGAAAAGAGGAAGCCAATACACATCAGTCCGACCATGTCAATAACACATTTAAGACTTAGAAATGTTGATAACGGTCTGCTAAAAAGAAATACCTAAAATATTCATCTTCGGAACGTTGTATAAAAGTCATAGAAATTTCGTTCTGATCAATTTTATTGCTGTGGCCACTAGTATATTGAAATATTTTAAATGAATAAGTGTATTTCAGAAGTGCTCAAGTTCGGCTCAAGTACATATCTGTTTATTATGGTATATTGATATTAAATTTGAAAATACCTTTTAAAGATGACTTGAATCTTTATATTGCAGATATAGTGGATTCTCGATATTTTTAAGCTTGCATTTAAGTCATTGATTTCGCCCGCGATTGAACTGTGGAATTGGAATTCCGGTTTTTTGCATCATATTAGATTCAGTGACCTGCCGGAAATTCGTTGTTAAATAGCGTAAACCGTATCTGAGTGATTTTTTAAAATTATTGGTATCTAGCAAAGATAGTTTACCATTTTCTAATCCAGTGAAATAAATGTAAAACCTACATACCTATTTTAAAAATGTAATATTAATTAATATACATGTCGTATATAGAATGTATCTATCTATCTATACTGGTAATATTTGGCTATGGCAGTGCAGTACAGCCAGGCAGTATTATACATTACTGAATTCTAGTGAATATTTGAACAAATTATTAGTTTTATTACTGTGTTTGGGTGATTTTTTGCAATTAATTGTTTAAAATGGCATTTTGGAGGCCTTTCGATAGTAGTGACAATGAAATGGACGATTTTGATACAGAGCCTATACAAGCGGGTTATTTCGAATATTTACTTGTGTTTAAAAGGCGAAAATATTGATTCTTCATATAATCAAATTGTGAAGAGGATTTGTGAATTAACCAAATTTAGCCGTACTACAATGCATAGGGTTATTAGAGCCGGGGATGTAGTTGATCATTCTATTAAACGGAAAAAAGCTGGACAAAAACTTAAAAACTTGATAACGCGTCCAAAGATATCATTCGTCGATTTGTGTGTGACTTTTACAATGAACAGAAGGTACCCACATTAGAAATGATTAGGGATAAGTTACGCGACTATCCAGATTATAACTATAAATCATTAGATACTTTGCTCGATTGCGGTTTTAGGCACAAAAAATTGGACAAACGAATGGTAGTTATGGAATCAGCACGCATCGTTGAAAATCGACACAATTACCTGCATAAAATAAAAGAATACCGAGATGCAAATAGAGACATAATTTATCTTGACGAAACATGGTTTGACACCCATGATGTAGTTCAATACGGTTGGCTAGATAACGCCAAAAAGTGTAATTTAAGTGCTCCATGTTCTAGGGGGAAAAGAATTATAATTCTACATGCTGGAAGTAAAAACGGTTTTATTCCAAATGCGTTGTTGTTGTCTGCTAAAAATATCAAGCAATCCTCTGCCGACTACCACGAGGATGTGACAGCCGAATTATTTGAGAAGTGGGCAAAGGAACAGCTGTTACCAAATATCCCACCAAATTCTGTAATTGTTATGGACAATGCGTCATACCATTCGCGGCAACAGACAAAAATTCCGAACACCAACACAAGAAAAGGCGATATCATTAAATTTATGAAAGGTAGAGGCTTGGAAATACCAGAAAAAAAAACACACAAAAAAGACTTTATTAGAACTGATTGGAAAGCAAAGTTTTAAAAAGAAATATGCCGTTGAAAAAATTTTTGAAGCACACCATCACTATTATCAATTTACGTCTACCTCCATATTATTGCGTTTTCAACCCCATTGAAATGGCGTGGGCTGATGTAAAAACAAGACTACGTCAATATAATCAATCCCCACAATTAAGCTTATGTCTAAAAGAATATAAAGAAAATATTAGACGAAATAGGCAAAAGCGATATATGGAGGAAGTGTGTATCTCATATGATAAAAAAGGAAAATGAGTATTCTATATTACCACCTTAATCCAATTATTATGAATGTAAATACTGATTCAAGTTCTTAAAACTCGGATAGTGACGAATCAAATATTGTTTATTTAAAGTTCATAGACAAAGCTTTTTTGAAATTTGTTTATTTAACGTCGACCTATTTCCGCTACTGAGACCAATTACCGATGCCAGGAAACGAGTTCCCCCTTTAAATTTTTGCCGAATCTTTCCTTTATAGAATAGTAGAAATGTTCTACCTGTCTAACATCATGATACTGCAAAGTTTATAGTATCATGGCCTAACATTTAATAAACAAGACACTCGCTGCTTTACGCCCCTTCGGAAGGATTATATTATGCAACTCCCGCCTAAAATTACATAACTTTGCCTCTAGAATATAGAGTGAGAGGTAGGTCACTAGACAATAGTAACCTTAATATATATCATTTATGTGACATCAAATGCGATAAACATATTTTTTCTTTAACCACTTCTATTTAATAAAGGTATTATAGAAATCCCTTTCTTTAACAATTAAAAAATTATTATTTAGTATTTAAAGCATTTTTACATTTTTACCGCCGCGCCGCCGCCTATGTCCTATAATGGAGATGCCGACTTTACTCCGAGTTTTCATTTTTATGCTGTCCCAATTGAGATCATATATACTATACATAATTACACATGCAAAAATACCTCAAATAAATTTGTACATTTTTTTTTCTTCTTTTTTTCAACCTTTCATTTTTCTCTCTTTTTTCTTTTTCTCTTTATTAAAATGAGTTGTTTTCCTGTACTGTTTTAAAAATATTTCTTTTGTATACTTATGTTTTAATTTTTTGTTTCATTTGTTATTTTTTGATTTTTTTGTTTTTTTTTTCTTCTATTTTTTTAAGGATATTAACGAGGACCACAAGTTTGCCAAGGGGCCATATAGAATGCATAAAAAGCAAAAATTATCACGAATTATTGATGTAAAAGTTAACATTAATACAAGCTGATCGAATATCGAATATTAAGTCGCTGCACGCGTCTTTCAATTCTTGTGTGTTCGTTGTGTTATAGCTTCGTTTATGAAAACTATTTATTTTTCAAATGATACTTCGTTGTTGCAAAAATATAAAAATGCTTATTTTTCTTTCTTTGGTAGGAATTATTTTTGATCGTTGCGTACTTAATATACAGTAAGTATATTTTAAAATGTAGGTTTTGACGTAGAGACATAATAATATGTCTAGAGGAATACTTTTTTCGATCAGTAAATTATTTTATTCACAATGATTCAGAAATAATCAAATTGTCTTACATGTCAAATGTTGGAAAGTATGGCATTTCAACATCATTCGACAATTGAACAGAAATATGACATTTCAGATTGGAAAGTAGCCACTCTCTTTTCTCTCGGGTTGGAAAATGGGCATATGCTAACCTACGTTTTTTTGTTGGTTTCCTTTCAGCTATAGGAAATATAAATTATAAGACAAAGAGCATGTTTGTTTATTAACACAAACCTCGACCCAAACAGAGCAATTCATTAATAATTATACTTCCACATCCACGTAGTCGAGTAGAAGTATAACTTAGTAGGTAATCATAAAAAAATGTTCATAAATTTTTCTTGTTGAAATGGATTTAGAATGTCATGAAATGTCGAGATTTTAAATTGGAGCGAAACAATTTTTTTATCTGGTGGTCTGCAACTTTTTTGTGAGCACGCCCCCCCCACTTCATTTCTAAAGGGGTTGATAAAATAAAATTGAGATGCTTACTTAATATTTGGTACACGTATATATTATAACGACACCTGGAACTAGATTATATTTTGAGATGATTCCGTTGAAGGGTTGGGGGTTAAATAGGGGTAAATAGGGGAAATAAGTAAAACAAACTGGTAAGAGTACAGAAACATGGGATTTGGTGTATACCGGGTGAGTCACGAATTGCGTTCGCCCCGATATTTCCTAAAATATTTGGAATAGAAAATTGAAATTTGGAGGCCTTATTACACGACTAAAATGCCATCTTTTCAATAAAAAATCAATTTTGGTGCACATCCGGTTTGACCGGAAATGCCCACAACTTTCGATTTTTAAATGGAACACCCTATATATTTTTACATTTTTGGAATCTAGAGGAAATTTTGAATACAATACATCCATTTTGGTCACTTTTTGATAAACATTAAAAATTTTATTATAAAATCTATTTCTGAATCCAGAGTGCTGTGGTGCCCAAAATATATTTTAGTTTGTGTGCTACGTTACTATAAAAATAAAAAGAGCAATATGATTGCATTACTTAATTCTCTAGAGGCGTTTAAAATTTTTAAATGTGATTTTTACCCACTAACTCGTTTTTTTTAAATGGGAATTTAATCGTTCACCAACATTTTTAAATACCTCATTTTCATACGAATCTAATGATCGGGCCTATAAATAAATAAAAATCAATTCCGTTTGAACAATTAAACTTAAACTAGGTAACAGTAGGTATCTTTAAAATAATTAATATAATTAAACCATAAATTGACATTTATAAATATTGTTCAAAATGTCCACCATTTTTTTCTATACACAATTCGGCTCTGCGTACAGTTGCTTGAATGGCTCTACGCAATTCAGCCGGCGTTATTTCATTAAGAGCAAGTACAACTTTATTTTGCAGCTCTTCACGGGTATTTGAAGAAGTTTTATAAACTTTGTTTTTGAGAGTGCCCCATACATAACAGTCGAGGGGTGTTAAGTCAGGTGACCTAGGAGGCCACCCGATATGACCTTGATTTGCGATAAGGCGTTCACCATGCAAGTTGTTTAAATATTCCATCACTCTTCTGGAATTATGTGGAGGAGCACCATCTTGTTGGAAAAACAGATTTTGTAAATAGGCAAGAGGAAGTAAGTCAAGAAATTCTGCTGTCTGGTTTTGTAAAAAGAATAAATATCGTTCGCCAGTAAGTGTTCCATAAAAAAATATGGGTCCAATTATTCGATCTCCAAGTACTCCAAGCCAACAGTTAAACCCAAATCTTTCCTGAATATTCCCCCGCCCTACCAACCTCGGATTTTCTTGAGTCGAGTACCTAGTATTATTTCTATTAAACATACCTTGGTTCGTAAATCTACTTTCATCTGAATATAAAATATGAAATACTAGCCTCCTCAATATACTAGCCTCCTGTCGTTATCATCTCCATAAAGATGTTGGTGTATTTGGTATTTATAACTTATGTTTTTTAAAATTCTGTAATGTATGTTTTTAAAATTCTGTAAACCGAAGACTGATTAATGTCGCATTCCATTGAAAATTCCCTTGTTGATGTTGTTGGGTGTACCATCACAAATCCTAATACATCAATTTCTTTGTCCTCACTTACAATAAATGTTTGATGGTCATCTTGTTGATTGGGTTCGTTTCTTAATTCTTGTTCCACTCTGGCAAACCAGTGTCTGCTTGGATGACGTCTGTTAGGATATCGTTGCTGATACAGTTCTGCAGCTCCAGTAAAATTTTTGAGACGCTCTCCATATATCAGTAATATATCGACCTTTTCATTTCTACTAAAATTATTCATTTTCTTTAATTTTTACTCATAGATTTCCGCAACGCTTTATTTTGTATCTGTCTGACAGCTGATATTGTTTTATTACATTCAATGGCTACTATGATTTTTCCAATGTTATTAGGTTACCAGATTTACACAGAAATGTGCCATTTTAGTTTCCAAACCCCACTAATCTATTATCTATTAGCCGCATGTTTCTAAAAGCTTGGTTGCATTGTATTTTAGCTGAAATCTCAAATATTTCTGAGCGGATTTTCAAAATTTTGGTATCATTAGATTCGTATGAAAATGAGGTATTTAAAAATGTTGGTGAACGATTAAATTTCCATTAAAAAAAAACGAGTTAGTGGGTAAAAATCACATTTAAAAATTTTAAACGCCTCTAGAGAATTAAGTAATGCAATCATATTGCTCTTTTTATTTTTATAGTAACGTAGCACACAAACTAAAATATATTTTGGGCACCACAGCACTCTGGATTCAGAAATAGATTTTATAATAAAATTTTTAATGTTTATCAAAAAGTGACCAAAATGGATGTATTGTATTCAAAATTTCCTCTACATTCCAAAAATGTAAAAATATATAGGGTGTTCCATTTAAAAATCGAAAGTTGTGGGCATTTCCGGTCAAACCGGATGTGCACCAACTTGATTTTTTATTGAGAAGATGGCATTTTAGTCGTGTAATAAGGCCTCCAAATTTCAATTTTCTATTCCTAATATTTTAGGAAATATCGGGGCGAGCGCAATTCGTTCGGCAATTCGTGACTCACCCGGTATACTAGCAACGGCTTCTTCAGATTTTTTAACATTTTTTCAACCCCTCACTCCTAAAATAAAGATTTTCACTTGAAATTTGGTACATGTATGTATTATAACGACATCTGTAATTAGAATATATTTTGAGATGATTCCGTTGAAGGGTTGGAGGTTAAATAGGAAAAAATAAGTAAAGCAAGCTGGAAAGACTACACAAACTTGGGATTCGGTGTATATACTTGAAGCCAAGGCCTCAGATTATTTATAACATTTTTCAACCCCACTATCACCATTATTAGAGGGGCTGATGAAATTAATTGAAATATTCACTTGAAATTTAGTCCACCTATGTATTATAATGACATGGGTGTAAATTGGGGAAAACAAGAGCAAGCGTAGAGGTTTTTTACCAGTAACATACTGGTTAATTGTGATATATTTTGTAGATTCCCCTAGCACCGCTTAGAAAGAAAACATACATGTGACAGGAAGTCCCAAAGAATTGAAGAAGGAAAAAGAAAAAAAAATAAGATAATGCCACGAATAACATTTAGACAATAAGCTAATAAGAGTCCAGAAACTTCATTTCTGACGTGCTAGAAACCAACGTCTCAATTTTTTTTGTGACATCTTCCTCAAATATTAAAATTCTATGACTAATTATTTCCACATACTAGAGTCAAGATGTCTTTCTTTAAAGACACTTGGATGAAAAATGTGAACGTGGAAGTAGTGATTCCTTAGGCAGCGGATTTTTAATATCACAGTGTATTAAATTGTGCGACAGTAATTTTCCATAAATATTTTGCGTTTGGTTGATTAATAAACTAAATTAATACAAACAATTTCATCAATTTGTGAAATACTCAAGTTGGTACTTGTTTGTTGGTTATTATATGTATTTTACTTATTTTAATTAGTGGATACTGTTGTCATGTCCGTACTTTTTGTAGTTTCACAAAATTAATACATAAAACCGAGTGTAGAACTTCTTCAGTGTAATTTTCTGGCTATAATATGAAACATTTTCAATATTCACGTCCTCGTTGACGACATAATTTATATGATAAATTTCTAAACTATAAACGAATCCGCTTTTGTAACGGAATACCAAAATTTATCTTCCTTTGCTTATGATGTAATATTACCTTGTAACTTTTTGCTCACTTCAGTAAGTCTACTTTCACTATAGAACTGGAGCCGTGTAATGTGGTCCTAATTTGTTTGTGATGAAGTTTGTAACATTGTGAAGAGTCGTAGTGTCATTATACTTGTTCTTAAAACATGAGAATTAGGAAGGAAAATTAAAATATAAATTGTATTTTAATATATTAAGTATACAACAAAATTTTAAAAAGAATTGAAACAATTTAGTATGTGCGTTTTTTATACAGTGTGTATACGTACAAATATTTTGCACGATGTGTTGGCCTGGATGAAGTAAAAAATTACGTTTTTCTTCTAACTCTAACCTATTTTTCTATTTAAAATTAATCATAAATGGGCAATGTTTTCAGCATAGATGGTACAGGTATACACAGAAAACGGGAGAGACAAGGATATTGCTCTCACTTATTGCGTCACTAATACGAATTTTACAGTGTTGCCACTCTGCCATATAAGAATGATGAAACAATTTCACGTTTTCCTTGTGTGATCAGTTTTAAATTGAAAACACCAACTGAAATTTATGATTAATTTATACTTGGAGGCATTTAAGGACTCTATCACAATACTGTCAAACTCTCGATTCATTTTAAGTAAATGACTCCATTATTTTTAATAACTTGCATAACCAAGAAGCTCCCGAGAACTTTAAGCAACGAAACAATAATACTGTTCCTTTTTTATGTAGATCACTGCAAGACAACCATATTGACAAATTTTTGACTAACTACAAAAATGTATTCTAGTGATGAGAATAAAATCAACTTTTTGTTTGTTATAATAATATTAATTTAATCACTGCCATTAATTAAGTTAATAGCGGTTAACTTAATTTCAATAATACTTAATTCACCATATCATTCACCACATTCTATGTTAATTTTCAGTACAACTTTACCTAAAAACTAGACAAGCCAAACACATTGACAACACTGTATTATTGGGAAGTTGTGGCATAGCCTACAACTTAATGACATAACATCGAAAAACTTACTAAATGTCTTGAGCTGACAACGCCGACAGCGGTTTCTTTTTTTATGAAAGTTTTTTACGTTTACCTATCGATGTAAATGATTTAATGAACATAATATAATGGGAGATGCTGGTCTCAAAAGGATGTAGAACTCGGCTTAATTTGACCGGCGTTAGTGACCTAGTCAATATTATAAGCATTATCTAGTCTGAAAATATTGCATTTTTAGAAAATATTTAATTTAAAAAATGCCGTTGGAGTATAGCCAAATATTAGTCAAATGTTAATTATCATGAAAAACAAAAAAGAGAAACAAAAAATATTTGGGTGTTATAATTTTGTTGTTGTTGTTGTTCTCAGGGCTCGTCTGTTGATAAAACTCCGAGGGCACTGCAGCCTCCTGGGCTTATTGTGCTCTCTCTGTCATGTTTCACTCCCCGTTATCAAGTTTACATAGAGTACTCATAGAGATACAGCTCCCACCAAAATTTCAACATTTTGTCTTCAATATAACAAAAATTATTGGAAAACTTTTTTTATGACTCACTTTAAGAGGATGTACTTCCTCAGAGAAGCATTTTTGGACTAAGGTAAGTTGGGTTATATGGGTTCAATATGAACCCAGGAATCGCAGGTTTCCGTCCGGGAACTCAATCCTGGGACACCCTGTATAGTCCAGTAACTCAGGGATTTTACCTATAAAAATTATTAACAGCAAACCAAGATATGTAAAAAATCGGAGATATTCCATAGAATTCAATGAACTATTTTCAAAATAAATGACGAACATGCGTTCTTTTCAAAATGGCGACCAAAGTTTGCGAAAAACAGTTTTTTATATAAAAACAAACTTGGCGTTGTACAAAAAAAGTTGAATAGCAAAGTTGTGTTAACTTTTCAATACAGATCGAGCTGGCCAGGTCCTGTCTCAAGAAATTGCAAAATTAATCAGTTATTGCAAAACAAACCGCTAAAAATCGCATTTTTTTAAATACCTGTATCTCCGTGGAGAAAAGATATTCTTTAACGAAATTAGGTGAAGGCGTAGTCCAAGATAGGTCGAATAAGGGCGTTTTTAAATATTTGCAAAATATTGCCAATTTTTTGCAAAAATCGACTTTTTCGAAAAAAACGAATTTTTTTTTTCAATGTCCAATAATTCAAACAGTCCATCATATTTTTATACCGGACCGGTCCGAAAGGTTTCTTCAACACTTGCATTAACATGTGCAATTATTATATTACGAAACGATTCCTTATATACGAAAAGTCGGTCACAGAATCGATTTTTCTTTTTTGACCCCAAAAAAACCTTGAATATTTTTGAGATTTTAAATTATATTGGAATGCCATTATTGGCAATAGATAGTTGGCATTTTTCTACAAATTTACAAACAAAAATTTTTGCTCTCCGATCTTCTGGAGCTGAGATTTTTTTTAAAGAAATTCTTGTGGCGCCATTTTTTAAAATAAAGGGCTGAAAAATTTCGGCACTTGATCGGCTGTTGCTGGGCATTGCAAAATCAATTAAACTCAGCTCGATGCTGCGCGCGTTATCTAGCGCTAGCGGTGAAGTGGGGGGGGGGGGGGGAGCCAGCTCTCAATGAAGCCTTGCGTAAAACTGATCTCGGGCGTTTAAAATCGATTATGCTTGAAAAATCTTCATTATATTGACTTCTGTTCAACCGATTGCAAGTTTTTTTCTTATTGGGGTAGCTCGACGAGATAGGAATTAATGGCGGTTAATATATATAAAAAATATATACTGTAACAACCCCTCTACCCTGTTTACACAACTTTGGGGGATTATTATGTTTATTGATTGAATTTACACTATGTGCGACTACCAAGGAATGCTCATTCATCAACATTGGGCCTATCTTCACATCTATACTTACACTAGCCCTGTACAGTGGACGTAGATCTAGATCGATTTATACGTAGACCGTTCTCAGAGATATGTGTGTACACTTAAAAGGTTATAGTTCAAGACTTACCCCTGTTTTTCTTTGTCAGGCCTATTGCTTCGCTACGATTATCTAACCTTGATGATTCGAGTTTCCACTAATAAGCAAGTAAATGAAAGACGCATCAACAACTTAAACTATATTTTACAAAAGAACACGAAATTAATCGGTTTAAAAAATAGAGCAACAATAATTAATACTTCAATTAAAACAAAAGAAAATGCAACTTAAAAGTTAAACAAATAACAAAAATGGACCGTAGTCACGAACTTCAGCAAAAGAAGAAAATTTCTTCGTTAAAGGAGAAAATCGTTTACACTCAAATTCAAATTGATTTCCAGAAGGGCCAAAAAAATACAATAGCCTTACGAGCATATTATTTCTGAAAACTATACTTTATAAACTAGTATAGAAACGCCAATTGCCACCGACAATTTGAATGAGGTAACGGTTAATTTTAAATCTGATGACATGAAGTTAAATTTTAGAACAGAAGCTCAAAAACGCAAATACCTATACGTGGTAACACTAAAATTCCGGGCGGGATTATCCTGGTCAATTTTTAAGTTAGTGGCCCATATCCACCCCAAAGCAATCAAGACCAATGAATGAAAGTCTACCCCTTTTTTGAGGCCTCAAGTCATCCGGAAAGTTGCTTCCTCTATAGTAGAAATTATGTATGCGAACGCCAAATCGGAGTTTCCCCCACCCTAACAGCACTCTGCAGATGATAAGTATTGGTTGGTATACGCCGCAGCTTCGAGCTCCGAGTTTCAATGATTTTGCAATGCTCAGCATTGGCCTATCAAGTTACGAACATTTTTTATTGAAAATATAAGTATTCAATAATAACCTCTGCAAAGTTCAGCCCTTTATGTTAAGAAATGTCGCGGAGAGTAAAATTTAAATTTTTGTAAATTTGTAGAAAAATGCCAACTATCTATTGGCAATAATGGCTTTCCTATATAATTTAAAATCTCAAAAACATTCAAGGCTTCTTGGGGTCAAAAATAAAATCGATGTTTTAACCGACTTTTAGTATATTAGGGATCGTTTCGTGATATGCGCAATAATTGCACATGTTAGCGCAACTGTTGACGAAACTTTTCGGATTGGTCGGGTATAAAAATATGATGGCCTGTATGAGCTATTGGTCATTGAAAAAGTGCGTTTTTTCGAAAAACTCGATTTTTGCAAAAAATTGGCGATATTTTGTAAATCTCTTTCACCGAGTTTCGTTAAAAAATATCTTTTTTCACGCAGATGTACAGGTATTTAAAAAAATATACGATTTTTAGCGTTGTTTTGCAATAACTAATTAATTTTGCAATTTTTTTAAACCGGACCGGGCCAGTTCGATCCGTGTTAAAAAGTTACACAACTTTGCCATTTAAATTTATTTTGCATAAACGTAAAAAACTGTTTTTCGCAAACTTTGACTGCCATTTTGAAGAGGACACATGTTCGTCATTTGTATTGAAAATAGTTCATTGAATTCTACGGAAAATTTCCATTTTTTACACACCTTGGTTTGCTGTTAATAATTTTTGCAAAAAAACGCGATATTTTCGACAGATTTATTGGACTAATAAGGCTTTTTTACTTCTTTTGGGCAAAATATTTGTACATGTACACCAGGAACCCTGCTTAATTCAATTTAATTGCCATTCATTTATTATCGTGGTCCAAAAGTACTTAGACAATTCATATAAATGACATAACTTTAATTTGTTTCCAACAATTTCTTACTATAATTATTCAAACGTTTTATCCCATCAACCAGCTAGGATAGAAAATTTGAAAATAAGATATGGGATTAAATAGAAGACACGCAAAACCACCCTGTATAACAAGTAATAATGATCGGAAGTGAACGCAATAAACCTTACTTTCTTAGTAAACAAACAATCTCTCTCCCGCTGAACAAAAATTCAACATTCATCCATTTCTTTAAAAGCATTAATTTTTTGGGTGAACCTAAGGCACAATGCAAGTAAGTTCAAAAATGATATATGCTACGTGAAACGCCCCTTAGATTTAAAAATAATTTTAAAATATGCTACTCTCGACCCCTTACTAGGTTTATAGCTATTTGAGACCTTTTTTTAAATTTCAAAAGGCTGAGAAGATATGAACTGTCCATGTGATTTACCCTGTATGTTGCTGCTGCTTAATCTTATAGTGGCCATCGTAATTACTCGGAAATTTCTTCAGTTATATAAAAATAAATTTTTAAATATGCGGTATGGAATACTTGGTAATATTTTGTTAGGTATAGAAATTTTAAATAAAAATTTTGGGAAGAGATTGAATTTAAATGATTTACTACATACATAATCAGTGAACAGAAGTTCAATTTTATAATTATTTTGTACGTTGTATGTACGGGAACTAGCCGACCTTGTTTGTTGTTTCTAGCTATATTTGAACTAGCCGCATCGAGGTAAATACTTCATTACAAAACTGATTGTTAGTAATTCTGAGGAAGATACCGTATATCCGCTTATGAAATGACAATTGTTTTGAAAATTACATACTTTGAAGTCTCTTTTATAGTAATTTGAAAAGTATATTAACTTCAATCATTTTCATACTAAACGGGCTTCGTAAAAATTAACGAGCATATCGTGCTATTTGATCCTAAAAATGGTAGGGAAGAATTTTAGTAAAATTTTGTCGGGCTTCGTTGTGACGTCAAGTATCTCAAAATATGCAAGTTTATTCCTACTCGCTAACTGTAGGGGGCGTACTGTGGCACACGTACATACCTCGGTATATACTCTTGATATATTACACGGATCTTGTGAGTCCCGCTATATTATACATTATTAGAAATGCATTTATCTTTATGTTATTTAAATATTGTAGGCATCGTAGTTTTATCATAATATCACTGGATAGCTGGTTGAAAAGCGCCAATGCGCCTTTCAGGGCCCATATCTTATTAAATGTTAGAGATACTGGTAATGTGTTATATAGAGTGTTTCAGGTATGCGGTCATTAATTCTAGAGGTGATTCTACATACACCCAAAATTGACATTTTATTTAATATCTCAGGAACCCTTTAAAGGTCATTATCTAATGTTGTTCACCAAGGATACATTCAATCAGGGATGCACAAAATTGGAAAGGGGGACTTACTTCTCCCCTCTAATTTTTTAATGTAAATTTACTGTGATTGTCTCTTCGGAATATGATTCCTTGGCCTTAACCCTAATAGCACATGGACGTCCCAAAAACGTCCCAAGAACGTAATCACAGGACATGAAAACGTCCCGAGGACGTACTTTATCGACGTAAGACGTTCCGAGGACGTTCCGTGTCAGCAAAACGGGGTGTCCCGAGGACGTCCAACCCAGGACTTATGTGGGACGAATGTAGGTCTAGAGAGGACGTCCTGAAAACGTTGGGACATACTATGCAAAACATATAGGTAAAGTTGTGTGCAAAATATAACATTCAAAGCGGCATCCCTTAAGAATTACATGGCAGAGAGCCGCGTGCTTGCAAACGAACACCTGCTTAATGCGTTCAGAATCGGATTCAAGATTTTTATGACTACATTCGTATTTTACTTGTCGTATGACAACTCTCAATTTAAATATTTATTACCAGAAAAAACACTACTGGCAAATTTTCCAATTTAATCTCATTAAACTAGCACTACACTACAGTTTTTTTGTTTCTTCTTATCGACAGTTTCAACAGAAAGGGCACGCACCACAAAAATAACATATTTATTCAGCGAATAAAAAATTGCTGTCAAAAGAGTCATCGTATGTGCTATACAAATATGAACTCAGCGTGACTCAGCTTTTTAGCATTTCTTTTATTACTGTCAAATATGTTTGTTTTTAAATGTTTTACTTCCCTCGCATACCCAAGGGAAGTATTGTATTCTAGAAAAAATCACCCTCCGAGATGTTTTCGGATTTTCACGTTTCAGATCACGTAGATTACGAAAAGATAGGTTTTTCAATTGCGTCAGTCTGTCTGTCTGTTGGTGTAGGTATTATCTACAAAACTACTTGACGTAGAACAGTCAAATTTGGTAGGTAGCTGATGCTGCTGTCAGCGATGAAATGGTTAAACTGTCACTGGAAAATATACAGGCTGGACCGTCTAAATGGAATAAATAATGGAAGAAAATGTTTTTGCTCAAATTTAAAATTTTTTTGGTCGGATGACACTTTAAAATGTTCTCCAAATGTACCCTCCTCGAGAGGTAAACGTATAATAATAGTACACGCGGGTAATGAAGATGGATTTGTAAAAGGGTCTTTAATGCTTTGCGCAAAAAACATAGCAAAATCATCGACCGATTACCACCAAGACATGAATGCCACTTTGTTTAAAAAATGGTTTGCAGAAAAACTATTGCGTACCATAAAGCCAAATTCGGTCATAGTGTTAGTTAATGCCTCTTACCATTCGCGACAAGCTGAGAAAATACCAACTACATCGACGCGAAAGTTTGAAATAATTGAATTTTGAAAAAAACGGTGAAAAATGCAAACATTAAAAAAACATTTGTAATAGACGAACTTGCAGAACATGGCCATACAGTTTTAAGACTGTGAGTTAAATCCTATTGAAAAAATTTGGAGTGCATTAAAAAATTACGTTAGGAAAAGAAACACAAGCCCCCGACTTAGTCATAATGTGATACAACTTATTAGAGACAGTGGGAAGCCCATAGAAAAGCATTGGAAAGGATGCGTGAACCATATTAAACAAAATGGAAAATCAAAATTTTGCCACAGTTCCTCAACAACAACCGATTATAATAAATCCCAATGATTCCTCATCATCGTCATCTTCCGGGGAAGAAGAATAATTTAATTATTGGCGCATGCATTGCAGTAAGTAGGTTTAATGTAGATACCAATAATAATGTTGTCTTATAAAATATACAAAAAGAAAGATTTTTTTGTCACATATACCAAAAAAAGAAACAATAATGTATCTTAGCTATACACGTGCTTTGGCAATACACATGTATATATTAGAATTATACAACCATTGTTAGGTAGGTTCAATACAATGCTAGAATTAAATCCTAGATAAAATGAATGTAGGGTTGTTGTATTTTTATTTAATAATAGGTAGAACTGTGAAATCCAACATTTATGAAAGCAGGGAATATTTTACTTTCATTGTTTCATTACTTGCCAAACTCTGAAATTCTAACTCCGGCTCTGCAAGTCAACGTGGACTTTACATACTAGACTAATTCGCATAATAAAATTCTACCAATCAGTAGATTTGTAGCAGAATTTGCCATCAATCAGATTTAGTGGGCGTAACTTATTTACTTAACTCGGGGGGTAGTTTAAAAAAAACTACTTAATTTAATTTGTGGTCATTTTTTGTCACACCTCCAGACAATAGTAAAAAAAGAATAAAGGAAGCCGCAAATGCTCCTTATATTTTGGATTTGAGTTTTACCTCCCCCTTCATCACTTTTAAGGTGTATTCACAGCAGAGGGTATTCATGTTCCTTTTTGGGTTTTCTAACCACATGCATTTCTTTCGAAATAGAATCCAGTGATTGGATTCTATTTCGAAGGGAATAAATGTGGTTAGAAAAGCCAAAAAGATAAAAAAATGACAATATGTAATTACCATCTAGAAAAAGTATTCAAATAGATTGATTTTAATACCTACTTGGTATTTTTATTTATCAACACCAAATGACAAATTTATGCGAACATTTTATTTCTATTGTGCTATTGAAAAATAAGTTATGGCATTTGTGTTTTTTTTTAAATTACTTCTTACTCTACAAATTCAAGTGTCAAGTGTTAAAAATACAATTTTTATGGGATTTGAAAGTTATATATTATAATACCTAGTACACCATAATATAGTTACATTAAGTCATATTGAATATTATATTATAAGAAATAAGCCAAGTGTGCAATAAAACGTAAGATAGATAAATGTATATCTCACCTTCTCTTAACGTTTTGCACACTTCGTCTTTTTATAATTATCTTAGTTTATATTATTCTTTAATATTCTTTCTTTTTTGACACCCTCTCTGTTCTTTCTTTTGCCCTCTTCAATCACGATGCAATAGCCATTTCGGTGTCCTTCCAAGACTTTGAAGTGTTAGCGACTTCAGCAGCCCCTGTGCAAATAAAAGAAAAATTAACATTTCATATGAAATCTTGTCAAAAAAACATTAAGACTAATATATGCCACCTGATGGCAAGCTTGTATTTAAAATAAAGTGTTACAATTTTCTTGGTGTCCTATTTAAAAAAAAATCACAGTTTAAAAGTGAACATTTTTTTTGTTTAACAGACTTTTGCATTTGAAAGGTTCCCTTGCTATTTAAAAATTTTAACAACACCTCTTTGTATGAATGATCGATTCTACAAATAATACCAAAGACCGAGAGAAGCAGAAATAGATCCTGTGACTTATGCTACCAGATTAAAAACATTATTATAAGTTTAATGTTATATTTTTTGCCAATATTACAAAATTTAAGTAAAGAAAATGGCTATGGGTTAAGATGCATTCGGATTTATGGTTAGAAGCAGGTTTATTAGGTTGAACATTGATGATGTATAAAAGTTTTTGTACGTACGTACAGCGTAATTTCAGAAAAAATATAACAAATAGGGCATATAAGTTACAAAATTGTAAATTTTCCTTAAAAAGTACCTTTATTAGTTTTTTCCTTATATTAATTTACTGAAATCCCTAAATATGCTATACAAGTTTGTTGGCAAATGTTTTTATTACTCGATATATCAAACCTTACCTATTACTTTCATCACCACTTGTTCATCAGAGGTGTCGAACCATATACATATAACACTTCGTTTAACACACTGAGTAGGCGCACTTTTTCTTTTCAATTTTTACTTCCAACAACTAAAAATTACATACCCAGGTTCACAGGTGATCTCGCATAGAATTTTAACACAGCCAGTTAAGATGGGTGGTAGTATATTTATTATATATAGGCTATAACCTACAAATAAGCAGCACCAAATTTATCTAGAATAAGATATCGATCTAAATACTTATATATTAATAAATCAATTAAATAGACTTACCTATTTTTGGTACTTTCTTTTGTAGCCGTTAAAACTGACTAGTGGGCGGAAGAAATAAAAATGATGCAATGCAATAACCATAGGGCTGCCAAAAATTCCCCATAGTTTGACAGCAACTAACCGAAACTCCTACATCTCAAACAACACGACGTTTGGCGGGAATTTTAAAACAAAAGAGCTTTATAGGAACATAACATATTTTTAATTGTTATTCATTCCAGTATTTCCATTTATTCTCATTGCGATATTTTCGTACTAAATGATAGTAGCACACCAATATAGAGGATAGTAGTATAATAACTACACTGTACTGTCAAAAAGTACAAATTAATGTGATTTCGCAAGATGAAAAAAATAGTTGAAACGAATATAAGGTTTCTGAAATCAGAAAAATCAAATTGACAGAATTTAAATGGACCATGAAAAATTAAAATATTTTGTTATCAAAAGAAATTTTGTTAGTAAAACTTTTTAAGGATTTTAGTTTCATTTTTACAGTTTTTATTTTCCTTTTTTAATCACATCCTCATCTGTTCAAAAAAAACATCACTCCTAGAGGTTATTTCACAAATGTGTTTAGGTTTGTCTTGACTAGACTCTAGCAGAATGTCCTTAAAATGTTTTATTCAGAACGTTTTAGGAACGATAGCAAACGGACGTCTTTGGGACGTACCATATAAACCCGGGACCTTCAGACCTAACGAGGACCTAAGTGTACGTCCTGGGGACGTTTGTTGTTATCAGGGAAACACACAAAAAAGGTTATCTTGTTGTAACGCCGTAGGACCAACCGGTTTCGAAAAATTTGAACCTAAAGAAATTTTTTCCAGCCTTCTTGCGTAAACAGAATTGAATGGTGCCCATTTTGAACATTTAATTCAATTTGTTAATTTTTAAAATCTGTTGAGTCCTTTAATTTAGTAATAATTTGTTATTTTTATGACCTTGTCCAACGGATTACGCATTTGTATGAAATACCAAATTAATTTCAATGCTTTATAAAGGTTAATTGTTGATATGGATAGAAAACGCGGGGGTGGCGCTTAAAAAATTAACTTGTTACTTTTGTATCCTCAATAATTAGTAAATCTATTTATCTATTTCAGTGAATGTGTAAAATGTTTTCTTAGATGGGAGATACATTCTTTATCGCTTGAAAGTAAATTGCATATTAATTTAACACGTCTCTTAAAATGAATACATGTATTCGGTTTTAAGTCATAACAAAACGCCGACAATAGAAATGTTGGGGAACTCAACATAGAAGACGCAGTATATTTTACCCTCTCGGACAGTTACCATGGATACTACACTATCTTAGAGGATAGTCATGACGAATCAACAGTTCGATATTGGAATAAGTTAGCCCTAGGTCCATGAGAAATGTCAAGCTCACACCTCCTAAGCAAATAGAGATTATAAAGCGGTGTTTGGTTTGGGTACAGTTTAAATTACTTTAGAAGGATATGTTTAAAATTAGAATATAAATCTCATGAATAAGGTTATGTGACAGAGAAAAATGAGGCCGTAAAGCAAATTTATTTACGCCGAAGGAAAACACCTATTAAATTCTGAATTCCGTATGTAGGTATTCGTACAAAATTCTTTGCTGAGAAATTGTACAACAAAAATGAAATGAAAAACTCAAGCACGTTAAAAATTTAATTCAAGTACCAGTTTTAATAATAATTGTAAACAAAACTCATCGCCGGATTATTGAAGTTATTATGTATATAATTGTTGAACATTCTATATTACACTGTTCGCAGGGGTATATTACCACATTTTTAGTATAAATCATCTTCCGATGATGTCAGCTTCACTGATGAAATGCTCTTTATATTATTCAGTATTTTAGTTTTTGTATAATTCTCTCAATTTTCATGTATAGTTCATCTAAAGTCAGTTTGAAAGTCATAAAAAAAAGACCGACAAAGGAATAGTTGATACGAGCGGTGTCATGAACGTCGACCGACAATTTTTAGAATCACTTTTTAATTATTGTAAATATTGTTTTACCACTTTATATTAATTGATAGGCATGGTGTAAATGATTTATTTATAATACATTATTTATGTGTCATAAATAATGTTGTTTTAATGAACAACTCTATAAATGATTCAATAAAAGCAAATAAATATCATTTAACCCACGGCTATGCTACCGGCAATATTAAGAATGAACTAAGAGCTTATAAGGAACTTGTAATGGTAAGTCAGGTAAACAATCGACCACTTTCGTTTGAGATAAGTGCATAACATATTTGGTTAACTATATTCGTATACGCCCCAAGTAACAATTATTGTAGTTTTAAAATAATGTATAAGTTATCCTAAAAACTTATTCCCAAGACTACTTATAAACGTAAATAGTTTAGAAGGACTCTATGAAGCCGATTTAAAACGTTTAAAAGAATACAGGGGCCCTTCTAGAGAGGGGCCTTGCATGCCTCTTTTTAAAACTATTATTAAAACTATCAAGTTTTAATGAATTATCTAAAGCTTTACTCGGAGAGTATCTGAAGAGTATTATAAAACTATGTTTGGTTTGGGATAGGCACTATATCAAAACTTAAAAAACACAAATTCTTTGAGCGGACTTTTTGTATTTAATGAAGTAAAAATAAATGCAAATAAATCTATTCTACATGCACTATGGGCCGTTATAGCTATATATAAGTTATAAAATGAACAATTGGCGACTACTAAGAACAGTTCAGAAAAACAATTAAAGATGAACTAAGGTCACTTGAGGTATTTGGGCCATGATTTTACAACTTGAGCGAGAAGATTATACTTTGAACTTGCCTGAGAACCACTAATAAGTTATATTAATATCTAAAATATTTTTTTATATGTAATACAATATACAGTCTTTAAATATATAATATTCAAATCCCGAGTCAAATTTAATTTTATTTATAATTATAATTAAATAATATAAAGTCTGATGGGCCCAGTTACCCCTAGAAATTGGGACAACTGGACCATACGGGTCTTGGTTTCATACAAACGATTGTTATTTGAACTGAAGTAAGTGGACGTGTTGGTAAACATGTAAACTTCGTACAAAAATTACCACAATAGTAGAGTTGTCGACGATGTAAGAGAACTACTACATACCAATTAGGTGGAAATTTATTCAAATTTAGGAATAACACAACTTCTGTTAAAGTAAAAAGGGCAAAATTAAATGTAAAAAACATCCAATTTCAAGTAAGCATAAATAACACAGGCCCACAAAAAAAGTGATCTACACCAGGGACCTGACATAGCAATCCTATGTATTTCGACGTGCTGAACACGAATCCAATGTCCGTTTAGCTCCGTTACCCACCAACTTTTTGTAAATCGCGAAAATAATTTAAAGAAATAAGGTTGCTTAGGCTTTTTTCGCGATTTACAAAAAAAATGGTGGGTGATGGAGCTAAACGGACATCAGATTCGTGTTCAACAAAATACATAGGGATTAATATGTCGGGTCCCGGGTTCAGATCGCTATTTTTTGTGTGACTGTGCGCAGTGATCTACATCTACCTAATAAATAAAAACAAAAACAACATACTTAATGTGCTTGGGGTAACTTGGTCCCAGCCGTGCCCAGATACCCCAATTAACTGGCCCACTTACCCCATTTTTGAAAAATTGTGAGGGTAACTGGGCCACCCACTCAAGCTTATGACCACTGAGTTAGAAGGTAGGGAGAAGCTGTCACGTGATCAAGAACGGCATCAGTTCGCCATCTGGTTACTACTTTTCCGTCAAATAGTGACAGTTTGTTTTCCGTGCGATTTATTGTGATTTTTACTGATAGTTTGTTAAATTTTAGACAATAAACATTAAAAGGACTATGGTGTCGTGTGCTAAAAGAAGTTTCTCTTCTAGAGATGGCGTTGACAAGAAGAAATTAACGGGAATAACATTTCATAGGTACTGTAAACAACAAACAGAGCCGTATGAAAAAAAAACAGCTAATTAAATGTTTTTTTAATATACTCAGGTTATATATTTCGTAGAATAGAAACAAATGGTGTATTTTAGGATAACATTGCAAATTTTATATATCAAGGTAAATAAACACTGTTAAAACTCTTGCATTTATTGAATTGAACATTTATTTACGTTATCCAGATAGACCGTTCTTATTATTTTAATTGATCCGGATCTGGCAAAACCACCATATTGTTACTACATTTAGCCACGCCTACCGATGCCGTTTCTGTATAGGAAATTTGTATAGGGATGTCTTCTCCCTACCTTCTAACTCAATGCTTATGACCTAACGCAGAATACATGCTTGCAATAACATTTTAGGGATATATCATGCTTCTAATTTATGCTAAATTAACTGTGACGTTGATAATATATACAGTAAATCTGTAGTATTTCATAAAAATCAAGATTACATCACGTTGCTATGAAAATTTTGCACTACAAAATTTAAAAAATTGCTACATGAAAGCAACAACACTTAGAAACATGAGACTAATTGTTGTAGTGAGATGACATTGTCCTTCAGTGCTGCCAACTGCTTGAAGTGAAATTACCCCCACAAGTTCTACGGAAAAAAACTATGGCCCAGTTACCCCCTGGGCCCAGATACCCCAACTGACCTTACTTGTAATGAATTGATAGGACTACTTATAGTGCGCTAAAATTTTCAACGAGGCTAAGTTTACTGTAAAACATATATTAGATAGTTCTTAAAAATTCGTGTGCTCCTTGAAAACACAATTTTAAAAAATATGTATAAATAATTAATATTTTTTCTGACTTAAAAATTAGAGAGAGCTTTAGCACCTGCTCATAATATGGTTTAGTATATGTAAATTGTTTTTGTAAAACATTTCTGTTATTAGATACAACTATACTATACTATAGTATAAGCTGTGAATAATTCTACTTCAAACATGGTTTGCCTTAAAATGCCTATTACGTGACCAATCTTTCTTTAAATATGTCGATTTATTCTTGTAAAAGTATATATTAAGTCTCATTGGTCTTAATATATTTTTTAAAACTTGTAGGCTTATTTTAAAACTAATTTTAAACCATTTGAATTTATGGTGCTCTGATAATATAACCTAAAAAGTCAGTTTGCCGAGACGCTATTTGGTATATGTCCACTAAATGCTCGCCTCTCCCGTTTTTTTCAAGTGTCTTGGTTTTGCTAGTGATATTTTAATTTATCATCGATTACTGCTCCACATACACAAACAAAATGACGAAGAATATGTATATATATTAACACAGTTTTAAGAATACCTGGGCAAAGGTAAACCAAATCCTTTTATGTTTAAGACTGATTTATTACAGATGTTTGTTTGTTTCATTTAAACTCTAGCAAGCAGTAGGTTTTATGAAGGTTCAACTTGAAACTTAGCAATTTCAAAGCATATTAGATTTATAGCCCATCATTAACAACCATCTCAAATTAATTTCATAAAGCAATGATAAAACCACATTTGCTTAATCTCTATAAAACTTGATCCTCTTAACTTGAACTTAATGGCTATAAAGTTTTATTGAAGGCCTTTTAAAAACTTTCTTTAAGACAAAACTATCTTTATAGTCCCTTCAAATTAGGAAAATTCAGGGAAATTTTTCCTACAGCTAAGCCACCCGTATAGAAAGTTGCCTTGGGGTTGTGTTAACATATTTTTCACCAAGCGCATGAAAAAAAAGGGTTGTTTTTTAGATATAGATACTTACATATATGTTTTTTGGCCATTTTGGCGATTTTTTGCGGTTTGCTGCAAAACTATGCATTTTTGAGAAAATATGACCTGATTTGATATTGTAAATCTAGCGATTCTCTACAATTTTCGTTCTCTTCATTGTTTTGAAATTTCGCTTAGTTACGCCGCTAGAGCGCGCTGAAGTTTATGTAAATGTATAAATTTTTTTGGTGTATGTTTTTAAGCCAAAACTATGCATTTTATAAAAAAATATCAAGATATCAAAGTTGTAGATAAAATAATTTTCGACAAATCTTGTTATTTGTTTTTTTTTTCAGTGGCGTGGTTTTGCCTCTAGAGGGCGAAACACATTTTTGCAATACTCTTGAACGAATAAAAAAAAATATAGGCATCGTGAAGAGCTGTAGTATTTTGCCCCTTTACCTCCCTCTACTCAATATTTTTTACCAGCTAAGTTAATATAGATGACATTAAGGATGACATATATAAAGAGGCCCATCACGATCACTACAGCTGAATGCGCGTAGTTCATACTATTAGATGCACCGTTCTATGCGCAGCTGTATAAGAAATAAACGATGGGTTTAAAAAAATCTATAATTTTTTTGCTCTCCAAATTTTTATATAATTGACGAGTACTCTAAAAAAATGCATAGTTTTGCCTGTATATCAAAAATATATGCGTTATATTTTTTTTCCGCTCAAGAGTATTGAAAAAATGTTTTTCGCGCTTTAGCGGCAAAACCGCGCGACTTTGAAAAAAAAAACAAAGAACAAAATTTGTCGAAATTTTTTTTATCTACAACTTTGATATCTTGATATTTTTTTATAACATGCATAGTTTTGGCTTAAAATCAAACACCAAAAAAATTTATACATTTACATAAACTTCAGCGCGCTCTAGCGGCGTAACTAAGCGGAATTTCAAAAAAATTAAGAGAAGAAAAATTGTAGGGAATCGCTAGATCTACAATATCAAATCAGGTCATATATTTGTTCTATCACATCAGGCTTTGTAGTGATTTATTCTGGTATCAACGCTTTAGACTGAATTTTCAAATTGACAATAGAAATACTATGCATACATTTCATCCATTAAAATGTTTTTTATGTGTCATATTTATTAACAGACTTTTTAAAAAATGAAATGGTATTTCTTCTAACTTATTACTAATTTACCAAGCAACCAATTCGATTAGGCTTTTCTCTCTTAAGAGGGAACACCACGTCAGGCTAGTGGGGAGGGGGATAAAGCACCAAATTAGGAGATATCTCCCTTATAATCAAATTTTATCCAAAAATAGTCTTCAACAATCCTGTAGTATTTATTTATGTACAACTTGCACACATTTTCAGTTAACTAACATCACCCAATTTGCAGAAAACAGCTTATTGTTAATCATAATTTTAATGATTTAAATTTAAAATCTCGACATTTTATGACATTCTAAACCTATTTCAACAAAAAAAAAATTGGACATACTTTTTACGATTGTTGTACTCTTCGCAAATACAAAACGAAGGGTATATTGCATTCGATCGGCACATTTCTAAAACCTGTAATATTGTTCGTAGAGAAACAAAATTCATCTCACTGTGTTGGTGATTGAATTCTGAACAACTTTCAGAATGTCTGTCCATCCGTCACGTGTCTTGTAAGTACGATAACTTAAGAACGAAGGGTTCGATTGTATTGAAACTTGGACAATAAGTTAGTGATAGCTAGAGGAAGAATCCTATTGTTTTTGAATAAAATCGATCAATAAATAAAAAGTTATTAATTTTTTAAATTACAAGAAAAATGTTGTTTTGTAATTAAACAAAAAATGCCTAAAACTAATATTATTTACAGAAAAAAGACTGCAAAGAATATCCTATAGAATGTGCAATAATGATATAAAAAGTTCAGTAAACCGGCGAAGAGTATAATGGTTGTCTTGTTATACTTCCAATCTACCTACGTGTATATGGAAATAATATTACGATATCGTCTGTATTTGATCATTATTAATTAGGTAGTTAATTAACAACAGGGTAACCAGTGTGTCGTGAATGTATTTGGTAGTTTGTGTCAGGCCTGTATCCGGAATTATAGGGGGTGCTCATCGGATTTCAGGGATTGCTCATTTTAGAAGGTGCCAATGTCTTCATAATTTGGAAAAATATGCTAAATAGTACTATTTTGCGTATATAATCCCACAAAATAGTCCCACACAGGCAATGTTGGGATTTTTCCAGGGGGTGTTCAAATGGGAGTTGCTCGGCACAGGCTTAGTTTATGTGCTTTCTCTAATGAAACAAAAAGCACATGAACAAATGAACAATAATACATAAAAACTCCAAAAAATAGATTTCTCTCCGCTGTGTTATCTTTACTTACGTTTTCAACTTATTTTGTGAAATCTGTAGACATATTTTATAGATACAATAATAAACAGTAGGTAAGTATGACTTTTTAACCGGTTTTTATTTTAGGATGAGGTTCTCAGTCGGATCCGTTTTTCATGCCTGTTCAACGATTTCTCTGGAATATTAATTAGTGTAGTTTATCTATGAACAGAGAGAATGACGAGAGGGGTAAGCTATATACGAAAATCCTTCGCTTTTCGGTGTAATTAGTGTATATTTCCATCTTTATTGCTTATATGGATTTTGGTATTTTGTCTTCCTCGTCTAGCAAAAGGGGGAATAAGAATAGAGGCGCTGTTTCTCGTGTCGTGTAATGTAGCCAACACCAGGCAGCAATAACGAAAATCCCAAGAATTGTGACAAACGACAACAAGTGAGCATCGAGGTTATGTTGCTTTTATTGTTTATTGCTTACAGCCAGAACGGTTACTGTTTTTCCACAATAAGAAGTGTTTAAGGTGGTAAGTAATAAAAAAATATTATTTCTTATCTATGATTAATGTTTTATCACTTTGCAACACGGTTTGCAATACAACCACGTACCTACAACTAGTTTGGTTATTAATTTTATTCTGTAAATAAAACGTCTTACTTAAACCAATACTTATTATTAAACGTTATTTTTTCTTATAAATACATGTGTCAGTCGCTTGTTAAAGTACTTATTTATTTTTTTTATAGCATGGTCTACAGAAAATGGCACCAAGAAAAGTGATTTGTATGGTTTGTGGCTGTAGTGACTTTGAAACGGAGAAATTTGAACCAGGATGCCATGGGCCCATGGAGAACTTGTTTGGATGTATCAGGGGTGGATGTGGAAGTAGTGATAATCCTACTGTGGTTCAGTGGGAATTTAAAAACCGCAATTTTAAACAACTTAACAAAACAATTGATGTCAGGGACCAATTGTGAGAAAGATGAACATGAGATCCTCAGCAATCTTGACGAATTCTTATCTGTCGGAGAAACATCATCACAAACTGATGAACCTACCACTCTTGAAGAAACAACTCGACCAGCTGTTGTAGATTCATCGCAAATTGCTGAACAAATTGCCAGTGCAGTTAAAACAGGACAATCTGCAACCCTTTCTGTTGCATATGTTTCGGGCTGTATTCTTAACAATCTGATAAAAGTGACAAATAACTGTAAACAGTGTCAGCATGATTTATGCGCTTCAAGTGAAGAACCGCACGATTTATTCATTGGTTTCAAAGAGTGGTCAGCTAAGGAGCAGCACTTGTTATACCCAAGTGAGGCTGAGGTTACTGCTGTTGGCCATTCAGTAACTGTGATAGAAAGCATATTAGACAAGGATGCAACACGGTACAACATTTGACACGTTCCAACCCTCGTTATAGAAAATCGGGTACAATTTAATTTCAGGAGTGAATTTCATCAGACATTACTTATAAATAGCTGCATAAAATCGGTGTGCTTAATTGCAATACCCTGGTGGTGCAAGCGACAAAATAGACACAGAAAGGATGAAACGGCCGCTGTCAGAAAAACAAAACATTTTTAGCATTAGTAGTTTTTTAATGTTATATGTTTATTATGTTTAAGCTTATATTTCTATTCTAAATTATTTTATTAAAAACGTTTTAGATAAGGATCCAACAAATCGCAAAATTTGAAAAGTTGCAACCCTCGTCATGCAAAATTGTGTAGTTTTTAATTTTAATTGTAAATTTCATAAGGAACTCCTTGTACATAGCTGTATTAAATCTGTGTGCTTAATTGCAATGTCCTGTTAGTGCAAGCGACAGAATAGGGACAGAAACGATGAAATTATCACCGCCAGAAAACAAAAAATATTTCATCATTACTGCTTTTTTGATGTTTGAAGCTTATATTTTTATTATACATTATTTTATTAAATAAATTTAATTGAATCCATGAAAAAGGCGCATTTTTTTTATTATGATTTTCCACAGATCATTTCAAGTGTAATTTGGTATAAAATAATTTTCTTTTATGGTTGAATACTTGTCTTTCGTTAGATGAATAGTTTGAATTCCTTCTAGAACCTAGAAAAAGATATTCTTGCTGTTCATCGAGCTAAAAGATGAATATTTGACATTAATTGAAAAACATATTTTATATAATAATCTCAAAAGCAACAATTACGATAGTGGCGGCGTTTAAATTTCCCGCATTTCGTGCGAAGAGAAATTTAGCACGGAGTTGCACCACAGTATAAAACATGTTTGTTTATACTGTGGTTGCACCTCTCGTCATTCTCTCTGCTATGAATATTAATATAAGCGATTTGAACGTCTAGAATGTAGGAGTAAGGTACCTTCGCATTTGGATTTGACCCTGATATAAGTCAGTGACAACCAATTATTAAAATTAAGGTTGAAATATAAAGACAATATAAAAAACTGCGTATTAACTAATCATTTCAAAATAATGAAATAATAGAACAATAACACAATAACACTACTTTAATAGAGGTTACAGATATAAATTAATCATCAAGGAAACATTGAATACACCACACATCAATCTGAAGTAAGAAAATACCTACAAAGTGTTTCACAGCCCCACACAAATTTTGTATACCATATTATTGAAGAGCGGTTCACTCTTAGCTAAACATTACTAATAATATACGATTCAAATGTATTGACCTCTCACTTTAACCGCAAATTGAAGAAAGTAGGTGTTCATTATGTGTCTATTCTAAATCATTTACTGAAATTTGAATAATGTACATTGGACAGTTTTGAAGTTCTGCTAAGTTGTATTGAAAAATGTCCTACTTTTTAAGTACACTTTGACCATACTTTAAATCCATTATATCTTGGAAAATTTGCCAACCATGTAAATAATATTTTAGATGTCGATTAAGCACGGCATATTTTGTACGAGGAAATTTTGTCGTAATTTTTTATTCTTAAATTTTTGCAGTTATTCTCAAGAACGTGACCTCATGCTTATTCGGTTATATAACAATGTATGTAATGTTTTGATAAAATAGTTAATTATGTAAAATGTAAGCATTTTCAGAAAAAAGAATTGATTATATATCAAATATTAATTTAGTTATCAAGAACAGTAGATAATATTATTGCAAGCTTGCTATGATATTATCTATTGCGCTTGATAATTAAATTAATGTTTGGTATATATGAATTCTTTTTTCTGAAAATTTTTATATTTTCTATAATTAACTATTTTATCAAAATTTTTTAGATTCATTGATAGATAACTGAATAAACATGAGGTCACGTTTTTGAAAACAACTGCGAAATTTTAAAATGAAAAATTATGAAAAAACTTCCTTGTAGAAAAAAAAGCCGTGCTTTATCGGTATCTAAAATATTATTTACATAGCAGGCATATTTTCCAAGATATAATGGATTTAAAACTGGTATGGACAAAATTTACTTAAACAGTAGGGCATTTTTCAATATAACTTAGCAGAACTTCAAGACTGTCCAAATGTACATTGTAAATTATTCAAATTTCAGTAAATGATTTAGAATAGATACATAATGAACACAAAATCTTTTCAATTTTTTCTGCTCCTCTTTTTCTGAGATATTCGCAGTTAAAGTGGGAGTCAATGCAATTGAATCGTCGGGTCAAGTTTAAAAAGACCGATGTATGAATTAATATTGCACATACGTTTTAATTTTTAGTGACAAATAGTGGATATTCATCCGTCAAACGAAAAATGTCAAACCACTAAGTCTTACAATTTTCTAGTACGTAGATATTACACGTTTTAGAGTAGGATAAACAGGATCGCGTAGCTCAATCGGTAAGATGCTGATCCGTCCAACCTAACGTCCGCCACGACGTCACGCACCGTGGTTGTCTGGTTGGCTCCGGATCGCGGTCCTAGGAGGCAATGTTTGTACCCTTTTAATATTTAATAAATCTGTTAAAGTAAAGTAAAAAAAGGAATATAAATGGGGTTGTTGCGAGATCGATCCCCAAACACTTCTACTTTTTTTTTATTTGACTAATTATTAAAAATTAATAATTTTCCTTCAAAAATTTTTATTTTATTAAACTGCGCCGCGAGTTTTGTTAAAACTTTATTTTCCCCAAAAATGTGTCTTTTATAACTACTAGCGCGTATTTATCTCTAATAAAATCTACTTAATACACAAAGTGAAATGTGCGAAATGTCGAGTAGATAAATTGTTCAAGTGTAGTGTTTTAGTGTTTATGAAAACGTGTCAATGCCTTGTTCTTTCAGAATTGTTTTAATTTATTTGTTAAAACAAAGTTTATTGTTAATTTTTTTAATATTTATTTTGTCAACCAGAATTTTTATTTATTACCGCTAAAAGAAAAATAATTTATTTTCGTTGTTCTCATAGAGATTTCAGATTTTTTTTGTTATATCAAATATTTTATTTTTACTGACATCGTTTCCCCTGCTAATACCACCATCCTATCCTTTCCTGGCAAGAAATGCCCAAACCTTCCCGTGTCTCTTGCTGGACTGTAGCCATATTAGTCTTTGATTTCTTTTTCTGATCACTCATTGTTATTGACTGAATTGGGCAATTCATTTTTTGTTATCAGTTTCATTTGTGCCCGAACCAACTTTATGGACACTGTATAATCAGAATTCCACTAAAATTATGAAGTTAGTAAATTAATAATTTTAACAATTTATGATAATATCTTTCCTATTTTTTAAAATTATTTAGTGACATCATTGCTGAGAACTGTTTGAGAACTAATGGCAGTTCTTATGCATCAAATAAAATCTTAGTTCAGACGTTTTAGCGGCCATGACACAAGTCAGTTTAAATTGTACCTGACTCTAGTATCGATGATGCATCATCATCCACTTTATTAGTCTAAAACTCTATAGAAATAAATACTATAAAATAATATATGTATAATTCCTTTAGTGCCACTAAATAATTATAACGGTTTTAATGATGAATTATTTATTGTCAATAGAATTTGAGAAATATCATAACTTCCAATATTACGACGAATACTTATTTTCCTGTTAATATTAAATTTAAATACCTAGAACGTAGGTGTAATACCTTTTCATTCGGATATGACCCTGAAACGAGTCAATGACAATCAGTTCTTAAAATTAAGATTGACATGGTATGACAACTTAAAAAAAACTACGCAGTCAAGAATTCGTTCACAATAACAAAATAATAAAACGATACTGTAATGGACATGGTTGATACCTTCAGGTTACAGATACTATGTAAGTTAAACATGACGAGAAAAATTGTGACCAATGTTTCAAGGAAGAAATACACAGTCTCCATCGTAAAGTTGGCTGCATATGGGAAAAATTTGTATTATTGGGATTTCTAAAACATTCTATATTGGGGGTTCGTTTCTTTTTTAACATGCAAATACAATCAACTAAAATACATCAAGTTTTTGTCGAAACTAACCAAATGTTTGTGAAATAGACACAAGAGTTTATGATTTTTCATGTAGTAATTAATGGTAGGGGCAAAATTTGCACTTTTTTATTTTCCTTGTATCTGCTTCAAAATTGATATATAGGGTCCTTGTTGTTTTCTATATGCACTTTTTCTTCATAAAATTTTTCGATATCTTAACAAATTGACCCATTTTTCGGTACCACCGTAATTATTTTTTACAGTCCTGCCAAACCGGTGATCACACGACATGTGTCAAAATGTAATTTTTTGTTGTTGGACATGCATAAACGAACCCCCAATAGAGTTTTTTAGAAATGTCAAAAATACAATTTTTTCCCATATGTAGCCAACTTTATGGACACTGTATAATCAGAATTCCACTAAAATTATGAAGTTAATAAATTAATAATTTTAACAATTCATGATATCTTTCCTATTTTTTAAAATTGTTTAGAGACATCATTGCTGAGAACTGTTTGAGAACTACTGGCAGTTCTTATGCATAAAAAAAATCTTAGTTCAGACGTTTTAGCGGTCATGATACAAGTCAGTTTAAATTGTACCCGACTCTAGTATCGATGATGCATCATCATCCACTTTATTAGTCTAAAACTCTATAGAAATAAATACAAAATCAAATTGTGCTATGGCCTTTTCCTTGAAATATATCCTACTATACTATACATAATACATATATACATAATATATGTATAATTCCTTTAGTGCCACTAAATAATTATAACGGATTTAATGATGAATTATTTATTGTCAATAGAATTTGAGAAATTTCATAACTTCCAATATTACGACCAAAGAGGTTCGTTTATTAAATCTATGATTACGACGAATATTTATTTTCCTGTTAAATTTAAATATCTAGAACGTAGGTGTAATACCTTTTCATTCGGATATGACCCTGAAACGAGTCAATGATAATCAGTTCTTAAAATTAAGATTGAAATGGTATGACAACTTAAAAAAAACTACGCATTCAAGAATTCGTTCACAATAACAAAATAATAAAACGATACTGTAATGGACGTGGTTGATACATTCAGGTTACAGCTATTATATAAGTTAAACATGACGAGAAAAATTGAGATCAATGTTTCAAGGAAGAAATACAAGTATTTCACAGAACTTCACACATTCTGTACACCATGTAATCATTACGGTAAAGACCCCTCAGCTAAACATTATTAGTACCAATTTACCATTTTTCTCCCCAATATGTAACTCTATAGAAATAAATATACAATCAAATTGGCAGGTAAGCAATATAATAAGCATTACAAGAAAAGTACATTGAAAATACTAAAACACATTCCAAATATGTTTTTGTTTGAGTATCTGAAGATTTCTGCTGGTGAATTGTTATAATTCAACTATAAAACATTTTTAATTTTTTTTTACGATTACTATACTTCCACTCCACTACGTGGATGTGGAAGTAAAACTATGTGGTCAAAATAAGTATCGTGTTTACTTATTAGAGTAGGCGGTATGGACGCATGAGTTTCGAATACATTTCGGACGCAGTTTTATTGCTTCAATCAGTTCAGGAGACACTACCGATTATAAAAATCCATGCTACCAGACGGTAACTTGGTCTGATATTGTTTGAAACAATTTTGTTTATAACAAAAGGAAATATTACATGTTTTCAATCAAAATATTTTTTTACCGATTTGCAACAAGTTCGATGATTTTTTTTTCGTAAAGTTGATGTCTTCAATAGTAATTTTTAAAAATTGGAAAATTGCCAATTTATCGTTTTTTGACGCATTAAAAGTATGATAAAAAATGTTTTTTTTTAACAATAAATAATTATTACTTTCCTCGCATACCGAAGGGAAGTATTGTATTCGAGAAAAAACATCCTCCGAGATTTTTTCCTATTTTCACGTTTGATATGTAGATTACGAAAATATAGGTTTTCAATTCCGTCAGTCTGCCCGTCCGTCCATCCGTCGGTCCGTCCGTCTGTCTGTTTATATGTTGGTGCGTTAACTAAAAAACTACTTGACAGAGAACAGTCAAATTTGGTAGGTAGCTGACGCCATTGCCACCAAAGAAATGGTTAGACTTTCGCTGGAAAATATACAGGGTGGACCGTCTAAAGGCAATAGATAATGGAAAATGATTCTTGTTTGCTCAAATTTAAAATGTCCATGTTTCATGACATTCTAAACCTGTTTTAAAAAAATTTTAAATAAAAAATCGGTAAAGGTATTTAAACAGAACATCCCTCTTTATTTGTGCATGGCGGTCACTCTAAAAAATTAATAATTACGAAGTGACATTGAAAATAATAATCGGAATATAGTTATCACTATTATTACAAAGAAAACCTGATAAGTTTTGGTCAAAAAAATATACAGAGTGCTCATCCAACAGCAAAAGTTCAATTCTAAATAACAGGTGCCAAATATGGAAGGCTTGGGCAAATACCTTTATAAATGTCCACCATGACTGAATTATTTCTTGGGATGACCACCCTGACATTTTTCAATAATAGGTGCATATGTCTAATATTATTGCCATCTGTCACATTTTCAATTCCACATACACGTAGTGGAGTGGAAGTATAGTGGTGGTTAAAATATTTCATTTTTTTTTCAATTTTTCAAAAATGTTTTTAAAAAAATTTTCGAAATTTTTTCTTTTTTTAGAATGCCATGGCACGTGGAAATTTTAAATTTGAGCAAAAAGGAAAATTTCCTTCTATTCTACAGTGGTATTTTTTTTAAATTGGTTTAGAATGCCATGAAACGTGAACATTTTAAGTTTGAGTAAAGAAAAAAAAATTCCATCTATTTTAGTGGTAGGTAAAATTTTTTTCAAAAATGTTGGTGAAAGAAATTTTCAAATTTTTTTTAGAATGTCAGCCATGTCAAACGTGAAAACTTTAAAATTGGGGAAAAAAAATTTCCATCCTCGTGGTAAATTTTTTCCAAAATGGTAAAAAAAATGTTGCAAATTTTCTTTTCCGAAATAGGTTTAGAATGTCATGAAACGGAAATTTTAAATTTGAGCAAAACATTTTTCTTTCATCTATTCTATACCCAGTGATAAATAGATTAAATTTGTTTTCATTATTTATTCCCTTTAGACGAATTAAGCCTGGCACCCGACTACAATCTCATTGTATACCTCAAAACCTACATTTTCGCGTATGTTTTAATCATGTATTCAATGACACAAAAAGTAGTGACCGGAAGTGACGTCAAAATCCCATGACGTGGGCAAAATTTGCTTATATGAAAAGTGGCTTCCTGTATGTCTGTGGTAGTACTTACTCACACACAAAGTTTTTCATGTATCTGTACAGCCGGCTCTCCACCTATAATCTGTGTTCGTGTGCATACTAATCATTTTAACTAATATCTGATTACGTTATGTTACGTTATACATTATTCACTTATGCGTTAATGATTACGTTCGTAATTACGTACATGTGAGGGATATATTCGTATTTTTATTAATTTAATTGTTGGTGGTTGATTTATTGTTCTTGTTTTTACTCTGTTGTCTTATTCAATAAAATGAGAACATAAAATTTTATTTTCGTTCAGCGATTGTTATTGTTGTATCTTCTATATTGCGTTCTGGGAAACAGAATTGTATTTCAAGTAATTTAATTGTCATAACTTAGTTTTCCACTTTCCGAATTTTTCCGATAAAACTAAGTCAATATAAATGTGTTATAGTTATTTATACCGGATATATGGTGCAAGCGAATTGTTATCAATTAATTATTACTGTTGAGCAGGGTATTATTAAAAGTTTGTTTTTGTCTACCCAATTTAGATTGCTATTGATGTTAGTTTTAGTATTTTAGTTCAATTCACCAATTATTATTGTCATTAGCCATTTTCGGAAACTTAGAATGATCACTTTCAACATGTTATAAATAATATAATTAATAAATTACAATGAGGGATTATCAGTACAAGACATCTCTAATGCGAGATGATTTTGATGAAAAATTAAAAACTTAAAATACAGAAAAGGCTGTAGGTACATTTTCCAAAGTATAGAATTTATCAAAACCGGAGTTACTGAGTTAACCAGATTATTTTCTTTCCTATCAACTAGTATTTAAATATCAAATGAAATAGAAAAGGTTTTCCGGGATAGGGTCGCACCTTCAATCTGAAAATCGTCATAATATTGGGAAATATGGAGAAAATGACGTTTTCTGTAAATATTTTTTAAAATAATATATTTTGAAAAAAAAAAATAGAAATAATAATAAAGATTGTTTTCTTACATCAATATAGTGCAATAAGGAAAATCGAATCGCACGGAAATCTATAAATCGCTTTAGAAATACATGTGTATGTGCAGCTTAAAATAAATAATCGCGCACCAATATGCTTGACTGATGACGGTCTCGGATGATTAGGGGTCGAGCTTGAGCTCTTTGCCCCAATCATCGCTATAGACCTGGACCGGCCACGTAAGAGGTGGGCCTGCTTCTTCGCCTCGCCCCCCGCACATGCGGACGGTGTAGGTGATGTTATCAGACCTCCCCTGGTCCCAGCTGTTGGACCCTGCCAGCTGGATCGTTTCTTCTGGCGCTCTTCTGTCTTGGTCTTCGTTCGCCACTGGCATGTCGGCTTCC
The DNA here is from genome assembly GCA_963583905.1 of Stenurella melanura. Classification (NCBI taxonomy): domain Eukaryota; kingdom Metazoa; phylum Arthropoda; class Insecta; order Coleoptera; family Cerambycidae; genus Stenurella; species Stenurella melanura. The sequence goes on along the minus strand of OY757317.1, from coordinate 60,868,974 downwards.
GGGAGCGTGTTTCGTCTGTAGTGAGAAGGAACGGCTGTTGCCGAGCCCTCTCAGAGTTTGGAGGGGTGTTGACTAGTCGGAAGCCCAGGGTGCCAATTGGCATCATGTGCTCCGGTTTCATCGGAAGGAAATGTGAACTGTGTAGCTCAAGGATTGTGTTCGGCCAAAGACGCCTATTTTAGCGTCAGAGGCCGGCACGGGCTAGGGTACCGGTAGCGAGCTGGTCGTTTGCTTGGTACCCCTGGGATTGGGTGATTTGGATGGTTTTGATCATTGTCTCCTTGCAGCGTGGCTTGAAGGTCGGGTTGAAACAGAAAAACGGTTAAGTTATACTTTCCAGTTATCCAGGATTTGGAGCTTCGGCCTCTTGGGCCTCGGAGCGTCGTTGGGGTTGTAGTCAGTCGTCTGTCTGACCAGCTGATTCACATGCTCTGCCGCACGGGCGTACAGATTCTTCGCTCTGTCCCGGATCACTTCAGTTACCGGGTTACCGGGTGTATTCCAGGTCTCTGAAGATGTCGGCGTTTCTGACAAACCATCGTGCATCCAAGGCGCACCCAAGTGCAACATTTTCCACAGCTTGTATCCTCTTCAGGTGGGTGGCTGCTTGGTATCCCCAGGCAATGGAGGCGTAGGTCAGAATAGGTGCAATGAGGGTCCTGATAAGCGTGAGGTTGCTCCTCAGGTTGAGTTGGCTCTGTCTACCTATCATATGGTAGAGTTCTTCTCATCCTCGCTTTCTGCATTATCGTTTCTGTGTTCTGTCTCCACATCAGGCTTCGATCCCATGGTAACACCAAGGTATTTGACGGTATCGTGCCATTAGATGTTCTCGCCGTTCATGAAGACGTGTCCTGTGGGAGTTTGCTTCCTGACTCTCCTGAAGAGGATGGCTTTGCTCTTCTCCGCGTTGACTTTGGATTTCCACTTGTTGCATCACTCTTCCAGATGTTGCGGGTGGCAAAGTCTTGCACTCCATGATCTTGCGAGTATGGCCGTGTCGTCTGCGTAGAGCGCCAAAGAGGTACTTGCAGTTCTTAGCATGTCGGAGGTGTAGATGGTGAACAGGTGGTGGGAGAGTACCGATCCCTGCGGTACGCCTGCTTCCATGGGCTTGTAGTTCGACAGCGTGTCGTCAATATTCACACGGAGTTGCCTCCGGTGAAGGTAGGATCTCACAAGCTTGACGATACCGACAGGGTAACCCATCGACAGCATCTTCGCCAGGAGACCTTCGTGCCATAACTTGTCGAAGGCCTTGGCTACGTCTAAGGAGATCGCCCCTGTTACTTGGCGGTGGTCAAAACCCTCCGTGATGTACTCCGTTAGCAATGAAAGATTTGAATTCAATATTTGTGTTTATTGCTTATAGAAAATGCAAAAGACGACAGTATCAAATAAATGTATTCAAATTCTCTTTGAATTAATTATATATAAAACTATCAGTGTGCACCACACATGGCAAGTATGACGTATGGTCCCAACTTCATACAACGGCAAGATGATTCTAACAGTCGACATACACAAACAGATTCAGATTCCTCGAAGCATATGTTTGTAAATTTTGGTTGGAAGGTTATGGTACTGACTGTAGTAATTGGCGATTTTATGATCCGTCGGGATAGCACATTTTCGTGGCTTCAAGACTATATAACTTATATGAGCCTTTCTAAATTCTTTTAGACGTACCTACACACGACACGTAACCTAATGTAGAAAGCGGAACGTCACGCTTCGCTCCGCATTCGAGTAATCCCCAGACACCTAGAGAAGAATTTTGTGCTTAGCAAAAATTGTATTAAAAATAAAAAAATTGAGTACATCTATGGGTCTTAAAAATGTAGTGTATCTACCTAGAGAATAGTTTATTCAAATGCAACGAATGTTTTATGTATGAGGTTGCCATCCAATGAAGTATTCTCTAGGTAGGGCTAGAGATTATTTTAAGACCGACTCTCGTAGGTGAGAAGTCTCGTAGCGGTGTCTTTGAGGTAAGAAAGAAATTATTATAATTTCATAATAATGCCATTATTGATTGGCTTTATTAGTATAAAATTAGATTGTTGATCTAATATACAGGGTGGTCCGTAAGTAATGGTATAGAGCAATAACGAATTTCTAATATTAGAGCGACGTAGCTAAAGTTGCCTCAGTAAAAAAGTTGATATTAAAAATATTATATTTTTAATTGTCTCTCATAACTTTTGAAGTTTCTCAAATATTGTTATGAAAATTAGTGAATAGTGAAGAGGTTTTTGAGATGAAAAATTCAAATATGTTCCGATTTTGACAGGTTTAGGATTTTTTAATAAAAAAAGCAATAGAGTTGCGGATAAAAAAGTTAAAAGTACATTTAAACCTTAAACATTGCTTGTGTGGGCCCTCTAGGATCTACACAAACAATCGGAGCACATTTGAATGTCTCATCTCAAAAACTCAACTTTTTCCAAACTTCAAAGTTATGTGGGACAATTAAGAATATAATATTGACTTTAACACCCTGTATCTCTGTTAATATTAACTTTAGTACCTACTAAGGTAAGTTTAGCTACCTCGCAATATTTTAATATTAGAAATTCGCTCTTGCTCTATGGACCATTACTTATAGACCACCCTGTATAAATAATAGATAATTTATTATTTTTCGTATTAAATATTGGGTATTAAGTGTATGGAAGTTGTGTGCTAAATACCCGAAATAATATTCACTGGTACATGTCCGACCTGGTACTCGAAAAAACAAGGATTTTTATTCAATTGAGAATTTTTATAAATGATGGTTGTACTAACATAATTTCTGACAAAGTTGTAAACTAATAATTACCAATTTCCCTTTAGCCAATAAATCTCACTTTGAGATGCTGGTTAATTATAAAATGAAGCTTAGAACTTTTTTATGTTCAGAGAAAATTGGTAGCAAACGAATGCAATGTGTTTGTCATATGTGTTTTCGAGCGCTAAATGAATTTAAAAATTCGCAGGTACATATATAAGCACTGCAAGGGATTTTTCGTAGAGAACGTATTAAATTATACGAGTCATAATAAATTAAATTAGTTCTATAATCCACGAAAACTTAGTAATTGGCGCGCACGAGCATAGAGTTTTAAACAGCAATTTGTCTTTTTAAGAGGCCACCTTTGTAAGGAAATTCATGAAGCTATAATAAAATTCAAGTAGTTAAGAAAGAAAACATATCGTAATGACTTACTTTAAAACACATTTAGAGGATTTATTACTCACATTTTCAGATTGTAGAAATAAATGTTTTGTTGAAACATTCAATGTTTACCAGCAAAATGTTGCGGGTGTAGGTATGTAAGTCCGGGCTTTCCCGAATCCCGCCATTTTATATGAATATTATTAAAGTTTGTTCGCTGATAGTCCTGGTGTGACGCCACGAACGTCTGAACTAAGATGCCGTAGTCTTGTTGTGGCGTCGCTTTGTTTTATACTTTACTTGACGTATTTATTTGAATTTATTTAAAGGAAATTGAATTATACGCATATATAATACATCTATTGTAAATTTATAGTAATTTAAGTTAAATAAATAAATTAGAATATTTGAATTGTTTTGTTCAAGTAAAAAATATGATAGAGCAAATATACAAACTAAATACACTTAAACAGTTGCAGCAAATTTTTTTTTATTCATTAATAGAATTTTGTCAAATAAGTATATGTGATCTCAAAATAAAAATAGTACTTAATAATAATTATGCCGAATTCTATATAAAACAAATATGGTAGTAAAATACAAATATCTAGTATAAGATAAATAAATAAATTTAGTTTTCTTTGTCAGTGTTAAATTCTTCCGAGTCCTCATCGTCGTTTTCATTATTAACACTTATAATGAGTGGCATAACTTCTTCAGTATGAACTATGAACCTCTCGCTCATATGTCTCTAAGATCAATTTGAGCTCGACACAAGTTCGATTGAGTTGAACTAACAGTGATATGGTGGAAGCTGCAGTACTTGATGACAATGCTCTCTAATTAAATTGTCGGTAACATAGTGTTGCTTGGTTCTGAGCAATTCGGCTTTAAATGCAGTATCACTGACATCTATGTCTTTTGTCTTTAACCAGGTTTGTATTTTTTCTTTCGTCCAAGATCGGGTTGGTTATTTTTCTTCAACCCGAGAGTGGTACTTATTAGCAATATCTAAAACAATGCTTGGATTTTGTAACCCTTACAAAAGTCTGTCAGCAACTTTTCAAAATTTTCAGAATTCATGTTGTTATGGTAATCTGTTGACTTATTCTTGGTGGAGAAAACGAAACTCGCATCTTCAGCAAAGCCATGAATAGATCCTGCATGTAGCTGCACGGCGCCTTTTCGATTTACTGGAATCATCTTGCCAAGAACGTTTTACTCCTTCTCTGCTAAAGATCCGAATTTCGTCTATAAACACTACATCTTTGGGGTCATTACTTTTCAAATGTTTTACGGTATTTGCGTAAAGACTAGCCGTTTTAGATCAACTTTTTACCATTACTACATTTTCTTTGATCTGTTTTAGCTATTTTTCTTACAGTATTTACATCGATTTTTAAGCCTCACCCACTCGCCTTTGAACAGCTTTTATTGACAATAAAGGTCCGCCATTTTCATTTTCCTTTTGAAAACATTCCAACAAATTCAAAAGTAACTGCTGTGATTGCGGATTTAAAAATTCACCAGGAGGCATGTTTACTATCTTAACAATAGAACAAGGCAAATATTGCCCCCCTTACGCACTAATTGAAATAAGTGCACAATACCTGCTATACCCACCTCTGAAATCGCCAGCCGCATTCGACGACGACACGCGTTACGCAAATCGGTTTGCTGTCGAACAATTCAAATGCCGCACGTAAGTCATAAATTGACCACAAAGATTAAAACTTACGTTACAGATTAGGTTACAAACAATATTTCAATAAAGACAAGGAAGGATAGAGCTCCGGACGATATTCCTTATACTGTACGACCGGGATTCTATCAGCGAACAGACTTTAAATTGCAACTGTAAATGAAAAATATTACACCGTAAATAAAGATGACATTTATTTATTTACATTTCATCACAGATTAGATAAGTAATAATATGTTTGTGAGGCAAAGCCCCACAGTGCCACCCAAATCAGTCTTCAAGTTAAAGTTATCAGAAACTTTTTTTAAATGTACCTCCAACACCTGTAGAAAAATGTCTGTTTAGTACTTTAATTTGCTGAAATAATTATTAAGTAGCATTTTCATTAAGTTGAGAGAAATTTTGTCAGCTGCCAAAAATGAAAACTTTATTTTAATATCAATTATGGAACTAGAAAGTTTTAAAACACTTCATATCTCTTCTTTGAAAACTCATGTTATTTCCAAGATTACGAAAGACGCACTTGTAAATTTGACATCGATTTTGGCAGCTGTCAAGAACAAAAAAAGGAAATGAAACATATACTTCGGCAGATCGATTATGTATGTGTAATATAAATTTCTGATAACTTTAACTGGAAAACCTGTACACTGATTTAGGTGGCACAGTGGGGCTTCGCCCCATTAAACAGATTTTTTGAAATGGAGTTGAGGTTTCTTAGATAGATTTTCATTTAAAAGAATCGTTCCCGAAATAGTTGAAAGTGTGCACATTTTAATTCTGAAACTGCGCCGGAACCCTATTGTGTGTGCCCAATACTTGGCAGGTCTTATTATATTATGCATACACCTGATGTAGGCATATGTAGCACACAGTTTTCGTAGATTTTACTTAATATTACATATTTCAATTTTTTTTAGAATTGATTGTTCCTACTATAGGGTCAAGTAGAGTACCTCAATTACACTTATACTAAGGCTAATAAGTGTAGGAAGTAGAGTAAAAATCATCGGCATTGTGGTCAAAGAATAGTAGCTGTTTTGTAATACTTAAACGGCACCTCGTTCTACTATACGTATAATCCCACATAATCTAGAGAAATGTATTAAGTTCTATCCGCCTACCAGAGGTGAAAACCACGACTAGGTCATTATGTGTAATTGGTACAATCGACCAAACAGAATAAATGTTTGAATGTGGTGCCTTTATACCTAATAATTTGTTCAACTACTGCGGACCTCTCATAAACGAACTTCACGACCCTATCTACCGTATTCAATGGCGCTACATATATATATATTTACAATAGTAACGGTTTCAACGCAACTTACAAATATTTGCGGCTGCGCTACTACAATACGCGGACTTAATGTTGCTAGATTTAAGTATAATATTTTAAATTTAAGACATATCGTAGCTCATGCATAATTAACACAATCCTGGTGCTTTAATTTCTTCGAATTACGTACAGGCGAATTTAGGAAATTCGTAAATCCGTACGCCACTGGCTCTACTGCCTACATTTATTGGCTCCACTGTAGCCCTCTTTATAATATTTATTGTGTATATCACCATACTAAAATAAAGTATGTTTATTATTAATATTATTATTATTACTACTATTATTTTTCAGACCGGTTTTCTATAAAAGAAACAATTGTATTTCTCGAACTAAATACAGGGTGTTTCAAAGTTAAAGGTACATACGTTACTTGTGGATAGAGGACACTTTGGCGGTTCCAAATTATCCGGCATTAATGCACCCATCGTCCTTCCTTACTGAGATACAGGATGTTTTATGGACTTTGGCCAAATCTTTCTTTGATCATAACTATTGAGCCACCATGCATAATGGTTCATGCTTAGAATATATGTTTCACTTATTTTACTTGATAGAACTTCATAATAAACCAAAAAGAAATCCAGGTCCGGTTTAATAAAAAATTGACAATATGTTGTATGACAACATTTTGTAGATCTGTTTCGATATTCGAAAAGAGCGGAAAAAATGAATAGAGTAGCTCACTTAATTTGTTTGCGCATTTCATTCATCAGCCTTGATTACTTGCCCTGAATCCAATTTCATTAAAATGGTCCAGACATTTGGAACTTGAATGTTTATTTCAGGGTTAATTAACAAAAAAAAATAACTTGCAGCAGTGACAATTCTTTCGGTTTTAGACTAGGTAAGCGAACTATTGTAAAATAATTTTGAAAACAATGTAGAATTGCTCACATAAATCAAAATGCTACTTAATTTTGTGAGTCTACATTTAAAAATAATATTGTTTTTAATGCATGTATGTTCAATAACAATAAATACGTAAAAGTAATAAATACATAACAACAATAACTGTTCAAAGCGGCCTCCATTTCATATTGAATACATTTCCTTGCTCTAGTAGTAATATTTCGAATTGCACGTCTAATCATATCTGGATTATTTCTAACTTCCACGCAAGCGTTATTAACGTGTTCCAAAAGTTCATCTCTACTATTAGTGGCTACGTCATATGCCTTTGCTTTTAAATGCCCTCAAAGGTAATAATCAACAGGATTGAAATTCGGTGAGATTGAAGGCCAATGATGACGTCCATTTCGACCTATCCACATATTTGGAAAATTGTCATTTAGGAAATTTCTCACAAAATATTCCTAAAATGGGGTGAAGCGCCATCATGCTGGTAATACATTCCCGCAATATTCTCATTTTCCAATAACACGGAGGATATGTGACCCAATCAAATGATTGTTGAAAACACTGCATCAAATATTAACAGCAAATCGATGTTGTGATTTATTCCGTCTTACAGCATGTGGATTCTCTTCGGTTCAAACATGTGAATTTCTTAAATTATAAACACCGTCTCTTGTAAATTGTGCCTCATCTGTAAACAGATATCTGTTAAGAATTCTTCGATTCCGAATAATCCAGTTATTAAAATTGAATCGATGAACTTCATCCCCTTCCTCTAACCTCTGAATCTGTTGGACATGAAATGGATAGAGATTATTTTTTTTTAGTGCTCTCCAAACACTGACATGTGGAACACCTAAAGCATGACCCACTCTTCTTGTGTTAATTTTTGGATTATTTGCAACAATATTTAGTATATTCTCTTCTACAGCTAAAGGTTGCCTTACTTGATGCCAGGCGCGGATCCAGCATTTTGTTGAGGGGGGGGGGACAATTATTTAATGGGTAAAAATAAAATAAATGCATTAAAATAAATTTATTTTTATATCAGGTTTTCTTATATAAACTTTGCTCCAGGGGGGAGGCGACACGCCCTTCACCCCCCACCCCCCCTGAACCCGCGTCTGCTTGATGCTCATTTAAGGTGGCCGTTGGATACCGACCATGATTTTTAGAATAATTGACAGCTCTAGCAAAAGTTTTATGATCAGGAATTCGGCGTCCAGGAAATCTTCTTTGATATTCTCTCGCAGCAGCCCATCCAATGAGATCATAAAATCCATACACATGGATTATATCCGCATATTCACCATTTAAAAATTGATAAGGCATATTATGTACTTTGTAACGGGTAATAATATTAATACAAATAACAAATATTTTAGAATAATAAAACGCAAGTATGTCGAACCAGTAAATGTGACCTGTCAAATATTAAAATTTTCGGCATTGCCTACTTGACGACAAAGCAGCTATGGTTTAAAATCATCTCTTAAGTTTTAGCAAATGAATTATTTGGAATCGAAGCATTCTTAACAGATGTCTGTTTACTATGAGGCGCCGTTTAAGACATTATTCGTATTACAAATATAGGTATATAAGAATTATTGAAATATATATATATTTTCCTTAAATATATTTATTTCGTTAAAATATTTATAAGATTTGCTAATATATTTATCTTTGTAAAAATATATGTGTCTTCGTAAAAATATAAATATATTTCGTTTACAAATAAATATTATTTTTGCTAATATTTATATATATATATATATATATATAGAAACGACCTTTTATTGTCGTTCGCTAGATGGCTCCATGCGAGTTAAATGTAGGTAAAACGGCCGCATTAAATTTGGCAATGGGGCGTGCTCTGATTTGTTTGTATTAAATTATGAAACGGTATGTAGGTATGTTGTCCATTTCATTAATTTGGGATTTGTGGACTTGTGGTAGAGTTTCTGTCTGAAACAAAATACTGGTTATTTCATTTCATTGCCAAATTTTAACTCGGGCATGGAAATCGCGCCACCTACCGTACGACGCGACGATAGAAGATCATTTCTATATAAATATGTGTTAGCCAAAATAATATATATTTGTATTTATATTTGCAAAATATAAATATTTTAACGGAATAAATATATTTAATGAAAAAATATACATATTTCGATAATTATTATATATATTTGTACTCTTACTAATGTCTTAAACGGCGCCTCATAGTTTATAGATGAGGCACAATTTACAAGAGATGGTGTTTATAATTTAAGAAATTCACATGTTCGGACAGAAAAAAATCCACGTGCTATAAGACAGAATAAATCCCAACATCGATTTGCTGTTAATATGTATGTATTTGGTGCGGTATTTTCAACAATCATTTGATTGGGCCACAAATCCTCCCTGATAGATTATCAGGTGAACTACATTGTTCTTAAAATTATTTTACAATAGTTCACTTACCTAGTCTAGAAGTGTAAAAATTGTCACTGGTGCAAGTTAATTTTTTTTTGTTAATTAATCCCTGAAATATATATTCAAGTTTCAACTGCCTCGGCCATTTTAATGAAATTGGATTTACGGCAAGTAATCAAGGTTGATGAATGAAATGCGCAAACAAATTAAGTGAGCTACTCTATTCAATTTTTTCCACTCTTTTCGAATATCGAAACAGATCTACAAAATTTTACTACAGAGGGTGTTGATTTTGACATACAACATATTTTCATTTTTTTATTAAGCCGGACCTGGATATCTTTTTGGTTTATTATGAAGTTCTATCAAGTAAAATAAGTGAAACATATGTTCTAAGTATGAACCGATTATACAGGGTGGTTCAGTAGTTATGATCAAGAAAAGATTTGGGCAAAATCAATCAAACATAATGTATCTCAGTAAGGGAGGACGATGAATGCATTATGCCGAATAATTTGGAACCGCCTAAGTGCCCCCTACCGACAAGTAACGTATGTACCTTTAACTTTGAAACACTCTGTAGGTATAGTGTTTTCTAGATGTTCAATAAATTCGAAAGTAAAGTTTAATTCGTATATGTCTAAGTCTACCTACGTTTAGAAAAGCAATTTCGCACGTTTTAATTCCACATGTGTTCTTTGTAAAATGTAAGATGAATGGATAACAAAAAAAGTTAAAATGTGTTTATTTAAATTAACCTGACAGAAAATCGTTACCGTTTGGTAAAGGACAGTGTCGCCATCATTTAGTGATTCTCTATGTTTAGTTGTCTTTATATCCAAATGTCCTGGTTGCAGACACAATTATATTTATAGTTGATGTATTGGAAAATTCACAGTATTTGTACATTTATGTGAGCACATAAAGGTTTCAGGTGTTCATCTATTTATGTAGTAATTATTTGAAAACATTGGTCAAGTTGAGGGTAAATAAAAAGAACTTAGTCCCGAACAATAATCAAATAAATGTGAAACAGTTCAGAGATGAAGAAAAGTTATAATCGTTGCTTACAATGTTATTTACTTACCTCCTTTTTGACATGACATGTCATCAAATTGACGCATAATTACTTCCACATCCACGTAGTGGAGTGGAAGTATAGAAATCGTAAGAAAATCTTCAAAAAAATTTCTTGTTGAAATAGGTTTAGAATTCAAGACATTCTAAACCTATTTCAACAACTAAATTCGTCGAGATTTTCGATTTGAGCGAAACAAATATTCTGTCTGTCTGTCTGTAACTTTTTTTTTGTGCGCACAGAGTCAATTGGGGAAAACTATTTTTCTTTAAAAATTAAATTGATTTCTTTGTGTAGGTGGAACATTATTTACTTCTAACTTGTAATTGTGTTTTGGGACTAGATTTAACTTAGCTGAACGTATTTATATTTGATTTTATTAACTACAACTGCCACAATATTAATGACCATATTTTTTTGCAGGTACGTGTACAATACTAACTGTTTGCGAGTCGCTTAACAACGGTAAGTTTTAAATAGAAGGTTAGACTAGTGCGGCCTTACAACCACAAACTTTATTTTATAGGCTAGAAATCAAGGCCTCAAAATTTTTTATGAAGTCTGCCGTAGATCTTATTAAAATTCTATAACTAATTATTTCCACATACTAGAGTGCTGTGGCGTTGAAAATAAGGTTTTATGTTGCCCAAGTGTTCAAGTCTGGGCCACCCTACGACCGACGTGGTTAGCGTCACTGGTGTAACCTGGCTAGCACAGTAAAGATACGGAGGGCAAAAGGGCGTAGAGTTCAAGGTTTGGGCGCCATTGATTACTGAGTGTAATCAAGGAAAATTGAAGATAAAGATAAAGATAAACAAAAGATAAAAGTTACATATGTACAATAGAACTATATTACAAAATATTATATTACAAAAAGAATGAGCTATCACAGCATCAGCGATACTGTATAGCAAAATATCAAACCGAAATATATACAAGATAAACTATATTACAAAATATACTATATTACAAGATGCACTATATTACAGATTGCTCAACAGCAAAATAAATTTGAGGCGTCTACGAAACAAAAAAATATATTACAAAAATTACGTCTCGTAACGTCACCTCAATACTAAAAATCATATATTACAACGAGATATGAACATTTACGAGATTTAAACCGAACTATATTACAATAAAGGTATCTCGCAACCGATCCGACGAACAAACTATTTACAGCACTAGATATACTAAAGTGCAACACAAAATATATTACAAAGTAAGGCCTGGGGCTACTTGAGAATCTTACGAGAGACAAAATAACTATATTACAAAAAAAATGTCTCGTAACGGTTTCTCAATACTCACAAAACATATATTATAACGAAATACCCCATGGCTTTACCACATCAACTCTATATACACTCGTTACACAAAATGCACCATGACTATTACCTATAACCAAACAAATGTGAATACACGATACTACGATGGAAAATTTCAACAATGAATCAAGATAAAGGTAACTGTGAATTAAAATATATTACAACGAATTCACAAAACAAAATCTTACAAAAGACGCTTGATTCTACGATTTTAAACTTAAGATACTTGACTTTAATAATCAAAAGTACTTATCTTTTGTTTTAAAAGTCCTGATGAGAGAAATTTCTAAGTGCGCTCCTGTTCTGGGATGAATACGGATTTAAATGTTATGTAGGCTGATGTTGGGTACCTCCATTTTGCTGACTTGGAATGATTTACTTAGTGGTAAAATCTTATAGATGCGTCATGTCGAGAAATTCCATAATAAAGAGAAACATAGTATTGTAGAATTCATTTACTAATTATTAAGAAAAGCTGAATATAGGTAATTGTTCACGAAGCAAAGGTGTAACCTTGAGATTACTTCGACGTTAAAATGAAATTCGTAATTATATTGAAACAAAACCGTATACGTCTATAAGGTTCCTTTCTATTAATATCCCCATTAGGGTCTTACAAAATTTCTATTACGTCCACCTCGAAGGACGGCTCGAGTGAAAGAGAAGGAATTTAGTCTAACGCGGCGTATTGTGACATATGTCCCGGACCGACAGTAACGTGGCTCCGCCCAAAAAGTAGTTCTCTTATCTTAATGAAATATGAAATTAGCTAAAGGATCTATATTGTTACTGATAGTTCTACGTTTCATGTGACTATCCGACTTTATTATAAATACTCAACTTCATTTTTCAGTTAGTTTGATTTATTTGCGTGCGCCGTTCAACACACCGATGCGTAAGCATAAGCTACTACCAACTTCTCATCTGTCTAGGAATGTTCGTTATAGTACCAGAGCATAGGAGAATAAAATGTTTGATTATTAAAATTTTTCTAATAAATGTTAGAAAATGTAACGAAGGATGCTTTTGCGCATTCCGCACGTTACAGTGCAAATATTGTCAAGATGTTTTCCTTATAAGAGTCTTGGATAGAAAATCTGGATGTGGAAGTAGATTCCTTAGGCAGCAGTCATAAAAGATGAATGAATCCTGTATTGAGACATTTTTAATAGACTATCGTAGAATCTAAATAAGTATTTTTTTTTCGTAAACATCCAGTAGCGGTCCCAGGATTTTTGCTTTTGGGATCAATAAAAGTGGACAGCAGAGCTGTAGTGTACACGGTACGTCAACTATGGGAGATTTGGTGGGGTGATAGTTTTGATATTTAAGTGCTATAAACTTAAAAAAATATGGTCATGATCAAAGTGGGGAACAGGTGAAGGCGACCTATTGTTTACTACAGGTTGACCATCCTAGAATGGCCGATGAGATTAGGATGCGCAGTGGTCAAAACCCGCCCACCTATACGGAGCTCACTTGTTTATATTCCTTGTGTAAACATCGGTGGTACAGTCTCAAGAAAAGTGCATGTAGTGTATAACTTATATTATTTAATGCACAGGTACTTATTATAAGTGTTATAAATTATAAGTTTTGTTTTAAAATTTATGGAGCAGGAATCTACAGCTGGAGCTCCTATTATACCATTTTGAAAAGTATGTGTACAAATCTATTATCAGTTGTGTTATGTATAGCAAAATATATTTTATTTTAATTGCATACAAAATTGTATTATAAATAGTGTATAAAGACAGAGTATAAAAAGGGACATTTTTTGTAACCACGGCTGGCCGCCGGGTATCACGTGTTGAAATGTCATCATCAGAATCATTATCATTATAGTATTACCGACTACTAATAATATAATTTAATATTGTTCACTGGATTACTTCGGAAGTTGTATAGAGCAGAGGTAAATAAAATATATATTGTAAGCATTTAGCAGCTTTGTCAACATGGTCAACTGTAAATTCCTTTTTAAACGATAAATTGTGGATAAACTATCAACTGCAACAGTGAAGGATATTTTGCACATTTTCAGTCAGTTCATTTTAATAGCAGTTTAGTTATGAAATTTCCCACTATTTAAAAATCTTTTAAAATATCTTCATTGGGAAAATGTAAACTGTATATAGGTGAATAATGTGAATATAAATAGACTGGAGTGTTTTTATGTTTGTATTATTTAAAAATAATGATCATTTTTATATACAATCCGAAATTTTTGAGTAAAATGCGAAGAATGTGCATGAAACACTAGTTTTGGAAGTGGACGAAAACGCCTAATTTTATTGGAATTAATTAAGGAATAATGTTGGAATTAACTGAGGAATAAATAAGTAGAAGAAAGAACGTCAATGCTTCCTCTTTATATAAGAACACTTTAACAGGGAAAAGCATAAATAAGGCAACATATTCAATGACAAGTTGAGGTTTTGTTATCTCATTCTTAGCCCTATGAGAGGATACGCTCAGTGTATCATAGTTTGCAGTCTCAGTAATGATATGGCTAGGCGCCAATTGTCTTCGTTAATTAATGTCCAGTTATTCAAAGAGGACGATTGATCACACAAAGATCCAATAACATTTTGGAACTCCATATCGTGCCATTTGCCCGTATTTGTAGAAGACAACTTCTTGTTACTGCAAGATAGTGATCTTCCTCAGTTACTCCAGTAACCATGGAATGTCTAAACTGCCACAATTAACTAACCACCAAGGAATCTCCGATATGTAAGAACATTCTATGACTGCGCGGTCGAGAGGCAAACGCCTTTCATCCTGGAGTTCCGTGTCCGATTTTCGGTCGTGGCACAAGATTTTTCGGAAAAAGAAATTAATCTTAATGCACTCATATGATGTGTTTCCTGTCTCGAAATGTGTGGTACCTTTGCGTACAAGGTCTCTTCAGGGATAAAGAAGGTTGTATACTACCTGTGGTGTGTTGCAACTTTCGTCACTTAAACCAAATGAGCTTTCTCGGAGGCTGGTAACCAATCTGTTAGAATTAAATCAGAGCCCTAAATTTAGAGCATCGTACGAGATGTAGAGATATAATAAATGCGAAGAGCCACAATTAAATGCCACAATTAAACTTTTGAAATATTCTGTAAATTTTAGTAAACAGAGTTAATAAACGTGTTTCATTTGTCACAAATTATTCTAAAGGTTTACAACATGGACATTTAATTAGATATAATTTTCCATTAGGTATTATACTTTAATTTTGCGGCGCTCTGTATATGGTTTAAGCCCGCGCTGGGAAATTTAAGACTTTAAAAAACAAAGAAACTGTAAATACTGATACGTGTATTATATCATTAAATAGTTGAAATAAGTAAGCTCATAATAAGTAAAAGACGAAAATGTAAATTATCGTCTACCTATAATAATTTATCAAAAACATTATGCCGTACTCTCTAATATTTCCTCGTCCGCTTATGCTTTACCTTTATCTTTGTTTCCGCGGGCCCATAAATGTTCAGTAGATATAAGTTTGGATTGTTTTATGTCTTTCAGTAAATTATAAACAGAGTAGATCGATACAAAGCTTTGAGAAAGAAAAGTAGGTATCAATTTTCATGAAAGGATTTCTTTGTGATGCTCATTTATATTCACTAGGAATAAATAATGTGAAGTTTCCGTAGATTGATAATTCTATTAGTTGAAGTAAAGAGTAAATCCGTATAGTAGGATTCTCTATCTAAAATATCTATATTTACATTCTTATTAATAAAATTGGAAATAATAATTCAAATGATTTAAATCTCTACAAACTCGGCCTGTCAAAATATTATTTTTAATGTAAGTAAACTTAAAAGTTATCGTAGCAGTAGCTAGTATATCAAAATACAACTATGTGGCTCACTGTCCTTAATTCACTGTAGGTATTATGATATGAATCTTATTGAATTGAATACTATTTATTTAGATACAAAGTTTTTCCAAATTTTATTTTTCCTTCTTGTATAGCCTTTAATATAAGTACATATACAGTGTGACCCCTTTTGAATGGAAAAACCCCTGTAAAAAATGTGTCTATTATCTGATTTTAATGTGGTTCTTTTTAAAAGATAGGCCATCGGAAGCTCTACTTTATGACAAAAATTTAGAGATAAATTTCAATTTTCAAAACCTATGATTTTTTTTTTCATTGTCAAAAATGGACAAATTGATAAGTGATTTTCTTTTTATAAAATCTAACTATACCACTGGATTCAGAAAGATCTTAAATGGGTTAATCCAAAATTTCGTGAAAAAATATTAAATAATGACAGATTTATGACAAAATTAATGTAGGTAATATTTTATATTTATAACAATTGATTTTATGAAAAATTCATACAGAGTCATTTCAAACCAACTTTTTCCGAACAGACGAAGTTTAGGTTTTGATTCACTACGAGCTATCTTACGAAAATTTACATGTTAGTCAATTTTGCTGGATAACAATTGATTTTACGAAAAATTCGTACAGAATCATTTCAAACCAACTCGTCGAGACCGATAAAATTGGTAAATAACATTTTCTGAATAGACGAAGTTCAGTTTTCGTCTTATTACGGGCTCACATGATAATTCACTATTCACCCATTTTACTCGATAACGGTTGATTTTACGCCAATATCTTATAGAACCATTTCGAACCGCCTCATCAAGGCGGATAATTTTTCTATATAACTTTTTCCGAACAGACGAAGTTTAGGTTTTGATTCACTACGAGCTCTCCTATGAAAATTTACATGTTAGTCCATTTTGCTGGATAACAATTGATTTTATGAAAAATTCATACAGTCATTTCAAACCAACTCGTCGAGACCGATAAAATTGGTAAATAACATTTTCTGAATAGACGAAGTTCAGTTTTCGTCTTATTACGGGCTGACATGATAATTCACTATTCACCCATTTTACTCGATAACGGTTGATTTTACGCCAATATCTTATAGAACCATTTCGAACCGCCTCATCAAGGCGGATAATTTTTCTATATAACTTTTTCCGAACAGACGAAATTTAGGTTTTGATTCACTACGAGCTCTCCTATGAAACTTTACATGTTAGTCCATTTTGCTGGATAACAATTGAATTTTAGAAACATTCATACAGAATCATTTCAAACCAACTCGTCGAGACCGATAAAATTGGTAAATAACATTTTCCGAATAGACGAAGTTCAGTATTCCTCTTATTACGGACTGACATGAAAATTCACTATTCACCCATTTTACTCGATAACGGTTGATTTTACGCCAATATCTTATAGAACAATTTCGAACCGCCTCATCAAGGTGGATAATTTTTCTATATAACTTTTTCCGAACAGACGAAGTTTAGGTTTTGATTCACTACGAGCTCTCCTATGAAAATTTACATGTTAGTCCATTTTGCTGGATAACAATTGAATTTAAGAAAAATTCATACAGAATCATTTCAAACCAACTCGTCGAGTCCTATAAAATTGGTAAATAACATTTTCTGAATAGACGAAGTTCAATTTTCGTCTTATTACGGGCTGACATGAAAATTCACTATTCACCCATTTTACTCGATAACGGTTGATTTTACGCCAATATCTTATAGAACCATTTCGAACCGCTTTATCAAGGCGGATCATTTTTCTATATAACTTTTTCCGAACAGACGAACAATTGAAAGTAGTAATAATTAGGTATTTAATAAACAAAATAACAACACATTACAACATTACACTAAAACTAAAACACGATAATACAATTTATCTTAAATTTTTGTAGCCTCTACAAGGCCGCCGTTTATTTCGATGCACTTGTCAAATCGTTTTATAATATTCTTTACGACATTCTGTAATTGTTTCCGGGTAACTTCTGCACAAGCTTGTCTTATTATTGCACACAAATTTTCTCTATTACTCAGGCGTGACCTGTAAACTTTAGATTTTGTTACACTCCATAAAAAGAAGTCCATCGGTGTTAAGTCCGGGGATCGAGTTGGCCATCCAATCAATGGGCTACCTCGACCTATCTATCGATTAGGAAAGTTAGCATTAAGCCATCTGGTAACCACTCTGGCATTATGGACAGGGCTGCCATCTAATTGAAAGTGTAGATTTACTTTCTTTTGTATTGAAAGTTCATGTAGCATATTCCAAAATTCGTTTCTTAGGAACTGTAAAAACTGCATGCTACTCATATTACCTTCAAAAAAGAAAGGATCAATAATTGTTTCATTGAGTAGCCCACACCAAACATTAACTTTTTGGGAACATTGTCTTTTACAATTAATGACCTACTCTGGGTATACTTTAGCCCAAAACCTACAATTTTGTGACGACAGCACCCCATCGCTGAATAAAGTAGTTTTCCAAAAAGTTCTGTTATTAAGATACTGTCCTTGACCCGACAAGCAAAATTCCATCCATGCGTACTTTAAAGATTTGACGTCTGACTTTAAAATTTGTTTTCCATAGCACCCTATTATTATCTGTCATTATTCATTAAAAAGACAATATTTATTAAAACTATCCTCTTAATTTATCTTTCTATTGTTTATTTTGCATGGGCTACTTCGATTTTTAGAAAAAATCATGTAAAAGTTAATATTACCTACATTAATTTTGTCATAAATCTGTTTAATAATTATTTTAATTTAATATTTTTTCCCGAAATTTAGCATTTACACTTTTGAGATGTTTCTGAATTCAGTGGTATAGTTAGATTTTATATAAAGAAATCGCTAATCAAATTAATCCATTTTTGACATTGAAAAAAAATCACAGTAGGTCTTGAAAATTGAAATTTATCTCTAAATTTTTGACATAAAGTGGAGGTTTCGATGGCCTATCTTTAAAAAAAAAACGTTAAGATCAGAGAATGGATACATTTTTTACAGGGGTGTTTCCATTCAAAATGGGTCACACTGGATAATAGGCCAGGAGGTAGTGGCCGATCCCTGAGAACGATTAGGTAGTAGTGTCTATCAATTAAGGGTTAATTATTACACAGGTCTACAAAAAGAATATTTTCTGCTTCAAGGACTAAACTTATCATGCTTTAAGTATTCTGGTGTGCTGAAACCGAATTTTCAATTTAAAAAACTTTCTACCGCGTAGATTTCGAGTAAATCCCAGTTTTTATTGTCAAAATACATTTTTTTGCCAAATATCGACGTAAATTGTGTTTATAATTATTTACATAATTAAAATTACTGTTTCCTATATATTTTTGGGCGATGATTACGAATCCGTCCTCAAAAAAGGGCGCTCTGTCCTTTACAGTGCAATAAAGGGCACAAAGTAAATTTTATTGACAAAAGAAGTGCAAGGTGTGTTTTCCTATGTATTTTTTAATGCTGAACACGAATTCGATGTTAATGAAGGGCACTCTGCCCTCCAAAGGACAATAGAAGGCAAAGACTCAATTTTATATGAGAAAAAAAAATACGTGCGAGGTGTGTTTTACTAAATATTTTTTAATGTTGAACACGAATCCGATGTTAAAGAAGGACACTCCGCTCTCCAAAAGGCAATAAAGGGCCAAAAAGGGCCAAATATTAATCGTTTATTGCTGGTGTAGTGTTTTTAAGACTACCCTAACCTGTCCTAACTAGTGTACACCCCAGCATGCGACAAACCTTTGGAAGGGTTTTAACTGTAAAGGTCCTAACAAGTTTTTACCATTTCTGTGGTCAGCCACAAACCTTGGTCGACACTAGTCAGGTCAGGTCAGGGCTAACCTTAGAAAACATTATACCTTCGAGCAATAAACGATTCATATTTAGCCCTTTATTGCCCTTTGGAGAGCGCAGTGCCCTTCTTTAACATCGGATTCGTGTTCAACATTAAAAAAATATATACATAAGAAAACACACCTTGCACTTCTTTTTTCAATAAAACTGAGTTTTTGCCCTGTTTGCTCTTTATTGCCCTTTATAGGCAGAGCGCCCTTTTGTGAGGACGGATTCGTAATCGTCCCCCAGGAATACATAAGAAATTGTCTTTTTATTTTTTTGTAGTAGGGACATCGCATGTAGATACTTAAACACAATTTACGTGGAAATTTAGCAAAAACCGTATTTTGACAACAAAAACAGGATTTACTCCGTTTCTGCAGACAAAAATGCTTATACTTTATCCCAAAGTTATTGTCGGTATAAAATATGTCGGGATCTTTGTTTTTTTACCGCGCCGACAAAGGCGCCGACATTTTTTATACCCAGAATGAGTCTGAGATAAACTATAAGACATAATAGGTTTAGTCCTTGGAGTAGAAATTCTTTTTTTTTGGTAGACCAAATGTTATTGGAGATGTATTTTCAGTTTTCAATAGTAATTTTATTAAAAACATTTCAGATCCATCTAAAAATGGCATTGCTTATCTTGCACACCTACGGGAAGTATTGTATTCGAGAAAAAATTACACTCCGAAATTTCTTCTCATTTCCACGTTTCAGACCATGTAGATTACGAAAATAAAGGTTTTTCAATTCCGTCAGTCTGTCAGTCTGTCTGTCTGTCGATCTGTTGTGTGCCTGTTGGCACATTAACTAAAGAACTACTCGACGGAGAACAGTCAAATTTGGTGGGTAGCGAAGAGATGGTTAGACTTTCACAGGAAAGTATACAGGGTAGACCGTTTAGAGGAAAATGAAAAAAATAGTTTTCGCTCGAATTTAAAATCTCCACGTTTCATGACACCCTAAACATATTGAAAAAAATCGGTAAAGGTATTTACACAGAACTTCCCTCTTTATTTATACAGGGCGGTCAGACCAAAAAATAATTAATTACCAAATGACGCATGAAAATAATAATAGGAATGTAGTTATCTCTATTATTAAAAAGATGCCAGATATGGAAGGCTTGCGTAAATGCCTTTACAAATTTCCATCATAGCTGAATTATTTATTAGGATGACCGCTCTCTATGTTTTTCACTAAAACTATAATAGGTGGCTTCTTTGCCAATGGTGTTATGCCATATGTGTTATGCCAACTATATGCCAAATATTATTGGCATCTGTCACATTGTTAGTTGCACATCCACATAGTGGAATGGAAATGTAGTGGTAAAAAATTTCATTTACTTAATTTTTTGTTAAATAGGTCTAAAATGCCATGAAACGAGGAAATTTTAAATTTTGGATTTTTTTTCCATTCTCTATTCTATACTAGTGGTATAAAATTTTGTTTGGAAAAATGTTCAAAAAATCTTGTTTTGAAAATATCTTCAAAAACTTTTTTTTAAATTGCTAGATTGTTATGAAACGTGAAGATTATAAATTTGAGCAAAAAAAAAATTCCATCGTCTATTCTAGTACTATTCTAGTACTTAGTGATAAAGAATTTTCAAAAAACTTTTTTTTTTAATATCTAGAGTGTCATGAAACGTGGAAATTTTATATACGGTGTGACCCACTTAAGATCGCAACACCCCTGCATACCCGTTAATTGATGCTTGATTAACATCAAATTTTGGTGGTAAGAAAAGATCGATAAGGTGATTTTTTAAACTTGGTAATATGTGATATATGTCAGTAGCGTGCGAATTTAAGGGGGTTTGAAAAGACGATTTTTCAAAAAAAATTATTAGGGATTTTTTTAGAAAAAAAAATAGGAAGGTGTTCTTAATCAGCACCTTTAGAAACCCCTTAGTACAAGATTGTATCGTAGTGGGTTCAAAGGTGTTTAAGATAGTGGCTGTCAACCAAAAATAATTTTTATTTGTAAAACGGATTCCCAAATCAAAAAAATCTATTCAAAATTTTTTGTTCAGAATAATGCGTTGTACTAGACTGAATTGATTTGATAACAAAATAAGAAAAAAAAAGTATACAATGTGACCCACTTAAGATCGCAACGCCCCTGTATACCCGTTAATTGATGCTTGATTAACTTCAAATTTTGGTGGTAAGGAAAGATCGATAAGGTGATTCTTTGAACTTGGTAATATGTGATATATGTCAGTAGCGTGCGATTTTAAGGGGGTTTCAAAAGCTGATTTTTCAAAAAGAGTGTTTTATAGAATTTGTTATTCAAATTTCGATTTCATCAACGTAAAGAGCGCCATTTAAAACCGCTAGACATCAATTTTAAATGAGATCACTTACCTGGTTACTGAGATGTAAGCTTCCAAAAATTATTACCAAGTTCAAAGAATCACCTTATCGATCTTTCCTTACCACCAAATTTGAAGTTAATCAAGCATCAATTAACGGGTATAAGGGGCGTTGCGATCTTAAGTGGGTCACACTGGATTTGGATACTTTTTTTTTCTTATTTTGTTATAAAATCAATTCAGTTTAGTACAATGCATTATTCTGAACAAAAAATTAAGATTTTTTTTTTATTTGAGAATCCGTTTTACAAATAAAAATTAGTTTTGGTTGAAAAAATTGTATTTTTGACAGCCACTATCTCAAACACCTTTGAACACACTACGATGCCAACTTGTACAAAGGGGTTTCTAAAGGTGCTGATTAAGAATACCTTCCTATTTTTTTTTTAAATCCCTAATACTTTTTTTGAAAAATCGGCTTTTCAAACTGCCTTAAAATCGCACGCTATTGACATATATCACATATTACCAAGTTTAAAAAATCACCCTATCGATCTTTTCTTACCACCAATGTTTGATGTTAATCAAGCATCAATTAACGGGTATACAGGGGTGTTGCGATCTTAAGTGGGTCACACTGTATAAAGAAAACGTTTTTTTCCCATCATTCCTATGGTAGTAGCAAAATTTTCAAAAGATTTTTTTTCTGATAGGTTTAGAATGTTATGGAAATGTAGAAATTTTAAATTTGAGCAAAAATATTTTTTTCTATCTATTCTACAGTAGGTAGGTAGTAAAAAAAAATTCTTTTTAATTTTCTAGAAAAAAATTGTTTAATTTTCAATTTTTTTTTTAAGTAGGTTTAGAATGTCATGAAACGTGGAAATTTTAAAATTGGGCAAAAAAAAATTTGCATCTATTTTATAGCAGCGGTAAAAAAATTTTCATATTTTTTTTTCTGAAGTAGGTTTAGAATTGTCACGAATCGTGGAAGTTTTAAAATGAGTAAAAAAAAAAATGTTCATTATCTATTCTCTTTAGACGGTCCACACTGTATATTTTCCAGTGAAAGTCTAACCAGTTGCATCAGCTACCTACCAAATTTGATTGTTTTCCGCCAAGTAGTTTTTTAGTTAATACACCAACAGATACACCGACAGAAAGAGAGACAGACAGACAGACTGACGGAATTGAAAAACCTATATTTTCGTAATTTACATTATCTGAAGCGTAAAAATCCGAAAAAATCTCGGAGGGTGTGAGGAAGTAAAAATACAATAATTTTTTATGACATGCTTCCACTCCATGCAACACGTCTCCTCTAGGTCTACTGGTCGAAGACACGTGGCAGAGCGCGACCGCTGATATAGTCAGGAGCGGGTTGTGGGTTCGTTATGTTTTTTACTTATGTGATTACGATTAGGTAAACCTAAATTGGGCGCCAGTCAACAATCAGATTGATTATTGACAAAAACAAAAAATAAAAACAAAGAAAAACTTACAAGTAAGGGGCAGAATAAACAAAGGAGTAATAAAAAAAATAGTCAGCTAGAAATAGGTTTAATGAGCTTAAACCTGGTAGATACAAAGAAAATGTATACTACTATAATAATAAAATTAATAGGTATAAGTATATAAACAATATGGCGGTAAAATCCAGACTGTCTATTTTACGAGGGCCACACCAAATATCTCGCTTAATATCTATTGTAGAAGAATAAAGTTTTAGAAACAGTTATCCCATTTTTTGTGAGCTATATTTCAGTAAAAAACGGTTATAGCTTCCTTATTTGAGGAGATACGAAAAAAGTTAAAGGAATGAAAGTTGACGGCAAAGACAATAAGAATAATAACGTGTAACAAAAAAATCGAAAAATGCAGTTGGCTTTGACATACGCTATTGTGCAAAAATGAAAAATACATATCTCAAAGTAGGCCATGACGCCATTAATTCCGTTATTTTTTTCTCATTCCAACGATATAAAACATGTCACAGAAATTTTAACCGATAGTGTCAATATTTAATATTTTACGAATACCGCAATTCATATAATTGAATCGTAACAATCAGCTGTGCCATAATAGTAAAAATTCACTTTATAATAATTATAATTCCGTAATTATTTATTACAATTTAATACAAACCAATAAATATCTCATAAATAAAAATACAAGTACAAAACGAACATCCAAAGAAAAAAACGAAAAACTATGTATAACAGTACTACCTACTACTATATTGAAAAGAAATTGTGTGTATTTATTTTTCTAACTACAAATGCTCAAATTGTGCACCATGCATTCTGACACATAAACGTGCTCTACGAGACACGTCACGCTTTGGAGCATTTCAGGAGTAATTGCCTCACATGCGTTTCGAATTCTGGTTTTGATGTCCTCAATATTTTCAGGGGTAGTTTGAAATACCTTGTCTTTAATGTAACCCCAGACGAAAAAATCCAAGGGAGTAATATCTGGTGATCGAGCTGGCCATAGAATGGGTCCATAGGTGCCTATCCAGCTATCTGGCATAACTTGATTTAAATAATTTGTACATATTACAGCAGTGTGAGGTGGAGCCCCATCTTCTTGAAAATATGAATAATTTAATCTTTCTGCCACTGTTAATTCATAAAGAAAATCTTGAAATTCGTTTTGCAGGAAATTAAGGTATCTACGAGCGGTTAATTTGCCATCATAAAAATAAGGTCCAATTACTTTAGTCCCTAAAAGACCCAACCAAACATTCGTAGAAAATCTTTCTTGGAAAGCAGTCTCTCTGCACCAATGTGTATTTTCTCGTGTCCACTTATAATGCATATTTCTATTGAAAAATCCATTATTAGAAAAATTTGATTCGTCCGACCAAAGAATTTTGCTACATATCAGCGCGTCATTCCTTTTCTTATTTAATAACCATCTACAAAATCTTACTCTCCTTGGCTTATCTCCCTCATTTAAATGTTGAACTTTCCTCATTTTGTAGCATCGAAATCCGTTATTTTTCAATATTTTTCTTGCACTGTCTTTTTTTAAGCGACAGTTTCTCTGAATTTGTCTCAGAGGTTTCCTCATTTTGGTTAACATAATTCATTACTCTATTCACTTTTCTTACATTATCCGCAACATGCGCTCGCCTTACTACTTTTTTTGAAAATGAACCGTGCGTTTTTAGATTTTGAACTAACTTCCTAAACATAGTTCGATTTGGCTGCGGAGCATCTGGAAATCTATCTCCGTAAACCGTGACTGCCATCTCAGCGTCAAAATTGCACTGACAATAAATGCTAATCATATCGAATTTGTTATTATTGGTGTACACCATAATTACTGATATAAAATTTGTCTTAGAACTCGACAACGCAACATACAACATACAACAGTGACAATCTGTCAAATTTATTAATAACTGTATACATTGTTTTTCACTAATTATGGCACAGCTGATTGTTACGATTCAATTATATGAATTGTGGTATTCGTAAAATATTAAATATTGACACTATCGGTTAAAATTTCTGTGACATGTTTTATATCGTTGGAATGAGAAAAAAATAACGGAATTAATGGCGTCATGGCCTACTTTGAGATATGTATTTTTCATTTTTGCACAATAGCGTATGTCAAACCCAACTGCATTTTTCGATTTTTTTGTTAAACGTTATTATTCTTATTGTCTTTGTCGTCAACTTTCATTCCTTTAACTTTTTTCGTATCTCCTCAAATAAGGAAGCTATAACCGTTTGTGGTTTTCCTATTTTTCAGGTTTTTGTAATATATTTCAAATTTCTTTTTACTGAAATATAGCTCACAAAAAATGGGATAGCTGTTTCTAAAACTTTATTCTTCTACAATAGATATTAAGCGAGATATTTGGTGTGGCCCTCGTAAAATAGACAGTCTGTATATATAAATAGGTAGGTATATAAAAAAAAATTAAATAGGGATTACGAGAAACATATTCCTCAAGAGGCTAACACTAAATATTAAGACATAGAAACACGCAGATCTACACACAAAAATACTATGCTATTAATAACAAAGAACACTAAAATATCGATTCAATTAATTGAAATTTTAACTAGTGAGAAATTCTGTATTTGGAAATTCGTCCTCCTGCAATTCACCGTACTGGCAAAACTAGTTTGACAGCGCTGTTTTGATTTAAGTAAACTAATATATTATTGTAACCTATCAAATGTACAATGCACTCGCAACGTTATAGCCTGAGGTAGGTGTGAGCACATCAAACTATATAATATATATATATTAATAGTTAACTCATTATTATAGCCATAATCACAATTTCTGTTGGTACCAGCAAATAACAGCTATTATTATGGAGCTTTACACGGTGCATATGCCTTGATTGGAGAGTTACTTTAATATGGTATTTATGACAGTTATTTTTATTATAATTAGACTAAACTACTAGCAGTATCTAAACCATTACATCAAGCTTACTGCAAGCTCACTATTTGCATGCGGTGGTTACAATTGAAATTTATTCTTCACCAGACGGATCCTGGAAGAAAAGTGGAAAGAAGGAACAAAACTATATATAGTCTCAATTGACCTCCAAAAGGCATTTGATACCATAAGGCATGAGGCTATAGTCAACACTTTGCTCAACAGGGGAGTACCGCACTACTTAATAAACAGAATAATAAAAGCATGCCTACACGAAAACACTGCAATACAATGGTTTGGACAGACGACGGAATCAAAAATGAAGAATATAGGAGTCAAACAAGGATGTCCCCTATCCCCCCGACTATTCACCACAGTCCTGGACCAAGTGATAGAAAGCACAATAAAGGAGAATCAGAATTTCAATGGAAACGATGGAACGATAAAGCCCCCCATCGTACTTGCATACGCCGACGATATACTCATCATCACCGAGGAAGAACAAGACATCGTTAAATTTCTAAGAAACATGACACCACATCTGGATTCCTCTGGAATGAAAATAAACTTCAAGAAGAGCCTTATAATGGTCCGAGACCCATTGACAAAAACAAGTCCAACAAGTGGGGAAGAATACAAAATAGGAGACTACACCCTGAGAACCACGAATAGAATGAAATACCTAGGAACATACCTAACGAATCAACTAAAAAGGAGGGAAACAGTAAGGGAAAGAATCAAAACAGCCTACAGAGTCACAAGAGCTCTACTACCCTTCATTGAGGACAACAAACCACCATGGTGCCTAACCAAAAAGATATACACGACCATCATAATGCCTACGATGATATATGGAGTCAAAAACGCAGCAACGACAAAGGCCAACAGAAGAAGCCTGAGAAGAGCTGAAAGGGACATTATCCAACTGCTAGCAAAAACAGGAAAACCACAAAAACGGCAGAAAACGTCAACATTACTAGAGGGAAGAACAATAATCAAAAGAATAGAATCATACGCAATGAAATACTGGGGACACGTCCAAAGACGGGACTCGACACACCTACTAAAGAAAGCGCTGCGAATGAACAGCAACAAACTGAAAATAGGGAGGCCATGCTACACATGGATAACAACAATCGAGAGGATTATGAATAAGCTAGGAAAAGATTATACACACTGGGAAAAGCTGGCAAAACAAAAAATGGAATACAATAAAGAAATATCAAGGATATACACACTGCCAGACTCAGAAACAGAAGAAACAGAAAACTCAGAAGTAGAATAGGAGAGAAGATGATCACAGACAGAAACTAAGAAGAAGCATATCACAAAAACCTGAAAGTGAAAAGAAGCACGAAAACCTAAAAGAAGCATCTCACAAACGCCTACACTTTCCATCCGATGAAGACAGAAGGAAAACAAGAAGAAACATCTCACAAACACGTACACGCTCCATCCTATACTCCTACCCCATGCGTCATGCGGCTCTCGCTGCTGACAACAAGCATGTCCAATGTCCAATCCAGCGTATGCAGCTGGTCCGGCGGTATATAAAAGCACTGGGGGTTTGTTCTGGCACACGGTGGGATGATCGGTGGGCGATCGGGCTGCGTGGTGGAACAAATCTCCCTGCACCGGAATTGGCAGCAATGCCCACCTTACGCTGGCAAATCAATCAATCAATCAATCAACAAAACTACCCTCTTGTAGGCGATAACCAAAAGGAATTACGCCTGTAGGGCTACCGTGAAACGTTTAGTTCTTCAGTGCCTTAAAGAATACTGTTTCAATACAATTATAAGCAAACAAATAATAATTCATTTTTAAACATGCATAGAGTATATAGGCTCCAATACTAGTTAGCTAATAGATAGGCGAGGTTGTTTTTATCAGTCAATGTCAAATATAATCATTTCACACTTATTCATAGAAATTGTCTTGGTTTTGCATGAAACATCTTTATGAATGGCTTTATGTCTTTCTGATGAGCTCCAGAATAAGGGCGAAAAACGTTTCAAAGGCTAAGCATTTCCAGGAAACAGAATGATAGATTTCATGAAAATGTAATCCATTGGAATGAAAAATTTTTTAAGACAAGGTAGATAAATAAATTCATTTTAGGTCTTTGTTCTCATTTTTAACTGAATCTTCATAATCGTAGGGGGTTATGTGGATACTAGTTTAATCTGCATGGCCGTAGGGGACTGTGTGGATGCTAGTGTTAGAATGAGAATTGTCAAATAAGAAATTAGACAAATTCATTTTAGGATTTTAACTTGCTAGCATAACCAGAATTCAGGTTATCGAAAGAAAGCAATGATTTCATTAATATTTCTACACAAGGTTTTTCTTTTATAGATAGTTAATTTTTCTGCTGTTTGCAAAATCCTATAAAGAATGTTTCAATACAATACTGCTCCGTTCCCACAAAATCTTCCGGAGATAGGGAAGTAATAAAAAAAAGAACATTTACTTACAGGAGTTTCTCGTTACGTGGCAGGACTTTGCGGATGTTACTAGGCACAAACCTCCAAATACGGCGAATTCCCAAGACTCGGCGTTTTAGACCAAAACAAGCTTAGCAGGTGGGTGCTTTTTTCCAACATACAATTATACCATCAAATTCCCATCGGTATTGATAACGATAACCATTTATGAAATGAGAGATGTACAGGACAAAAAGGTATGGCCAAAAACCTTATGACTTGAAAATCAGAACTTAAGAGTTTCACCAAAAATCTCACATAAAAATCTGACCATAAGAGCCTAAAAATAAGTTCTGTGTAAAACTTCCAGAATTAAATAATTTATATCTCAAAATATGTAAAAAAAATTTGAAAAGTGTATTTATCTTAGGTGTTCTTAGGCTTCTTGATACCAATAATAAAATAGGGAATTTTATTTCAAATTACATGCTTGGAAAACACACACATATCAATTTTAAATAAATTGGTAATTTATTACTCATTGTTTTAGAAAAATGGAAATATAAAAAAAGCAAAGGGCTACAGAACAGTAACACTACCAAGGGTGATTTCAGTTGCCTATCCTAAATATGACGCTTTTAAGAAAAAATCAGGCAACCATATACACAGTGAGCCAGTAAACCTCAGATACACTGTGGCCCACTAAAGTGACGGTTACATCCACTAAACTAAAAATGTGACAGATAACAATAATATTTGGCATATATTTAACACAATTTACAAGGAAGACACCTATTATAGTTTTATTGAAAAATATACTGGGTGGTCGTCCTAAGAAATAATTCAACTATGGTGGAAATTTGTAAAGGTATTTTTGTAACGCCATATCCTAAAATGACATTTATTTGACAGTTTCACTGAATCAGTACAATGTTATTATTGACAACTGAAAAATAAAGGAAAAAGTGTGAAATAAAAAAATTGTGTTATTATTATTTAAGTTTCCGTATTTTTACCAAATTATATTGTTTTCTAATTTCGAATGGCGATACAAAAAATATTGTATATAACTCGACTCTAAAATGTGTTCTTTTTTACTCCTGTGGTTTATAGCACTAGCCTTCGGCTCGTGCTATAAACGCCCCACTTGTAAAAAAAAACACCGGATTAGCCACTTGTTATACAAAATACTATCATCTATACTCTTATTAGATTATATATTGATTAATCAACTTCTTTTGAACATGTAATAGTATCCACAAACAAATAGCGTAAGTAATCATTACACCCTAGTGATTTATTTTAACACCAGTCACCTTTTACTTCATGCCTAGCTTGTCCAATCGATGTAACGCGCAAAATAAAATAGAATGTCCATTATTGAAGGGAGGAAGGTGATTTGACATGTTTATTGGACGTTTGGACGTTGTCAAACTATTATACAGACTGTCTAATTTACGAGGGCCACTCCAAATATCTCGCTTAATATCTATTGTAGAAAAATAAAGTTTAAGAAACAGTTATCCCATTTTTTGTGAGCTATATTTCAGTAAAAAGAAATTTGAAATCCATAGCCTACTTTATGAGATATATTACAAAAACCTGAAAAATAGGAAAACCACAAACGGTTATAACTTCCTTATTTGAGGAGATACGAAAAAAGTTAAAGGAATGAAAGTTGACGGCAAAGACAATAAGAATAATAACGTGTAACAAAAAAATCGAAAAATGCAGTTGGCTTTGACATACGCTATTGTGCAAAAATGAAAAATACATATCTCAAAGTAGGCCATGACGCCATTAATTCCGTTATTTTTTTCTCATTCCAACGATATAAAACATGTCACAGAAATTTTAACCGATAGTGTCAATATTTAATATTTTACGAATACCACAATTCATATAATTGAATCGTAACAATCAGCTGTGCCATAATTAGTGAAAAACAATGTATACAGTTATTAATAAATTTGACAGATTGTCACTGTTGTATGTTGTATGTTGCGTTGTCGAGTTCTAAGACAAATTTTATATCAGTAATTATGGTGTACACCAATAATAACAAATTCGATATGATTAGCATTTATTGTCAGTGCAATTTTGACGCTGAGATGGCAGTCACGGTTTACGGAGATAGATTTCCAGATGCTCCGCAGCCAAATCGAACTATGTTTAGGAAGTTAGTTCAAAATCTAAAAACGCACGGTTCATTTTCAAAAAAAGTAGTAAGGCGAGCGCATGTTGCGGATAATGTAAGAAAAGTGAATAGAGTAATGAATTATGTTAACCAAAATGAGGAAACCTCTTTGAGACAAATTCAGAGAAACTGTCGCATAAAAAAAGACAGTGCAAGAAAAATATTGAAAAAAAACGGATTTCGATGCTACAAAATGAGGAAAGTTCAACATTTAAATGAGGGAGATAAGCCAAGGAGAGTAAGATTTTGTAGATGGTTATTAAATAAGAAAAGGAATGACGCGCTGATATGTAGCAAAATTCTTTGGTCGGACGAATCAAATTTTTCTAATAATGGATTTTTCAATAGAAATATGCATTATAAGTGGACACGACAAAATACACATTGGTGCAGAGAGACTGCTTTCCAAGAAAGATTTTCTACGAATGTTTGGTTGGGTCTTTTAGGGACTAAAGTAATTGGACCTTATTTTTATGATGGCAAATTAACCGCTCGTAGATGCCTTAATTTCCTGCAAAACGAATTTCAAGATTTTCTTTATGAATTAACAGTGGCAGAAAGATTAAATTATTCATATTTTCAACAAGATGGGGCTCCACCTCACACTGCTGTAATATGTACAAATTATTTAAATCAAGTT
This sequence comes from Stenurella melanura, assembly GCA_963583905.1. NCBI lineage: Eukaryota > Metazoa > Arthropoda > Insecta > Coleoptera > Cerambycidae > Stenurella > Stenurella melanura. Next base: position 60,837,382 of record OY757317.1, on the reverse strand, counting down.
ATGCCAGATAGCTGGATAGGCACCTATGGACCCATTCTATGGCCAGCTCGATCATCAGATATTACTCCCTTGGATTTTTTCGTCTGGGGTTACATTAAAGACAAGGTATTTCAAACTGCCCCTGAAAATATTGAGGACATCAAAACCAGAATTCGAAACGCATGTGAGGCAATTACTCCTGAAATGCTCCAAAATGTAATGCATGACGTGTTTCGTAGAGCACGTTTATGTGTCAGAATGCATGGTGCACAATTTGAGCATTTGTAGTTAGAAAAATAAATACATACAATTTCTTTTCAATATAGTAGTAGGTAGTACTGTTATACATAGTTTTTCGTTTTTTTCTTTGGATGTTCGTTTTGTACTTGTATTTTTATTTATGAGATATTTATTGGTTTGTATTAAATTGTAATAAATAATTACGGAATTATAATTATTATAAAGTGAATTTTTACTATTATGGCACAGCTGATTGTTACGATTCAATTATATGAATTGTGGTATTCGTAAAATATTAAATATTGACACTATCGGTTAAAATTTCGTGACATGTTTTATATCGTTGGAATGAGAAAAAAATAACGGAATTAATGGCGTCATGGTCTACTTTAAGATATGTACTTTTCATTTTTGCACAATAGCGTATGTCAAAGCCAACTGCATTTTTCGATTTTTTTGTTACACGTTATTATTCTTATTGTCTTTGCCGTCAACTTTCATTCCTTTAACTTTTTTCGTATCTCCTCAAATAAGGAAGCTATAACCGTTTGTGGTTTTCCTATTTTTCAGATTTTTGTAATATATCTCATAAAGTAGGCTATGGATTTCAAATTTCTTTTTACTGAAATATAGCTCACAAAAAATGGGATAACTGTTTCTAAAACTTTATTCTTCTACAATAGATATTAAGCGAGATATTTGGTGTGGCCCTCGTAAAATAGACAGTCTGTATATTCCCTGTTAGCAGAACAGGGAAATAAATAATAAAAGTGCTGGTTAAGGAAAAAATTAGACGGAATCCAGGCTACAAATACGAACATTGAGTTGTGTCACCAGTTTTCAGGTGGCTCATTAATCATGACCAAAGTTAACGTTTACTTATAAGCTATACCTTTCAGCATCTTTCTTTTCTAGAGGCAGTTCGTCTTTTACTAGAGCCGTGAATTGCCTAATAAAACACGGCCAACATTATTTTTCCATCTAACGGGTAGCACAAAAGAAATATTAGGATGTATGGGTTATGATAACCAAAGATGCAGAAACAGATGTTTAAATTGAATTGTCTGGTTAAAATACGAGCATATAGTATTGATTTTCTGTTTGAAACTGTATGAAAATATTTGTGGCAGTTAATATGGATAAACAGTGACAAACATGTAGTTCCTACTACTCTCTAATTAAAATGGTGTTTGTATTAAATTTTCAAATTAAATATGTTTCTGTGTTATATTTTACATTCAGGTCAGATCTCATACCTCTTGTTGTGTTGTTGCGACAATACACATAGTCCAGGAATATTAGTATTTTTCCAATGTATAGTTCTTCTCATCTATATGATGGGTTGAAGAAATTGCAAAGAAAGACGAAGCTCCGCCTCTCGCTCTGAATTAGAGGCCAGTGGACTCATTCACATATGTAATTTAAAACATAAAAAGTGTGTTAGCACCTTAATTTCTCTGTGAGATATTACAGAATGGTCATATTATTGTTTAAAAAATAATATTTATATTGCACTTTATCTTTATAGGAATTCAATGTTATTTTGCTACTACAAGTCATTTTCAATAGTATCGCGCAGGCCGCCTTATCTCGCGTGTCACATAGTGTGGTATGTGGCCTTGTGTACAAACGGGCACATGTTAGCGCAGTGCAGAACCGGTTTCGTTTCGTATTATACGTGGTGCTTCATATTTGTGATATATTTACTGTACTTATAATGTTTAGACCGTGGAAGCTCCCAACCATTCACAAGCAGAGGAGAAGATGTTGAAAATGTAGAAGAGGCTAAGAGGCAAGTCCTAAGCTACCAAGAAGAAAATATTTATGTGAAAGAGCACAAGAAATTCTATTAAAAATATAGTAGCGAGTTAAGGAGAACGAGGAGCAAGACAAAGAACGGCTTACTTGGCGGAAGTATCGATAGCAACAATTGAGAATTTATTGAGCAGGGTATTATCGTATAATGCAAGACGACCAGGAATTCAATATACATTTTGTAGACCTTGTAGACGCCCATCCCTGTTTCTATGACAATATGCGGGATGATTATCATATTAGCCAAGTTCAAAAGCGGGCCTGGGCATTATATATGGTGTATTCTCTGTTTTTTTGCCATAGAGGATGGACCCAATGATTTTTTCTTTTATATCGATTTTGTAAATTTACTAATTGAACCAATGCAAGAGCATCCTCACCATCTGATGACATTTTACTGAATGATAGAGCAATGGCAGGATGGCGATGCTTGCCATTACGTTGATATCATTTTGTCGCCCAACAGATAGATCAAAAAGTGTCATTTTGGTAGCATGTGACACATGCCAAGCTTTATGTTGATCCGTTATAAAATAAATAAATGGTGGTAGGAAGTGATCTCATTGACATCTGATATGTTTTCTCATATTAGGTTCTTTGTTAACAAAAAAAGGGAAATATTTATGTCACTAAAAACTTTAAAAATATTAATATTTTACGAAACCGTATTAATTTTCCCAGTGTGCCTTGCATATAGCTATATTTATTTGTTTTTTTTAACTACACATGTAGGTAATACATACATATGTATTTCACAGAGTTTTCGTGCCTTGGGATTAGGTATACTAACATAAAGGCCTTACAGAATAATAAAATATCGAGCAAGGACGTCGAATCGCTCCTTGGGCGTTTAGTTTTCCATCCCATATTCCTCACGGAGAACAATGTCACAACGTAATAGAATCTTACAGGAGCAGATTGACGAATTCTCTTAGGAAATCTGAAACACATTACCTTCTAGAAAGCATTAAAGCATTATTTTCCATTTTTATCCATGAAAATACTTTGCATAATATAAAGAATATTTGGTATATCTAGAATTACTTTGATATGAAAGAAAATAAATTATTGTTATACGAGAAAATCTTATTAGTACAGGAAAAGCTTGAACAAAATGACTGTAACTCGAAAAAAATTTGTGCAGACTTTAAACTTTGGTTGTAAGTTTAAAATGGGCCAAAGTTCACGAAACAAAAAAGTTTAGGAGTTTTGCGGATTCGCGGGAACCTACAAGATGTAAAAAGTGGTACTTTTAATTTAAAAAATCGATATTTCTCTATATTCACGGGAAATAAGGCATTTACTAAAAATAGTTCAAATAAAAATTGCTTCTGGCAAAATTGTCTTTAATTTGTAAATTAATTTTATAGCAATAATTAAACGAAATACGGCCATTTTCGATGCGGGATGAAGGAGGTTAATTTTTTTGTTTTTTTAAAAATTGGATACTATAGCATGTTGTTGATGCAAGTTTTTTGCTCTATAAAGTGAAATGGACTATCAAAATATGCAAAACTGTTAGTGTTGTTTGCAAAATGTATCTAAATTATATTAAAAAGTGATAGTGAATTATTTTTGGTGGATACGACAGTCCTAACAACAATAAAAGACATGAACAGCAACGTCAATGTCAAAATGCTGGGCTTTGCTTCACTATATCAGACGACACTCTAGTAAGCATACGCCAAGAAAAGTTTTTGTCACATATTGAGAACAAAAAACAACGTATTCACATGTTAATGAAAGCATTTAGTGAAAATAGTATCAAAGTTCTTCAAGCTTGATACTGACAAATTGATTGTTGACACTGCGATTAGCAACTCCAACGACTTCACAACAGCAATAGATGGGCAAGATGCTGACCTTTTTGTTCTTTTAATAGCAATAGCTCCTGAAAATAGAAACGTAATGTGTTACAAACGAAGAATTGGTAAAACAAAATCAAAACCATATTCGTTAATAGATTTACAAGGACACTACAATAATATAAAAAAGTGGATTCTTTTGGCTCACGCGATAAGCTGCTGCGATACAACAAGCGCTCAGTATAATAAAGAAAAAAAAAAGGAACAATGAAACTGTTTGCAAAAGGTTTACTTCGAAAGCAAAATGCTGTAACTGCTTTTTATAATGAAAATTCTTCTTTGAATGAAGTAAAGGAGGCAGGAGAGATAATTTTTTTGCGTTTGTATGGATGTAAAAAAAAAATTAACACTAAACGAACACAGATTTCAAATGTTTCAACAATCGCTTCAAAGAAACCTGATCACTTGAAATCATTTCCTCGAACGACTGCTTCTGCAACACAACACCATCATCATAACAAATTTATTAAAACTTTATGTTTACAATCATTGCCTCCCCGGATCGAGATCCGTGGCCAACCGTACAACCACGTCGCGCAGCACCGTGGTGTTAGTGCGGTTGGGCGGATCGCGACCGGTTTGGCTCAATAAAACTTATATCTAAAAGGCTAAAACTCCTGCCGCCTGTGGCGGTTTAAATTTAGCGCCTTGGCTGTTCTGCCTGCTTAGCGGGCATACTTAAAATTATCACTTGTTCAGCGCCCGTTCGCGTAGTTCACTTTTTAAATTTTGATTTGGTGAGACGGGAAAAAGCTTAATGAAAAAACCCGTTCGAGACAATTTTTCACCCAACAGTCTACTCGCCATTGGGAAGTTTTGGTTTGGGAAAGGAAGTTTAGATTTTTAATAGGTTTTAATTTTGCAAATTTCTCGGTCGAGAGGGGATTTATTAACAAAAAATGACAAAATGACAAAAATTACAAAAATACAAACAGAGTACAAACAATTAGGAATAGGAAAGAGATAGGTATAGATTAAAATATATGGTGGTGAAAAGTGTGTGGTAGTGAGAAGTTTTGGTAGCAACACAACACCTATGCAAAACATATTATCAGGTGCAAAAATGGCTTGACACTGAAAAAGTTCCTGACGAGCAGGGATGGACAAAAAGAGGGAATATTATGCAACCAGTCCAAACCACTTTAGATGCTTGATTGATTGATTGATTTGCCAGCGTAAGGTGGGCATTGCTGCCGATTCCGTTAATCCATGGAGGTTCGATCCAACACGTAGCTTGGTCGTCCGTCGAACACGCCCAACGGACGGCCAAACCGCGCGCCGGAACCCAATCTCGGATGTTTTATATACCGCCGGACCGGCTGCATACGCCGGGTTGCACATTGGACATGCTTGTTGTCAGCAGCGAGAGCCGCATGATGCATGGGGTGGGAATATAGGATAAGAAGTGTAGGTGTTTGTGAGATGCTTCATTTAAGTTTCCATGCATTTAGTAAGCTTCCATTTGTCATCATCGACTGGGGTGTGCAGATGTTTGCGAGCTGCTTCTTCTAAGTTTCCATCTATCGTCATCTCCTTATTTTTCTTCTACCAAGTTTTCTGTTTCTTCTGTTTTTGAATCTGGCAGCTTTTACTTTTTATTTTATTTATATATTTTTTTGTTTTTATTTGTTAATTGCTCTACAGGTAAATATCCATTTACGACCCTATATGTCGTTTCCTTGAAGCAATCGGTTTCAATTTCAGGGAGTTTTTCCATTTCATCACCTATATATTATATTTATTACCTATATATTATGTTTAATACCTTTTCAATTTTGATTTCCATTTCTTGTTTAAAATTTATTAAAAAAATAAATAAATAAACCAATGCTAATGCCACATAAACAAAAACTTATCTGTTTCATTCACACATCTGGCTGGCTGTTGCTTATTTTATATCACCCATTTCAAGAAGGGACGGATCCAGGTATAGATTCCACAGTCAAGCAGTACACTCTCTCGGGTTGTTTATATACACTATTTTGTGTTGCTTTATTCAACCAACATAATTCAATCAAATATCAACTATATAAAATAGCCAGACCCGCGCTAATTTATGTCAATCAATGCAGAATCGTTCACGCTTTATTTCAATACAATTTCGACGTCTTGTTGCCATTTTTTCCGGAGTTATCTCGAGATCCCGTAGGAGTCACGAAACACGCGTCTGCCACCGAATTCGACACACGTTGAACTAATCCAAACTACTTTAGATGCTGCACCAAAAGACATTTTAGATTTAATAGCATGTGGGTGTAAAGGAAACGGCTCCACGTTTCAATGAAAGTGCATGAAAGCAGGTTTAAAATGTTCTGTAATGTGCAAAATTGGCAAAGGCTCTGAATGTAGTAATTGCGAAGTTCAAACTGCAACAATAGATGACGCAATAGACTTTGTTCGATCAAACTTTGATAACGAAAGTGATTTAGAAGAGTTGAACCTGATGACGATAACGAAAACGACATTTCCCTAATTGAATAGCAATGTTTTTTTTTCTTTATAATTTGTTTATATTTATATTTTATATATTTAGTTGTATTATTTTTCTATCAATGTACGTATTTAGATAATAAAAATGAATAAAGCCTTGTTTTTAGAGGAATTTAAAAAAAATCACCCCTCTCCATTCCCCATCAAAAATGGCCGTATTTTGGTTAATTATTGCTATAAAATGAATTTAAAAACACCAAATTAAAGATAATTAGTCAGAAAGTACTTTTATTTGAACTATTCTTTCCCGAGAAAATAGAGAAAAATCTATTCTTTTGTTAATAATACGCCTTTTCTCCCCTTACAGGTTCCCACGAATCCGAAAAACTCCTAAACTTTTTTGTTTCGTGAACTTTGGCCTATTTTGAACCTATAAATGAAGGTCTGCACAAATTTTGTTCGAGTTAAGTAAAGTTTTCATGTAATGTATACCTAAAGTTGTGTCCAAAATATAACATTCAAAGCGGCATCCCTTAAGAATTGCATCACAGAGAGCCACGCGCTTGCAAACGAACACCTGCTTAATGCGTCCAGAATCGGATTCAAAATTTTTATGACTACATTCGTATTTTACTTGTCGCATGACAATTCTCCATTTAAATATTTATTACCACAAAAACACTACTGGCAAATTTTCCAATTTAATCTCATTAAAATACTAGCACTACACTACAGTTTTTTGGTTTCTTCTTATCGGCAGTTTCAACAGAAAGGGCACGCACCACAAAAACAGCAGAAAATTAGGTTCATATTTATTCAGCGAATAAAAAATTGCCGTCAAAGGAGTCATCGTATGTGCTTTATAAATATGAACTCAGCTTTTTAGCATTTCTTTTATTACTGTTAAATATGTATGTTTTTAAATGTGTTACTTTCCTCGCATACCGAAGGGAAGTATTGCATTCGAGAAAAAATCACCCTCCGACATTTTTTCAGAATTTCACATTTCAGATCACGTAGATTACGAAAATATAGGTTTTCTAATTCCGTCAGTCAGTCAGTCAGTCAGTCAGTCTGTCTGTCTGTCTGTCTGTTGGTGTATTATCTAAAAAATACTGCTTGACGTAGAACAGTCAAATTTAGTAGGTAGCTGACGCTGCTGTCTGAAATGGTTAAACTTTCACTGGAAAATATGCAGGGTGGACCGTCTAAATGGAATAAATAATGGAAAAAAATTTTTTTGCTCAAATTTAAAATTTCCACGTTTCATGGCATTCTAAACCTATTTCAGAAAAAAAAATTCAAAACTTTTTTTGGTCGGATGACAGAGGTAAACGTATAATAATAGTACACGCGGGTAGAGGTGTTTCAGAATCTTATGAACCGCGAAATGCGCAAAAGGCAAAGTTTGTTCTGGGTTATAAGTGAATTTTGAAAACACTGAGGGCTACCTTGCTGTATATATAAACAAGAGCTCAGGATAAATTGTAAACAATAAATCTAATATTTTTAAGAAGTGTAATTGAGTTCACAGGAGGGATTATGTCTCTGCGCATATGAAGGTCACAGCTCATGAGAATTTGAAACACCTCTAATGAAGATGGATTTGTAAAAGGGTGTTTAATGCTTTCCGCAAAAAACATAGCAAAGTCATCGACCGATTACCACCAAGATATGAATGCCACTTTTTTTGAAAAATGGTTTGCATAAAAACTATTGCGTTGCCGGTGAAAAATGCCATTGTTAGGTAGGTTCAATATAATGCTAGAATTAAATCCTAGATAAAATTAATGTAGGGTTGTTGTATTTTTATTTAATAATAGGTAGAACTGTGAAATTCGACATTTATGAAAGCAGGGAATATTTTACTTTCATTGTTTCATTACTTGCCAAACTCTGAAATTCTAACTCCGGCTGCAAGTCAACGCGGACTCTATATACTAGACTAATACGCATAATAAAATTCGACCAATCAGTAGATCTGGAGCAGAATTTGCCATCAATCAGATTTAGTGGGCGTACCTTATTTACTTAACTCTGTGGTAGTTTATAAAAAAACTACTTAATTTAATTTGTGGTCATTTTTTGTCACACCTCCAGACAATAGTAAAAAAAGAATAAAGGAAGCCGCAAATGCTCCTTATATTTTGGACTTGAGTTTACTAGCTGAGCTGGGCAAAGTACTCATTTAAACTACTTCAAGTATCAAGTACCAAAAATTGGGGTTCTTGTTGCATCAAGTATCAATTACTTTTCAAAAAGAATACTTTAAGTATCAAATACTTTGAGGTAGTACTTGCAATTTTGGGTGCAAGTACTACTTGTACTACTTCAGTTAGTCATTTAATTTAATAACAAGTACATGTAAATGCTTCAAGTATTTTCTTGTATCAAGTATCAAGTACTGTTTAAAAGTGAAACACTTACAAGTACATTTAGCCACTTCAAGTAGGTACTTCTAAATCTAAATTTTTTATTTTTATCTAAATCAATCTTTATCTGCAAATATTTCTGTACATTGACATATTTGTTTTATATTTAGGGTACCTATATTTAAATAATGATACAGTTTTTTGAATATACTTTATTTATTTACTTAATGATAAAATTTTGCTCCTAAAAAAACAACATTTCATTTCATTAACGTATTCTTAAATAGCTACGAAAATTTCTTGAATATTATTGTCTAGTAGATAGCTCGATATAAGGGGCCTGGGATATAACATGTCTATCATTGCTGTTATGTTTTAGCAAATATTTTTCTAAGTATTTTATCTTATGTAAGTCAGACCTACCCCCCTGTTCGTTTTGGCGTTAGCCGCCCCAGAAAATTTTCAAGTGTGGAACACTTCGGGGCTTGGTTCTTGCCAAGAGGATATCTTGCCTATCAATATTCGATATATGCCAACATTTTTTCTCCGTGCAATTGGCAGCACTGGCGACATCAATTATTGCCAAAATTGGAACGTAGTAATAGTATAACACTTTCTGACCAGGAGGAACATTTTCATTGTCAATGCTCATTACTGGAAAACCATATGCCAAAATTTTCTGCTTGCCTATTTTCCAGATTTTTAGTCAAAAACGGGCCAAAACTGGTGCTTTTCAAAAAAAAATGTTGGCACCTTCCTCAAACAATTTCTGTATCAAGGAATAGTCTTGTGAGTGCCAACATTTCTTTCTCAATGTAAGAACACATTCAAATACTTTGTTATGTTAAAAAGGATAATTTTTCGGTCATTACTCGCTAAATGTGTCATTTTGTATCTTTTTGGCATAATAATTGGTATTTGACGGTATTTGAATATTTTGGAGTTTTGGGGGTGGTTTGGGGGGGTTACATTGAGAAAAAAATCTTGACACTCACAGATCCTCTATTCTTTGATAAAGAAACGACAAATATGAGAAGGTTCCCTACATTTTTTTTTTTTTTTGGGAAGCACCAGTTTTGGCCCGTTTTTGGCCAAAAGTTTAATTTTTTAATATGAATCTGGAAAATAGGTAAGCAGAAAATGTTGGCATATGGTTTTCCAGCAATGAGCATTGACAACAAAAAATTTTCCGCCTGGTCAGAAAGTGTTATACTATACTATACTGTATACTATACAAACTAAAGGCAAATGCTCTTTTTAGCAATATCGAATATCATTCTCTGCAGGTTTCAACTGGATTGTAAAGTTACTTGCAATGCTTGAAGTAGCAAGGTACTTGAAGTAGCAATTACGTATATATAAATACTTGAAATAAATTGTAAAGTACTCCAAGTAGGTACCTATTGTCATTTCGTTTAACAAGTACTATTCTAAGTACTATTCTAAAATATCTGCAAGTACTCATTTTTTCAGATATTTGAAATAAAATACTTCAAGTTAAAAAAGTAATTGAAGTATAATTTATACTACTTTTACTTGAAGTAGTGCCCAGCTCTGCCTACTAGCAGAAATACACGTTCTTTCCACGAATATGCCAAAGTTTGTAGTAGTATCTACATTTGTACCAAATCTAAATAAATTAGAATATTGTAATTATCACATGCCTTCATAGTATATGGCGAGTGAGCTAGGTGGTTGTTTTTGGAAGCTCATCATTACAAGAACTTTACGTAGGTTATTTAATTCTGTCGAACATAAATCATGATAAAATAGACTACTGGCAACATATCGCACCGTCAGTTTGACCATAGTTTAAAATGCACATTATTTTTGCGTAAAATCGTTTTTCTCGTTTTTAAATACGCGTAGATCTTACTCTGATGGGACTGAAGATCCTTTAGCTTAGTGGGCCACGAAGATTGGAACGTGTCCCTTCCTGTATCTATTATCCGTAATGTATTTAGCACTTCCACCAAGTAGCGTTTACAGCCAATAATTATCTTCAGCTGGTAATATCTATGAATCTGCAAGTAGCCGATTAAATCCAGATCGAGCAGAAAGTCTATTTTTTTTGTTACATCATAATTTGATTAAACTTAATTTCAAATATTAATTATTTAAATGAATATTAATATTCTTCCGCATTGACTTGTTTTCAAGCTTAAATTTTTTTTAAAAGTATTTTTGACCGACACCGATGTCGTGCCAATATTGACCGATAATCGTCCACAACGCACAGTGGCAGTGGGTCGGAATCTAAAATTTCCGGCCAAAATTCTCAATCTCTGCAAATGTACTTATTGTGCATAGGTCACTAAGGGAAAAAGAAAATTTTCACCGCCTGGGGGTGAGATACAGGGGGTGAAAATATAAACCTTCAATATTTTTGAAACTCAGTTTACGTCCTTTTGATACCTAAATTTCTATGAGAAAAATAAGGGAAAACATTATAAACCCCTGGGGGTGAGATATAAGGGTTGAACCTATATTTAATGCACGATTTTTTTCAAACTTGAACAGTAACTTTTCGTCGTCGAATTTGCACGCTATTTCCCTATAGCCAAATTATATTAGATGAAAGTCCGTTTAGGTTGGTTATTTTTGGTCCATTTAGGAACTGCGAGTTTATTTAATGAATATTTTAAAATTTGATATCTCTCTTCAAATCAATTACCAAAGTTCATTGTATCGTCGATATCAATTATCGTTAGATTTGTCTGATCGAAATTGTATCGAATATGGTAATTTAAAATCAACGAAACAGTTTAATTAAAGTTGACGTAATATCAAGTAATGGAGTTAAAATGTATTACTGATTTTAAATGGGTTGAAATTCTCTGTCATAAAATGGAGCGATGTAAATGGACACATATTAATGCAGTTAAGCTCTGGAAACTATGAGTTACTTTGAGTGATGCAGTAACAGATTAAATTATTCATAAAAATCAATTTAGTCGGTATTAATTTACGTTGTATAGGATTAACATCAAATTAAGTCTTAATTTAAATGCGTATGCTTTCAATATTAAGAGTCCACCTTATTTTTCTGCAATTCTTATTAAGTATAAAAATATATTTCTAATTATTTTCTTTCACATTTTAATATTATAAACTTTTATAAAATGTTTAATATTTGCACATTATATATTTCAAATAATGTTGACTTACAAGTTTAATTAAAATTGCTTTACTTTAATCGATAAGATCATAATCTCTTCATCACTGGCATGCAGGGTATACGAATTTATCCATATAACTCCGCCATTTGATGAGACATTGTGGCGCGCTGGCGCCCCCATGGACTGGAGATGGTAGCTTATAATGAATAAAAGCTGAAAATTAAGTAGAAATGGTTAGGCAACCTTTAATACACGCCATCTCTTCTGGAAGCCTGTAGATGGCTCAGTTATACATTGTTCTAGATGTATATTCTCAAGGTTAGAGTCTATGCTAGATTTTTTTTGGATGTTATTCTGTTGAATATATAAGGCGCGATTCACGGCGGAGGAAAAGGAAGTTGAAAAGTGACAACTGTGATAAGTGAGAGATTAGAAATCCGAAGTGATAGAAACAAAGAATTTATATAAATAGAAGCAGATACACATTTACAAATGTGTTGACAACATAGTTCAGACATTACATTTTATAATCATCTCTTTCTTTATGACCAAAATTACTATAGCCCCATCTTTGTTGCAGTTGTTTATTTCATAAAATCAATAATTAATCGTATTTACAGATGGAAACTAATTAAGACGTATTATTATTATTATTATTATTATTATTAAATATAATAGAGTGATGATCAGCTATATTTCTCTATATTTCATAAATCAGGTTCAGTACAGACCAGGGTGAATACACATATGTTAATTTCCCTAGAGACAGTTGTATTTGAAAAATGTATCGTCTTGCAGAACGTGCGGCCATGCTTATGCAATCAGTTTATCAAATAGTTAATAATTTATGAATTTTGATTCATGTGAAATGTGTTCCGATCCTGAAAATTAAGTTTCATTAGTAGTCTGGACCTGGCTCAAGTTTCGTATGTATTTTATGTACCCGCAGTTTGTCTTCTGATACTTTATACAGGGTGATTCATAGTGGATGGAGTATTAGAAGTATATAGAGAATGGGTAAACATATCATTTTGAAAATTTCGAAAGTTACTAAAATCAGTGTGGCCAATCGAACCAAAATAATTACAAGCATGTGGTACTTCTGGTTATACTGGAAGTCGATACCAACTTGCTTATTTTAAATGGAACACCCTATATATTAGGGACTTATCGGATAGATCATCAAATTCTGAGTGCAGGCTTGTAGCATACCCTATATCTAAACCTAGCAGTTTCGAAGATTTTTGACATTTTATAAAACATTTGACATGTGCTGCAAGTACCCTTATAACTTTCTTGTTGTAAGAGATCCTCATTTGCTCTTTGGGATATAGAAATAACAAAAGGCCAGCTAAACTCTACATTGAAATAAATTCCATAATAGTATACCAAGTGTTCAATTTCTCACGTTACATTCTGTCAAATTCAAACCTCAAAAACTTTTTTATCTCAAATGGAGCATGCTGTATTTTTTTACATCAAATTATTTAAAATTAAATTACCCTTTTTCTAGTATATGCATTGTAGGGGTTAAAATTACAACTTTTTGAAATATTGGCGATTTTAAATATTCAATAATTTTTAGTAAAAATTGCCATCAACTTAGCCATGATTAAGAAACAATCATTAACGTCGGTCATTCTCTTATGTCAAAAAATACCAGCACGTTTAAATTACACCCACGAAAACTTTTTAGATTTATTTTTTATTTCTGGAGAATGTGATAAAGTAATATCAAGAACATGTGACGCATTTGCTACTCGATAGCCACATGAACACCTTACACTGTAAAACGCATATTGGATCATTTTACAATATTTGGCTCTGTCAAGGCAGGAATTCTAAGGAGGAAGCCTTAGACATATTAGCTGAAAAGTAAATCTTTTTAACTTACTATTTAAGGTTTCCTCAAAAAATTGTAATGTCATCACTTTATCGTTTCTCATGGCACAGTAAACATTAAACTGCTAATGTTCTTGAATATTTCACTCCCTGAATACATTCGCATTCGAGTCATTTCAGTAATGGGAATGAGCAACATGCATGAATTTTAGAAATGTAATAATTTATTATTTTTTCGTTATATATGTTATATAAGTTGAGAAAGTAATGAAGAAAAGGTATAAAAAAAATGTGTAGCCTAAATAAACGACTTTGAAATTCAAAATTTTATGGGAACATATCCACGTGACTGAAAACACCACTCTATTGGTCTGACGTCATTCGGCATAATGTCTGATGGTCGTCTATCTGCCAAGGGGTTAAATCGTAAATTATTTTGTGTTTTGTAAATGTTTATTGATATTTTCATAAAAGAAATCATTCATTTATTTATTTATTTTAATTATTAAGTGGTAAAATTGACGGACAGTGGGTTTTTACGGGACCAGAGTGACAATTTGCCCGTTTATGATGACAAACTTTTTTGCTACTAATACTGATTTTATTAGTGCAGAAATTGGAGGTACTAAAGCAACAAGGTATGTGTCATTCATTATTCTAAACATTAATTCAATTGTGCCCATTTTTATCCTTTTACTGTAGTTAAATATAACAAATTATTTATGTACCTAACCTCAAAATAGGTAAACAAGGCAATGTTTTAATGTTATATTAATTAATACTTTTCATCATAGAATGCTTTACGTTTTTATATAATAAATACCTCCCGTTGCTTACTAAGTACGTACTTTTAGGTAGGTAGGTACATTAATAGTAAAAATAACTGTTGACATACATAAGTATATATAAATATACAACTGGATAATATGTAGAACGTCAAGAAGTTACATTATTCCCACCGTTCTTATACATTTATACATTTTAATTCAAGGTTCCTATTAACAGAAGTTAGTAAACTTTTGTATTCCTATAAATAGGAAAGTGACCAAATTCACCATGATATGTAAACAAATTAGCACAATAATATTAGGGTTAGGTACATATTTTCATAATATTATTATAAAATAATTAGTTTTAATGGGTAAATTTACATCAAAATGATCCTGGCACATTAAAAAAAACCGCTGCCTAAGGAATCATTACTTCCACATCCAGATTATTCGTCCAAGTCACTTTAAAGGAAATATCTTGACTATATTTGCACTCTAGTATGTGGAAATTATTGGTCATAGAATTTTAATAATATTTGGGGTAGATGTCATAGAAAAGTTTGAGGAGTTGGTTTCTACCATATACGTTAAAAATGAAGTTTCTACTTTAACGTACTTATTTTCCACTATTTACAACCTACCACCTCAATGGAGTCATCTCAAGCAGATGTCACTACAATACATACGTGTACTAACTTTCAAGTGAGTATCTCAATTTGATGTTATCAATCCCATTAATAATGAAGCGGAGGTGGTAGAGTTTGAAAAATATTAGAAAGAAATCTGAGGCCTTGGTTTCTAGTATATACACCGAATCCCAAATTTCTGTAGTCTTACCAGCTTGCTTTACTTATTTTCCCCTATTTGCCCCTATTTAACCCCCAACCCCTCAACGGCATCATCTCAAATTATGATCTAGTTTCAGACGTCGTTATAATACATACGTGTACCAAATTTCAAATGAATATCTCAATTTTATTTTATCAACCCTTTTCATATTGGAGTAGGGGTGGTTGGGTTGAAAAATATTATAAGAAAATCTGAAGCTGTGGCTTCTAGTACATACACCGAATTTCAAGTTTCTGTAGTCTTACCAACGTTTTACTTATATTCCTCTATTTACCCCAAATTAACCCCCAACCCTTCAACGGAATCATCTCAAAATATAAACTAATTCCAGACGTCGTTATAATACATACGTGTACGAAATTTCAAATGAATATCTCAAATTTATTTTGTCAACCCCATTAATGGGGTAGGGGTGGTGGGGGGGTTGAAAAATATTATAAAAAAATCTGAGGCCTTAACTTCTTGTACATACACCGAATTTCAAGTTTCTGTACTCATACCAGCTTGCTTTACTTATTTCCCCCTATTGACCCCTAAATAACCCCCAACCCTTCAACGGAATCATCTCAAAGTGTAATCTAGTTCCAGATGTCGTTATAATTCATACGTGTACCAAATTTCAAATGAATATCTCGATTTTATTTTATCAACCCTTTTAATAATGAAGTAGGGGTGGTGGGGGTTGAAAAATATTATAAATAATCAGAGACCTTGGCTTCTAGTACATAAACCGAATTTCAAGTTTCTGTAGTCTTACCAGCTTGCTTTATTTATTTTCCCCTATTTACCCCTATTTAACCCCCAACCCTTCAACGGAATTATCTCAAAATATAATCTAGTTCCAGATGTCGTTATAATAAATACGCGTAGAAAACTCGGTAGAAAATTTCAAATGAATATCTCAATTTTATTTTATCAACCCTTTTCAAATTGGAGTAGGGGTGGTGGGGGTTGAAAAATATTATTAAAAAATCTGACGCTTTAGCTTCTAGTACATACACCGAATTTCAAGTTTCTGTACTCTTACCAACTTGTTTTACTTATATTCCTCTATTTACCCCAAATTAACCCCCAACCCTTCAACGGAATCATCCCAAAATATAATCTAATTCTAGACATCGTTATAATACATACGTGTACGAAATTTCAAATGAATATCTCAACTTTATTTTATCAACCCCTTTAATGGGGTAGGGGTGGTGGGGGGTTGAAAAATATTATAAAAAAATCTGAGGCCTTAACTTCTAGTACATACACCGAATTTCAAGTTTCTGTACTCTTACAAGCTTGCTTTACTTATTTCCCCCTATTTACCCCTATTTAACCCCCAACCCTTCACCGGATTTCCTCAAAAAACAATCCAGTTCCAGATCTCGTTATAATATATACGTGTACAAAATTTCAGGTCAATATCTTAAACCGTTCCGGAGAAAGCGTGCGGACAAAAAGTTACAGACAGACAGACCGACCGACAGACAGACCGACAGACAGACCGACAGACAGACAGAATATTTTTTTTTTCGCTCAAATTTAAAATCTCGACGTTTCATGACATTCTAAACCTATTTCACGAATAAAAATTTTTGAAATTTTTTTTTGCGATTACTATACTTCCAATCCACTACGTGGATGTGGAAGTAATAACTTTTCTGGAGTTTTTATTGTAGTGTTTGTACATTTGGGCACAATACAATATTTATAGCTACTTTCGGTGCGATGTGCCCGATGACGTCACACACAAGTAGCGCGGAAACTTCTCCATTTAAACGCAGTTAAATTGACAGCTGCAGTAAATAATGTTTTTAACCTTTAATTAGAACATAAAACAAAAATAAAATACTGGAAAAATAATGTCTTTTAGTGATCTATTCATCTGTGATGTTTAAAAAAATTATGCATTTTGCTCATTGTGTCGATTATAAAGTCAATTTTTGGCAAATTTAGCATCATGTCTCCATACATTTCCCAAAAAATAATTGTCACCTCATGTCGTATTAAAATAAATTCACAGACATTTTCTCTCGTCAGGAAATCTGTTTCTTTTAATTATTGAGCCATATGGAAGGAGAATTAACTTGTTTTAACAACATTCTATGACTGAATTCTTGTATAATCCCGATTCCAGACCAGCTTATTCTAATGACATAATTGAAATTGCCCGAAAATGCCCTAAATTGCTATTTCTATGTTTTTGTCCACAACTATAGGCTTCCTCCATAGAGGTCCTGCCTTGACAGAGCGAAATATTCTAAATTATCCAGTATGCGTTTTGCAGTGTATGGTAATGATTTCTGCTCTTGTGGGTATCGAGTAACAAATGCATTACATGTTCTTGTTATTACTTTATCGCATTCTCCATAAATAATAAACAAATCTAAAAAGTTCTCGTGGGTGTAATTTAAACAGGCTGGTATTTTTTGACATAAGAGAATGACCGACGTTAATGATTGTTTCTAATCATGGCTGATGGCAATTTTTACTAAAAATTATTGAATATTTAAGAAAATCGCCAATATCACAAAAAGTTGTAATTTTAACCCCTAGAATGCATATACTAGAAAAAAAGAAATTTAATTTTAAATAACTTGATGTAAAAAAATATAGGGTGTTCCATTTTAAATAAAAAAGTTATTGAGGTTTGAATTTGACAAAATGTAGCGTGAAAAACGGAACACTTGGTATACTATTATGGAATTTATTTTCAATGTAGAGTGTAGTTCGCCTTGTGTTCTTTCTTTATGCCGAAGAGCAAACGAGGATCTCCCACACCAAGAAAGTTATAACCCTTCTTGCAAACCGTTGCAACTATAATTTTTTTTATAAAATGTCAGATATCTCAGAAACTGCTGGGTTTAGATATAGCGTCTGCTACATGCCAGGACTCAAAATTTGATGGTCATTCCGAAAAGTCTATAATACATAGGGTGTTCCATTTAAAATAAGCAAGTTGATATCGACTTCTGGTATAACCGGAAGTACCACATGCTTGTAATTATTTTGATTCGATTGGCCACACTGACTTTAGTAACTCCCAAAATTTTCAAAAGGATATGTTTACTCGTTCTCCATATACTTCTAATACTCCATCCACTATGAATTACCCTGTATATGGAGTTCAGATATGTAAAATCTTTGGTCACATGACTCGCATTTTGATCGCCTAGTCGCCATATTGGATTGAAACTGACCGAGCATAGTTTTTGTGATCGCTTGTTTCTCGACCGTTTTTGGACTAATTTTCTGTTTATTTTTTTGTTTGAAAGGCCTAAAGAAGGAGCTCATTTTTTGTTATCATCATTTTGTCGTAGAATGCAACGGAATTTCTGCAAAATGGAAAAAATGAGAAAAAATGTTTTTGTAGCTTTTTTTTCGGCCATTTTTCAACGTTTTTTCTTTTATTTATGTGTCATTATAACATCTTTTCCGTATAGGCGCCACTTTAGGTTCGTCTTAAAATTGGCCGGGTATCTGGCATACCTGAGTATGTACCGAATCTCTAATTTACAGAATAATAGTTATTTATTGTATAAGTAAGTGATTTAGATAGCGTTTAATCCACGCAAGAAAGTTTAAGTTTAATTTTCTTGAGTGGATAAAATGCGACTAAAACACGAATGCTATACAACGTTTTATCCACAATTACGGCCATTTAGAATCAGATTTCATCAAAAAATGATTTGACATTTCGCTCTGTCAGCGGCTGTAACGTAAAAAATTATTGAAATGAATTTAAAAAGACTTGGAAGTTGGTTGGTTGCTATTTAGTTTTGATTGTTTATCGATTCCATTTGTAAAAATTTGTGAAGTTGGTGAAAAATGCAAGAAAACGATTTTGTTCCTGAGAAAATCCTTCGGGAAGCTGAAGAAGCAACTCTCTAATTATTTATTGCCTGCGAAGTGCAGGGAACATTATGAAAAAGTGTTTTCCGAATTTAATGAATGGAAAGAAAAACGGGGGGTAATGACAATAAATAGGAAGTTCTGCTATTTGAAGAAAAAGTATGCAATTTCATCCATGTGGTCGAAGTATTCGATGCTGAAGGCCGCTATAAAGGTCCATAAAAACATAGACATTGGAAAATATAGTAAGCTCACTGCCTATCTGAAGAGTGAGTCGAGAGGGTACAAAGCGAAGAAAGCTGCGGTATTGGAAAGAACACACGTGGAAGAATTTTTGATTTGCGATAAGGAATATTTGATGATTAAGGTAATATCTCTTAACCTTTTAGATATTGTAGATAATAAACTTTGAAATATTTTAGGTTGCACTAATATTGAGGGTGTCTGGTGCCTGTCGTTGCTGTAAATTGACGAATTTGAAAATCAATGATGTAGAAGACAGACGCATATCTGCTTGTTTCTATACCAGATGCCAAGACCGGCGTCTCACGAAAATTCACAATTATGGAAGGAGGATTCTCTATCAATACTGTGGAGATGTGTAGAAAATACATGTCCTTACGTCCGAAAAAGTTATCCAACGACAGATTCTTTTTACGATACACTTACTAATCAAAAATGTACTTCACAACCTGTTGGAATCAACACTTTGTCGAATGTTCCTTTAGGAGTTTCTTCATTTTTGAATCTGGCAAACGCAGAAGCTTATAGCGGCTATTGCATGAGGCGCACTTCAACAACTTTACTGGCTAATAAAGGTGCTGACTTCACAATAATTAAACGACATGGTGGGTGGAGAAGTTTCGCTTTAGCAGGAAGTTGTATCGAGGATTATGTATCCAATAAGCTTGATATCGCAAAGAAAATCCAAGGTAGTCCTGGTACTAGTCGTTCCTTACAAGAGGAGACATCCATTGTTTCTACAGATTTATCAAAAACTTCGACAAGCACTATGCGTTTTGAAACCGATGACAACTACAAGTTTGTTAATGGAAACGAAGTGAAATATGATAAAACAAATAAAGAAATGCCTATTAATATAAAAGTTAATATTAATATTAATAAAAATTAAATAAAACGTAATCGATTTAAGATTGTATTTTTCATTATTCCACTAGTGGAATAAAGTAATTTCATTATTCCACTAGTGGATAAAGTGGTACTTTTACTGCTTCATAAGTGTGGATAAAATTCTAATTATGCGATTGTGAATAAATGATATTAAAATGAACATAATTCTTTTCAGGTTGCAATGCATTTTGATTTAAAAAATAATGTATAAATTTTATGCGACGATTGTATGTATCTTATCATAATTTTGAAAATTTATTCTATCTCTGACCCGCCTTTTGTAAAATAATCCAATGTGTTCTTTGTGTTTGATGTCATATTTGTTTACTAATCCGTGAAATGTATTTATTTATGTTTTGAAGTCGAAACCAATCTGTAAATGTCCAAATTAATTTTGAATAAATATAATTTCGATGTTGCTACCTTTGGACCATTCTAAAATCGCTGGCTCTATGGATATGGTTAAAATCTAGTGTATCGATCTCTGAAGAAAGTTGATCAAGTTGTAGGCAATAAAGGGAGCTACTACCCTAATCAGTAGCAGCGATGTGTGTGATGTGAAACTGTAATGGCTGGGTTGTTAAAAATCTACGTTCTCAGACCATCTGATATATTTTACTTTTGCGAAAGCACTGTTACAAGAGACGAGTTGTTTTGCAGTTAGTAATTATAAATAAAAATTTCATAACATATAATTATTGTTTTCATGCAATAAAACTAATAATAAGTATATAACAATTATTCGAATTTGGTTTATTTCGTGCTGAATTAATATTAACTCTATATCGGATGTATTTGCGTAATATATATTCGTATGATTTTTTTGTAATATATAGACATACAAAAATTGTAGTTTTCTCTCTTAATTAGTAATATATTGACAATACGTATCAACTGTTTATAATTATAACTTGTGATATTCAAAGTTTGCACCTGATGGAATTAGTATACAGGGTGATTCACGTAGGCCATTCATTAGAAGTTTTTCAACTTGCAGTTGGATTAGAAACTTGAAATTTGGTATGCAGCCATAATCGATCATGCCCGTTCTATCTAAAATTTTCAGTCCTCCAACTATACAGGGTGTGCCAAAAATTGGTACCAACTTTCTTATTTTAAATGGAAACCTATCCACCACCCCTTGCATTATATATATATATATATATATATATATATATATATATATATATATATATATATATATATATATATATAAGTGTTTGCTATTTGTTAAACACAATCCACAAATTTTCACTAGACTGAACAACAGACATTTACATAATACCAGGCAAGGCGATAAACTGTTGATACCTACTCATAAAACAACAACTTTTAAAGATTCACCTTATTATAATTGTGTTACATTATTTAATAGTCTACCACATAACATAAGAGATCTTCCGCCGAACACATTTAAAAAAGAAATAAAAACAAATCTGTTAAGAAATGGCTATTATACAATTACTGATTTTCTGAACAAACAAGATAATCATTAAGGATTGTTTCTATTAACTGGTTGTCTGATTAAAAAACTAAATCTTTATTTACTATTTGTTATATTTCCAATGACTTTGCCCCTATAGGGCCACTGACATATTTTGTTATTTATTTGTTATGTATTTATTTATTATGTTGTATAATATATATTTCCATTACTTGTATGTGTGTATGTATGTATATGTGTGTATACATGTGTAAGTTTCGATTTGTTGAGTATACATTTTTGTCTATACATGTGTTGACTTGCCAAATGTACCAAATGTGTATCTATTATTGGTGAATAAATTTCTATTCTATTCTATTCTATTCTATATTTTTCTTTACATGGTTCGATTGGTCTAATTCTGAGTTTAGAGAACCTAAGTTATGTTAAGTTATCTATTACAATTTTTGACATATGTCCAATTTTTTGCAAAAAATTGCCGCTGTAGTAGTTTACGAACAAATTTGTATCTCGCAAACCTTTCAAAATTATGATACCAAATTTGTGAAGCAGTTAGCTGGAAGTCCAGGCTAACTTTTGATGTCCCATCGGTGGTCCCATTTTGTACCATATGGGCGCAGTCGATTTTCAAATGTCGCAATCAAAAATAGTCAAAAAGTCAATTTTTTCAAATGGCATCTACTATTTTTTTTCACACCATTCGAAAGAAAATTGAATTTTAGGGTGAATTACTTAAGCATTTCCTATACCTAACTTCACCCCATATCGAGTTATTCAATAAAAATCAAGAAATGCCTTATCTTGACGAAAGATTCCGTACTTCATCAAGTATGCCATGGAAACAAAAGACAGTTGTAATAATTTTTAAAGAAAAATATGGATTCTTATTTAATTACACACAACACCAACAAATTATTATTAACGAACAAGAACAATGTTGACGAAATTCTGACGTAAATGTTCAATGTGACCACCATATTTTTGTTCAGATATTCTATTATTCTACTTTCAACAGATTGCGTAGTACATCTTTACGCCTACCATTTCTGACGCCAGAAGTCAATGCAAAATTGAATTTTAGGGTCACTTTTATTAACATTGTGTATGTCTATCTACAGTCGTTTTTGAGTTATTGGCATTTTTTGAAAAAAATATTGTTTTTTTTTCTCAAGGGTAGTATAGGCTTTGGAAACAATCATTTCATTTTAATTTTTATTCAAAAATCGCATTGCAATAATAAATAATAACAACAAAATAACAACAAATAAACAGATTAACAAAATAATTATTTCAATACAAATGCTCAATGTGTGCACCGTTTTTACTGACAGAATTTGTTCGTAAACTACTACAGCGGCAATTTTTTTCAAAAAATTGGACATATGTCAAAAATTGTAATAGATAAGTTAACATAACTTAGGTTCTCTAAACTCAGAATTAGAAGACCAATCGAACCATGCAAAGAAAAATATAGGTTTCCATTTAAAATAAGAAAGTTGGTACCAATTTTTGGCACACCCTGTATAGTTGGAGGACTGAAAATTTTAGATAGAACGGGCATGATCGATTATGGCTGTATACCAAATTTCAAGTTTCTAATCCAACTGCAAGTTGAAAAACTTCTAATGAATGACCTACGTGAATCACCCGTATTATTATTTTACTTCCACATCCACGTAGTGTACAGTCGGGTACAATTGCTTACTTGTGCCATGGCCGCTAAAACGTCTGAACTAAGAGTTTATTTGATGGATAAGAAATGGCAGTAGTTCTCAAACAGTTATTTCCTGCAACAGCAATGATGTCGCTAAATAATTATAAAAAAATCGGTAAAGGTATTTACACAGAACTTCCCTCGTTATTTGTGCATGGCGGTCACTCTAAAAAGTTAATAATTACGAAATGACATTGAGAATAATAATCAGAATATAGTTATTGCTATTATTACAAAGAAAACTTGATGAGCTTTGGTCAAAAAAATATACAGATTGTTCATCCAACAGCAAAAGTTCAATACCAAATAGCAGGTGCCACATATGGCAGGCTTGCGCAAATACCTTTACAAATGTCCACCATGACTGAATTATTTCTTGGGATGACCACCCTGCATATTTTTCAATCAAAGTATAATAGGTGCATATGCCAGATATTTTTGCCGTCTGTTGTATTTTTAATCCAACATTCACGTAATGGAGTGGAAGTATAGTGGTGGTTAAAAAATTTAAATTTTTTTAAATTTTTCAAAAATGTTGGTAAAAAAATTTTCAAATTGTTTTCTCCTAATATAGGTTTAAAATGTCAAACGTAGAAATTTTAAATTAGAGCAAAAATGAAAGTTTCCTTCTATTCTATAGTAGTGGTAAATTTTTTAAATAGGTTTAGAATGCTATGAAACGTGAAAATTTTAAATTTGAGAAAAAAAAATGTTTCCATCTATTTTAGTGTTAAATTTTTTTCCAAATTTATAACAAAATGTTGCAAATTTTTTTTTCCGATATTTAAATTTGAGCAAAACAAATTTTTCGTATATTCTATAGTAGTGATAAATAGATTAAAAATGTTTTCAATTTTTTTTTTTCAAAAACATTTTTAAATTTGTTTGAATAGTTTTAGAATGCCATGGAAACGTGGATAGTTTAAATCTGAACAAAGCAAACAAAATCTATCTTCGTGGTAAAATTTATTAAAAATAGTAAGTAAAAAAAATTCTAATTTTTCTTTTAAATAGATTTAGAACGCTATGAAACGTGGAAATTTTAAATTTAACGAAATAAAAAAAGAATTTCCATCTATTTTAGTGGTAAAAAAATTTTCAAAAATGTTGGTAAAAAAAAATTTCAAAAAATTTTTGTTTGAAGCAGGTTTAGAATGCCATGAAACGTGGAAATTTGAAATTTGAAGAAACAAAAAAATTTGTTCATCTATTTTAGTATTAAAAAATTTTTCAAAAGTAAAAAAAAATTTGAATTTTTTTTTTTTTTAATTAGGCTTAGAATGCCATGAACCGTGGAAATTTTAAATTTGAAGAAAAAAAAATTTTCAGTTATTTTGGTAGTAAAAAAGTGTTGGTGAAAAAAATTTTCAAAAATTTTTTTCCCGAAATAGGATTAGCGTGTCATGAAACGTGGAAATTTTAAATTTGAACAAAAAAAATTTTTTTCATCTTGGTAAAAATTTTTTCAAAAATTTTCTAATTTTTGTTTTCCCGAAATAGGATTAGCGCGTCATGAAACGTGGAAATTCTAAATTTGAGCGAAAAAAAATGTTTTTCACTATTTATTCCGTTTAGACGGTCCACCCTGTATATTTTCCAATGAAATTTCTACCATTTCTGCGCTGACAGTAGCGTCAACTACCCACCAAATTTGACTGCTCTCCGTCAAGTAATTTTTTAGTAAATGCACCAACAGACAGACAGACAGACTGAATTGAAAAACCTATATTTTCGTAATCTCCGTGATCTGAAACGTCAGAATCCGATAAAATCTCTCAGGGTGATTTTTTCTCGAATACAATACTTCCCTTCGGTATGCGAGGGAAGTGAAAATGGAAAGATGTTATCATAAAATCAACTCCTTCAGCTATACAGGGTATACCAAAAGTCGGTACCGACTTGCTTATTTTAAATGGAATACCCTATATATTTTCAACTTTCCGAAATGACCATAGAATTCTGAATCCAAATAGCACAGCCTACACTTAA
This sequence comes from Stenurella melanura, assembly GCA_963583905.1. NCBI lineage: Eukaryota > Metazoa > Arthropoda > Insecta > Coleoptera > Cerambycidae > Stenurella > Stenurella melanura. Next base: position 60,811,983 of record OY757317.1, on the reverse strand, counting down.
ACCCATCAGTTTCGGAGATATTTGACCTTTTATAAAAAATTTACAGGTGCAACGGTTTGCAGGAACTGTTACAATTTTCTTCGTTTATAAGATTCTCATTTGCTCTTTGGCACGTAGAAGGGACACAAGATGAGCTAGTCGTCTCTACAATAAAAATAAATTCCATAATAATATGCCAAGTGTTCTATTTTTCACGTTACATTTTGTCATATTCAAACCTCACAAACTTTCTTCATTCAAAATGGAACACGCTATTTTTTTACGTCAAATTATATAAAATTAAATTCCCTTTTTCCTGCCTTGATAGAGCCAAATATCCTAAAATTATCCAATATGCGTTTTACAATATTTGGTGATGGTTTCTGTTCTTTTGGGTATCCAGTAGCAAACGTGTTGCATCTTCTTGATATTACCTTATCATATTTTCCATAAATAATAAACAAATCTAAAAAGTCTCGTGGCATTTTTTTGACATAAGAGAATGACTGACATTAATGATTGTTTCTTATCATGGCTAAGTTGATGTTAATTTTTATAAATAATTCTTGTACATTAAGAAAATCGCCAATATTTCAAAAAGTTGTAACTCTACAATGCCTATCTAGAAAAAAGGGAATTTAATGTTACATAATTTGATGCAAAACAAAACAAAAGGGTGTTCCACCAAAAGTTTTTGAGGTTAGAATTTGACATGTAACGTGAAAAACAGAACACTTAGTATACTATTATGGCATTCATTTTTATTGTGGAGAATAGCTCATCTTGTCTTCTGTCTACGCGCCAAAGGGCAAATAAGGATTTCCTACACGGAGGAGGATCTCTATGGGTGTCTAATGGTTCATTTTACCAAAGAAATAAGATCCTGAAAATTTCAGATCACAAGACTACTACTATCTTTGAATGGTGCCAACAAATACATAGCTTATGGGATGGAATAAGAAAAAAAACAAAAAGTTTCAAAAAGGCACCAGTGGCTCCCTATTCCAGACTCCTTTCCGAATATTAAAAAAAAAAAATCAAGTCGATGTCTCAAAAATTGAGCGAATTTTGTCCATTCTCCCACATTGTGCGCCGTGGGACAGACGATTTCAAATATTTCGTTATTAAAATTCTATGAGAAATTATTACCACAACTGATGTGCAAATATAGATAGTATCAAGATATTTTCATTTAAAGAGATTTAAGTAAAAAATCTGAATCGAAAAGTGATTTTTTAGACAGAGGTTTTTAACATATTTAATATTCTAAAACGTGTGAAATTATTAACTTCAACAAAAATTAATATGTAATATAATATTTTACTAATATTGCCATACAGATGTATAATAATTGAATTACCATATAAAACCTCTTATTATGTGAAGTAGTAATAAATGTAAATGATAACATTGTTTTAGGTAAGTTATTAAAGAAAATCTTATTAATACCAACAACTTATTACTTAAGACAGAACGGGCCAGATAAATACGAACACGGATCCAATTTATCCAGTTGACTTTCATCTGCCAAGAGCTGATTTAAGATACGATAATTTCCGATGCAGGACGAATACCTGGTTGTGTTTATATACGTATCTTACTACCCAGCATGTGTTTTGTTATGAGAAACTGTGCAAGTGTGTTCTAGAGATTTAAGATTTGTTTGTAAGCAAAATTGAAGTTTATGCCTTAGAGAAAATAAAGCAAGTAATTAAATGGCATTGCGGTGAGCCAAATAAGAGACTTATTTGCATGGACAGTCGAAAATAGGAACATAGCTTCTCTATCAACTGTCCACAAAGTGATTTTGCGCAGTACGGATGCATTTTCCTATCCCCACATAAGAAGCCACCTGTCATTCACGATAACAGGGAAGCAAGATAGGGATACTGAACTTTTCAAGTAGGAGATATTTGACCATTTGCTCTAATAATTTATATTTAAATTTAATCTTTAGTATCCTTAAAATCATTTATTTCTTTAGAATGAATTTTACTTTTGTAGAATTACTTGTATGTAATATACAAAAATTAGTATTTGCACAGAACTTCCCTCTTTATTTATACAGGGTGGCCATTCTATAAAATCATTAATTAAGAAATGACATGAAAATAATAATCGAAATGTAGTTACCACTATTGCTACAAAAAAAATCTGATAACTTTTGGTTAAAAAAATATGGGAACAGAAAAAATAAAGGGTAAGTAAATAAAAGGTGATTTTTTCACGAACACAGTAGGTACTTTTCTTTAAGCGAGGAAAGTAAAACTGCAACATTTTTATTTAACAAACTGAAAATGGTAAAATACTTAAAGCATTTTTTTTTTTTTCAGGTAAAACAGTAGTACTAACCGGCTGCCGTCTAGGACTTTCGCTTTTACTTGTCTGCCTATGTCTACACCTCCCTCTCGACGTACAATCCGCGCTTAACAAAAATTCCTTTAACAGGTAAGCGTCAGTTGGTATAATTTCTTCACATATGAAGCGTTCACCGCGTTCCCATTACGCTGGACGGTACTGTATAATATTTGTCACACACACATTATATTAAAAAACTATAAGTATACCTTGAAATAATACAGATTTTGGTTCTCAATGAACTCTTATATAAATATAATTTTACTAGAACCGTAGTACTTTTTTGTTAGGTAATATACTTAATATACAACTGTGTTTCTATAAAAATATAAAATTGAACATTTGCTTCTTGATATTTTATGCAATAGAACTCGTTCTATTTTTCTCGAAGTGGCAAATTTATTTTCGGGATAAAGCATCAAACATGCATTATTTGTTCACAGTTCAAAAAGAGAAAAGTTTTATAACACAGCTTTAGTATAACGACGGATTTACAAGTTGTTTGCCACACAGTGAAGAAAAACTTGAAAGGAATAAATTTACTAGAAGTTGTAGAGTGTTTCGAAGTGTTTATTTTTGTGCAAAATGTTACTATTTAAATAATTCCATTGATTTATTCACTATTTACCTGCCTCGCTCACCGACAGGGAGTATAAGGAATTTTCATCAATTTTCAAATTCCTTTATATAAAAGCTATGTAAAAAACTAAATCACTCGTGCCTCGCAAATCTCTGTATATTCCAAATTTAACACAGGATGTAGTGTTTACTAGGGAACGGTCAACGCGCATCCTCTGACACACGTACACACGAATTTTTTAATCCATTTTTAAGTTCAGTGTATTATGAAATGATTTTCCGTACAGACATTTTTTGTACGATAATCATAGAATATTTGTGTATGGGTATGATATCTATTTTATTTGATGAAGTTAAACAAATATAATAATTATGATACGAAAGAACATTACCTAATACCGTGAAAATACCGTGTTCCTTTCTTCATTAAGCTGCTTATAAGGAATAATTTTAAATCACCATTTAAGCCATTATAAATTCTAGGAACATCGAAAAACATCTCTGAAACGCAACTGTTTGAAATTTAGATAAAGAGAATTTGTGTACACATCTCAGGATTAACATTTTGAACCTCATACGTACTTAAAACTCAGTGTTTCACAAAGAGGGGATGGAGAGGAAGTGATAATTAAGTTGTGATTGAACACAAGTAAGAGTTAATTATTTTGAGTCAACTTTACGTTCATGAAAGTTCTGACAGTGAAATTTTGTTTTGCAAAATAAATAAATCTACTCAGTCATGAGAACATGCCGATTTGGCGAATTGTACAAACGAGAAGAACTTAAGCAAATATGTGATTCTTTATAGTTCATTTTATTGTGTATAATTTTACACATGCAAATATAATTTTTTTATTTGTATGCCTTGTTTGATCTCACAAGTTCTTTACTCAGGAGAACTTGTATCGTAGCCTAAGGGATATGTTCTCTTTGTAAATAACTAAAAGATCAACAATGAAGTTAGTTTCGATATTAAAATCCAAATATTTTTTTGGGACTTAGTAAACTTTAATAAAAACTTTCCTGAAGGTTGAAAATTACTTCTACAAAACTTCGCTTATTATTTTGCTTATCCAAAGCTCCGCCTAAAACTATTTATACGGCAAATATTTTCTTTTTAATATTTTATTAGGTCTGTCTTGTCTATATACAATTATGTATATAAAACGACGTAGATCAGAGAGCACACAGAACAAGTAAGTCACACCTCAAGAACGTAGGTCTCGAAGTTTCGCAACCTCATACAACGGCGAGAGTAATGTAACAATCAACTAGAAAATAGATTAATACTCCCAGTAACATATGTTAGTAAAAATTTTAGTTGCATTTGGGAAAATATAGGAACTGACCGTAAAAGATCCCGCGCCATTCTTGTGGAAGATGGCTCCCAGCCAAATCCGTTGAAATCGCAGTGTATTGTAGATAATTTCTTCCTGATCAAAAGTTCTCATGGGCACAAGGTCAGAAAATAGACAATTCTTTAGATATCGGGGGTGTAAAGTCGACTTTGCAACACCCGATATCTGGAAAACCGTCAATTTCCGACCTTGTGGCCAGGAGAGCTCTAGAGGAATAACGTATATCGATTCCAGCGAATTTCACCGGGGGGCACTTCCTATAAGGAATGAGCACCCCATTTGCACCCCCGATATCTGGAAAACTGTCCATTTTCCGACCTTAGGCCCATGAGAACTATTGATCTGTAGAAATTATCTACAATATACTGCGATTTCAGCCATTTTCCGTAAACATGGTGCGGTCCTTTGCAGTTTAAATTTGGATTCGCTTTGATTTGCTTACAATCCTAACTGGCCATTTTATCATTCCTTTAATTGCTTCAAGAAGCGTGTATAAGTTCTACGACGCTTTCCAGTTTTAAAACCTGGAACACAATAATAGTTAAATGTCGCCGCGCCGCCGCCGCATTCGATATACCTTCATGACGGCATCTGCTAAGACCATTTTTACAGAATTTAGGTTTTTTCTTTTCAAATTGAACATTGGCTAGTCTGGGCTATGTAAGCTGTAGCGGATCTGTATTGGAGTGTTCTCCCCGAGGTTCTCCCTCAACCATAGGTTTGTGGAATCTTTTTTCTTGTTTTTATTGCAAAAAAACTCCCTATGGTCTTTTCCTATTTTTACTTATATGAAGTTTGTTCTGTGTTACATTCTGACTGAATTTATGTGCCAAAGGCGGTTTTACGCCTTGCATTATGCAGTTTGGGAGGCTTTTCCTGGCTTCAATAACATCTCCCTGTTATAGCGACATTATACAGTGGTGTGTCTTAGTCAAGATGACTGGGAATATGATAAAAGGCATCTTCCCGCTGGTCTGGAAAAGGTACACATACGGATCAAATGTTCAGGATGTGCTGGCTAACCACTTGGGAAGTATCCTAGTAGTGTATTCCAATCAGAGCTATATGCCATCGTATTGTGTGCAAGTGAAAATCTCAGAAGAGGTTTCATTGACAAACATGTTTATATATTATATGTAGCCAAGCGGCTTTGAGAACACTTGCATGAAACAAAGCGGGTTTTGAACTGTCGGAATATTGTGACTGAGCTATGTGAACACAATTCAGTCAAACTCATATGGGGGTGCCCAGTCACAGTGGTGTGGAAGACGAGCGAAAAATATTTTACCCCTTTTGCACCTACAAGAGGATAATTCTATTAGTTTTTCTACAAATGAAGCCAGCGTCATTATAACAGGTAAAACATAGCCTTTTTCGTCTAAATATCAACCAAAATCTTCGATTCGAAGTAACAGCGGACAAAGAACCATGGCACTCAACCAGACTTTAGTGTGATAATATGCTTTTAAGCAAGCTGATATAGTTTGATTGCAAAATTGTGAGCATTACTGAACATTTCCCCAAAAGAATCATCCACACCCACACCATTTAAGTATTGATGGTGCTCTAGGTAAATCCAACAAGGTTTTTTCCAACTGCTCGGAATTAACTAGTGTCACAACCTGCGAGAGCGTGAAAAGCGGGCAAATTTTTTTGTAAGATTTTCCCTTAAGTTTATTTCGTGAATAGTAATATATCTCACACTGTCTGCTCTTTCTACTTTCATCCACAATTCCGAAGTAAGATGTTCCTTAAAGTGGACTAAAATAACTAACATATGGGTATCATAGCATTCAATAAGATATCTGGAATAACCAGCAAATTTTGCAGATAACACGTATAAAATAATTCTAGTGTGCGTCTTCGTGGTTGACTGTCAGTAGATCACTGTTGTCTAAATGAAAATTTGGTTTAAAATCGGTTATATTTACAAAACTTCCACTGGTAGCAAACAGTATATTTATTCTCGAAGAATTTTCAAATAATTGTCCGGAAAGAAAATTGGTCCGTTTGTTGTTTTGAATAGAATGAATAAAGAAATGCCATTGTTCTGTGAGTGGATCGTCTGCAGTTTCTATTATTATAAGAATACCAGTTTGCTTACTTCTCTTTTGCCTTGTCGATGTTTCGTTTTAAATGTTGCTAAAGATTCAGGTTAACTTCCAGAACTTGTACTATCCATACTTTCCATATTTCAGGCAAATTTCTCCAAGCTCTACTTAAAATTTATTTAATCAAACATATATAAAAAAGAACGATGTACTCACAAATCGGAATTTCTTACTAGGTACTGTTTTAAAGTTCTTTCACAATAAACGAGGAATCAAATATTACATGAAACAAAAATGTACTACAAAGCTGGAATGTAAAGGTGAAATAGTTTACGACCTATAGCCTTATAAACAAATTATCCTAGTGTTTTTTTCAATCGGTCTGTACGAGCCGGATCCTTACCTAAACTAGAACTGTTTTTTCTTGTAAATAATTCATACCAAGGAACCACAGTAAACCAATTTTTAAGAAAAAAACTAAATTTTGGAAGTAAGGGAATTTTTCGAAAATGTTTATTTATAAACAGTTTGTTTATCGCTACTCGCTTAAATTTTTTTCCCTCTTCAATTCTTTGGGACTTCCTGCCACATGTATGTTTTTTTTAAGCGGTGCTCGGGAATTTACAAAATATCACAATTAACCAGTATGTCACTGGTAAATAACCTCTACGCCTGTGACTTTTACGTCAAAGGATCAGTTAAAGGTTGCTTTTTGAAATAAACAACACAAATAAGTATAAAAACTTGAAATTAAATATTTCGCTGACGTTTCGGAAATCTATTCTGAATCCCTTTTCAAGACTTTTTTTTTGAAAAATCTTTTTTGCTGTGTATGACAAATACACAGCTCTAAGAATGTTTGTTATTTTAATATCCATAGATACTTACTATTTACATAGAACTGTTGATATAGTTAACAGTTTTTTAAGTTTTTATACAATGTTAAGTTTGTGAAGTTCCTCTTTTAACATTGGCAACCAAGTTGTACAGACATCTACGGAACAATTCGACACACATCTATCCCCATTCAATCATATTATCGCGAATTCTTTAATTTTTCTTTTTTTGCTATCTGCCTCTTTTGTTAAAATTATTGCCGAGTCCCAGTTTATTCTGTGTCCATTCTCCCAAGCGTGTTCGCAGATCTTGAACCTCTGCATTTCATTTTTTCTTATATAATTTATATATAGCACGCTTGGGAGAATGGACACAGAGTAAACTGGGACTCGGCAAAAATTTTAACAAAAGAGGCGGATAGCAAAAAAAGAAAAAATTAAAGAATCCGCGATAATATTATTGAATGGGTATAGATGTGTGTCGAATTGTTCCGTAGATGTCTGTACAACTTGGTTGCCAATGTTAAAAGAAGAAGTTCACAAACTTAACATTGTATAAAAACTAAAGAAACTGTTAACTATATCAACAGTTCTATGTAAATAGTAAGTATCTATGGATATTGAATATAACAAACATTCTTAGAGCTGTGTATTTATCATACACAGCAAAAAAGATTTTTCAAAAAAGCCTTGAAAAGGGAAGCAGAATAGATTTCCGAAACGTCGGCGAAATATTTAATTTCAAGTTTTTATACTTATTTGTGTTGTTTAATTAAAAAAAGCAACCTTTAACTGATCCTTTGACGTAAAATTCACAGGCGTAGAGGTTATTTACCAGTAACATACTGGTTAATTGTGATATTTTGTAGATTCCCCGAGCACCGGTTAAAAAGAAAACATACATGTGGCAGGACGTCCCAAAGAATTGAAGAAGGAAAAAAATGCCAGCTTTGGTATGTATAATTTGCGCCTGTAGCAAAGAATAATGCAATGTAATATGAATACGTTATATTAATAATAACTTACTTGTATATGGTTTATTTGAAAATTAACGAAATAATGATCACGGAAAAGTTTTTTGCAAATTGCTCTTCATCTAATGAATATTTTCAAACATGGTTGATCTTCTTTTGTAGATCTATTGAAAACAAACAAAAAAGTATTGAATCATTTTTCTGTGGGATCAAAGGAAAAAAAGAAAATCGGTAAAGGTATTTACACAGAACTTCCCTCTTTATTTATACAGAGCGGTCACTCTAAACAATTATTAATTACAGATCGACATAGAATAATAAATCGGAAGGTATTATTACAAAGAAAACCTGATAACTCTTGGAAAAAAAATAGAGAGTGGTCATCCGATAACAAAAATTCAATATCAAATAAAAGGTGCCAAATATGGAAGGCTTGCGTAAATAACTTTACAAATTTCCAACATGGTTGAATTATTTTTTAGCATGACCACCCTGTATGTTTTTCAATAAAACTATAATAGATGTCTTCCTTGCCAAGTGCGTTAACTATTTGTAAAATATTATTGTTATCTGTCATATTTTCAGTTTCATATCCACGCAGTGGAGTGGACGTATAGTAGTGGTTAAAAAATTTCAATTTTTCTTTTTTTTTTATTGGCTTAGAATGTCATGGAATTTTGAAATTTGATAAAAAAAAAATTTCTTTTCATCATCTATTCTACAGTGTGAACCTAAAGAAACGCACAAAATTCATATCTTTGGTATGTGTTATTTGTCAAAAAAAATCCTAGAACTTTTTTTAATGGAAACAGACATTTATATTTACTGTTTTTGGTGGTATATTCCTTTAGCTTTCTGGTGATATGAAAAAAATTTATATTACCTAAGCCATTCTTTTGGAAAAAAAAATTATTGATTGAAGCCTTACATAAGTAATTGTGAGAAAAAAATCATCTCCATTGCTCAAATTGCGACCCTCCAACCATTTGGCATTGACCAAGACGGGTGTAGACACTTTGCACGCTGTTCAGAATTATCTCATGGGCAATTCGTCTCATCTCCAAGCCAATTCTGTCTTTCAATTCTTCTATGGTATCCGGTCTGTTAAAATACACTCTTGACTTTAAGTAAACCCAAAGAAAAAATTCTAAGGTGGTTAAATCCGGTGAACGCAGGGGCCACTCAATCGGACCTCGACGGTCTATCCACCTTCCAGTAAAAGTGTCGTCTAAAAACTGACGCATTGCTATCCCAAAATGAGGTGGAGCCCCGTCTTACTGAAACCAGACGTTTTCAGCAGGAATATCTTCATATTCTTTGTTCGGAAACATAACTGCTAAGGTTGGCACTAACTCAACTTGCAAAAACTGTAAATATCTTACGGCCGTAAGATTTTCTTCAAACAAAAAAACAATAAACGATCACCAATCATACCTGCCCACATGTTTACTTTGCCTCGTCGCTGTGTATGGGCTTCTTGAGTTCAACGAGGATTTTCACGTGACCAATACCTACAAGTGTCACAAAACTAAGGTTCCACACGTGCCAGGAATAAGAAAGTTATCGATACCTTACACAAAAAGTGTACCTCTCTGTTGTTAAGGTGATTGTTTTTTTATTATTTTCTTTGTTTTATTTTTATGTCAAATGTTTTCATGCTAGTTAAAACAAAAATATAGGCAACAAGATTTATCAGTCCATAAGAAAGTGGAACATTACTCGTGAATTTGCGAAAGGTAAGCTATTTTTACATAAAATGTCATTTTTCCAAAAGAATGGCTCAGGTAATATAATTTTTTTTATATCACCAGAAAGCTAAAGGAATATACCACCTAAAACAGTAAACAGAAGCCTCTGTTTCCATTAAAAAAAAATTATGATTTCGTCATAACTCAAAAACCAATGACGTCATAAATTTTGGTACATGCAGTGTTAAAATGTAGCATTTACAAAACTAAAATTGACACATACCAAAGATATGAATTTTGAGAATTTTTTTAGGTTCACACTGTATAGGGGTGGTCAAAATTTTTTAAATTTTTTTAAATAATTAAAAAAAAAAAAAATCTGAAATAGGTTTAGAATGTCACGAAACATGGAAATTTTAAATTTGAGCCAAAAAATGTTTTTCATCACAGATTCTATAGTAGTAAAACATTTTTTATTTTGCTTTGACAAAATTTTCAAATTTTTCTTTTTGAATTTTTTTTTTATGAAATGGGTTTAGAATGTCATGAAACGGAAATTTTAAAATTGAGCAAAAATAAAATTTTCAAAAAGTTTTGAAAACTTATTTTTTTTTTTTCTGAAATAGGTTTAGAATGTCATAAAACGTGAAAATTTTAAATTTGAGTAAAACAAACATTTTTCCATCCTTTATTCTAGGTATAAAATTAGAAAAAATTTTCTTTTGACAAAATTTTCAAACAATTTTTCTTTTTGAATTTTTTTAAGAAATGGATTTAGAATGACATGAAACATGAATATTTTAAATTTGATCAAAACAAATTTTTTCCACCTTTTATTCTAGGTATTAGTAGTAAGAAAAAATTTCAAAACATTTTTCCTTTTGAAATTTTTTTCCTGAAATAGGTTTAGAATGTGATGAAACGTGGAAATTTTAACTTTGAACAAAAAAAATGTCCATTAAATATTATATAGTAAAAAAATTTTAGAAACATTTTTCTTTGACAAAATTTTCAAATTTTTCTTTTTGATTTTTTTTTATGAAATGGATTTAGAATGTCATGAAACGTGAAAATTTTAAATTTGAGCAAAAAAAAATTCCCATCTTTCTACTGACAAAAAAATTTGTTTTCATTATCTATTCGCTTTAGACGGTCCACCCTGTATATTTTCCAGTGAAAGTCTAACCATTTCTACGCTGGTAGTAGTGTCAGCTACCTACCAAATTTGACTATTATTTTTTAGATAATGCACCAACAGATAGACAGACTGACGGAATTGAAAAGCCTATATTTTCGAAGTCTACATGATCTGAAACGTGAAAATAAAAAATCTCGGAGGGTGATTTTTTCTCGAATACAATACTTCCCTTCGGTATGGGAGAGAAGTAATATAAGCGAAACACGCAAAGATGGCGTTAAAATCACATGTTTATCGGGTTTTAACAATGACCTACCACGGTTTGAAGTGTCGTAAGAATTAATGTTGTTTGTGATTTTTACTACTTGTACACAAAAAATTAGCTTTCTACTAGAAACAAACCCGTATATCTCTATCTCAACTGGCCTATAATATCGAAACGTAACGGAGCTATAAAGAAAACTGAAATGCAACATGTGAAGCCGCTTCCCTCATGGGTGACGTCAAGCGGATGACAGTTTGCGTCGTATTGCATTTAGTTGTATATCTTATTTGCCATTAGTTGAAAATTTATATATTTTATGCCATTACGTTCGGAAAAAATTCAGTAAACTTTTATTGAGTATTTTGATTTAGGCTTTCATTTCGGAAAATATACGATGTAAACGCAAAGGTGTTATCCAAGTTACATTAAATTTTGAAACATTTCAAACCGAGATATTGCAGTTTTAAATTACGTTCTCCCATGATGTCCATTGTGTAATATAATATTTGAAAAGTACAAAAAAATATTTCCGGTATAAAACGTTTTATGAAAAATTGCAAAATGTCTCTTCCTTGTCACCATGTGAATAATTCGTATTCCGCCGATTGACAGCAAAGGACTAACTTTGTTGACTAATGTCAATCAGCAAAGTGTCACTTTCCCCGCCTAGACAGGAAGGTGCTCATTTTCCTGCCTAGACAAGGGAATTTTTATTGAATTTATTGCAAGAAAAATAAAGAGATTGAGAATTGTAATAATTTGATTATTTTAGAATATATTTAAACAATCGGCGAAAAAATTGTATGTTCAACTCAGCAGCAAAATAGATTGACTACCTTGGCTCGCTACGCTCGGCTAGGAATAATCAACCGCGGCAGGCAATCTACTATTTTGCTTCATAGTTAAACAAATAACTATCGTTTATCATGCCCTTTTGCATATGCCAATTTTTGACGGCCTCCGGATTTTGAAACGTCAGTATATAATCATTCATTTTGTATAAAACTCTTGTAACAACGAAATCCCCACGGAGAAGTGCTCACTTTCCTGCCTTGGCAGGGAAAATGATTGGTCATCAGTACAAGACATATAAAGTTTCCATATTAACCAACTGGCAACAACTGCGATTTTTAATGAATTTTTATTAAATTTATTACAACAAAAATAAAGAGATTGAGAATTGTAATAATTTAATTATTTACTTAAGAATATGTTTAAGCAATCGGCGAAAAAATTATATGTTCAACTCAGCAGCAAAATAGATTGACTGCCTTGGCTGAATTATCAACCGCGGCAGTCAATCTACTATTTTGCTGCCTAGTTAAACAGATAATTATTTTTTGTCATACCCTTTTGCATATGCCGATTTTTGACGTCATCAGGATTTTGAAACGTCAGTATATGGTCATTCATTTTATGTAAAACTTTTGTAACAACGAAATCCCCACGGAAAAGTGGGTTTCTTTGTGTTGTGACCACCCGATCGCAACTCGTTAATTTTCTGAGATTAATTTATATCCCTTCCCCAAAATTATTTTTTCCTGTTATCCGCATGATGTGAAAGAAGGATTATCTAAAGGAACTTCTTTCATAAATAGAAATGGCTTCTCGCTGATCCCCTCGCTTCGAGCTAATTAGTTTTTGAGCGACACGTGTTGTTGACACTTAGGATATAAGGGCGGGCGAAACACCAGTCGGTAGAGAACAACGAAACCGACAAGCTGCATGTTGAATATCACGTTTTGCTATCATTTTGTGTGAATGGGAACAGGAATACGCGACAAAAGTACTTAATTTAAATAACTTTACCGAGAGCTTGTGTAAGGGGACCACTTATAATGATGGTTTCTAATATGTAGTGCATCGTACATATGTCGAGATTTGCAATTTCAATCCGAGACATCTTCACCTTTTTTCATATACCAATTTAGGAAACTAAAATGGAAAGCATGTAGAATAATTAATTTTTGGTCTTTACGTTCATACTCCCTTATACAAAAAAAGTAAAAAAGTTAATATTGAGAATTATAGACCAATTTCATAGCTTAATTCTATTTTGAAAGTCCTTGAGAGATCAAATAACTAATTTTCGAACAACTTTTAATATACTAACTAGTGTGCAGCATGGATTTAGAAAGAACAAAAGTACGACAACTACAGTAACACAATTTATCAGTCAATTATATAAGTCTTTTTATGGACGAAAGCAAGGCATTTGACCTAGTCAACCGCGCCTTGCTTAAAAAAAATTGAAAGGTCTATAGAAAATAAATAATTGGTTGACATCCTACTTATATAATATGAAACAAATTGTAGGTATTAATGTTACCTGTTCCCACGAGTCGTATCTTATTTTCGTTGTACCCCAGGGTTCCATTTTAGGTCCCATATTAATTTTGATTTTTGTTAATGATCTCCCTGAAATAACAAACTCTGTAAGTAATTTCATAATATTTGCAGACAACAATACCTATTTGTGTGAGGGTTTGACCCTAGTAGCATATACTACTTTCTAAACTACAAATAATGATTAATACATTTATCGATTGGTTCAAAATGAATAACTTGCATTTTAACACATCTAAAAATGTTTTTATGAATTTTACACGTAGAACCAGCATCACTAACAAAAGTCGTTTATTAAAAATTAGATAGATAATGGATCGCCCAGGTCAAGAACACAAAATTTCTTGGACTTGCGTTAAATTGGGAAATGCACACAGATTGTCGTTGTACCAAACTTTCATCTTTATGTTTCGCCTTAAGATTAAAAACCATCACTAATGGTAATATTTTTCTATCTTTCTATCACCCTTAATTTGTGCCACGTTTGCTATATGTGTTTTATTCTGGGGGTCGTCAAGTTACTTAAATAGGTTATTTAAATTACAAAAAGAGTCGTAAGGAATATAGCAGACATAATTTCATTCATCATGCAGGCCATGTTTTAAATAATTACTAAACTATTACTAACATTACCTTGTATACATATCTTCATATCAGTTTAATATATGTTAAATCAAACCTAAATAAGTTTATAGCCAATGATGACTTCCACGAATATAAAACCAGATACAACTATTTACTACTACTATTTACAATTCCATCACATCATTTATCGGTGTATGAAAAAAGCCCTTACCTATGTATGTAGAAATTAAATTATATAATAAATTAAATCAAGAAATCAGGTAAATAGACAATCTAAAATAGTTCTAAACTAGTCTGTAATATGTTACTTGGTAATGTGTTTTGTAGTTTGTCTGAATATATAATTTCCCCATATAGTTTCTCTTTTCTTTTTAACATTAGAAATGTCTATGTTCGTATATGGGGGTCGAGTTACCAGTTTTCATTCAAGGTCAAAAGACCGCGGTGTCGCGGTCGAGTGAGACTGTCGTATATGCAACGGCTGATATATGTAAATGTAATATGGGTTGCATATATCACAGGGGGTCAAGTTACTAGTTTTCATTCAAGGTCGAAATACAGCGGTGTCGTAATCGAGAGCGAATCGTAGCTGTTTATGTTTTATGTATGGTGTTATCATTTCCAATGTCTCGATGGTTGCAAGAATTTTTAATAATATGGTCTTATATACTGCTAATATTATATTTTTACAAATTCCTGTATAATTGTTTTCCGTTTTAGGTAATATGTTACCTTGTCAAGCCATCCTAAATAACTGGAGAACTGTTAAAGATTTTTTTTGCAGTAAATGGCATTTTCTTGAGTGTCAAGTGGGGGACATATTTTAACGAGAAAAGATGTGATTCAAAATTCACCCCTTACCCCCAGCCACCCTAAGTTTATAATTTCAAATGGCACCCCTAATTTTTTTCATCGATTTCTAATAGCAGAATATTTTTGGAATGCAGTGGTAAAAAAATAGTGTGACCTTGGAGAGGAAACTTTTTTTTGAAGTGGGGATGGTTTAGTGTAATGGGGATTTTTTTAACTTGCCGACAATTGCCAGTGTACGCATTCTAAATGTAATATCACATTACCTAGATTTTTATGACCTTTATCACTTTTTTATAAAAATTTAGTTTTTTGCATTTCGCTCCAAAATTTTCCTCTTCAAGGTCACACTATTTTGTACAATTGCATTCCAAAAAAATTCTGCTATTAGAAATCGATGAAAAAAAATAGGGGTGTCATTTGAAATTATAAACTTGGGGGTGGCTGAGGATGAGGGGGTGGGTTTTGGATCACACCTTTTCTCATTAAAATGTGTCCCCCTTAACATTCAAGAAAATGCCGTTTACTGCAAAAAAAATCTTTAACGGTTCTCGAGTTATTAAGGGTGGCTCGTTTTCATAAAATCACCCGCTATAATTCTTGCGTACTCTGTTATAGTGATATATCGTTTTAGATTTTGTATCCTAAATTTGTTACACTATCACTATATGTTATTATATTTATTATTTTATTGTATCTGTGTGTCCAAGATGTATTTTGTCTCATTTGACTTCCTATACTATTTGTAATTTAGGCTCGTGGATTAAGCTATCTATCTATCTCCAGTCAAATTAATACATTTTTAACAAAAATTATGGAGTCGGTTTTAGCATGTGGTATTAGTAGGGGGGATGCTTCCTGAGTGTAAAACTCGGTGTAAAACCAAAAAGTTGACCCTGTGGGGCATCAGCGTTGGCCGCCATGTTGGATAACAGGTTTTCGCTATTATCTAGGAAACGGTTGATCCTACAATAAAATTATTAAGAACCTTTTCTGTTCTCTGTATCTGTATCTCGGGATGCGAAGACAACTGCCCTCTGATGGTAAGGAAATCCACTAGGGATATGCCTTGGTGGAATAATGAATGACCTTACCAATATGACTAAAGAAGTGGGAAGAAAATTTAATATTGCAAAAATATTAGCCAATTGGGACGAATATAAGACCTCCTTGACTGAGTACAATTGGGCACTAGACGGGCCAAAAGAGAATCCTGAGGAGACACTGCGAGAGTATTGATATCCGGAAAGTGCCAGATTCCAGAAAATTCTCTCGAAGGACAATCATTACTCAATAAACTCTATCTTAACAGAGACTACACCAAGATAGGAAAGGAAACCATGGAGGAACTACTCCGGGTGCACTTTCCTGGATCCACATTATTGAACAATCACTTGAAGAATTGCTAGGAACAGAACTAGTGACATAGGAAACCGGGTCACCAGGACAGACGGGTCAGTAACCAAAGAAGTGATAGATCAATCATCAATCCAAAATCAGATGGGCAATAAACTCATTTGAGCCATATAAATCTTCGGGAGCTGACGGAATTTCACCAATAATGCTTCAACAGGGCATAGTCCTGCTGGTTCTAAGCTCTCCACGCTATACAGAGCCAGCCTAGCGCTGGGACATATAGCAATGAGTTGGAAATCAGTTAGGGTGGCATAATGGTATAATAAGACTGGGTGAAACTAAGCAAGTCCCTAAGACCCATCAGTCTTATGTTATTTCAACATAAGACGATGGAAAAAATGCTCGATGGACATATTGGGGTTGATGTCCTGGTTAGAAGTCCAGTACATCAGAACCAATTTTCATGTAGAGACAAGCATGTCCACAGAAACGGCACTTCTTCACCTAATTCAGAAGGTGGAGAAGGTACTGTCACTGAAGATGTTTTCACATGGAGAATAGCTTGTAGCATATTTTGTAGTGTCTTTTTCTCAAAATGATTCTTTCAAGTTGTAGGTCTGCAGATGTCTATTACGAATTTCTTGGATCAACAACTCCATACGTTCCTCAAAATGACTAGGATTTTCTTATCAGTGTTTGGCCACATCACCCGGATGTAAAACAATATAGAAATCGAGGCAACAGAGGATATCAAACCTAACGTTGGTTGATGTTATAGGTCACTCCTTATCTATACGGCACAAAGAACCCAAAGCTACCGGCCGAGTTAACATAAGGGTAGACCGGGCATACTTTATTAAATAATAAATATATTAATAGATAAAACATCATTACTTTTATGTAAAATATGTTCTGACATGATTAAGACAAGAAATAAACGATAACAAACCTCATTTAATTAAGATTTCTTACTCTTGTGGTATAGTTACGCGACTCACCCCTAACTAGAACGTAATGCACAGGGAACAGATAAACAGAGCCGTACTTTTATTTATCTATCAATAGCCGGCCACACACATAGCGTCTTATGGAAGGTTCTGGGCGTCGCATACTAACTACGGGTGCCAAATCCGTGGCAGGCCAGGAACGCCATTATCCATTAGCTAGCACGCTAAATAGAAATGGATGATATTGCTAACATATTTTGGTAAAATTAAGACGAGCTTGGATTTCTGATGCGTTTGAAAGTTTTATCGCGTTCTTAAGTTCAAAGAATATATACAGTGATCAGAGCCGTCGAGAGAAAATCGGGGCTCAGGGGTAGTAACATACAGACCTTCCTAGCAATCAAAATTTGCATATGCATCTCCAACTTTAGTGATGGATTTAATATAACATCGAGTCAATAGAAAACGGGAAACATAGAGGAAAATGGTTTAAAAAACTCATTAAGTTTGAATCGCTAGAAGAGTTACTTTCACTGTTTCTTGTAAATATCAACAAACGAAAGTACGCCTATAAAGATGGTGTGTGAAGGTCTTCCTGAGAAGCACCACTTATTTTGGACTTTTCAACTTTTTTAAATTCCTTTCTAAAGCACATTCTTAATGACTGAATTTTTTTACACACGAAATTCTCTTTAAGATTTTTATGTGTATACTCCTTACTTTTCACCATTCAAAGAGCGATATCGATGAATTGAGTTAAAAACTCCTTACTTTAGTATCTTGTATCAGTCATGATAATTACACTTTTCAACGCTCCACAAACATGAAACAATTTAACGCTACTAGGCTCGTCAAATTGGACAGGCGGTTTAGGAGCGCATATACTTTTACCCCCTAACAGATAACGTCTGCGTGCCTGACATGTCCCGAGCCAAGAATGTTTAGAAATATTTATGTGTATGGCAGGCTAATGTCGCAAAGGACGGGCAATGCGTTCAGCGATGCTTAAGATATTCCTATCTTGCCGCAAAACAGAGTAAGATCTTTTAATCTGCGAGAAACGTCAATAAATCTACCGAAAATACGATACTTAAATCTCTAGTATTTTTTTGTTCATTCTAATACGCAAAAGTTTGAAGTGCGGCTCTATAGTACTCTTGTCAGCAGTCATTGTACGACTTTAATATTTTAATAGCTGGTTTTTATGACCTTTTCATGTGCACCAATAAACAAATGGAGACAACTATACTATACCAAGCAACTGATTGTATGGTACTTTGGTGAGATTGTACGCCTAACAGGAAACTTCGACAGATGTCGTGGCGTGATGATGTCAAACGTATCATACAGTAAAATGGCCAACTAGATTTATACATAAGTTGCAATACTGCTGTCAAGACATAGTGAATAAGAAATTTTAAAAATATTAGTTTTACAAAATAAGGTATTGTTGGTTTAAATGAAAAATTGTTAGTTATCAAAAATATTTACAAATTTTATTTATTAAACACTTTTCACGTTTTGGTAAATACACTGTAGCGATTTTAAAGAGCTTTAAGTACGTAAGAAGAGAAAACGGTAAATATTAGAAAATTGCTTCTTGCAAAGTTCTAATTAAGGAATTATAATCGGACGTTTTATGTTCAGTAGTTATCTGGCAAGCAATTCGGAGTAGGATACTGCTGAGAAATCATCACTTCCATTTCTAGAGGGTATATAAAAGAAAAGAGCTAAGTCAACATTGGACAATCAATAACTGTTGACAGAGGGATGGGGTTTTCTTAAAGCAGCACGAGCTCTTTAAGGGTATTATAAAATCACATATATAAATCAGTCAGATGTATACCCTGCATACACAACTATGACGTTACAGTAGCGGAGACTGATAAAAATAAGTAATACAGGTAATAAAAAGTCGTATTTACGAAAAAAATTGTTTGTATTTTCTTACATATTTATTATTATTACTGTCACTATACAGTGATGTTGGCCGGAAATTGGTCTAAACAAAACAATAATTAGAGGTTTACAACAGTGACATTGAGACAAAACTTGGCTTATTCTCTTTATCTTTGTGTTCCATTCACCCTAAATTTCCTTGTTCTCTTAATAAAGGGATTATGTACAGATTACTAGGTTTACCTATCTGAAACACTGAAATACATATATAATTTTTCAAACATACACGCTAACACTCGCAACTTAATTAATTTATATGTATATATTTTTGTGCACAAAATCTACTTTGGTTTCTGATTATATTATTTATCAATTATCATTGACACCGATACACAGATGCCATAGAAACAAATAATTTGAAAAAAAATAAGGATAGAAAAATGTTTTTGAGATTAATTACATAAGTAATATAATATATAATATGATAGAAAGTAGTAAGTAGAAAAAAGTTCAAATCAAACGGTATAGTAATTTTTGTTTCGTTAATAGGATGGTATTAGCTATCATTATTGCAAATTTGAGCTTTGTCGAAATAAATAAAATTTTTAATTTTTGCACCATTTTTTTAAATACAAGGGTGCTCACCCCACCCTCGTCCTTTAGCCATAGCGGTCACTTTTTTGAGGAGATCTAAACTAACATTTTTTAATATTTTGAGTTGTGAGAAATGGGTATGTTGTCGAAGCCATATTACTGTTGTGTTGGTAGTGGTTATTTCTTTTGGTGTATTTTTGTGATACACGTTCGGCCTTTTTGTGAACCTTTTGCGTGGGTACTTCCTTTCCATACTTCTCTAGAATTGCTATTTCTTTCATGTATGATTCTATGGTGTCATCAATCCTCTTCTTCCAGTAAGGTTTTCCATGAAATTTTTATGGATTTGACGATTCTTTAATTTCTCCAGCAATCAGCGCTGGGGTTGCATACATCATGCAGTTGATATCCGTAATAAATAGTTTTCGCTGGTTGTGAATCATTCTGGAAAGAACTGTGTTGGCTTCACTGATTTGATTTCTATTGCTCCTGTTAGGTTCTATTTTTTTAAGCCTTTTGCGATCCTTAATAGCTTTCACCTTCTGCAACTTATTCCTCATTTTTGCTCCTAAATCTTCATTTACTGACATTGGGTAAGATATCAAGGTTTCCTTCTCTCCAGACAGCGAAGGTCCCTTTCACAATATTGTTTAGCGACGTTTGTATAGTACTAACACTATATTACTATTCTACACTAATCGATAGTCCATCTATATAAAACCTGAAATATTCAATATGTATAATAGTTAATGTATATTGGGTATTTCTCAGCCGATCTCCCTATTGAGTAATTTATCTAAAATACATGAAAACGTATTGAAAAAAAGAATTAGTAATCAACAATATATAAATCATTAGATGAAAAGAAAAAATCACCTGCCATCTTCGTTGACTTAGCCAAAGCATTTGATATGGTCTGGCATACTAAACTCTTAAAGCGCTTGAAAATATTGGTTTTCGAGACATATTATTGAAACTTATAACAAGCTGTTTAATAGGTAGAGTACAACGGGTAAAACTTAATAATATTGTAAGTACAGTATGAACTGTCGCAAGGAACGGTACCAGGCCCTATACTTTTCAATATCTATATAAATGAGTTATTTAAAATATCCTCAGTTGGAAAAATCATAAGTTTCGCGTTTCTATAAAGCCGAGAGTTGGTCAGAATTAAAACGAGTAGTAGAGCATGACATTTTAAACATAATACAATTTTTTATTAACCCACTATCAATCTTATGTAATGATAAGAAAATTGAGGTTTTCCAACCAGCATGCCACATTCCTGTTTCTCATATTTTTTCTGCATATTTTGTGAAGGGCTCTCACTCCAGCTGCGCCAACTTAACTGCCTTAATGAAACAATGTTAGAATAATTTTAAATAATCATCACTCTCTTCGTAGCTTACAATTATAATATCGTCTTCTTCGTTGTTTAAAATAATGTCCTTATTTTCTTTGTCATTTCACATAATATCCTCATTTTCTTCAGAATTATTGCAAAAGTCGGAAACGCCACTGCAGTTGCACATTTCGGTGTATTTCGTATTATTTGATACACAGCAACATAGCTGTCTTCTTTGCACACAGTTTCATAATTTCTGCAGCTTACAATGTAATATAAGAAACAGCGGTTCAAAATTGTCACCAACTTTTTTCCAACCGAAATGTGTAGGTGGGACCTGGGTATTTGACTGAACCTCTTCTCGTAAGAAGAGTAGAAGATATTTTACTTGTCTGATGTTTAATAGACAAGGGACCAACTGCTTTACTTCTCCTCAGAAGAATGGTATATCCAGTACGCAATGTTCACCTAATATTACTTAGCTTCTACGTATATGCTGATATACAAACCGCTATAGGAGGTGGGGCAATGTGATTGTTTCCTGGAAGTATCCACAACCTTTTTGTCTATGTATCGAGATACGATTATAGTTAAGACGGATTTACGCTCCTTATTGACTGTTGATTATTCAATTTATTAAATTACTAGATGTGTACAAAACATAACTGTTCTACACTCCTATTTATTTTTATTATGAACAATTAAACTCGTAGTGAATTGCGCTGATGTGCGAGGGCGGTTGGAGTTTGGGAGTTGAAGAAAGGGAATCTGAGGAACAGTGGCGTAGACATTCTATAGAATTATGTGTGGGGGCGCTAGTATAATATGGTTGAGCATACTAAAATTATACATAGTTTAAAATACACTGTAAGTAAATTTGAACATTTCGGCGGATATCATCCCACGCCCAGCTTCCCCGTCACCATATTTTTTGCTGTCTCTCTTAAACAGTCCTAGAAGTCTAATAAGTATGCTGGTACCTATCAAAATTGATGGTGCTGCCTTAAGAAACAAATTCAGTATTCTGTGTTCTAATTCCTTGACGCCATTTTGTATTTATTCCATGACTTTTTTCCACACGGTTTACAACATATTCATGCTCATAATCTATGATTCTTTACGAAGATATTGAGTACCAGTCCCATACCTGTATACCAAAGATCCCACGGGACAAGTTTTAGGACACTTGCTTACATACTAGATATTAGTAAACAATTTACTTACGAAACCCCAAGGATACGACGCTGGTGCTGGTCCTTCCAGTCAAACAAAGAAACAGTACTAACGGAAAAGCTTATTCTGTTTGCGTGTCGCAGAGTGGCATGCCCTATAATGCCATTTAATCTAATTTCAGTGTTATTTATTACATCGGATTTGCCTCTAAGCAATAGCTCAAATTAAAAGATCTGGCGACACGGAGGTTAAAATTAATAGGCATTAGTGTAAATAAAAAAAAACAGATTTTTCGAGCGATAAAGTAAAGATAAATTAAGATTGCAGTAAGCTAATATTAAATCAACACGTATAGGAGTATTGGTGTGAACAATATTCCGGATTCAATTACTTCCACATCCAGGTAGGGGTTGCTTTACTTATTTACCCCCCAAATTTTAAATGGAATAGGCCAAAATGTAATTTAGTTCCATAACTCAAGGTCTTAATTTTTTCTATGATATCTGTCACCCTCACCACCACCACTAACAAAGTAAAATTTAGACATTTACTTGATATTTGGTACACTTATATGTATCATAACGACATCTGGATCTAGATTATATTTTGAGTTTATTCCGTTCAAAGGCTGGTGGGATAAATAGGGGTAAGTAAGTAAAGCAAGCAGATTATTTCAATTATTATATTAATAATAATAATAAACTTTATTAATAGTATAAACATACTGTCCAAACTACAATGACAAATGTTTACAAAACAAACATATAAAGAAAAACAAATACACATGTATAAGAATAATAAAAAAAATAAGAAGTACCTACCTACTTAAAACACAAAATGTTATACAATTAATTATTATTAATAATTTTATATTTTATTGCAGTTTTAAATCTCTCTAAACTAGGTAAATCTCTCACATTTTTAGGTATATTATTATATTCCTTAATTCCATTAATTAATAACGACTTTTGTCTTCGTGGTTTTTCTGTGGTCTATATACATATTACTTTTCCGCCTAGTATTATAAGAATGAACATCTTTTACTTATTTAATTAAATCACACAAATAAGTTGGTAGCATATTATTGACAACTTTATAGATAAATACCATAGTTTGTACATAAATAATATCATTAACTGAAAAAATGCCTAACACATTTAACATTAAGTGAATAGGTGTATAGCGATCACATTTTAATATTGTTCGCATGCATTTATTTTGAACAATTTGAAGATCGTTTTTCAAATTTTCATTTACTGAATGCAACACAGTAGTGCAATACATAAAATGTGGCAATATTATGGTTTTATATATTGTAAGTTTAGTGTAAGTTGAAAGATCTTTACCTACTTATTTCAGAAAATTTTTGTTGTTGTTAATTTTCTTTATTAAATATTCAACATGCTGCTTAAATGATAATTCGCTATCCAATATCACTCCTAGGTATTTATGTTGGCTTACAATTTCAATTGTTTCGTTGTCTGTTGTCACTATATGATTACTAGTATTATATATATCAACATAGTTTTTTATTGATATTACCATACATTTACATTTTGATGCATTAATTTTTATTTTTTTGTGTTTAAAATACCTAGATAAATTATACAAACTTTAAGTCAGTTCATGTGTTAATGTATTGTGGTTTTTACCAGTAATTGATAAAAGTGCATCATCGGCAAATAAATGTAGTTTACAATTTTTTATTATTTTATGCATATCATTTATATAAATCAAAAACAGTAAAGGACCCAACACACTTCCCTGCGGAACACTATAATTATTAACTATTTCTTCAGAAATTGTATCCCCTATTTTAACAACTTGTTTTCTATTTGACAAACATGCTTCAAACCACTTTAATACAATTCCACTTACATCATATGAATTCAAATTAATTAGCAGTATATCCCTACTTACAGTTTCAAAAGCACTAGAATTCTATGAGGAATTATTTCCACGTACTGGAGTGCAAATATAGTATCAAGATGTTTTCGTAAGAGAGTAGGATGAGAAACCTGGATATGAAAATAATAATCCCTTAGGCAGCGGTATTATTGTCCTCACTTACCGAATAGGCAAGGGATTTTTATTGGATTTTTGGCTCATAGGCGAGATTTTTGTTGGAATCGCTTTGTTTTAGGGTGTAGTTAGTTGAACACCTTAAGTTTGAATCCGCTCTTGCATCTCTAAAAAGCTGCTATTTTTTTTTACAAATTTAAAAAAAATTGTCCCAGCATTTGTTTATTTATGTGGCGTATAAAAAGTTTCACGCGTAAAAAACCTCAAAATCGGCCAAATTGTGATTTTTCAAAAATTCCAACGGAATATCATTTTTCAATAGTTGAATTTTCTAAAGGAGTTTCCCAATTATAAATGAATTTTACAAAAAATGGCGCAAAAAAAAATAGACCGTTAATTATTCAAAGAGTAATAAACCGATCTTGCTGAAATTTTTTGTACATTATCGGGAATTTTTAGCCTTCTATGTGCAGTTGTTTTCGAGTAAAGAAATAATGAAAATTATGTGTTTTTAAAGCTTTGGAAGCCATTTGCAAGTTAAAATTTGCACCTAGCGACCTCTATCGGTGCTCTTTTTTTTTTAGAGAATTTCATAACGAACAATTTTCCTAATGTATATGTTATACTAAAAGTTAGCAGGAACGGAGATATTTAAAGAAATATAGAAAAATGGCCTATTCTACTCATTGTTAATTAGAAAATCAAGCGGTTAACTAATCTCTAAGCAAACTTAGGATGTCAACTACACCCTAAAACGAAGCGATTCCAACAATAATCTCGCCTTGGGCCAAATATTTATTTTTAGCATTTTTTCCTCCACGCCGTCTATCCCAGAAGGCAAGTATTGTATTCGTGAAAAAATCACTCTCCGAGTAGTCCCATCAAATTTTTTCTAATTCTTTGGGACTTTCTGCCGCATGTATTTTCTTCTTTTTAACCGGTGCTTGGGGAGTCTACAAAATATCACAATTAACCAGTATGTTACTGGTAAATAACCTATACGCCTGTGACTTTTACGTCAAAGGGTCAGTTAGACGTTGCTTGTTTTTAAATAAACAACACAAATAAGTATAAAAACTTGAAATTAAATATTTCGCCGACGTTTCGGAAATCTAATCTGTTTCCTTTTTCAGGGCTTTTTTTGAAAAATCTTTTTTGCTGTGTGTGATAAATACACAGCTCTAAGAATATTTGTTATATTCAATATCCATAGATGCTTACTATTTACATAGAACTGTTTATATAGTTAACAGTTCTTTAAATTTTTATACAATGTTAAGTTTGTGAAGTTCTTCTTTTAACATGAACAACCAAGTTGTACAGATATCTACGGAACAATTCGACACGCATCTATCCTCATTTAATAATATTATCGCTGATTCTTTAATTTTTCTTTCTTTGCTATCCGCCTCTTTTGGTAAAATTTTTGCCGAGTCCCAGTTTATTCTACGTCCGTTCTCCGAAGCGTGTTCGCATATCTTAGACCTCTAAACTTCATTTTTTCTGATAGATACTTTTTGTGTTCACCCAATCTTACACTAAACGGTCTGGATGACTCACCCTCGTAATGTTTGTTGCACTCACACGGAATACTATTAATGCAGTTTTTTGAATTTTACTCGTGGTTCTTCGGTTTCGTCTGTGTCAGAATAGATATTAAAGTGTTGTTTGTTTGAAAAACCGTCCTAATATCAAATCTATCACCAATACGGTGCAACTTTTCGGATAATCCGCATACATAAGGAATTAACGCTGTGTAACGTTTTTCAGGTTTTTGTCGTACCTGATTGTTATTTTCAATATTCATGAAGGTTTTATCGACAAAACCCTCAGGGTATTGCTTATTTATAAGAACTTCTTTTACAAACCTCTTCTCGTTGTTTAGTATTGCATCATTAGAAGAAATGATTTTAGCCCTATCATACGAACATTTTATAACATCACACCTTCTTAACGTGCATCGACTAATTTGAGTTGAAATTTAAATATCTGTTAGTATCTGTTGGTTTTCTATAAACACTTGTTTCAATTGTACCATTTACTCTTTTAATTAGAGAACCCATTGCCATACTGAAATCCTGCTGATAGAGATCATTTTCCAATTGAAAATAATAAAAGGATCAAACGAACTTACCTGAGTGAAGTTCGATCCTTATTATATGAGGGCTTCGTCGAGATAAACAATGTGTAGTACCCTTGTTCTGTACCGGCAAGCACGTTCTTTAAAGATTCAAGGTCCAACAAACTCCCCACCTACCTCTTCACCGCTGCCTAGCGCTCCGTCTTACCAGTCTTCTTGAAAGCAGTTTTTGTTGTAATCTATGGGTTTAGACGTTAGGGAAAGGGGGGGACTTGTTTATCTCGACGAAGCCCTCATATAATAAGGATCGAACTTCACTCAGGTAAGTTCGTTTGATCCTTTTATTATATTCCGGCTTCGTCTCAATAAACAATGTGTAGATGTTTAGAGCAATTTTACAACAAAACTAGTTCCTGTCGTTTATAATATTTTAATAGAAAGATAGAACCATGTTTATACATTTATAAATATTAACTATATAATATATATATACATACGTATATTCATATACATACACATGTGTATAACCATACACATAAATATATATACCTATTTTTACAAGGTAACGAATATGAAAAATACAAAGGATACTTATACAAAAAACTAATTTTAACCAGAAAATACTGCTTGGGCAAAATTATTATCATTAGAGACCAAGGGTCTATTGTAATATAGAGCAAAAGTTTTAGATCTGTTTGTCCAGCCTGCAGCTCGTCTTATAGTGTCAATATTGACGCCCTTCCTAGCTGCTGCGGACGTTGCAGCGTGTCTCGTACTATGCGCAGTGAATTTACTAGTATCTAACCCAGCTTTATTAAGTATTTGCTTTATCCATCTGCAAATTGTCTGGGTAGATGCTTTCTTATAGGGCTTAGTTATTGTTATAAAAAGTTCATTCAATGAGCCGCGCCTATCTTTGGTTTTTTCTAAATATGCTGCTAAGGCTCGACCCACACATATATCCGGATTTTCGTCGAAAAATGGTAAAAGTAACACAGGTTGTAATTTGTTTCTAGCTGAAGTTTTAAGGCGTCTGGAAATTCTAATTTCAAACCTGTCAGCGGTTTGTATTATATTTGAGCATTCAATGAGTGCCAGTGTTTGAGCCCTCTGACCGGTTGCTAAAATCATCAAAACTGCTAGCTTATAGGTTAATTCTTCTATTGAACATGTATCATTTGATATATTTTTAACAAAGTTTAAAACTATAATTGGATCCCACGTATTGGAATACTTTGGCAAACTGGGGCGTAAACTGTATACCCCTTTAAAAAATCTCTTAAGGCGAAAATCCTGTGATATATCTGGATGGGTTACCTGAGCTATGGCACATTTATATGAATTTAGAGAACTATAGGAAGCTCCCTTATTGAACTGAAGCGCCAAAAACTCTAAAATAAGCTCAACATGAGCTGAGAACATGTCTAAATTATTGTCTATACAATATGTCCACCATAATCTCAAACCTGAACTATACTGTCGAAGAGTATTTTCTGTAATGGAGGCCATGCATATATCTAGACACTGTTGGGGCACTTTTCCACGCTGCAGGGCTTGTACGACAAGATTCCTGCCACCAGGGAAAGTCCTTTCCACAGATGGTGTGGAATTCTGTTAAAACAAAGCAAATTTCTATCAGGTTTAAAAATAATAGGCGGTTTCTCCAGTAATGATGTGAAAACTGGATACCATGGCTGGCACGTCCAGAAAGGCACAACCATTATGCCACGTGCCCTATCTTCAATTATTTTTTGTAGCACCCTCATTATTACAGAGAAGGGTGGAAAGCAATAAAAGAAAAAATTGTTCCAATTCACCGTAAATGCATCAACTGCTGCACTTTCTGGGTCTGGCAGCCATGATATAAATTTTTCACATTTCTTATTTATTCTCGATGCGAAAATATCTATTTCCGGTATACCAAATTGTTGTATTATATTTTGATATACCGCATCCGACAGTTCCCACTCGGTATCAATTTCGAGCTGTCTTGATTCCCTATCTGCTATACTATTATTAGCAGATTTAATATATGAAGCAAATACAAACATATTTCTTTCTTCGCAAAATTTCCAAATTACTCGTGCAAGATTATTCAGAAGTGGGTGTTGGATACTACCCATTCTGTTAACATACGAGATAGCTGTTGTGTTATCAATTCTAAGGAGAACATTGCAATTAACTAGATTACTGGCAAAACACTTAAGTCCAAACAGAGCAGCAAGAAGTTCCAAATAATTTATATGGTAGGTTTTCTCTGTCTTTGACCAAAGCCCATGTGATTTTACCCCATTACAGTAAATACCCCACCCTGTGAGAGAAGAATCGGAATAAATTTCGAGTTTATAACAATCTACCTTTATAAAATTGAGAGCTCTTGGAATATTATTTATCCACCACTGAAACTCATTATTCAGATTACTCGAAATATTCATGTAATTATTATAACATCCCTTTTCTTTCTTAAGTGCAATAAATTTTTCCCGTTCAAACAACTTTGTATACATATATCCATATCTGACACCTGGACAAATGGAAACTAAATTACCAATGAGCCTCGCAAAATCTCTTATTTTACATTTATTCGAAGTTGAAAATTTTTTAACAAGTTTTAAAATTCTTTCCTTTTTCTTATCCGATATGGATACTGTCATGTAATTAGAATTATAAACAAATCCTAAAAATTGCATTTCTTGGGAAGGCATAAGATGACTTTTGGAAAAATTTATGATGAACCCCAGAGACTGGAGAATGTCTATAGTATGTCTAGTATTTTCCAGACATGCTGTATAAGTTTTACCCAGCAACAAGAAATCATCCAAGTATAATACTGAAAAATACCCCTTTTGTCTAAGATAGGAAATGACAGGCTTCATAAGCTTGGTAAATATAAATGGTGCACAATTTAAACCAAATGGCATAGCATTATATTCGTATAATGTATTATTAAATTTAAACCTAAAAAATTTTTTGTGCTGTTTACATATAGGTAAAAGTAGATATGCATCTTTAAGATCCAAATTTGTCATAAACCAATTCTTTCGTATAAGCCTGGCCACAGTTTTGTGATCCTCTAGCTTAAAGTGAGATACCTGAACATATTGATTAAAAGATTTTAAATTTAAAATTAATCGATATGACCCGTCTGGTTTAGAAACCAAGAATACCCTAGATACATATTGCCCTTCACATGGTGCAACTTTAGTAATTGCACCCATATCCTGCAATCTCCTAATACATTTACTAATTTCATTTTTCTCAAATGTCGACCACTTAGATTCATTAAGGGTATTTTTCTGCTTGGGATTACATAAAAGAGGCAATCTTATGCCTTTAATCCACGTTAATATGTGTTTATCTTTTGTGTACTTAAGCCAATTATTATAAAAATATTGTAGGCGCCCTGCCACTTTACTGACCTCATTTTGATCACTAACCATCACTGACGAAAGGTTTTCTCCCTCTTCTGTTTGCCGACATCTGCTCTGGTGTTGCCTGGATTGTAGGGCCTCCGAAATTGATTTTCTCGGTTGTAGTATGGCACTTGTTGTCGGTTGCTCTGACGTCTGCCCTGACGAGTGCCCTGTGATTGTCTGGGCAGACTTTTGAAGTTTAAATTTTTGCCAGCTGTCTGAGCGTGCCTTTTGGTTAGTGTGGACTGTGCAACAGGTTTCTGGGAAGGTTTTAGGGCCTGGCTAAATTTTTTGAGATTCTTTGCTGCATTTACCCTATCATCCAGGTGATCTCCAAACAGCTGATTAGTTACTGGTGCATTAATTAAGGTGTCCTTTAACTGTTGGTCTAAGTTAAGAAGCACTAGCTCACGTCGTGCTTTGGTTTCCATGTAATGCAAATCTGCACTGAGCCGACCTGCGTCACTTAACAGTTGTAAGTAGTGTTTTCTCTCCTCCCCCTCTTCTCCCAAAAGAGAAGTTACAGCCATACCAATTGCTGACAGAATTGCGTCAACTTGCTGTTGAAAAAATGATAATCTTTCATCCCTTCGTTGAACTGAGTTATTTAATGCATTTTTGACTTCCAAATTTAGTGTTGGCGGGGAAAGCGTTTGAAAATTCTCGGGGGGAGGGTATTTTCCAATAAGTTCCTTACGCTTTTCATCTGATAACCCCCTGTTGACAATGATCTCCCAACGTGACTTTAGATCATTATGCATAGGCGGCCCAAATTTTGTGTCGTTACTAATCTCCTCCCCCAACAAGGCAAGGATGTCCTCACCTACTCTGGAAGTTGATGGCATGTTAGGGGGGTTCCCATCGGCCTCTGGCTCATCTATGAGAAAAAAATATATATAAATAGAACCATTAAAAAGTTCCAGTCCTAATTGCTTAAGTACTAAAAACACATTTTTTAAACAACAATTTTTTCACATAAAAATTGTTTCCAGCTATTTTTCCCAAATGAAAAACAGTATTGGCTTTCAATTTCACCACTTTTAAATTTTTCAATTACCCTCAAACGGGATCATCGAGTATTCACAAAAGAAAAATCCTTCTCAAAAATAGGTATCTAAATATATACACTTAGCAAAATCTTTCTCATACGAAAAAACCAGCATTTTTTCTTTTCAAATTTATTTATGATTTTTCCTCATACGAAAATTTGACAGGGGCCAACATAACATAACAGTCTGTATTTAATATTTCCATCATACAAGAATTATTTACAATTTTTCGATATTTTTTATACAAAAACAACATAATGCATTTGTATTTATTGTTTCTATCATACAGAAACTATTTACTGTCTTGTGATTCTTTCTCATACGAAAGAATGTAGAAAACAGCTGTTTAAATTCAGGTAGTTCGTTTTTATCATACAAAAACAAGCTCCTCAAGGTCAGAGATGTATTCGGTCGCCAGCCGATTATTGCACAATATTCAATCGCTTTTATAAGATAAATAAAATATTTATTTGCTTACCATTAAGGATTTCATTTTGCAGTAAATCCTCCCCGCACTCGGATTCCACGTCCCTGACGGAGGAATGTTCCGAAGGCTCATTTTGTCTCTCCAAAAACTCCAGACGTTCTCTTAATTTAACTATCTGCTCCCTTAGCACATCGTCACTACTATCACTACGGCTACGCTTGTGTCTAGGAGAATCAGACCGGCTACGGTCTCGCCTGTGTCTTTTGGAGCGCTTTGGCATTATAATAATTTAATAACAATCAAACTATATCAAACTAATCGTCAATATGTGCGTACACTGCGGAGCGATGCGTATCTGCCAGCACGAAAACAAAGACTGGTAAGACGGAGCGCTAGGCAGCGGTGAAGAGGTAGGTGGGGAGTTTGTTGGACCTTGAATCTTTAAAGAACGTGCTTGCCGGTACAGAACAAGGGTACTACACATTGTTTATTGAGACGAAGCCGGAATATAATTGTTTTTATACACATGGTTAAAAGTTCCATTATGGTATTTACACTCACTTTAGTTTTAGCTTTTCATTTAAAAATTTGTCTTTGATTATTTTTAAAGTTTTGTCTTCCCAGACGTTAGTGAACAGACTAACTACGTCTAAACTAACCATCAGATGTGTGTTATGAATATTTTCATAATGTTATTCGATAAAATGTTTACTATTTTTTATAAACGAGTCAGTATTTCCAGATAATGGATTCACAATTTTGAGCAAGAATTTTGCCAAATTGTGGCATGGCGAATTAATGAAACTAACAATCGGTCTTAATGGGACATTCTGTTTATATATTTTTGGTAAGTCATAAAAATGAGGAGGCTTGCTATAATGCGGTGTGAGCTACTTAAAATTGTTAATCCATTATCTGGAAATACTGACTCGTTTATAAAAAATAGTAAACATTTTATCGAATAAATTTATGAAAACAACATTCATAATATATGTCTGATGGTTAGTTTTGACGTAGTTAGTCTGTTCACTAACGCCCCAGTGGACAAAACTTTAAAAATAATCAAAAACAAATTGTTAAATGAAAATAATTTGGAAGCTCGAACTAAATTGAGTGTAAATACCATAATGGAACTTTTAACTATGTGTATAAAACCAACTTATTTTCAATTGGAAAATGATTTCTAACAGCAGGATTTCGGTATGGCAATGGGTTCTCCATTGTCACCGGTTTTAAGCAATATATTTATGGAGGATTTTGAGACTAGAACCGGTTATCTGGTGGAGATATGTAGACGATATCTTTGCAATCTGGCCTCACAGTATTGAGTTACTAGATAGTTTTTTAGAACATTTAAATAATAAAGAACCTTCTATTAAATTTACTTTAGAAAAGGAAACTAGAAATGAACTGCCATTTTTAGATGTTTTAATTAAATGAATACATGGTACAATTCAAACAAGTATTTATAGAAAACCAACACATACTAACATATATTGAAATTTCAGCTCAAATCAGTCGATGCACGTTAAGAGGGGTGTTATAAAATGTTTATATAATAGGGCCAAAATCATTTCTTCTAATGATGAAATACTAAATAACGAGAAGCGGTTTATAAAAGAAGTTCTTATAAATAACCAACACCCTGAGGGTTTTGTCGATAAAACCTTCCTAAATCAACAATCCGGTAGACAAAAACCTTAAAAACGTTACACAGCGTTAATTCCTTATGTATGCGGATTATTCGAGAAGTTGCGCCGTATCGGTGATAGATTTGATACTAGGACGGTATTTCAAACAAACAACACTTTAAAATCTATTCTGACAAAGACGAAACCGAAGAACCATGAGCAAAATTCAAAGAACTGCATTTTAGTATTCCGTGTGAGTCCAACAAAGATTATGTGGGTGAGTCATCCAGACCATTTAGTGTAAGATTGGGCGAACATCAACATTATATCAGAAAAAATGAAATTCAGAGGTCCAAAATCTGCGAACACGCTTGGGAGAACGGACATAGAATAAACTGGGACTCGGCAAAAATTTTAACAAAAGAGGCAGATAGCAAAAAAAAGAAGAATCCGCGATAATATTATTGAATGAGGATAGATGCGTGTCGAATTGTTCCGTAGATGTCTGTACAACTTGGTTGCCAATGATAAAAGAAGAACTTCACAAACTTAACATTGTATAAAAACTAAAAAAACTGTTAACTGTATCAACAGTTCTATGTAAATAGTAAGTATCTATGGATATTGAATTTAACAAACATTCTTAGAGCTGTGTATTTATCATACACAGCAAAAAAGATTTTTCAAAAAAGGCCTTGAAAAGGAAACAGATTAGATTTCCGAGACGTCGGCAAAATATTTAATTTCAAGTTTTTATACTTATTTGTGTTGTTTATTTAAAAACAAGCAACCTCTAACTGATCCTTTGACGTAAAAGTCACAGGCGTATAGGTTATTTACCAGTAACATACTGGTTAATTGTGATATTTTGGAGATTCCCCGAGCACCGCTTAAAAAGAAAAAATACATGTGGCAGGAAGTCCCAAAGAATTGAAGAAGAAAAAAAATTAAATATGACGAAAATAAAAACAACATTTTGTTGCCGCTATGTAGCATTTTTGCAGAATATTTTTTCACAAGTACCTGATACATTATCCTAATAAGGAAAAACTGATCAGAATTTTCCCAATTATAACATTTTCTAGTATTTCAACTTATTTATTCAGGTCTTCAGTAATTTTTTTGAAGTTTATTCCAATAGTAGCTAAAAGAAACAACAATCTATCATGTTTACTATATTATTGCCAAAAAAAAAATCTGCACGAATCCTTTTTAAGTTCCGCCCTGGTTAGCAGTTGTAAGTATGCCTCCTGCACATCGCACCCTTCGTAGGGAGTGTATTATTTCTTTATTTGCTTCTTCCAAACGCTATAGTTAATTAACCGTTGATATTTTGTTATTTTCTTTTTCTGTGTAACCGTTCAATAGAAGATAATGTCTTAGAAAAGAATTTTCGCCCTATCTCCAAAGATAACTGAACAGACATGGTGGTACATTTTTGTAAATAGCAACGAAGGGTTCGGAAAAAAAAAAGAAATAATTACCGCATATAGAAAGGATATTTCTTCATACCGCTACAAAATTTTACCTAAGTTATATGCGATATTCGAGAAATAACCTCTTAAAATTTAATGTGAGATTGTCGTTACAAATGGACACATTTTTAGGTATACAGGTTGTAATCAGTTTCATGTCATTAAAATAAACTGGTAATGGGGACCGACTAGACAAACAAAAAACCTTTATGACTTTTCCCTCTAGGGGCACTTTGAAAAAAACTGACCTAGGTCAACCTTTTTAATATGTTTTTTTTAATATTAATGTAGAAAATAATTGAGAGCCACTGCTTTTTTTGGTCAATGAACTTGTAGTTCCCAATTAATTATACAACTTTTAAATTGTCATCAAAAAGTGCAAAGGCTTTGGATCATCGACAGCCTTTGATGGACCGCCTCAACCGAACTGAGGCAATTATAAAGAGGTAAATAATTCGTTATCTTTTTCTGCACAACTGCAAGCAAATAATGGCCGTAGAAGTTTAAACAGAGCATTTCTTTACATGTGCGTCTTTTAATTTGGAACAAAATATTGGATTATGTTTATAATTTAGAATATTTAAATGTGATTTATTAACGTTTGTAACATAAATGAGTGTCCTGGATTAAAAGCTTACCTAAGTAAATTATTCGAACTTTGCATCTGCATCAATACACAGTTCGGTACTTCGAATTAAGGACATACGTACTCCGTTCAACACTAAACAATAAACTATTAACTAACGTTGTCAATAAAGAAAAATAAAAGAAAAACTTGGTCCAAAATCCAAAACGGAATACAAAAAGAACGAACAAGTAAGTTGTATCTGTACGTAATCAAGAATTTAACGACTTGAACGGTAAAGTCAATAAAATAAATCTTCACTATAAATACACAGCGACCCGAAATTCAAAAATAACAAAAACAACGAACGACGGGTTGGACGTGTGTACATAACAAAACACCCACAGAAACTAAAATATTGCACAAGGGAGAGTCAGAGTATAGTTTTCTTTAGATCAGATCTACTAAACACTCAGAAAACGTCGACGCCTTTCATCTTATTTACCGCACCGCTAAAGACCGCCGACATTTTATAGCTATCTACATAAATATTGAGTATCATAGGCAAAGAAACGCGCGACGATCTAAACCTACCTCAATATTCCAGCAGTTCTCAAAAGATTTTATTGAAAATTTGCGAAATTTTTGTTTATTTTTTTTCCAAAACTATGAGCTTTAGACCCCATGTTATATAAGGTTTTTTTGTTTGGCTTGTCGTTCCCTACCACCAGCTTTTTTAATCACATGAAACTAATTATACCCTGTATATTAATATATTCTTCATGATGTATCAACCTAAGTTATTAAAATGTTAGTAAGTGGTTTACAATGGAAGAATAATGAATATGTAAATTTACAAAATTTTGTCCGCTTCTCCGTCTTTGAGATTTTCACGGATAAAGTGAGCGCTTAATACATTTGAATCCTATATTAGTACATTCACTTTATTCAAGTTACACTGCAGTGAAATATATCAATGGAAATCTGTTTGTCATTGTAAGCAGCGCACATTCGATAAAATGGTGAAAACTGTTTTAAATTGGGTTCAAGACATTATTAAATGAAAAGTGAGTTGTTCACATGCAGATAGTCTTGGCACGAGAAAATTCAACATTCTTACAATTTAACATCATGACGTTGTTTTATAATTTATGTAATATTATCATTTTTCCCCATGTCCTGCAGATATCTCAAGGAACTTATATTCCGCAAATGCAAAACGAAGAGTATGTTGCATTTGATCGGCACAATTCTTTCTGGATGATCGAATTTGAAAGTTTTGAACTTTCAAAATGTCCGTCCGTCCGTCTGTCCATCCATCTGTCCGTCTGTCTGTCTGCCTGTCCACCTGTCCGTCCTCCCGTTCGTCTGTCACGTTTCTTATAAACACGATAAATTAAGGATGAAAAGTCCAATTGTACTGAAAGGACAGTAAGTTAGAGTTAGCAAGACGAAGAACCCGAATGCTTTTGAACAAAATTGCTCAATAAATAAAAAACCTATTAATTATTTAAATTAAAAGGAACATATTTAAAAAAAAAAAAACAAAAAAAACGTTATTAGTAAGGGGTCCAAAGCATTAAAAATTGAAATGACCCATTCCAACAAGGTAAATAAGTTTTGAGCTCTCATATCCAAAGAAGGTCCTAATGGGCATCAGAAATGGCTTGTTGGACTTTTGTTGAGGATTGCACAACTTCTCCACAAGAAAAAAAGATGGCGGAATGTTATTTCAAGAATTCGTGTTTTTAAACGTATACCTCTCGCTAGAAAATTAACTACATGCGATATTGATCTGATTTTTTCTCTTTACATGCTACTGACACGAGCGCATATGTCTGTACTAGTAGAGTTTCAAAATCACTTACGGTTTTTTTATAATTAAATCCTAAATCACAGGAACCAAATTTGTGTGTTTGAAATTTCGACGTGCGGATCTACATTAAATGTTTAATTTTCTTATATATTATATGCGAATGAAATATGGTCTAAAGATCAACAAAGTTTTTGCAAAAAAAACTAATTCGATATCTCATACAGTTTTAGAGTTACAGATTTTTTAATTCGATCGTAATAATGTCTTGTTATGATAACGCGCAACGCGACAGCTGCGGCAGGATTCGGTCTGTGTATTGTGGATAAACATTAGTCTAATAACTAATTTGATTAAGGTATTATATTACTATTAATCAGTAGGTCACCAATTGTCTGAAAATTAGACAATCATTTATGTGTTATATTACAACTACGTGATTTTAAAATAGAGTCTGTTAAAATATAGATGCAGAAATAATGGTTTAATGATTACTGAAAAAAGGAAACTTTGAAGTACGTCCAATTTGCTTAGAAAATTTTCAGTTACGTCATTTTGGCTTAGAAGGACTGTATATATCGAAAGGTGCAAATACAGTATGAAATCGTCAATAAATTATACAAATTTGAGATTAAAAAATAAAAATTGTCCGAAATTTCATATTTAAGAAAATGCATGGTATGACTTAAAAACCCATCAGAATTATATGAAGTCGCCATAACAGACACAATTCTTATTCTAAACTGGAATAACTTTATAAATAGTAACAAATATAAAGCGAATAATCTAAAATACATTTTAGAATATTGGTGTAAATAATGACATACCTACGTTGCCCAATAATGTGAACTTGCAATCATGAAGAAGGGAACACAATAGTATTTGCGCAAGGTATGTTTAATTTTTGCAAAATAGAAAACCTACAAAAATTGTGTGGGTACATGACGACAAAGGGTATATTAGGATACTCACGAAATCAGTAAATACATTGGGTTGATTCTACGGTTGGTTCCTTGTGAAACATTCTTCAATAATTTAAATATACAGGAAAAATTATGCTTTTTAATGTTTCAAAAAGTTTTATTAAAACTCTACACGTGTTTCGGCTTATTATGCCTTTATCAAGAGTACAAGATAATACTAAATTTAAAATGTGTTCCTTACTTATTTATACCTAATGGAAGGTATAAATTATTCAAAGCTTTTAATCTATTTATTACATGCAACTAGTTATATGATTCCTATCCTATGTAAATATACTACAAATAAGTTCTTAATGTTAAATTATTTTTTCTAGAATATTATGACCCATAAATAATGTTTGATCATTAGTTACATTTTTATGCTTTTTGACGGCTTTCATGATCTCAAATTGTTCTAGTAAAGCTAACTTCTTTCCTTTATTTTCTGTATGGAGTAATTCGACTTCATTAAAATTAACTGTATAAAATATCGAGCTAATTTTTTTTGCAAAAACTCTGTTGATCTTTAGACCATATTTCATTCGTATATAGTATATAAAAAAATTAAATATTTAATATAGTTGCCCGCACGTCGAAATTTCAAACACACAAATTTCGTTGCTGTGATTTAGGATTTATTTAGAAAAAAACCGTAAGCGAGTTTGAAATTTAATTAGTACAGATAGATGCGCTCATGTCAGTAGTATATAAATAAAAAAAATCAAATCAATATCGCATGTAGTTCACTCTCTAGCGAGAGGTATACGTTTAAAA
Source organism: Stenurella melanura (assembly GCA_963583905.1). NCBI lineage: Eukaryota > Metazoa > Arthropoda > Insecta > Coleoptera > Cerambycidae > Stenurella > Stenurella melanura. The sequence continues at coordinate 60,773,491 of OY757317.1, read as the reverse complement.
ACACGAATTCTTGAAATAACATTTCGCCATCTTTTTTTCTTGTGGAGAAGTTGTGCAATCGTCAACAAAAGTCCAACAAGCCATTTCTGATGCACATTAGGACCCTCTTTCGATATCCGAGCTCAAAAATTATTTACCTTGCTGGAATGGGTTACTTGGCGATTTTGACGGCTTTCGAAGGCGTGGACCCTCTACTATATCAAGCCAGATCTATTCGCCATATCATAGATGTAAAAAAATACATTAAAAAAATCGGTAAAGGTATTTACACAGAACTTCCCTTTTTATTTGTGCATGGCGGTCACTCTAAAAAATTAATAATTACGAAATGACATTGAAAATAATAATCGGAATATAGTTATCACTATTATTACAAAGAAAACCTGATAAGTTTTGGTCAAAAAAATATAGAGTGCTCATCCAACAAAAGTAAAAAAATTTCAAATTTTTTTTCTTCTGAAATAGGTTTAGAATGTCATGAAACGTGGAAATTTTAAATTTGAGCAAAAAGAAAAGTTTCCTTCTATTCGATAGTAGTGGTAAGAAAAGATTACAATTCTACTTATTTTTTTTTAAATAGGTTTAGAATGCCATGAAACGTGAAAATTTTAAATTTGAGCAAAGAAAAAAAATTTCCATCTGTTTTAGTGGTAAAAATTTTTCCAAAAATGATGGTGAAAAAAATTTTAATTTTTTTTTTTTTTGAAATAGGTAGGTTTAGAATGTCATGAAACGTGAAAATTTTAAATTTGCGCAAAACAATATTTTTCGTCTATTCTATACATAGTAGTGATAAATAGATTAAAAATTATTTAAAAAAAAAATTAAATTTGTTTTTGTTGAAATAGGTTTAGAATGCCATGGAAACGTGGAAATTTTAAATTTGAACAAACAAACAAAAATCCGTCTGTTTTAGGGGCAAAATTTTTCAAAAATGGTAAAAAAAAATGTCTTTTTTTTAAAAATAGGTTTAGAACGCAATGAAATGTGGAAACTTTAAATTTGAACAAAAAAAAAAAAAAAAATTTCCATCCATTTTAGTGGTAAAAATTTTTCAAAAATGATGGAAAAATAATATATTTTTTTAAATATTTTTAGAATGCCATGAAACGTGCAAATTTTAAATTTGAACAAAGAAAAAAAAATGTTGGTAAAAAAATTTTCAAAAATGGTGAAAAATTTTATTTTTTTTTTTGAAATAGGTTAGAGTGTCATGAAACATGGACATTTTAAATTTGAGCCAAACTACCTACCAACTTTCACTGCTTTCCGTCACGTAGTTTTTTTAGTTAATGCACCAACAGATAGACAGACATACTGACGGAATTGAAAAACCTATATTTTCGTAATCTACGTGATCTGAAACGTCAAAATCCGAAAAAATCTCGGAGGGTGATTTTTTCTCGAATACAATACTTCCCTTCGGTATGCGAGGGAAGTAAAACTATTAGTATACATTTATAAAAGTGTTGTTTTTAAAAGTTTTCTTATTTAATTACTTAAACTCTTTTTAGTTTTTGTGATAAAATATTGAATATGCATCTTGGGGCATCCGCCATATTTTGTTTAGAATGACGTCACATAATTTACCGTATTTTACTCACCAAACCGTTTTATTTGATAACCATATCAAGGGGGTGTGAAGAAAAATGTTATCCACCATCTTGATGCGTCCGCCATATTGGGCTTAGAATGACACCATATAATTTATTGTATTTTATTCATATCAAGGGGGTTATGAAGAAAAAGGTAATCCGCTATTTTGGGGCGTCCTCCATATTGGATATAGAATGACGTCACATAATTTATCGTATTTTATTCGTCAAATTCTATCATTTGATACCCATATCAAGAGAGCTGTGAACAAAAAAGTAATCAGCCATCTTGGGGCGTCCGCTATATTGGATTAGAATACTAGATATACTATATCGCATTTTCACCGGACTTATAAATACATGAGTGCAAAATTTTAAAAGCTTAATTAGAACTAGTATAATTTTTTATTTCAAGATTTGCCGGATAGAGAAAGTGAGTTAATAAAAACGTTATAGAGAAAAGAACTTTAATGGGCTGATATAACGATATCAGCCATTAGAATGTGTGGCAGTTAACGGAAGGTCTCAAAAACAGGCGTAATATCATCGATATGATCCACAAATGAAAGGCTTCGATCAGACTGAATACCTAAAAGTTAAACGATAACTTGTCTTTTTTGAAATTAAATCATGTAACACATAAATCAGAATTGTTTTATTCCTGATGATCGTGATTATATTACATTTTGTTATATTTAAAAGTAATTTACAGGAGCGAGCGTAGACTCGTATTTCGATACGCAAATGCAGCTAAGTCGGGTGCGGTTAGTACTTGGATGGGTAAGTCTCTCCAGGGAAACACAGCGTTCTCGCTCCATCTTTTAACGGCTTGTATATCAGCGCATGCGTAGAAGGTACGTAACTTTAGGCGGGGGTTACATAGCGGATGGGATGCGGAGGGGATGTAGCGCAGTCGGTCAGTTGTCTATTAAATGTTAGGCAAGTAAAAGATCCCTACTCTTCGATAGAGAAGAGGTGTGGCAAACTTGGGGGTAGCTCGTCTTCTGGTGTCGGTGATTGTCCTTAGTAGCGGAAATAGGCCGACGTTAAATAAGTGATTACAAAAAAAAGTTATTTATTTACAAGGCACGAGGTATTGATATTTAAAAAGTTGTTTTTTTTATATTCATACATATATAAACCTTTATAGAGATGTTCTTGTCACTGTAGAATAATTCTATTCTGTCTCCATGTGTTAAACAATTTGCCCTCAAATCATAAATCGTGCTTAAAATAGAAAATTAAAAATAAGAAACCTAGTATGAACCCTTGGAAATCATCGTATGTTGCAAATATTTGAACATGCTGATGGCCACATCGCATCACCATATTATTTTGGATCTGCAGATTAAAGACAAAACTGGGTAAAGGGTCCGGTGTCGAAGCTCACGAATGTCTGTCCAGTATGTAATAAAAACCTTATGGAAATATGTGTAATATTACAAACCACGTGTGTTGGCGAGTACAGGAAAATATGTAGAATCGAGGTAGCACAAAGCAAGGCTACCCATTTTTACAGTGATTGGTTTGCTGTAAAATTTGGACGGAGTATTAGGATGTGTATCAACTATAAGAATAATGTCCCTACCAGACACTTTCATAATAGCTAGAAACATTACTAATCTCGTCCCTTAGAGCTTGGCAAACAAAAAAAGTGATATGAGAAATTTTTTAGTGGTGGAAACTTTGCTAGATGACCTTTAAAAGTCGACATATTTTTCATGGTTGGTGGAAGTATTTGTACAAAGCTGATATTTCTGTTATCAATTACTTATCACACAGTGAGTACAAAAATACAATTGGCATACCTATCTGACTGGTGAGTTTCCAGAGGCAGAAACCTGTGATATATTTCACTGTAGATGACAGATTTGGAACAATCTGATTTTTTTATCGATTAATTACCTACCATTTGGTAAGATACTACACTAGGCATGACAAATTAGTAATTCTCTGCCATTTTCTTAAAAATGTATGCCACGGTTATATTAGTAATGTAATTGTATTGGCAGACAAAAATAATGGTGCCTTGAGAAAGGCAGAAAAAAAAACCATTATTTTTAAAGACTGTTAGATCACTATTTGAGGTCTCCAGGTAATAAATTTCGTGCAATTCTGTGTTATGGAATTTGAGAAAGTTCAACTTTTCTCATTCAAAATATTTCCCTTTATATAATTTAAGTATGAATTACATCGTGTTCGGGTTTATAATGCGAATTTCTATACTTTAAAAAGTTATTTTTCAATAAATTAATCAGAGGAAAAAGCCAATAGACTTTTTTCACAAGCCTATTTCTGAATAGATATCCAGGTCACGAATAGCGTTTTACGCAGTTCCTATATCCAGCATTATCTCATTTTCAAGTCGTCAGTAACGTGAATCGACGAAATCGGGACAAAATTATACTTTGCTTACGCTATATTTCATTGAGATATTCTTCCGGGATTTCCGTTATTAACGTAACAATGACGTTAATGAAACAAAAAACAAATCGATTCGGCGAAATGTAAAAAAATGCCATTTTTCGTTCACTTCTGTCGGTTCGAATTTTCAATTTCGCGCAGGTAATTCAGGACGCCGTGAAAATGCCAGTTTCGATCGACAGCGATCTTTCCTGCTGATGCATTTATTTAGTTATGAACAATTAAAAACTCAGTGTTTTGCTTTTTCCGACGAGATTCATTGAAATTTCAAGTTCACCCCGACCGACCGTAGCACATCGCGTTAAGCGACGAATTTCATAGTGAATTTCTCGGTTCGAATCGTAGGTACTTTTTTTTAACCTTTTGGCTGAGGTTCGAGTTTGGTCTGCGACGAAGGCAGGCGCCTCCTACAAAATCACGAGTAAAATCGGTTAAAACTATGAGAAATCGTGCGAAACTATGTTGAATTAAAGCGTGGACAATTCTCTATAAATTGATATAAATTAGCATAAGTCTGGCTATTTCATATAGCTGATATTTTATATTTGATTATGCACCACTAAAAGCGTATATAAACAACTTGAAAAAGGAATTAAATATCTGCTGAAAGAAAGTAAACACATGAGTGCAGTGCCAGTCACAAACTCATAAATTACCCTGCAACAACAAACTACAGGGATGCACCAGTGACAGATATATGAAGTGAAGTGCAAGAAATCAACCCAAGAACAGCAAACCAGGGGATTACAGAAAGCTAAGCTATATTAATTTAATTTAATTTATTAACTTAATGTATTGACTTGATTTATTAACTCGATTAACTTTATTAACTTAATTTATCAATTCAAAATCTAGTTTTAAATAGTCAAGAGTCGAATGGAAATCAAAGTAGTTGGTGTCTGCTGGACGTACAGGGCGTCTCAAATGTTATCCTAGATCTTTTTTATTTCTGCAGATTTAATCTTTGTGTTTTACATTACCTTAGCAGATCGATATGTCTTCAAGTGTTCTCTCGGGGCTCTTTTTTTGCATTTGCAGATTTTATTTTCCTGTTTTGCATTACCTTGACAGACCGGTATACTGGGTGTCTTCAAATGTTATCTAGGGGCTCTTCCTTGTACTTCCACGGCTGTTGACCTGCGGAATGGTTAATATATACAATTTTCTTGTGGCGAGCTGATTTATGCATTAACAAGCGCACGAGGTGGAGGCACTGACGCAGGACGCTGAAGCGAAAATGCGGATTTCTGGTGAAACAAATGAAAGCATATCTGGACGCAAGGGGGCAGGAGGAGGTACACACTACTAGACTCGAAAACAGAAGACTCGGAAAGGTATGGAAACTTAGAAACATCCCACAAACACCTAACTACCCATCCAATGAAGATAGATGGAAACTTAAAAAAAGCGTGGAAACATAAAAATAAGCATCTCCAAACACCTATATTCCTACTCCATGCGTCATATGCCTCTTGGTGCTGACAACAAGCATGTCCCCTATTGTCCCATATCCAATCCAGCCTATGCAGCTGGTCCGGCGGTATATAAAACATCCAGATTGGATGCCGCCACCTTACGCTGACAAATCAATCAATCAATCAATCAATTAACCTTTTGGCTGATATTTCTTATTCTAAAAATTATATGCCATTTTTTTTCTACACGATTAACGTTTAGAAACTATAAAAAAGTAGAAATAATCTATCTCTCAAGGGTGAGCGGAGCACTAATCTGCCTGCTTACCTAGACGCTACAATTACTAATGAGTATCTTGATACATAGATTTTTTTTAAATCAGCTTAATGAATTCAAGTTAATTAATTTATTCACGACTTCAGAGGCCTATGTCACTATTCAGAACTATTAAAAATGTATGCCGATATTATTTTTCTACTTGTTGAATATAAATAATTAATTCAAAAAGTCAGCTTGTTACAAATTTGTCATACACAGTGTAATATCTTGCCGATTAACAGTTTCTGCTTCTGGAAAGACACCAACTGATATGTATGTTAATCGTATTTTCGTAGTTATCAAATGGTAATTAATCGATAAAAAATATATCAGTCTGTTACAAATCTGTCATCCATAGTGAAATATCTCGCAGGTTAACAGTTTCTGGCTCTGGAAACCCATCAACTGATATACCATATGATGCCAATCGTATTTTTGTACTCACTATGTGATAAGTAATCAATAAAAGAAATATCAGCTTTATACAAATCGGCTGTCCCAAGTAGAAACACAGTAATTGTAGTCGGGCTAAATATCGGGAAAATTGATTTTTAATGAATTATGTTAGCCTCACAACATTTGAAGAGATATTGTCATAGATTTTCACAGAAGTTTCGTAAATGACTTGATTTGTCATTCTCCATTATCAGAGTAAAACTATATTTAAAAATGTTTGATTTGCAGCTTATACTTTGTTTTTAAGTAGCTTCGAAATCTATATATACATCCTTATTTATACGCAAAACACACTAACTGCATTTACTGTATTTGTAACTGGTAGATACTCAAAAAGTAAACATTAGATATACAGCAAGTGTATTTGGGTGTAGGAAATTGACAATTGAGACACACGTAGGTATTTAAATAGAAATGAAGGTCTCTTAAATAACTAAATCAAATGCTGCCCATCATTGGACCTGACACAGTAAGTGGTGGTAATTATGGAAAGGGTGATCTGACCACCATTTTCAAAACAAAGTAACTGCTCAGACCATGCAAAAACACAGTAATGTCAAAGTACTTACTGTGTTTTCCAATGGTATTTGGCTAATACTGTGTTTTGTTCCGATAGAACTACTCATTCAGAGTCACTTACTGTGTTTTGTGCACATAATAACTCTTAAATGTTCATTATTTAGTCAATTATAAGTGTTCCACAAGACGTGTTGGGACACAGTAAGTCCAATACTTTAGAAAACTCAATTTTTATAAATTTGTCAATTACTGTGTTTTTGTTTGAGACAGCCGAAATACTTCCACGTACCATAAAAAACATGTCGACTTTTAAGAGTCATCTAGTCAAATTTTCACCACTAAGAAAATTTCTCATATCACTTTTTCTGTCTGAAAAGCTTTAGGGAACAAGATTAATAATGTCTCTAACTCTTATAAATGTGTGAGGTGATTGCACGCTGCGCTGACTCCTGAACTATAATATTCAAACAATTATTAGATTGAACGTGCTTCACGGTGAAGAACTTTAATAGCACCTATCGTTGATATTTTGCAAATGATACACCATTAGATATATTTCACTAAGAATAAACATATTCTCTGGAATTGTATGTACTGAGTTGACGCTACTGATAAATTAATTTATTACAGCTCGTGGGTGCGGAAGTTTCCTGACGTTTCCTGACGGGTCGACTATACGTTCTTCTAGATCCCGCCCATCGTGGGGACGGCAACTATCGCAAAGGTGTTTTGTATCACATGATTAATTCATGGCTAAATATAATGACGCCAAACTTAAAAGCTATTGTTGGTTGCATTAGTTTTTTAAGTATACTAAAACAAATACAAATCTATCTTCAAAACTACCGGTCCGACATGAATATGGTTTCCAGTAATGTGCGAGTATAAGTAGGCTAACTCACCAGCTCCATAAAGTGTAGAGGCTTACGCAAAAAGAAATAATAATATGCTTTTATTAGCATATTCAAATATTCTCCAACGGTGTAATAAGATCCAATTAACTGGGTGATTTTGAATTTTAACTTGATTTTTTGAAGTCGGTTTATTTAAAAAGACATATACATGGTGAGTGCAGAGCCAGCAAAACTAATTTTTGTTCTAGTGTCACTCCCAGATTTCCCTTTTTCAGGGTGGCAAGCTCATTATGTAGTTTTGTTCCCACCTTCTTACTTGAGGCATCTAAGGTAAACAAGTTGAAGAATTTATATCATCAAAATAATATTTCAACATTCTGTTGTCCTTGAATCATCTAGGGCCTGTTGAATCTCGGTGGGATTCCATAATCGAACCTGTTCATGTCGACATGGTTCCACAGGGATGTAAAATCGTGGGTTATTAGTATCTGCTATATGAATATGTTAGAGATCCCTTACCCGACAACGAAGTCGATGTTCGAAAAAATGTACAGATATAAGAAGTGTCAACATTTGCATAATGAGCTTATTTCTTAACATTCACTAGTAGCGAAAACTTACAAACGGTTTAATAACATTCGCTTTGGAAGGTATATCTATTAACTTCCAACGGGATGTGGTGAAACTTTCTCTCTCATCATTCCTAATTCATCTGCAAAAGTGTGAAATATATTCATCATTTAGCAAAACGTACAATAGGGACTCAAATTTGAAACACCCCGAATATTATGTCGCTATTTATAATATAATAATATGGTTTATCTGGATTCAAGTAGGTACATAATGTAGTATACAATACACGTGGACATATATTACAACCAAAATACACAAGAAACTCACAAAGTCGTAGACTGTCTGTGAACGTAAACGTGAACTAGTGAATCTAGTATGTAATACAGCGCATAATATATATCCTTTTTTATAACCAACATATCTTGAAAAGTAATTTCCTTTACTACTGTTTTCGTATTTCTTCCAGGAAATAACATTTATTATCAAATATTTTCAGATACAGGTATTATGCTTAATTATCGACCATTTTTTGTATATTTTATGTACTGATGCATATCAAGGAACAATGAATTATTAACATGAGAAATTTGACTTTTATTAAGTATTTTAATAAACATTGAAACCTACTTTAGACCTAGTTACTAAAATCGTTACAGTTATATGGTACGATTATGTTGGTGCTGTGTTATTATTTATTGAGCAACATAAACTAACATTATTTACTATAAATAAATAATGTATTATAAATAAATCATTTACCTCATGCCTATCAATTAATATAAAGTAGTGAAACAATATTTTCAATAATTATAAAGTGATTCTAAAATTCAATTATTAAAAATTGTGGGTCGGCGCTCATAGCTATCGCTATGAAGTATTCCTTTGCCGGTCTCTTTTTATAAGCAGAGGTCTGGAATTTTTTTTCGGTGCCTGAGACAGCTCTCATATAGACGTAATATAATATTGCAAACATTTAAAGAAACAATCAGAAAAACGACGAAGTGGTGAAATATTTATTATTACATTATATTTTTGGTAATTTTAACTTAAAAACGGTAACAGTTCTTACAAAAACATGTAAAACATATCTAGTAAATAAAAAGACAATTTTGAATCAAGCACACACTTTCCTATTCTGCTTAATGTTTGGCGTGTTTATTTTGTTTATTTTCGTAATAATTAAATATGAAAACCCAATTAACTGCTGGCAACGTGAAACGTTTTTCCCAATAAAATAAACCATTTTTATGTACTATTAAATCATACATAACAAACAAAGTTAAGGATTAATGGCATAAATCTGCCATGTATCGTGTGCATCACGTGATAAAGTGAATTTTATTTCATTTTAAAATGTTAATACGTATAACCTACTTTTATCGGAAATCTACATTTGTGAAACGCACTAACAATTACCTAAAAAAACGGTTGATTTTCTATATTTGCGGTGTTAAAGGCATTCTACCCCGACCCAGTGTCAACATTAAGTACGGTGGTATTTATGTTTTTTGCTTGTGCGGTTTTATCTCCTTTAGTTATACGACGCCACCGAAATTGTGAAACATTTTAAAATCGCTTTTTACCTACACAATTATTGGCATTTACATCAACATTTAATAAAGGAGAAGGGTAGACCATCCCAGATCGCAGTTTTGCAAACCGTAGTATAAATCTGTATGTACATATGTATAGTCGTCTTCATAATTTTAAGGCATGTAAAAATGTGGTAACTACAAAGAGGGCAGGCGGCATCTTTACCTATTCAGTGATACCGCCGTGCGAACTCCTTTGACGGGAATTTTTTATGTGCCTTGGAAATATGAAGGCAACTATATCTACAAACCTAGTGTCAAATTATACAAAGTCGGCGGTATACAAAAATGTCTAGTGTTTCTCAGGTTGCAATAGACTTGTTAATTCGCGATTTCCCAGAACTGAAATTTGATGGAACAGATCTTTATTGTGGTAGTTGTAACAAAACAATTTCTTGGTCATCTTAAACAAATGTTAATAGACATATTTCCTCACAACAGCATATTAGTGCTAGTGGCTGTCTCTACTGGTAGTGACAGTCAACGTAGTTTGAATTTAGATTTAGTGGAAGTGCTGGTGGGATGTAACACCGTGGTCAAAACTGGATAGTCCACTTTTTAGACAATTTTTGGAAAAATGTATTAGTGCGAATATAACAATGTTCAGGTGCCGTCGGAAACCACAACCAGAAGAAATATTTATTAACGTAGTGTGATACTGTAAGACAAAGAATTTCTTCTGAGTTTGCTGGGAAATACATCTGGGTTAGTGTGGACGAAATGCTTGTAGAGAGAACGTAGCGAATGTTTCAGTGGGTGCATTGGAGGAAAATTGTTCAGTGCGTGGACACTTGATCGCCTATAAAGTTGTAGAAACGATAACTTGTCATATTATAGTGAAGGCAGTGAATTCAAGTCTACAAGAGCTATGGGGTGACAAATATGTAGAAAATAAGGACACGGTCTTATTATTTCTTACTGATGGAATGAGTTATATGAAAGCTGCAGGACGAATTATGAAGGAAATATATCGCAATATGCTGCATGTAACATGTCTAGCCCATGGACTCCATAGAATTGCTGAAACCATTAGAGGGTGCTACGCTAATGTTCATAACTTAATATATAGTGTAAATAAAATTTTCCTGAAAGCACCACATCGTGTACGGTTATTTAAAGAAATATTTCCAAATACACCATTACGTCCAGCGCCCATTATAGCACTGTGGAAAACTTGGCCAGAGGCGGCATCATTATTTTTGCCATTCTGAAAACGTCAAACTGGTAGTACTGCATCCAGATGACGCAGTTGTTATTTCACAGACTCAACAGGCATTTATGGATCCAACTGTTCAAGACGATCTGAAGACCATACACGGAAGTTTCTCGTGATTTCCTCTAGTCATACGGGACCTTCAGCATATGCCAACAACATCAAAATTTACTGCAGTTGATGCAATAAACATCGTGTTCGATCTCCGGAAATGTAGTTTTTAATTGCCTAGAGAAATCGCTGAGAGGATTCAAACAAAATTCCAAAAAGTTTTGAAAACCAATCTCGGATTTGTAAAGATGTCATCTGTAATAGACCTTTTAAACGGTAAAGTAGACTTTTCTACACCAGGCGTATTTCAGAAATTTCATGTATTTTAAGTTCACCCCGATGATATCTGTCATCTCATTATAAATGGATTTTTAATGAAAGGCGGCGAAGGTTAACTTCAGAACATTTAGAACAAATATTAGTAATATACTTATTCGCTATAGGTCGTATTAGTAATATACTTATATTCGTTATAGGTCGTGAAAAATTGCGTATGTGTATGTTACTTTAAGGTAGTGAAAAATACATGTGTGTGTTTTAGTTCAATGTTACATCCCCCGATACCACCTTTTCGAGTGAGTGTTTGTAATAATCTGACCATATTAACTTTGATATTACGAAATTCCCTAATAGAAGTAGAAGGTAATACAAATTGTATCATACTCGCATAAAAATCTTTCCGCGCCGGCAGAGCCAACCCTGACTTTTACGTCACCGATCTCTGTTTATGAGTTCCAAACTGACTTTAGATATCCTATATTATATACTTTAACTTGGCCGGTCCAAGTTCTGTGAGCATAAGTAAACAATGGCTAGGCTATTGCTTTGACTTTGTATGCAAGAGAAAATGAAATCGTACGTGCACTTATTGACTCATACATAAAGCCAAGTTAAAGTTTACTTAACTCTATCAACATTTTGTGAGTTATAGTGGAATATTTTCTTTATCTACAGATTACAGTTTATATTTCCGCCACCTAGAAATTGTAACAAAATTGTAAATTGTAATTTATAGATTAAGAAAATATCCATATACTTTGGTAAAATTGTTTTCTTTTACTGTATTCATGCTAAAATACACATTTCACCCGCGCAAAATTCTAAAAGCTTTTTGCAATGTATTATTTTTATAGGTTTTTTCAAGAATAAAAATTAGAAAATATCTACAGCATTCGAAAGATCCATCTGCGAAGGGGAAAGTTGGCAATTTATTTTCACGTACTTTATTAAATATTTCTTCTAAGACACATGCCCTCCCTAGAATACTGATCTTAGGGCTTTATCGGATGCGGAAATATATGAATATGAAATATTCGTGAATGCATCTACGTAGGGGTGCACTTTCCCCCTTATGTTTACTGAAACTGCATGGTCATAAATTATAGATTTATTATATTGATTATATCATAGTTGATTAAATGTATTTCACTTACATTTATATACCGGATGTTATTTAAATTACCGGCGAAGGAAAACTTGAGAACCTATGATTGATAAAAGATGAAAATTTTGTTTCTCAAATTGGTGATTGCCGTTGCGAATACTAATATACGTCTCAAATGTATTGACCCCCCACTTTAACTGCGAATATCTCAGAAACATAGGAGCGTGTTCATTGTTTGTCTATTCTAAATCATTCACTGAAATTTGAATAATGTGCATTGGACAGTTTTAAGTTCCGCTAAGTTATATTGAAAAATGTCCTACTTTTTAAGTAAATTTTGACCGTACCAATTTTAATTCATTATATCTTGGAAAATATGCATACTATGTAAATAATACTTTTTATTCGAATGTGTCAAAAAAGACGTTTCTCGGTTAGAAACAAAAGCGAAAGGTAGAACTTTTCTATCTACTTCAAGTAAGCGGTCTGAAAAGACTTTTCCGACCTAGGCCGGAAAATTAACAGACAAAAAGATTAAACGTTTTTAGTTAGGTACCTACTTTTTAAAATGCCCTTCTTTTCTACTATAGAATGGTAATGCACATGCAAATATATTTCAATTCAGGCAATTTTAATTGAATAAAATAAGAGATTTCTAAATTTTAATTGAATAAGAAACCCAGGATTATTAAACGTTGTCTATTAATTATTTTACTGACTAGTAAGTATAATACCTACATGTTGTAGTAAAACGAATAGAAATAACTGCGTATGTTCTCACCTTATAGGTATGCAACACTTTACGTTCGAATTTGCATAGTGGCAAAGCATAAAATTGTACAGAAAAATACTAAATGAAGTCTTTAATTTAACCTAAAAAACAGTACAATGTACAACAACAAAACCTTATTTTTAAACTTACTTAAATTTACAAAAATGTATATTATATATGACTACATTGTCTCTGAATCTTTTATGTTAATAGTAAAATTGGAACAATTTTGTATAAGTATCGGTCGGTTCAAACTTTCTAAGTCTAGTGCAACATTTTCATTTAAAGTGGATTGGGGTGCGATAATTGTCTGAGTTTTGTGTGGTATATTCTGTTTGAGTAATAGTAGTGGTCAAGTCTGTACCTAAAATACTATTTTCTTGTGAATGTTGTGATGGTATTGTGTTTCGAGCCCCAGAAGTGTGGGGTAAGTGATTCAATATTTTGTTAGCTATTTCGAGTTTGTTATTTATTGACATCCATATAGCCCTCAGCTACAGTGGAAGATTTCCATCCTCCGTGACGTTTAAGTAAGGTTATGTCTGCTGCTGCATCAGCCAGCAACGTAGCCGACGTTCTTCGGAAGCGTATATTCTTTGGCATTCGCAAGCTTCAAATGAGATGCAATTTCAAAAGGAATTGCCCCGATTTTATGAATTCCCACATTTTGTTTGCAACACTTGCCATTTCTACCCAAGAAAAATCGGCCATTTCCTTCAAAATTTGGTGGTCGCAGCAAAGAATATTTCCGATAATATCTTAAATATTCCCCTGTTACAGTAAATGAGCGAGATCTGTTCATTTTATTATCGGGAATATTAATTAAAAGAGCTGTTCCTAAATCCTCTATTTGTGACACTTTTAAAAATGCCTTCTTCGCGGCGACAGGCACCTGCTACGCCTAATATATATACCACCTACAAATAATATGATGTTAACGGTAGGTAGAGGTACTTAGTTTTACAAAATTACCTTATGCATTAAATATTTGTCGTCTGGCGCTTCTGTTAAAAAATTTTCAAATTGTTCCCGTGTCAACGTTTTCGATTTTATTGGTACATAGCCAACATTTTTCTTTTTTAGAAAGGCCCTTAACTTCATAAATTTTGAAATGTCATCGTTTCTCCTAATTTTCAACATACAGTTTAACATTGATAAGCCGACCATAAAGTTGATGATTTATAATTTTCTGCAAGTTTAGCCATATATGAAAGTAATACATTTTCGCAAATCATGTTTACTTATATGGTTTTGCTCCAAATATTTTTCAAATTTATAATATCTTCTTTCATAAATAATTTTTAATTTTTCTGGAATTGAATCCATCGAAGCCAAATTTGCTAACTCTCTTAATTCTGGGGGTGTTTCCGCAACAAATTCTTCACTATTCATTTTATTGTGTTTATTTTATGTAGTATATTTTCGATTAAATTCGATATTATAATATATAAATTGAATGAATTCGATACTAATTTCAAGCAAACTGATAAGACAGCAGTTGTGCAGTTGTTATTTATTATATCTGGCCTTAATTCACAGCCGTCTGTTACAAGAAAACTTGAAAAGTGTATCATTTGCGGGGTAGCAAGTAAATCTTAAGAACATAATGTTTTAATTTTCCCTGTCATTTTAATAACCATAAGCACATTCGAAAAAAAAAAAAACTGTATGACACACGTCCGAAAAACTGTTTTTCGGACTTCTACGAATAATTCGTAGTCGCCCGAAAAACTAGATTTATCGTCCTTGTGACATAAACTACTATTAGATGCCGATAAAGCACGGCATTTTTTCCACAAGGAAATTTTGTTATAATTTTTTATTCTAATGTTTTGCAGTTATTCTCAAAAACGTGACCTCGTGTTTATTCTGTTATTTGTCAATGTATTTCAAAAATTTTTGATAACGTAGTTAATTATATAAAATGTAAGCATTTTCAGAAAAAAGACGCTCTATATCAAATATTAATTTAGTTGTCAAGCGCAATAGATAATATTATTGTAAGCTTGTAATAATATTATCTATTGCGCTTGATAACTAAATTAATATTTGATATATACCAACTCTTTATCCGCAAAATGCTTACATTTTATAGAGTTAAATACTTAATCTATTTTTTTTAAATACATTGATAAATAACCGAATAAACATTAGGTCACGTTTTTGAGAATAAGAACAAAATTTTGGAATAAAAAATTATGAGAAAATTTCTTTGCACAAAAAAATGCCGTGCTTTATGGGTATTTAAAATGTTATTTACATAGTATGCATATTTTCTAAGATATGATGGATTTAAAACTGGTATGGTCAAAATTTCTTCAAAAAGTAGGACATTTTTCAATATAACTTAGCATAACTTCAAATCTGTCCAATGTACATTATTTAAATTTCTGTGAATGATTTAGAATAGACACATAATGAACACATATTTTTTTCAATTTTTTCCGTTCCTCCGTTTCTAAGATATTCGCGGTTTAAGTGAGTGGTCCAATACATTTGAATCGTATATTGGTTAAAATATGTTTTAAATACGTTTTTTTTAGATCCACCAGCAAATACACCCTTTCTGGAGAAACTTTCGGACAGAAAGTAACGTTTTCCGGCCTAGACCGGAAAGTGGACATCAGAGATCAGCAAAAGCTTTTCGGAACCCTGTTATTCTCCTTTCCGATCCATGAAGGCAAAAAAAATGCGGACAGCTTTTGGTATAGGTGGCATTGCTTTCTGGTTGCCATGGAAACGAACTTGTTTGAGTAGATAGACGATTACTATTTACTCTAGAAAGATGGTTAGGTAATGAAAGTTTTCAAATACTGAAATACATTTCTATAAATATACTTAACTTTAACGAGTTTTCAAAAGTCAATTCGCAAGTTAAGGAAAATATTTATTCAGATTTTGAAGCGTTACGCAGAAAATGTTACATGACAGAAAAACAGTGTTTTGCAGGTCTTTCCAAGCTCCAAGGACTCGCGGCTCGTCTCTTCCCGGTCTTGTAACGTAAAGTACTATTCTTCTCTGCTAAGTTTTGAAAACAGTAATATAATACTATATTTTCATTGATATACATTATGCGTTTTGTTTATTTTTAATCAAATTAGCCGACGAAGTGTCAGAAACCGCGAGTGCTCACCCAGGGCCGTTCCTGGGTCTTTTTCCATCCCGTGCAAAAACAAATTTTGCCGCCTCATAAATTATGGAATATATTTTTTCAGAATAATTTTTTTTGTGTAAATAGTACTGACTGTATATTTTAAATATTGTCTAAATATTATTTGTGGCCTTTTTTTAATTCTACTACTTTTCCTTTTGGGACTACCACATGTATTTTTACTTCTAACCGACGTCCGAGGAATCTACAAAATAACACAGTTAACCAGCATATTACTGGGAAAATTACTAAATTGTAAATTGTAAGTGTAAGTCTCATAATGGAATTTTTAACTATGTGTATCATGTATCAATTCAACTTATTTTCAGTTGGAAAATGATTTCTATCAGCAGGATTTCAGTATGGCAATGGCCCCTACATTGTCACGAATTTTAAGCAATATGTTTATGTAGGATTTTGAAATTAGACATGTTCTAAATTGTACATGCAAACAGGTATTCTGGTACAGATATGTAGACGATATCTTTGCAATTTGGCCTCACGGTATTGAGTTACTAGATAGTTTTTTAGAAAATTTAAATAATAAAGAACCTACTATTAAATTTCCTTTAGAGAAGAAAATTAGAAATGAATTACCATTTCTACATGTTTTAATTGAAAGAGTAAACGGTACAATTGAATCAAGTGCGTTTATAGAAAACCAACACATACCAACAGATATTATTATTATAAAATGTTTGTATGATACTGCCAAAATCATTCCATCTAATGATGAAATATTAAACGATGAGAAACGGTTTATCAAAGAGGTCCTTATACATAATAAATACCCTGAAGCCTTTGTTGATAAAACCTTCATTATTGAAAACAAGCTAACCGTTATACTCTTCGCCGATTTACTGAACTTTTTATATAATTGTTGCACATTCTATAGGATACCCTTCGCAGTTTTTTTGTAAATAATTTTAGTTTTAGACATTTTTAATTTAATTACAGGGAAAGGAAAGAAAAAAATATGTAAAAATTTTATTTTTTATTTAAAACATTTATAACTTTTTTATTTCCTGATCGAATTTGTTCAAAAACAATAGGATTCTTCCTCTAGCTAACACTAACTTACTGTCCAAATTTTAATACAATCGGACTTTTCGTTCTTAAGTTATCGTGCTTACAAGAAACGTGACGGACGGATAGAGAGACGGACAGACGAACGGACGGACATTTTGAAACTTGTTCAGAATTCGATCACTAACACAGTGACATGAAAATATTTTCTCTACGAGCAATATTACCGGTTTTAGAAATGTGCCGATCGAATGCAATATACTCTTCGTTTTGTATTTGCGAAGAGTATAATAACAATCAGATTCGACAGAAACCCGAATAACGTTACACAGCGTTAATTCCTTATGTACACGGATTATCCGAAAAGTTACGCCGTATAGGTGATAGATTTGATATTAGGACGGTATTTCAAGCGAGCAACACTTTGACTGCTGACGTAATATGGCCTATATGATCTGGTGGCTAACCTAATCCAATTTGTTGTTTAAAAAAAATGCAAGCAAAAGCTCATGACGTCCTTGGGCGTCATCACGCCTGAAGGCGTCATGGGCGTTGAAAGGTAGTAAGGAGATGGCGCCTCTAGACATCATCAGCAGTCAAAGTGTTAAGATCTATTCTGACAAAAACAAAACCGAAAAACCATGAGCAAAATTAAAAAAACTGCGTTTACAATATTCCGAGTGAGGGTAACAAATATTACGTGGGTAAGTAGGCTAAAATGCGCCCTGAAATTGTGCCGCCCCCTGCGACTGCCCTTGTTGCACCCTCGTAAGAAACGGCCATGTGCCCACTCCTTTTTGTGTTTTTACAAAATTGCATTTTTTCCCGCTTATGCATTCCCTCAATTCATAATTAATTATCTGTAGAAAACAATTCTTAGTAATTTTTCTGAAACATTTGGTTTTTGAGTAAGTTGCAATTTTAACATTTTTTTTAAGTATTAAGAATTTTCTATGCACAAATGAGAGCTGTGCGAGTACTGATAAAAAGTGCTTCTAGCATTAAGCACTATGCAGTGAAAATAGTGCTTGTAATTATCGAGCACCCCTTGTTCTTCTTTAGCCCATTCTCATCCACTCCTGGATATAGGCCTCCTCCATATTTTTCCAACGGTATCTATCTTGAGCACTTAATATCCAATTTCTGCCGACTTGCCTTTGGATATCGTCTCTCCATCTTGTGTGGGGGCGCCCAACACTTCGCCTAGTTTCTCTGGGTCGCCACTGCATTATAGCCTTCCTCCACTTTATATTTTCTCCGGCGACGTGCCCTGCCCAACGCCATTTAGTTCTAACGATGAGCTCTATGACGTCAGAGACTCTTGGATTGTCCTTAATGACCTCGTTTCTAACTCGGTCCCTCAAGCTGATCCCCAGCATTGCACGTTCCATTGCTCGTTGGCAATGCCGGAGAAGGTTCGTTGGCAAACCTGGAGAAGGTTTGCTCTATTTAGTGTAAGGGATAGTCTCGAGGCGGTAATATGTTGGCGGCCATAACCGGTAATATGTTGGCGTCGAAGAGTTTTCGCTTCAGGTTAATGGGAATGGCCGGTTTTCTGAAGATGTGGCTAAGTTTTCCAAATGCTGCCCACGTCAGGTCAACTCGCCTGGTAATTTCTGAGGTCTGGTTGTCTCTACCTAGATTGATATTGAGGCCGAGGTAGACGTATTCTTCTTCAACCAAGCGTGTGGTTGTCGAGTGTGATCTGAATATTATCTGGGCTCATAACCTTGATCTTCGGGAGGTTCATCTTCAGGCCCACGGCCTCCGAAGCTTCTTTCAGTTCTTGCAGCATAATTTTAAGTTCGTCAGCATCAGTGATTATCAGAACGATGTCATCTGCAAAGCGCAGGTGACTCGCAAACTTTCCATCGATGTTGATACCTTTTCGCTCCCACGTCAGGTTTTTAAAAGCATCTTGCAGAGTCAGGGTGAAGAGCTTCGGCGAGATAGTGTCGCCTTGTCTGACTCCTCTCTTGATGGGGATTCTCCCGGTGATTAAGTCTTCCTCGACTTTGACGTGGAGTGTGGCATATTCATAAATGACTTTAATGAGATTGGAATATCTTGAGTCAATCCTCGCCGCGTCCATTGCGAGTAGAACTGCCCATATCAATTGTAACGCTTTAAAAATATGTAATTTAAAAATTTGAAAAAATTCATACGTATCCATTGAGACCCTCTAAACATTTTTTGTCTTCTTTTTTTTTCTTGTAACTTACTAATTTTCCGAGTTACAGGCACTTTTTCACGATAAATGTACTATATTTTTTGTACATTTTCTATTTAAAAATTATATTGAATCTTTAAAAATGGTCAACTATATAGGTTTCATATTTTTTTATAACAATATGTATAAATCAAGCTCATTTTTGAATTTTCTTGTACTTTTACTTGCTACTCCTTAATGTAAGTATTGAAAATTGTCTGAAATTTCGTATACAATATACTTATGACTTATTTAAAATACTCCGTATTTCTCTTTTATAAATATGCATATTTCATATCCAGCCTTATTACTCCTTATAGAACATCTCATTTCTTTCATTTCAGTAGCTATTTTTTTATTTTTTCTCATTTAGGTAGTTCGTTAACTTCAGTTTAGAATATAAACAAGTTTGAAAGTTGAAGATGAATTTCACAAATATCTCGGATGCTCTTTGGAGTTGTTCAGAATACGACTTGATTGAGTTTTCAAAATGAATTAAATCACCTATTTCAAATTTGAAATAAATCTAGGCGTTTTATCTATTATTATACTCTAATGAAATGACTTAATTAAATGCTTGGTTATCTCGGTCTTCTTACCATTATTTTCAAGGGGGTTGCTGGCAAGAAATAGTACAACTAATAATACATTTTTCGTGTTTAGAATGTGTCTTATTTTGTCGTTTGATTTTAGTTACTTAATTTTTCAACTTCGCAGCGTCATATAATTTCTACTACGGCCAGAAAAATTGTGATATTCGTTGCAGATTTTCTGCACCCCTGTTAACTTTGTTTAGTACCGCTCAATTATTATAAAATCGAAAACCATACCTATAGATTTTAATTCCCGCTTTTAAATAATAAAGCCAGATAAGGATAAGTACATTCCCAACTAGCAATACGATATTTTATAATTGTAGAAATGTTTCTGTCACAAATTTTGTAAAACAACATTGCTCTCAGAAACACTATCATAACGTTTTCACAGCAGCTATATAAATGCAAAATTGGCACCATTTTATAAAATATTTCATTCGCTGTTGATATTTTGTAACGCCTATTGGAACCATTACAAAATAATTATATAAACATTTCCGCAGGCCTTATGAAACTTACCGTATCATTACTATATAGCAGTATTATTAAAGCTTTAATTGTACTGTTAAACACACTTCACTGTTTGTCAAATTACTGCTATAAAGCGACTAAGCAATTGTTTTATAAGCGCTTTTAAATAGTCATTATTTTGAAAAATGCTGCTTTATATACACTATAGTCTGTTTTTAAACCAGGAGGAGTGTTTTAAATTTAACGCGCTAAATCATACATCTTTGATTGGATACGCCCTGGCCAGTTTTACACAAGGCTATAGTAGTAAATTTTGACATATGGTAAAAATTTTAATTTCTTGTCATAAATTATTTGGTTATAATTTCTATTTTATCGTTTGTACATTATATACCAATTTTTAATCACTTTTGTATAAATCTGAAGGTAAAAGTGGCTAATTACTTGGTACCTTCATATTGCGTAAATGATATGGATGCTGTATAAAATATCTATACATTTTCTGGTTACTTTTGTGGTGTGAATAGAACTTTCATGTTTACTCCTCCTGGTTTAAAAACAAACTATAATAAAATAAAATAATTTGTTGAAGGTTGCCAGATGTATTTTTGACACTAAAAGCATATGGCATTGTGATTGAATACAAGTTACCTAATAACCTATTATAATAATTATTTAAGAGACTTGTTCTGGCTTACGACTGCAATTTTTTATTGAAATTTTACTGTGAACTATGGCCATGTTTTTAATATAACTACTTTTTAAGTTTCTCCATTGTCCTAAATTTGATGTTTTTAGTTTCACCGTTATATGATCTGGCAAGATGTGCGCCGCTCTGTCAATGTTGGTAACCAAAATTTTGGGAGAATAATTTTTTTATAAACTTGTGTAACTACTATAATTATGACAAATTTTCATTAAAAGACAGACTCTAATTATAGTATAAATAAACAGCTAACGCAGGAAATTAGTATTCTCAAATATGTTTTATTGTATTGTTAGCCACCACATTTTTATGGCCAAGTAAACAATTTTGTCTTGTGGTGACTTTGTTGTTGGTTCCATATTACAGCAAATGCAATGGTATATAATAACTATATAACATACTCGGGAACAATAATTTATTCTTAAAAGCAAAATTGTCACAAATAGACCTTTAATATAACTGTTTTGTAAGATGATAGGAAATAACTATAAAATAATTCCAATGTATATTTATAACGGTGCTAAAAATGCTGCTGAACGTTACTAAAAAATCGTTATAAAATGATTTAGTTTTATAAGCTGAAATGTTTTATAACTTAGGCACGGAAAAATTTATATAATAATTTCTTAACTGCATTATAAGATGTTTTATAATTTTGCTGTAGAAACGTTTTAATGATTTTATAAAATAGTTCAGTTGCAGACAACAAAATAGTATTTTCTGAAATTCTAATATAATCAATTAACAGTTGTAATAATAATCAATAAAATAACAATAAACAAAATAATCGTAGAACATTTATTATTATTTTATTTAATTATAAAACAAATTTGCTGGTTGGGATTAATTATGAATCCTATTGTATATGTACATGATGACTAATTAGATATTAATGATTTATTATAATAAAAGTAACTGTTTCATTAATAATAAAACCAAAGCTATTTTGTGAAGTTTTACAACGACCCTTATTTCCCTGATTGTATTGTAAATTCTGGAACAGCACGGAATGGCCTTTTTAGTTATTTATAAACAAAAGTAGTAAACTCGTAGCAAATAAAGTTTGTTTGCCAGACCACTCACAAAAAACTACCTTCGACGAACCACGGAAATTGAGTCATCCTTTTAACGAAGAAAACTGGGCCACTTAGTAATCTTTTATTTAGAGTAACGCTTGATCTTTCCTCTGTAAAAATTGCTGCCTTTTCAATTGTCATTTGAATTGAAATACATTTTCATATAAATGAAAACAATGCAGTATTATTCAATAACTACTAACTCTTGCTCTAGCATGCATTTGCACTATACAGGGTTCTCCAATAGTCTAGTAATGGACGATTTTCTCGAAAACACGCGTTCCCCAGAGAAATGGTTCGTATAAAAGTTCCTCAGTTTTTGGAAATCTACTAGATGACGATATCCAATTTTCATTATATAATTAGTCTCAAGGTCATTTGATGGTCACCTGTCTTTCATGAAATGGTGAAGATTAACTGTCAATTAATGCGCGAGGAGTGTTTATCATTAACACAGATCAATAGAACCCATCAATTCAACAGTATTTAAAGACTCCAAATTATCTCTACTGTGTAACACACAAGTGTTCAAACTAACATCCGTCAACAATTTAACAATGTGCCAAACATTAATGAGTTCGTATAAGATATTTTGTAATTAATGGGGGGATATTTCTGCAGCCACTTCAGCGATACGATTTCTTAAACCATTCACGTTTTGTCGCATAAACATTATTTTTTAAATCTCCCCGGGAAAAGAAGTCCTAGGAGCTAGATCTTGTGATTTAGCAGGCCACTATATGGCACATTTTCTGCTGATCCAGTGACCTGGGATAGTATTGTTTAAAAATTCACGAATAATAATATCAAAGTATTGAAGAGCTTCTTTCACCTTGCTGAAACGAAATGTTGAGAAGGTCTGTATCAAATAAATTTTGTATGCAAGGAACAATTTAATTTTGTAGCAGTTGTAAATATGCTGCAGCTGTGAAGTTTTCTTCCATAAAAAAGGTCCTATTAATGACAACAAATCTCAGCCAGACATTTAATTTCTGAGAATGCTGTTTGTTTACGACTTTCTTGTATCCAATGGGACTTGTTATCAGACCAATACCTACTGGTACAGTAGTCAACGTGCAATTATCTCTTCAGTTTGGCGTGTCTATTACAGTGAGAACGGAAATGACTCTCATCTGAAAGCATCACTGCGTTCCATTCATCGCGCCAATTTACCTATTCCTGACATCAAAATAAACCCTGTGATTTGTTGCCTTATAGGGTCTGTATTTATTATTTTATACTTTATTAGTTTCTTTACCTATAATAATTTCGATTTTTTTTTATTCTAAATATTTTTTTTCATCCTATAGGGCAAGCCTATCTCGTTTAATCGAATTAAAATCGAAGTAGTCGGAGATTAATACCTAACTAATAACAATGCAAAAAAAATCTTATTAACAGAAGACGTTTTTATACGACTTATTGTAATATGTGGGCCATTGAAAGCGAAACACGCCTATTTTGGCACACTTAGACTGCTTTCTTGAAAACACGCTCGGAAGGTCGATTCTTGATTTTTGGGAGACAACTGTTGATGTCGAACTTGACAGTGACATATCAACCCCCTAGCCCCAGCAACCCCTAACTCAAGAATTTAAATAGGGAAAAGGGCAAGCGACCCCTCATTTGAAGCAGCTTTCAATTCTCTATGCGCCAGCATGGTCGAAATCAGTTTTTTTCAACTTTTCTTTCGTCCCCATGAAAACCACATTCTAGATTAACTGGTGGGGGTGTTGTGTGTGAAAAAATCTGAAACACGTCACCTTCTATCTTTTGAACGGCACATTTTGATGTCAAATTTAACTTTGTCAGGTCAACCCCCTACCCCCAACAACCCCCAACAAAAACAAAAATTACGGTAAGGTGGTCGAGTGACTCCTCATTTTAAAGGTTTTTTGATTCTATATGCGAGTGCATGCTTGTTCTTAGATTTGCTCGTGTTTTGTTTTAAACAACTGATAATATGCTTATTAATTTAAATTAAAAAAAAGTATGCAATCCATTTTTATTTACCTTCGGTGTTTATAAAGACCTCCCGAGACAGATACAGTGATTTGAAAGCCCATTCTGCCCTGAATACTAAACTACTAATACATTTGAATAATTTTAACCGTTTAGTATTCAGGGCAGAAAGGGCTTTCAAATCACTGTATCTGAGTCTCGGGAGGTCTTTATAAACACCGAAAGTAAATAAAAATGTATTGCATACTTTTTTAAAACTTCAATTAATAAGCATATTATCAGTTAACAATTGTTTAAAACAAAACGCGAGCGAACCTAAAATCAACCATGAACTCGCATAGAAAATCAAAAATCCCTTAAAATGAGGGGTCACTCGATCACCTTACCTTTTGTTTTTGTTGGGGGTTGTTAGGGGTAGGGAGTTGACCTGACAAAGTCAAATTTGACATCCAAATGTGCGGTTCAAAAGATAAAAGGTGACGTGTTTCCGAATTACCCAAACAGTACCCTCACCGTAGTTAATCTAGAAGATGGTTTTCATGGGGACGAAAAAAAAAATGAAAAAAATTAATCTCGACCATAGTGTCGCATAGAGAATTAAAAGACGCTTCAAATGAGGGGTCGCTCGACCCCCTTTTCTTATTTAAATTCTTGAGTTAGGCGTTGCTGTGGTTGATGGGGTTGATGTGCCATTGTCAAGTTTGTCATCAACAGTTGTCCCCCAAAATTAAGAATCGAACGTTTTTTCTAGAAACTAGTCTTAAGTGTCCCAAAACAGGTATGTTCTGTTTTCAATGGCCCACCCTATATGTAATTTAATATACAAAATTGCTCTCTATGTTGCCCTACGCTATAACCTAACTGGTACAATGAATGGAAATATTTGACTTGTGCAGAACTTGCTCATCTGACTGAAAATCTGTCTTCGCATAGATTTGCTGATCTTGGCTTCAATTCTCCTGGTCGTTCTCTCACACCGTCAGTATTATTAAAGCTGAGGAACATTGGAGCAATTATCTACGTCAGACTATCACGACATTCCAAGACCAAGACCCCTTCAACAATCCGAGTTGATTTATCTTCAGTTAAATGAGATTTACTTGTACGGGTAGACTGAACTAAAGTTTGCGGAAACGTACTTAACAACAGTACTATAAAAATAAGTGTAATGTGATGAGGCATATAATGGATTGTGTGTATTAGTGATGTATATTTTCTAAAATCGAAATTTATGAGAACAACATTTTTCTATGGTATTGTTTTAAGAACATAGACGTGTTTATTCTTGCTCAGTTTAAATAAATTCCGGTTAGTAAAAAAATGAGTTAATTAATGTATTAATATGCTACGAGAAAAATAACTAACAGAGGTCTACAAAAGACCCCTCACGTTCTTTGTCGCACCTCACCTGCGCTTAAATTGACTAAAAATTTAGCATGTTATAATTTTAGGACTCACTGACCAAAAATTCTCATGGCCGCAATACCCAAAAATTTTTAATTTTTTTTCTAAAGCCGTTTGCCAATTTACGAAACTTTTGGATACTTTGGTAGATGCAGATGGTGTAAATGATGTAAAAGAGGAAAGAAACAAACGTAATGTTCCAAATTCTAGGAGGCACAATTGGTCTGCTGCTCGACAAGAAATTGTTGAGTCTTTGGGCGCTAGGCTTAATGTAGAAGATGATACTATAAAAAATATGGTATTGCTTCTTTGCGCAAAATCAGCAACAGAAATGATACCAGCTGGGCGACCTCTAGTTGAGATTTTTTTTGGTAACAGTGAGGTTATCAACTTTTCTATTGATGTTTGCGACTGCTGGCCGAAATTAGAAGAAATTGCAGAAATTTACACGGTTGATGTGGGAACCAAATATGCAGACAAATTGAGAAAACTTTTAGTATGCATAAGAGGTGTACTTCTTAAGTTTTTATCAATTCTCTTTGTTACAACGCCACATTCAATGACAACCGAGATATTTAATCATTTTTCACTACAACAACGTCAACAACATTAAGACTGATCACAGAATGTCTTCAAGTGAAAAAACTATGAACCATTACCTTCTCATTACCTTAATTGGAAAAGTTACTGCCCACTTCGATCCCCAATCAGCAGTCGCAGAATTTTTATTAACCAAGGAGAGTAGGTTTAGAGAACCGGATGTTGACGTCTACCTGTAAGGAAGTATATACCCCAGATATTTGGCCAAATGGGGCGGCTGTTGCCAGATTTAAATTCCCCAGACAAAGAAATTTTCATCCACCAGCCTTGTCTTCTCAGACGACACTATAAACCTAACAAATAATGATGAATTTCATGACGAAAGGTGGACTATATTCCACATTAATATACAATGTGTCTCAAATAAGGTTAATCTACTCGAATTATCACTTAGCAAATATAATCCCACTTTCTTATGTCTAAGCGAGCATTGGCAATGTAAAGATACATTAAAAGCTACTTATATAAATGGATATAGTTACCTTAATTAGCGACTACTGCCGTGAAAAGCATATACACGGTGGAACAGTTATATTTGCAAAGGAAAACATAGCTTCTCTCTGTAGATCTGTGGAATACCTTAATAGACTATCAATTGAATTATGTATGGAATGCACAGCTATAACGTTTAACAAAAGCAGTTGTATAATAAGTATTTATAGACCCCCTCAGGAGACTTTGAGATGTTTGTAATGCAATTTTCTAAATTGCTAACTAAGGCGTTGTCAGAACATAAATTTGTCGTCATCAGTGGCGATCTAAATATAGATAGTAATGAAAATACAGTTCACTCTAGAGTTTTGTTGTATATATTTATGTCACTTAACCTAACTTCGTTGGTTTCCGGACCTACACGCATAGCCTCAAACAACTGTCACAGTACGCAAACGACAATTGACTATGTCATTACTAATGACCCAGAATTTACCAAATGTATCAATTTCGACCCTGGTTTGTCGGATCATCACGGTCAATTAGTATATTGTAATCCTTCTCGTAATATTACTGTGAACGTAAAGGTATCACCCCTGATATCATACAAAAAAATTAGCCCACAATTAATAAACGAATTTAAACATTTATTTAGAGGTTACTCTTTATCACCAACTAGTAATGACATCGACGTTATTTTTGACGATTTTTTTCACCATTTTATATGGTGTTTTAATGTGGCTTGCACAAAAAATAGTTTTACAAATATAAACAAACAGACTTCTAGCAAAATTAAATTCTCCCCTAAGTTAAACAACGATTTAAAAGAATTGGAAAAATTAAACTGGCTTAAAAAACATCTCGGAGATGAGCAAATACCTAAAAAATACAAAACATTTAAGAAACAAGTACAGAGATGTTCGAAATGAAAAGGTAACCCAGTATGATAATATCATTAATAACTCAACTAATAAAACAAAAACTGTTTGGACTTTAATTAACAACTTAAAACAAAATTCTTCTAAAAAAAACAAAAATATAACATCTATCAAATGTGATGACCCAAAGCAAATTGCAGATACCTTTGGAGTCTATTTATCAAATATTGTTTACAATAAAATTACCAGTCACTTTGGTAATGATATTTCATCTGCGTGCACTTCACCTTCATTTATTGCTGAAACCATGTTTTTCGTCCCAGTTACTGAATACGAAATTGCACAAATTATCAAAAATTTACCCAACAAAAAATCTACCGGCTTGGATGAAATACCCGTCAAATTAATTAAGGAATGCTGTAATGAATTATCCAAAACCCTCGCTGATATAATTAATTTATCTGTTTCACTAGGGCAGTTTCCACAATCTTTAAAAAATGCCGCAATTATTCCCATATTTAAGAAAGGCGATCAATTTGATGTCGAGAACTACCGCCCTATATCACTACTGAGTATATTTTCGAAAATTTTTGAAAAAATAGTATGTAATAGAATATTTGATTTTTTAAACCAAAATAGTATTTTAACACACTCGCAGCATGGATTTAGACCGGGACTCTCGACAGAATCGGGAACGGTAAAGCTTATTCAACACATAAATGATAAACTGGACGTCAATCAACATGTTGTTGCCGTATTATTTGATTTAACGCGAGCGTTTGACACTATCGATACAACTTTTGTATGTGATAAATTATCTAAGATGGGCTTCCGAGGACCTATAAATGAGTGGGTAAATTCGTTTTTATCTGAAAGAAAAATAATCGTCAAAATAAATGATATTAAATCAGACATATTTGATATGAATATTGGAACTCCCCAGGGGAGCTTATTAGGACCGTTAATCTTTTTATTATTTATTAACGATTTGCCCAATTACATAACTCAGGGAAAGGTATTCATGTACGCTGATGATACGACCATTGTAGTATCTGACACAAATCCTGAGCTTGTTAAAAGAAAGATTCTCATAGTATTAGAAGAATTCAGTCACTGGTGTAAGAGAAATCGTCTAATAATAAATTATGCGAAAACAGTTTGCATTGAATTTAAATATCGACGAAACTTCACAGAAACCAACTACACATTTTCATTCAACAATCAAATTATAAACACTGAAAATTCTGCTTCTTTCCTAGGAATAACTCTCGACAGACATTTAGAGTGGGGTAAACAAATTGAAAATGTATGTACTAAACTTAACAAGAGTTTTTATGTCATAAATTCATTAAAAAATAATTTAAATACTAATACACTTTTAAATGTATATTACTCATTTGTTTACTCCCCAATATCCTACAATATTACAGTATGGGGTCAATCCAGTCAAATAGACAGAGTATTTATTATTCAAAAACGGATACTTAGGCTAATTTTTAATCTTGAATACAATCAGTCTTGCCGTGAAATATTTAGAAAATATAATATTTTGACGGTGACATCTATATATCTGATGAAACTCTTGACGTATATTTATATGAATAGAAACAAACTTATTCAAAATGGAGACTACCACGCATATCCTACAAGGGGAAGAAATTTAATTTCTTTAAAAAAACATAACCTACAAAAAGTCACCCATTAACTCGGGTTGTCGAATCTATAATTCTTTGCCTGATCAAATTAAAAATACAGTATCAGTAGCTAGCTTTAAGAACCGCCTAAAAAAACTTTTAACAATTAACTCGTTTTATTCCTTGAAGGAATTTATAACTGTTTTACAAACCAGAGTCTCCTGAAGGTGTTATAGTTTGTTTTTTTCTCTCTGTATAACTGTTTGTAAATTGTTACTTTTCTTTTTTATGTGTTTTTTTTATGTGTTTAATCTTGTGTAGGTCGTATACCTTTGAATGTTTTACAGATAGACATAGTTATTACTTATTTAATTTCTCTTTTTTAAGGATTATACAATGTGCGTATAATGCACGTAATATATACAAATCTTTATTTATATCTATATACACTTTATTGTTATATAGTTTATTAGTAATAATTAACTACTATTATATTATAGGCTGTTAACATATAGCATTTAACTTTGACATGTCTCATCTATTATAAAATAGCCAAAGAGATCAATAAAGATATTATTATTATTATTATTACCATAGACATATAAGAAATTTTTCAGATGTGAAAATCAGTTCCAACTCTATTTCAGTAGTTACCAAGAATTTTGATATGTGGTTTTAAATGTGATGTAAGATTTGTATTTGGAGTGAAATTTTGTTTTTCTTTTATATTTTATTTGTTCTCGTTCTTGTTTGTTGCATATTAAAAGTTAGAAATTTAAATAAATTTTAAGCCTAACTTACATTGATTAAGTTGATTTCGTTTTGTATTATTTTACGCTAACGTATCCATTTTGGTTCTACACTGTATCCACTTTAAAATACTGCGTATCCACTTGGATATACAGGGTGTCCACTTTTTCAATGGGATTGTATTGGTAACTTCTAAACCGTCAGACAGAAGGTCGGTTAAATTAGAGAAAAGTTGCGCATTTTAAAGCTCGTTAAGATAGTGAAAATCGCCATTTTAAATTTTTGCTAACAACTCGCAAATGATAGGATTTAGAAAAAAAATATTTAGATAGAAGTTGAATGGTGTTCGGTTGTCTATTTAAAATTCTTAAATTTACATCTCTATATTTCGACGCTAGGCGTCGCAACGCCCAACTTTTGTTTTTCTTATGGACGCCTATCATTTTTTTAAGGAAATTGGATTTGAATTGAAACGGTAGAAATTTATTTAAAAATGAATCTGTACGGGTGTTATTATCACACAACCTTTTTTAATATTCTTGTACATCCAAAGTATGCCATGATAAACAATTGACTGTTCTACAAATGTCATTGCTCGTAGTATTGTCAATTTTCTTTTTGTCAAATTTAAGTAGTTCTAGTTATGTTTTAAATTATAGAAAAAAATATTATTTAAATTGTTATTACCATTATACAAATTTTTCAAATTAATTATGGTGAGGTATACACTAGAAGAAAGGAAGGATATGTTCGAGCTCTACATTAAATGCTCCAGAAATTCATTACGAGCAAAAGAACGATATGTAGAATTGTATCCTGAGAGGAATCATCCCATTAAAATATTTCGTCGTTTATCCCAAACTCTGGCCGAATGCGGTACTTTCAATAGAAGTAGAGATCACTATGTGACAAGAAGAGAACCTGTAAGTGATATTAATGTTTTAGGGCAAATGCACATAACCCCAGAAAATTCTTGTAGAAAAATAGCAACTGAATGTAATTTATCTAAAAGTCGTGTTCAGCAAATAATCAGAAAATATGGGTACTATGACTACAAGTATCAACCGGTCCAAAACCTACACCCTAATGATCCAAAAAGAAGGCTGGAGTTTTGTAATTGGTTCAGGCGCAAGTTATGGAACGAAAATATTTTTTCCTGTAAGATTATATGGGGAGATGAAACATCATTTACAAATAAAGGGATGTTTAACCGGAGAAATAAGCATTTCTATGTAACTAACAACCCTCACCTCATACAAGAAGTACGACCCCAAGTTCGGTTTTCGTTAAATCTATGGTGTGGTCTCATAGACAATAAACTATTGGGTCCTTATTTCATTCAAGGCAACCTCAATGCCCAAAAATATGTTGACATCCTTGAAGACATGATTGACAATTTACCATTACAATTTCGACAAAACAGGGTCTGGTTCCAACAGGATGGAGCTGGTCCTCACAATGCGGCATATGTTAGAAATTATTTAAACGAAACATTTTCCGCTTTTTGGATGGGAACAAGAGGACCAGTGTCTTGGCCTGCTAGGTCTCCGGACCTTAATCCTCTGGATTATTATCTGTGGGGATATCTTAAAAATAAAGTGTATGATAGGTCTTGTCAGACCATAGAAGAACTGCAAGAAAAAATAATGGAAGCATTTGAAACAATTGAACCTGAGGTAATTCAAGCCGCTATTCACCAAACGGACATCCGAACGTCAACATGTATTGAACAAAACTGTGCACATTTTGAACAATTAATGTAGCCGGTAATTATGTCTTTCGTCGTTTGTTACGTATTTAGTTATTGTTTTGTCTTTCAATAAAAATGTCAATGTAAAGCTATCTTTTATTTGACTTAGTTACATTTTTCAATAAAAAAATGCAAGATAGCCTGAAAACGTTTCAGTAAAGAATAAATTCTTGCATTTTAGTGTATAATTAGAAATTAGGTATCAACATAAATGGTATGTTGTCAAATTTCAAAGTTTTGGCGTTGCGACGCCCGGCAGCAATGTGCTAAAAATGAAATTTCTACCGTTTCATATTAAGTAAGATGCCGCCAATTCAATTTCCTTTAAAAAATGATAGGCGTCCATAAGAAAAACAAAAGTTGGGCGTCGCGACGCCTAGCGTCGAAATGATAGAAATGTAAATTTGAGAATTTTAAATAGACAACCGAACACCATTCAACTTTTATCTAAAGATTTTTTTTCTAAATATCATTTGCGAGTTATTAGCAAAAATTAAAAATGGCGATTTTCACTATTTTCAGGATATCTCTGAAATTACTGAACATTTTTCAAATATGAAAAGGACGTCTTAACGAGATTTAAAATGCACAACTTTTCTCTAATTTAACCGACCTTCTGTCTCTTACGGTTTAGAAGTTACCAATACCACTGTATAACATATATGTTAAAAAATGTCCTAGTTGTCACAGAACACAAGAATAATATTTTTTCTGACATCTTACAATGGCGTGTAATAAATGCGAGTGCTTCAAACGGTTGTGGAAAAAAATCGGTAGCTACTGGAAGCAGGTGGAACCTCCCCACCCGGTGGACCTTTGAAGCCAAAAAGAGCACTAAATTGTGTTCCGTAACGGCACTAAACTTAATCCGATCTCAACCATAACCTTTTCAAATCTTTTGGAGTACAAAAGAAACCCTCATGCAAACTTCTGCACTTTTTCTCACTTGCACCACATGATATCAACATATAGAAATTTATTAATTGCTGTTCTTCTCTTATGTTTCGGAACATAGGATTGCACTGCATGTATAATGATGCGAGTAGAATACTATACTTTATCCACGACTATTAAATGTTCAATATTTATTTAATTCATTTTCATTTGATTTATCCAATTTAGAAAGATTGATACGACGCCATCATGTATAATGTTCTCGATTTTTCGAGCAACAACTTTAATAAGGCGATTTCTGTAGCTTCCCTTACCTCTGGCGGTGTCAAAGAAATCTCGTTTTCACTGTCAGTTTTCATTTGTTCAATTATATTACTCTTTTTGAGTAATATGTAATATTATTGTAAATAACGTTGACGTTGAAATCGAACAAACTTTGACCTTTCAAGTCAATAACAAAGTTACGCTTTGACTAATAAAATAATGCAGTTTGTAGGCACGTAGGTAAATAGTTTCAAAACCGATGTTGAAGATTGCACACAAAACGTAGCTTATAATTTTATGGAAAGTCACAGCTATTTTACTAACAGATTTGTATTTAATTTTAGAAAAAAAAACACGATTATCCTTTCGATAACACTGTGTTTTGTAAATAAATGGTACAGCCTTTTATTTATTTTTTTATTTTTTTTAATTTATTTATTTCTTTTTAATCGTCTTATTTATATTAACGTCCTGGCGGAGTTTACCTAATGCTATTGCACCACTCAACCAGGACACGTACATATAGACATCAACACAACAACCATTCCATGCGATATTGCCATCTGCCACAACTGAGACTCGATCTCAGGATAGATAACAGCGACTAGACATGTGCCACCCAAATGCGGTCTAGCTCACTGTTACCATCTTGGTAACACATTAAAAACGCCACTAAACATTCATACCCTGGCCAGGATTCGAGCCCGGGACTCCGTGGTCGCAAGCCAAACACCTGAGCATTGCGCCACTGAGCCGAGCTTTGCGCCTGTTTGCGGCTATGTTGTCGGTGATACTAGCGACGCGGTGGCAAATCCTGAACTCAATAGTTGTTGAATAGGAATGCCCGCGAAGTGACTTTGTTTTTTCATTTTTTTCACGGAAACCAAATCGAAAGGGTGCAAGTGTGATATTTCGATGAAATCGGAACTTTAACTGCTTTTTAATGGTTCGATTAAAAATTGTAAGTAATTATAAAATAAACAACTTGTTGTGTCAAAACATATCAAAACGTAGTTCGATCGCAACCAAAACCTTTTCAGATCTTCGGGAGCACTAAGGAAATCCTAATTCAAAGTTTCATGAAAATCTATTCCGTAGTTTCGCTGCTATCGTGCTATCACACATTAGTAGTGGGTAAATAAGAGAGCTGGCGGATCAAGGTCAGGATCAGGATTTCCGAGAATTTACGTGCAGGTATGCGAGGTATCAAATTACATTTCCGGGAATTTTGCATGTAATGGGAACGCTGCCGGATCAAGGTCAGGATCAGGATTTCCGAGAATTTACGTGCAGGTATGCGGGGTATCAAATTACATTTTAATGCACATGTGTAGCAATCTTGGAGCAGGATCTTGGATCAGGATTTCCGAGAATTTACGTGCAGGTATGCGGGGTATCAAATTACATTTTAATGTACGTGTGTAGCGATCTTGGAGCAAGATCTTGGATCAGGATTTCCGGGAATTTACGTGCAGGTATGCGAGGTATCAAATTACATTTCCTGGAATTTGCGTGCAGGTGTGCGAGGTATCAAATTACATTTCCTGGAATTTTAACGAACAAGTCTCGACAAGTCTAGAATGTACATGTGTATCAAATTTCAATTCCTGGAATTTTAGAATTACATAACTGAGCTACATGGTAACAAACATTTAAAGGAACACCCTGTATATGAGCACATATAATCCCTGTATACGATTCAATTAATATGCTGTTAAGTATATATGACCACAACAATTTCCGTAGCCCCCCTGTATATAATAATACAAAGTGATTAATCCGAATCAATCAATGCATGTACTAATAATTATAGGATATACAAAATGTATATGGTTAACAATTTCCGTAACCCCCTGTATATAATAATACAATATGATTAATAGGAATCAATCAATGCATTATACTAATAAGTATAGGAAATATAAAAATACCCTATAACACATTTTCCATAACCCCTGTATATAATAATACAAAATGATTAATCCGAATGAATGCATGTACTAATAATTATAGGATATACAAAATACCCTATAAGACAATCTCCATAACCCCTGCATGTGACATAATGATGAATCCGAATCAATCAATGCATTATACTAATAAGTATAGGAAATATAAAAATACCCTATAACACATTTTCCGTAGCCCCCTGTATATAATAATACAAAATGATTAATCCGAACCAGCCTAATAATTATAGGAAGTACAAAATGTACATGGCCACAACAATTTCCGTAGTCGCCTAATAATACAAAATGATTAATCCGAATCAGTCAATGCATGTACTAATGAGTATAGGAAATACAAAATACCCTGTATGTGATATTTTTAAAAAACCTGCATGAAAGTTTATCAGAATACATAAAAGATGAAATGACCTATTCCAAATGTGAGTATGTACTGAGAAAGTAGAAAATACCATTCAAACAACTACTTTAGTTCAATAAATGCAACAAAATAATAAAATACCCTGTATACGACTGAATCGATATGTGCACATTCCTAAGTATAGGAAATATAAAAAATACCCTATACGACATTTTTCGTGCCCCTCTGTATATACAATTCGTGCAAGTCTCAATTAAAGAACAGACCTCGAGAATGCATTAAAAGCAAGCTAGATGTGTGCGATTATCGTTCGTATCATTTACCGCGTAGGTAGGTTGATAACATAAACATCTTGTAAGGTGAAATAACTCCAGACAAAATAGAAATTTGATTTATGTCTACTACATTGTATCACTCTATACATTATGGGAACGCCTAGGGCATTAGACTTCATATTTCAAAATTCTCTGAATAAAATTTATCAGAACGCATGAAATTAGATGTGCCCGGCACGTCGCCAATCGCCTATCACTGTGTGAATAGATATTTTTTCGTAAGCAATGGTGAAACTAGAGACGAAAACCGTTAGAACATACAAATTTCCACAAATTAGCTCGTTATCGCCATGTGAATGGGTATTTTTGCATAAACATGGTACAAGACACCCGTGATAAGAAAAACGTTAAACCCGAGAACGCAAAATAGCGGTGAGAAGAATTTTTCGTAAACAACTAAGGGAATCATATTTCAAGGCCAGAGACGCAAATTCGTTAGAACTTATATATATATTCAAATTAATTTCAAACTCGATTATCAATGAAAACCTAAGTAACATATATTTAAGACTGGCCCACTAGTAATCAAATCAAAACAATTAGCACAGTCTTTTGAAATCTAATACCCTGCTATTAATTACATGCAAAAGACGCGTGCCTTATGCCGGGAGACAGAAAATATGTGAGGTATACACTAGATTAATTACATCGCATTTGGGGACTATTATTTAGATATGTATGGTTTAAAGTATGAAATATGTATACAGTGGGGAACAAAAATATGTGAAATATACCAATTCAATTACATTACATTTGGAGTTATTCTTTAGATACATGCCTTAAAGTATTAAATATGTATACAGTGGGAGACAAAAATAGGTGAAATATACTAATTTAATTACTCTGCATTTGTGTACAGGAGGATTTAGATATATGGTTTAAAGTTTTAAAAAATATATACATTAGGACTATATGAGGTATGAAATATGCATACAGGGGTGACAGAAATATGTGATATACTAATTTAATTACTCTGCATTTGTGTACAGGGAGATTTAGATATATGGTTTAAAGTTTAAAAAAATATATACATTAGGACTATATGAGGTATGAAATATGCATACAGGGGTGACAGAAATATGTGATATACTAATTTAATTACTCTGCATTTGAATACATGCTTTTAAGTTTGAAAAATATACAAGGGTCATACGAAGAGTATAGTCATGTGAATCAACGACTCAGGATGTTCCCACACAGGGTGCTATTTAGAGATAGCCAAAGGTTATTTAATTTTAGAATTGCAAACTGAGCTACCGATACAGGTTGGCAAAGGATCAAGTTAGTAATGCACGTGTGTAAAGGTTATATGAAGGCTATATAGATCAATAACCCTATGGGAAAGCATCGTAACCGTCCTTCTCACAGGTTTCATATTACAACAGGGGAATCCCCAGCCCCAACAACAGCTTATATAATGTCAGGAAAGTAATATTCTTCAGTACTGTGCAGTCTATTTTACAATAATGAAGTGCGAACACTGCAAGAAAGTTTTCTCAAAGAAAAGTAATTTAATTCGGCATATTCGCCAATATTGTCCTGTTCTAAAAAGTAGAAGTGTAGCTTGTGAGCCACCAAGCAAGAAGCAAAACTTCGATGATATGCCTTCTACGAGTGGTATTAACAAAAAACCAAATTCTACAAGCGGTTCAAAAACTCACAACTATTGTGGAAAAGACTTTTCATTATTGTCTAACTTACGACGTCATATTAGTAATAACAGATGTCCTGCCCTGAAGGATATGTTTGTAATTGAGAGAAAGAAAATAAATCATCCTATTGTGAACAGTTTAGGAGACGGAGTGGAGAAACTACATTCAGCATTTAAAAGCAGGATTGCTAGTTACCGTTTTAGCAGTCCTAGGAGCCACATCAATTATTCCGATTTTCTAAAAGAAGTCAAACAAAAAGTATTGGATAAGATTAATGAATATTTGGAGAAGTACCGGACTCTCAAGATTAATTTTAAAGTGTTTGGGACTTTTACTATCCCTGAAAAAGAATTAAGTGATATTAGGTCGTTCGATACAAAATATGAAATAATTACTATTTCAACGAACCTGCATCAGATTTTCGAAGAATTTGGCGAGGAAATGAATGTGCAAACACCCGAATTCCAGGAGGGAAAATCAGGTTGGTTATTATGTATACTATTTCTTGATGTAAACATAATAAGTTTGCACCAATAGATGTCTTTATCATACATTAAGTTACCCAAAATATAATCGAGTACATCTTATAACATGGAATTGTTTGCAGTGGACAGACTACGTTTCCATAGGAGAATCGAGGCAGCCTCAAATATACTTAATTATATTAATCTTAGATGTACAATGTTTTCTGAAAGATTTGAAATAAAAA
Organism: Stenurella melanura; assembly: GCA_963583905.1. Classification (NCBI taxonomy): domain Eukaryota; kingdom Metazoa; phylum Arthropoda; class Insecta; order Coleoptera; family Cerambycidae; genus Stenurella; species Stenurella melanura. Next base: position 60,735,497 of record OY757317.1, on the reverse strand, counting down.
AACATGTAACAAATTCAATCTGTTTTATTTAAATAAAATGTTTTTCAGGTTTATACTAATTCATTTATTAATTCAAGAATTATGCTTACTGGTTAACATACAGTTTCCCTTCCTTTTTCTTCTTAAAATCTTTTCAACTAAGTAAATATCAAAATGTTCAACATTCTGAATTTCATAATTTGAATAAATATATAGCTCATGTGTTCTTTAAAATAGCCAGCTCCAAATTATCATAGTAAAAATATTGATAACATTAAGATATACTATGCGCACAAAAGTCTACCAAGCAGATTAATTATTCTAGATCTAACACTGTATAAATAAAATCAATCACCTCAAAGTTTTAACATCAACAAGAATCATAAACATTTAATATGTTATATATTGGGATAATCAAAAAGTCTCAAATCAATGTTTGAACTGTTATTGCGATATGCAACCATTGATACGTAATATACAGGGTACTCAATAAATAACACATTTCCTAAAAGTATACAGACCTAAAGAGATGAAGACTTGAGATACCCTTCTACACTGTCTTTCCTCAAGTTTCTTCCCAATAATGTCAAATAAAGCTAATATACCATACATCCAATCATCTTACGAAATTGGTATATTTTATTGATTGAAAATTAAAGAAAATGTTCTGAAACTAGGGATTGAACATAAAACCTCTAGATGCACAGTCTTGAAATAGCTTAGTGGGGGGTACCACTAAGCTATTTCAACTCACATAAAAATTAATGAAAAAAATCTTACGTGCTGATTAGAAATAAAGCAATAGATTTAAGTAATATAATATTTATTAATATTTTACATTATACAATGTTACACTCTACACAAAAAAAAAAAAACTCAAATGTGATTACACAACAAACAGAATCGAGTTAAACAGCACATAGAAAGAGGGCTTTCACAAGCATGACAAACCAAGGCACAGTTTCCTAATTTCAAACCATAGTCAGTTGTATGTTGAGACACCTGGGAACTTTCGATGTTTGTGTTAAAGTTCATGGAGGCATCAAAAAACAACTCGTACAAAACGTTTCACCTCATCTCAGTCTAAAGCAATAAGTAATGCTGAATTAGACATATATATTCATGGGCCCAATTCTGCACAAATTACAAACTATTAACTTCATATCACTTTTCTATTCTGGATTCACTGTCTAGATCCTAACTCTTCAGAAAAGAATGTCAACCATATATGATTCGACCCACTCTCCATTCTCGGGAATATCTCAAGCACGAATGCCAATCCACTATTTTGCATGCTTTATATTGCGTTATGTTGCATTAATCTTAAGTGGTGAGATGTATTAGAATTATTACAACATATGTAATCGATGAAGGGCTCTCACCAATCCCACTTATTTTCAAAAGATTTTAAACTTAGACGTGGAGGCGTGTGAAAGCACAGGAAGAAAACACCAATAATTATTATACCTCCACCCACAATCCTGAAGAATTTATAAAAGACAAGGATGTGATCAGAGGCCAACCTACCAACAAAGAAAAACAGAAAAAACCAGCAATCGTTTATACCTCACGAAGTACTTAAGATGTGGAATGGTAAAGTATTCAAAATAAACAAAGATTCTGTAGTAAACGAATTATACTTATTGTTTAATAAATTAAATTTATAAAAGACCTGGTTCATTCTTTACCCCTCCCTCTTTACAATATAATATAAATTCATATTAATTTAATAGAACATTAGTGTGTTTATAGATGAAAACTTAAAAAATGTAGCAGGAAAGTGAAAAAATACCGATCCCAATTTAATACTAAAAAATAGTTAACAAAAAGCTCCTCCATACCCAACACGACTGAACATGATATATGAGAAAAAATTCAAAGGTGTAATAAGACTAATCGGACTTCGTTCCCGCTACTCCGCAATCCTCAAGCTTAACACTTATTTTTTCTATCTCGATTCAACATACGCTGCGGATTCGCTAACAACATCTTCATACATTTACATCTGTTAGAAGAGACTCAAATACCACATTATTGCATTATATTTAATATGTGTCAGTAAAAAATATGCTACCAAAACATCTAAAAAACAATATTTTCAAAAAAATTACATCTTAAGGATTCATTGAGCTCATCCACCTTATGCGGGGAGAAGAACCCCTTGTGGAACGGACATCATGTCGAAAAACATGCCGGAACTCGAACACATATAAAAAATACACTTGCATGTAGGAGCTATTTTATTACACTTAATATTTTTCACGATTCCCCATCAACCTTAAGAAAAATGATACATTGTCAGAGGAATACATTGTACAGTTTGATTTAAAATTTTATTAATATACCCATGAAATAACGCGGTGTTGTACAAAAACCACATATTCAACTATATTCACATATACTTTACACACAGAACTGTGAAATAAAGTAGCTCTATGATCTACCGATGATAAAGGCATTGTTTACTTATAAATAAAAAACATATGCATTATTCATTGTTTTATTTACCACATCATGTTTACATAAAAAGGTATTTACAATTATTATAATATATCAACCACACATTTGAAGTCACCATTTACATACATGGCATCTGGATTGTGAGTCTGGTGCACCATCCACGTGACTGCACCACTCAGCTCTAATATGATGTACGAAACAAATTTTCTGCTTGAATTCTCGCTCACCCAAAATTAATGACATATACGTAACATAAAATTAGTTATGCGGCAAGAGGTCTTCTAGGTTGCATGTCACAATTTACACAAACGGTGAATATTTTCTCATTTTTGGAGACATTGTACTCCTTCAATGCACTTTTACACCTGATACACAGCCACGTACAGATAGGCATAATGAGGAAGTGTTTGGAACAACGGTAAAATATATATACTACCTAATAACTTTACTATAATATCTTTAATTTTTACATGGTTCATTAATTTTCAACTTTAATTACTTTGCATTTGTGTATAGGGATTATTCTTTATACATGTTTACTTTATGATGTTGAATGAGCAAGTAGCTCCTATTCACCCCAATTTACCCCATTTTACTCCATTTACCCCTCCCAAGCACAGTTCTGAAGACATACATGCTACCTATAACTCCCACAATCGATTCAACGTTCGGTGTTAAACGCTCCAGCTATCGATTCCTACAATAAATGATACAGAAGGCAAAAGTTTTAATTCTTAATTTGATTGTGCATGAGATAAATATCTTGCCCTAAGTACAGCCAGTATGCGTCGGTTTCGCCTTTCGCTCTCCTTTTCCTCAATTGTCTGCTTGCTGTTTTCCGAGCCCGTCTCCTGGTCATTGGATAACTCTGTGTGTATTCTCCATACATGACTCTTTAGATAGTCTTTTCTTTTAAACGCCCTATTACATAAACCACAGTTAAAGAGGCGGTCTTTGTGGATAAATGAATGACGACATAAGCCACTAGGCCAAGAGAATATTTTACCGCAAACATTGCAGGTATACATGTTTCCACTGCTAGTTAATGTCACCAAATGATTAATCATATACAGCGAACTTCTATTTATCCTGTTCTCAACAATTTTCAACTTTAATGTATTCCCATTTAAAATTACTGTCTCCATATTAAATTACCCTGTTCCCATTCAAAATTACCCTGTTCCTAATTAAAAATTACCCTGTTCCTATTAAAAATTACCCTGTTCCGGTATTAATTTACCCTGTTGACATTCAAAATTACCCTGTTCCTAATTAAAAATTACCCTGTTCCCATTCAAAATTACCCTGTTCCGAATTAAAAATTACCCTGTTCCGAATTAAAAATTACCCTGTTCCTATTAAAAATTACCCTGTTCCGGTATTAAATTACCCTGTTCCCATTCAAAATTACCCTGTTCCTATTAAAAATTACCCTGTTCCGGTATTAAATTACCCTGTTCCTATTCAAAATTACCCTGTTCCGGTATTAAATTACCCTGTTCCGGTATTAAATTACCCTGTTCCCATTCAAAATTACCCTGTTCCTATTAAAAATACCCTGTTCCTATTAAAAATACCCTGTTCCGGTATTAAATTACCCTGTTCCCATTCAAAATTACCCTGTTCCGAATTAAAAATTACCCTGTTCCTATTAAAAATTACCCTGTTCCGGTATTAAATTACCCTCCCGTAGTTCCAAAAAAATATCCGTAGATAATTTGTGTGCGAAGACAAGATACAATCTACTTTGTGCATTAACAACTCGCGGACACTATATTTTCTACATACACGTGCTTTATTATAGCATCCCTTTAATTTATGTATGCATACAGGGGTGCCAGAAAATATGTGTGGTATTTTAATTTAATTACTATGCATTTGTGTGCATGTAGCGCCAGATATTAAGTTATTAAATTATCCTGTTCCCAAAAAAATTACCCTGTTTCTATATTAAAGTACTCTATTCTTATAAAAATTATCATGTTTTTACAACATTTCACTCTATTTTCATCAAAAATTACCCTGTTAGGTTGGATAAGATTTCGGGCATATAGCGCCAAATATTAAGTTAGGTTAGATGCTCTCCGCTAGGTTAGATGGGATTTCGGACTTATAGCGCAAAATATTAGGATGGGTTAGGTTTGGTTAGACGCGCGTCTAACCAAACCTAACCCAACCTAATATTTTGCGCTATAAGTCCGAAATCCCATCTAACCTAGCGGAGAGCATCTAACCTAACTTAATATTTGGCGCTATATGCCCGAAATCTTATCCAACCTAACAGGGTAATTTTTGATGAAAATAGAGTGAAATGTTGTAAAAACATGATAATTTTTATAAGAATAGAGTACTTTAATATAGAAACAGGGTAATTTTTTTGGGAACAGGATAATTTAATAACTTAATATCTGGCGCTACATGCACACAAATGCATAGTAATTAAATTAAAATACCACACATATTTTCTGGCACCCCTGTATGCATACATAAATTAAAGGGATGCTATAATAAAGCACGTGTATGTAGAAAATATAGTGTCCGCGAGTTGTTAATGCACAAAGTAGATTGTATCTTGTCTTCGCACACAAATTATCTACGGATATTTTTTTGGAACTACGGGAGGGTAATTTAATACCGGAACAGGGTAATTTTTAATAGGAACAGGGTAATTTTTAATTCGGAACAGGGTAATTTTGAATGGGAACAGGGTAATTTAATACCGGAACAGGGTATTTTTAATAGGAACAGGGTATTTTTAATAGGAACAGGGTAATTTTGAATGGGAACAGGGTAATTTAATACCGGAACAGGGTAATTTAATACCGGAACAGGGTAATTTTGAATAGGAACAGGGTAATTTAATACCGGAACAGGGTAATTTTTAATAGGAACAGGGTAATTTTGAATGGGAACAGGGTAATTTAATACCGGAACAGGGTAATTTTTAATAGGAACAGGGTAATTTTTAATTCGGAACAGGGTAATTTTGAATGGGAACAGGGTAATTTAATACCGGAACAGGGTAATTTTTAATAGGAACAGGGTAATTTTTAATTCGGAACAGGGTAATTTTTAATTCGGAACAGGGTAATTTTGAATGGGAACAGGGTAATTTTTAATTAGGAACAGGGTAATTTTGAATGTCAACAGGGTAAATTAATACCGGAACAGGGTAATTTTTAATAGGAACAGGGTAATTTTTAATTAGGAACAGGGTAATTTTGAATGGGAACAGGGTAATTTAATATGGAGACAGTAATTTTAAATGGGAATACATTAAAGTTGAAAATTGTTGAGAACAGGATAAATAGAAGTTCGCTGTATATGATTAATCATTTGGTGACATTAACTAGCAGTGGAAACATGTATACCTGCAATGTTTGCGGTAAAATATTCTCTTGGCCTAGTGGCTTATGTCGTCATTCATTTATCCACAAAGACCGCCTCTTTAACTGTGGTTTATGTAATAGGGCGTTTAAAAGAAAAGACTATCTAAAGAGTCATGTATGGAGAATACACACAGAGTTATCCAATGACCAGGAGACGGGCTCGGAAAACAGCAAGCAGACAATTGAGGAAAAGGAGAGCGAAAGGCGAAACCGACGCATACTGGCTGTACTTAGGGCAAGATATTTATCTCATGCACAATCAAATTAAGAATTAAAACTTTTGCCTTCTGTATCATTTATTGTAGGAATCGATAGCTGGAGCGTTTAACACCGAACGTTGAATCGATTGTGGGGGTTATAGGTAGCATGTATGTCTTCAGAACTGTGCTTGGGAGGGGTAAATGGAGTAAAATGGGGTAAATTGGGGTGAATAGGAGCTACTTGCTCATTCAACATCATAAAGTAAACATGTATAAAGAATAATCCCTATACACAAATGCAAAGTAATTAAAGTTGAAAATTAATGAACCATGTAAAAATTAAAGATATTATAGTAAAGTTATTAGGTAGTATATATATTTTACCGTTGTTCCAAACACTTCCTCATTATGCCTATCTGTACGTGGCTGTGTATCAGGTGTAAAAGTGCATTGAAGGAGTACAATGTCTCCAAAAATGAGAAAATATTCACCGTTTGTGTAAATTGTGACATGCAACCTAGAAGACCTCTTGCCGCATAACTAATTTTATGTTACGTATATGTCATTAATTTTGGGTGAGCGAGAATTCAAGCAGAAAATTTGTTTCGTACATCATATTAGAGCTGAGTGGTGCAGTCACGTGGATGGTGCACCAGACTCACAATCCAGATGCCATGTATGTAAATGGTGACTTCAAATGTGTGGTTGATATATTATAATAATTGTAAATACCTTTTTATGTAAACATGATGTGGTAAATAAAACAATGAATAATGCATATGTTTTTTATTTATAAGTAAACAATGCCTTTATCATCGGTAGATCACAGAGCTACTTTATTTCACAGTTCTGTGTGTAAAGTATATGTGAATATAGTTGAATATGTGGTTTTTGTACAACACCGCGTTATTTCATGGGTATATTAATAAAATTTTAAATCAAACTGTACAATGTATTCCTCTGACAATGTATCATTTTTCTTAAGGTTGATGGGGAATCGTGAAAAATATTAAGTGTAATAAAATAGCTCCTACATGCAAGTGTATTTTTTATATGTGTTCGAGTTCCGGCATGTTTTTCGACATGATGTCCGTTCCACAAGGGGTTCTTCTCCCCGCATAAGGTGGATGAGCTCAATGAATCCTTAAGATGTAATTTTTTTGAAAATATTGTTTTTTAGATGTTTTGGTAGCATATTTTTTACTGACACATATTAAATATAATGCAATAATGTGGTATTTGAGTCTCTTCTAACAGATGTAAATGTATGAAGATGTTGTTAGCGAATCCGCAGCGTATGTTGAATCGAGATAGAAAAAATAAGTGTTAAGCTTGAGGATTGCGGAGTAGCGGGAACGAAGTCCGATTAGTCTTATTACACCTTTGAATTTTTTCTCATATATCATGTTCAGTCGTGTTGGGTATGGAGGAGCTTTTTGTTAACTATTTTTTAGTATTAAATTGGGATCGGTATTTTTTCACTTTCCTGCTACATTTTTTAAGTTTTCATCTATAAACACACTAATGTTCTATTAAATTAATATGAATTTATATTATATTGTAAAGAGGGAGGGGTAAAGAATGAACCAGGTCTTTTATAAATTTAATTTATTAAACAATAAGTATAATTCGTTTACTACAGAATCTTTGTTTATTTTGAATACTTTACCATTCCACATCTTAAGTACTTCGTGAGGTATAAACGATTGCTGGTTTTTTCTGTTTTTCTTTGTTGGTAGGTTGGCCTCTGATCACATCCTTGTCTTTTATAAATTCTTCAGGATTGTGGGTGGAGGTATAATAATTATTGATGTTTTCTTCCTGTGCTTTCACACGCCTCCACGTCTAAGTTTAAAATCTTTTGAAAATAAGTGGGATTGGTGAGAGCCCTTCATCGATTACATATGTTGTAATAATTCTAATACATCTCACCACTTAAGATTAATGCAACATAACGCAATATAAAGCATGCAAAATAGTGGATTGGCATTCGTGCTTGAGATATTCCCGAGAATGGAGAGTGGGTCGAATCATATATGGTTGACATTCTTTTCTGAAGAGTTAGGATCTAGACAGTGAATCCAGAATAGAAAAGTGATATGAAGTTAATAGTTTGTAATTTGTGCAGAATTGGGCCCATGAATATATATGTCTAATTCAGCATTACTTATTGCTTTAGACTGAGATGAGGTGAAACGTTTTGTACGAGTTGTTTTTTGATGCCTCCATGAACTTTAACACAAACATCGAAAGTTCCCAGGTGTCTCAACATACAACTGACTATGGTTTGAAATTAGGAAACTGTGCCTTGGTTTGTCATGCTTGTGAAAGCCCTCTTTCTATGTGCTGTTTAACTCGATTCTGTTTGTTGTGTAATCACATTTGAGTTTTTTTTTTTTGTGTAGAGTGTAACATTGTATAATGTAAAATATTAATAAATATTATATTACTTAAATCTATTGCTTTATTTCTAATCAGCACGTAAGATTTTTTTCATTAATTTTTATGTGAGTTGAAATAGCTTAGTGGTACCCCCCACTAAGCTATTTCAAGACTGTGCATCTAGAGGTTTTATGTTCAATCCCTAGTTTCAGAACATTTTCTTTAATTTTCAATCAATAAAATATACCAATTTCGTAAGATGATTGGATGTATGGTATATTAGCTTTATTTGACATTATTGGGAAGAAACTTGAGGAAAGACAGTGTAGAAGGGTATCTCAAGTCTTCATCTCTTTAGGTCTGTATACTTTTAGGAAATGTGTTATTTATTGAGTACCCTGTATATTACGTATCAATGGTTGCATATCGCAATAACAGTTCAAACATTGATTTGAGACTTTTTGATTATCCCAATATATAACATATTAAATGTTTATGATTCTTGTTGATGTTAAAACTTTGAGGTGATTGATTTTATTTATACAGTGTTAGATCTAGAATAATTAATCTGCTTGGTAGACTTTTGTGCGCATAGTATATCTTAATGTTATCAATATTTTTACTATGATAATTTGGAGCTGGCTATTTTAAAGAACACATGAGCTATATATTTATTCAAATTATGAAATTCAGAATGTTGAACATTTTGATAATTACTTAGTTGAAAAGATTTTAAGAAGAAAAAGGAAGGGAAACTGTATGTTAACCAGTAAGCATAATTCTTGAATTAATAAATGAATTAGTATAAACCTGAAAAACATTTTATTTAAATAAAACAGATTGAATTTGTTACATGTTTTTTTATTTCAAATCTTTCAGAAAACATTGTACATCTAAGATTAATATAATTAAGTATATTTGAGGCTGCCTCGATTCTCCTATGGAAACGTAGTCTGTCCACTGCAAACAATTCCATGTTATAAGATGTACTCGATTATATTTTGGGTAACTTAATGTATGATAAAGACATCTATTGGTGCAAACTTATTATGTTTACATCAAGAAATAGTATACATAATAACCAACCTGATTTTCCCTCCTGGAATTCGGGTGTTTGTACATTCATTTCCTCGCCAAATTCTTCGAAAATCTGATGCAGGTTCGTTGAAATAGTAATTATTTCATATTTTGTATCGAACGACCTAATATCACTTAATTCTTTTTCAGGGATAGTAAAAGTCCCAAACACTTTAAAATTAATCTTGAGAGTCCGGTACTTCTCCAAATATTCATTAATCTTATCCAATACTTTTTTTTTGACTTCTTTTAGAAAATCGGAATAATTGATGTGGCTCCTAGGACTGCTAAAACGGTAACTAGCAATCCTGCTTTTAAATGCTGAATGTAGTTTCTCCACTCCGTCTCCTAAACTGTTCACAATAGGATGATTTATTTTCTTTCTCTCAATTACAAACATATCCTTCAGGGCAGGACATCTGTTATTACTAATATGACGTCGTAAGTTAGACAATAATGAAAAGTCTTTTCCACAATAGTTGTGAGTTTTTGAACCGCTTGTAGAATTTGGTTTTTTGTTAATACCACTCGTAGAAGGCATATCATCGAAGTTTTGCTTCTTGCTTGGTGGCTCACAAGCTACACTTCTACTTTTTAGAACAGGACAATATTGGCGAATATGCCGAATTAAATTACTTTTCTTTGAGAAAACTTTCTTGCAGTGTTCGCACTTCATTATTGTAAAATAGACTGCACAGTACTGAAGAATATTACTTTCCTGACATTATATAAGCTGTTGTTGGGGCTGGGGATTCCCCTGTTGTAATATGAAACCTGTGAGAAGGACGGTTACGATGCTTTCCCATAGGGTTATTGATCTATATAGCCTTCATATAACCTTTACACACGTGCATTATGAACTTGATCCTTTGCCAACCTGTATCGGTAGCTCAGTTTGCAATTCTAAAATTAAATAACCTTTGGCTATCTCTAAATAGCACCCTGTGTGGGAACATCCTGAGTCGTTGATTCACATGACTATACTCTTCGTATGACCCTTGTATATTTTTCAAACTTAAAAGCATGTATTCAAATGCAGAGTAATTAAATTAGTATATCACATATTTCTGTCACCCCTGTATGCATATTTCATACCTCATATAGTCCTAATGTATATATTTTTTTAAACTTTAAACCATATATCTAAATCTCCCTGTACACAAATGCAGAGTAATTAAATTAGTATATCACATATTTCTGTCACCCCTGTATGCATATTTCATACCTCATATAGTCCTAATGTATATATTTTTTAAAACTTTAAACCATATATCTAAATCCTCCTGTACACAAATGCAGAGTAATTAAATTAGTATATTTCACCTATTTTTGTCTCCCACTGTATACATATTTAATACTTTAAGGCATGTATCTAAAAAATAACTCCAAATGTAATGTAATTGAATTGGTATATTTCACATATTTTTGTTCCCCACTGTATACATATTTCATACTTTAAACCATACATATCTAAATAATAGTCCCCAAATGCGATGTAATTAATCTAGTGTATACCTCACATATTTTCTGTCTCCCGGCATAAGGCACGCGTCTTTTGCATGTAATTAATAGCAGGGTATTAGATTTCAAAAGACTGTGCTAATTGTTTTGATTTGATTACTAGTGGGCCAGTCTTAAATATATGTTACTTAGGTTTTCATTGATAATCGAGTTTGAAATTAATTTGAATATATATATAAGTTCTAACGAATTTGCGTCTCTGGCCTTGAAATATGATTCCCTTAGTTGTTTACGAAAAATTCTTCTCACCGCTATTTTGCGTTCTCGGGTTTAACGTTTTTCTTATCACGGGTGTCTTGTACCATGTTTATGCAAAAATACCCATTCACATGGCGATAACGAGCTAATTTGTGGAAATTTGTATGTTCTAACGGTTTTCGTCTCTAGTTTCACCATTGCTTACGAAAAAATATCTATTCACACAGTGATAGGCGATTGGCGACGTGCCGGGCACATCTAATTTCATGCGTTCTGATAAATTTTATTCAGAGAATTTTGAAATATGAAGTCTAATGCCCTAGGCGTTCCCATAATGTATAGAGTGATACAATGTAGTAGACATAAATCAAATTTCTATTTTGTCTGGAGTTATTTCACCTTACAAGATGTTTATGTTATCAACCTACCTACGCGGTAAATGATACGAACGATAATCGCACACATCTAGCTTGCTTTTAATGCATTCTCGAGGTCTGTTCTTTAATTGAGACTTGCACGAATTGTATATACAGAGGGGCACGAAAAATGTCGTATAGGGTATTTTTTATATTTCCTATACTTAGGAATGTGCACATATCGATTCAGTCGTATACAGGGTATTTTATTATTTTGTTGCATTTATTGAACTAAAGTAGTTGTTTGAATGGTATTTTCTACTTTCTCAGTACATACTCACATTTGGAATAGGTCATTTCATCTTTTATGTATTCTGATAAACTTTCATGCAGGTTTTTTAAAAATATCACATACAGGGTATTTTGTATTTCCTATACTCATTAGTACATGCATTGACTGATTCGGATTAATCATTTTGTATTATTAGGGGACTACGGAAATTGTTGTGGCCATGTACATTTTGTACTTCCTATAATTATTAGGCTGATTCGGATTAATCATTTTGTATTATTATATACAGGGGGCTACGGAAAATGTGTTATAGGGTATTTTTATATTTCCTATACTTATTAGTATAATGCATTGATTGATTCGGATTCATCATTATGTCACATGCAGGGGTTATGGAGATTGTCTTATAGGGTATTTTGTATATCCTATAATTATTAGTACATGCATTCATTCGGATTAATCATTTTGTATTATTATATACAGGGGTTATGGAAAATGTGTTATAGGGTATTTTTATATTTCCTATACTTATTAGTATAATGCATTGATTGATTCCTATTAATCATATTGTATTATTATATACAGGGGGTTACGGAAATTGTTAACCATATACATTTTGTATATCCTATAATTATTAGTACATGCATTGATTGATTCGGATTAATCACTTTGTATTATTATATACAGGGGGGCTACGGAAATTGTTGTGGTCATATATACTTAACAGCATATTAATTGAATCGTATACAGGGATTATATGTGCTCATATACAGGGTGTTCCTTTAAATGTTTGTTACCATGTAGCTCAGTTATGTAATTCTAAAATTCCAGGAATTGAAATTTGATACACATGTACATTCTAGACTTGTCGAGACTTGTTCGTTAAAATTCCAGGAAATGTAATTTGATACCTCGCACACCTGCACGCAAATTCCAGGAAATGTAATTTGATACCTCGCATACCTGCACGTAAATTCCCGGAAATCCTGATCCAAGATCTTGCTCCAAGATCGCTACACACGTACATTAAAATGTAATTTGATACCCCGCATACCTGCACGTAAATTCTCGGAAATCCTGATCCAAGATCCTGCTCCAAGATTGCTACACATGTGCATTAAAATGTAATTTGATACCCCGCATACCTGCACGTAAATTCTCGGAAATCCTGATCCTGACCTTGATCCGGCAGCGTTCCCATTACATGCAAAATTCCCGGAAATGTAATTTGATACCTCGCATACCTGCACGTAAATTCTCGGAAATCCTGATCCTGACCTTGATCCGCCAGCTCTCTTATTTACCCACTACTCACATTCACAGATATTTTTCAAAAACCACTTTTATGGGTGCCTGGGTCCTCAAAACGTAAAGATTTGATGCTATCACAATTTTCTATTTTGTACCAATTTTAGTAACCTTCACAAAAAATTTTATTGGGGAGGGTAAAACTATTAATTTTTGGGCCTTGTGGTCATGGAACCTTTTGATAGATGAATTGTGAACTATACCATACTTTATTAGCCAATTTAACGCGAGTTACTTTCCATAAGGAACGGTGTTTTTAGATTTTGAAGTTTGTTGCCTCGGTGCAATGGATTATGTTACTTTTTAGTTGAGATTAATTTTCTCTTCATCTTATCATCTTCCTTCTACAAATTTTTTATTTGCTGCACGAATCTAATAACTTTCTAAATATCAGGTATTGAGTAGAATAAAGATTAAAGTCGAAAAACAAAATGTTGTACAACAAGGGCTTTAAAGGCATTGTTAACTTTTCACCAGAAATACCTAATCTGGATTGTCAAGTAAAAAGTTTTAAGATGTAATACGATGAACAATTGTTTCAACATGGAATGGTCACCGATAAAAGAGAGGACGTGAGTTACAAATAAATGGGGCCACTATAAAGCGAAGTGGTCTGAATTTTCGCCCACTGCTACTTGAACAAATGTAAGAAGGATTATAGAGCGGGATAAATATAGAAAATAGCTTTAAATTAAACTAAAAGTTGATGTAGATTATTCTCAAGCCAGATAATGCGAGTGTTTGATAATTGCACAATACATCTTAATATTACAGGTAATATTATGAGTTTACATATAACTAAAATCAGATAGATTAGAGTAAGCACTATTCGAAAGGTGTAATTATAATTTGATATTAAATTGTTTCGCTGCTTAGTAAAGAAGGGAAAACGTAGTATTCGTTTTTGAATTATTTTATGCTTTGTGTACATGGAACCAACAAAGGCCATGCATTTAATTGGCTTCAGCCAATGCGAGTTGTTTTACAGTGGCGCACAGTGAGGCAAAAAGCTACTTTTGTGGACAAAAATCGCCTGCCAGCTCAAATTTTGACCAGATTTAGTATATATTTTCTTTAAATGCTCCTGAGGAATGTAACTTCAACGCCCGACTGCTGCAATTTTGAAATAAATAAAACAACCTACCAAAAAAATCAAAAATAATACTGAACAATTTCTATACATATTTTTGATCTAGATCAAATGAATCTATTATCGCAAAAAATGTTCTATAATGGAATTACAAGGTAACAAATGAATAAAAATACTTTTTCGAACAACAATACATACGAATATGTGTTACATAACCTAAGAAATTTTAATTAACCAGTTTTATTGGCTAACATCGCCTACCAACTTTGTGTTTAACCGAATTTCTTTTTTTAATGCATTTTTATTGGAAATCTGCTACAAATTTGATGACAGTAAAACATAACCTATTAAATCCAAAATAATAGTAGAACATTTTTGTAAACAAATTTTATCTATATCAAATGAGCCTATTATAACAAAACATGTTCTATAATGGAATTACAAGGTAGCAAATAAAGAAAAATACTTTTGCGTAACAAAATACGTACAAATTTGTCTTACACCTTACATAAAAAATAGATCGAAATATAAACGAGCAGAAAGGTACAGCGGGTAAGCTGTAAAATCCTACCATAACCTAATGAATCAATCCACGAACACGCAGAAAGGTATACACAAGCCCTAAACCTAACATAACTTGATGGGTCAAATCATGAACGAGCAGAATGGTTGGTAAACACGATAGGTTCTAAACATAAGAAAACTTAACGGTCGAACTATGGACGAGCAGAAAGATATACACGACAAGCTCAACCTAACAAAATCTAATGGATCGAACCATAAACAAGCGGAAAAATATGCACGACAAACTCTAAATAAAGCTGAAGCTAAATAAAGCTGACATGTTAGCCAATAAAATTGATTTAGATTATGTAAATGTATTGTTGTTCCCAAAAGTATTTTTCTCTATTCTCTCCCTTGAGGTTCCCTTACATAACATTTTTTGCGATAATAAATTCATTTAATCTAGATACATTTTTTTAATAAAAATTGTCTAGTATTATTTTCTATTTTTTAGGTTATGTTTTATTAATTTCAAAATTGTAGCAGTCGGGCGTTGAAGCTACATTCCTCACAAGCATTTAAAAAAATATATTAAATTGGTCAAAGTGTGAGCTTGCAGGCGATTTTTGTTTTCTAATATAATAAATATGAAAGAATGAAAATTTTAGGTAACTATTAACAAACTCAAACTTAATTCTATCACATACAAAAAAACCGCTGGCTAAGGAATCACTACTTCCACATCCAGATTTTTCATCGACGTCACTTTAAAGGAAACATCTTGACTAGATTTGCACTCTAGTATGTGGAAATTATTGGTCATAGAATTTTAATAATATTTGGGGCAGATGTCATAGAAAAGTTTGAGGCGTTGGTTTCTACCATATACGTTAAAAATGAAGTTTCTAGTTTACCTTACTTATTATTCCCTATTCACAACCTACCCTCCACCCCTTCAATGGAATCATCTCAATCAGATGTCATTACAATACATACGTGTACTAACTTTCAAGTGAATATCTCAATTACTTCCACATCCACGTAGTGGATGACAATTGAACGGTAAGTCAATAAAATAAATCTTAACTATAAATACACAATGACGCGAAATTCAAAAATAGCAAAAACAACGAACGGCGGGTTGGACGTGTGTACATAACGAAACACCTACAGTAACTAAAATATTGGACAAGGGAGAGTTAGAGTATAGTTTTCTTCAGATCAGATCTATTAAACACTCAGAAAATGTCTTTCATCTTTACCGCATCGCTAAAGACCGCCGACATTTTAGAGCTATCTACACAAATATTGAGTATCATAGGCAAAGACACGCGCGGCGATCTAAACCTACCTCAATATTCCAGCAGTTCTCAAAAAATTTTATTGAAAATTTGCGAAATTTTTGTTTATTTTTTTTTCTCCAAAACTATGAGCTTTATACCCCATGTTATATAAGGTTTTTTTGTTTGTCTTGTCGTTCCCTACCACCAGTTTTTTTTAATGACATGAAACTAATTACACCCTGTATAAGACCTTTAGTGAATATAAAAATAAAATCTAGATGAACCATCTTGAAAGGTAACAACTTCATAACATAAAACTTATATCTTAATAGATTTGATATAAGTTGATTATTATCAAAACTAAAATAAATAAAATATAAGCTCTCCTTTATTAGACTCAATAGACATTATTCAAAAAACCGCTGCCTAAGGAATCACTACTTCCACATCCAGATTTTTCATCCAAATCACTTTAAAGGAAACATCTTGATTAGATTTGCACTCAAGTATGTGGAAATTATTGGTCATAGAATTTTAATAATATTTGGAGCAGATGTCATAGAAAAGTTTGAGACGTTGCGTTGGTTTCTACCATATACGTTAAAAATGAAGTTTTTAGTTTACCCTACTTATTTTCCCATATTCTCAACCTACCACGTCCCACCCCTTCAATGGAATCATCTCAATCAGATGTCATTACAATACATACGTGTACTAACTTTCAAGTAAATATCTCAATTTAATGTTATCAAACCCATTAATGGTGGTGTTTGAAAATTATTAGAAAGAAATCTGAGGCCTTGGATTCTAGTATATACACCAAATCCCACATTTCTGTACTCTTACTAGCTTGATTTACTTATTTCCCCTATTTACTCCTATTTAACCATCAACCCTTCAACGGAATCATCTCAAAATATAATCTGGTTTCAGATGTTGTTATAATACATACGTGTTCGAAGTTTCAAATGAATATCTCAATTTCATTGTATCAACCCCTCTAATAATAGATTAAGGGAGGTGGGGGGTTGAAAAATATTACTAAAAAATCTGAGGCCTTGGCTTCTAGGACATGCACCGAATTTCAAGTTTCTGTACTCTTACCAGCTTGCTTTACTTATTTTTCCCTATTTACCACCAATTACCCCAGGTCCTTCAACGCAATCATCTCAAAATATAATCTAGTTTAAGATATCGTTATACGTGTAACAAATATCAAGTGAAAATCTAAATTTAATTTTATCAACTCTTTTAATAAGGTAGTGACGGTGGTGGGGGGATGAAAAATATTATAAAAAAACCTGAGGCCATCGCCTCTAGTATACCGGATGAGTCACGAATTGCGCTCGCCCCGATATTTCCTAAAATATTTGGAATAGAAAATTGAAATTTGGAGGCCTTATTACACGACTAAAATGCCATCTTTTCAATAAAAAATCAAGTTTGGTGCACATCCGGTTTGAGCGGAAATGCCCACAACTTTCGATTTTTAAATGGAACACCCTATATATTTTTACATTTTTGGAATCTAGAGGAAATTTTGAATACAATACATCCATTTTGGTCACTTTTTGATAAACATTAAAAATTTTATTAAAAAATCTATTTCTGAATCCAGAGTGCTGTGGTGCCCAAAA
Organism: Stenurella melanura; assembly: GCA_963583905.1. NCBI lineage: Eukaryota > Metazoa > Arthropoda > Insecta > Coleoptera > Cerambycidae > Stenurella > Stenurella melanura. The sequence continues at coordinate 60,717,821 of OY757317.1, read as the reverse complement.
TATATTTTAGTTTGTGTGCTACGTTACTATAAAAATAAAGAGAGCAATATGATTGCATTACTTAATTCTCTAGAGGCGTTTAAAATTTTTAAATGTGATTTTTACCCACTAACTCGGTTTTTTTAAATGGGAATTTAATCGTTCACCAACATTTTTAAATACCTCATTTTCATACGAATCTAATGATACCAAAATTTTGAAAATCCGCTCAGAAATATTTGAGATTTCAGCCAAAATACAATGCAACCAAGCTTTTAGAAACATGCGGCTAATAGATAATAGATTAGTGGGCTTTGGAAACTAAAATGGCACATTTCTGTGTAAATCTGGTAACGTAATAACATTGGAAAAATCATAGTAGCCATTAAATGTAATAAAACAATATCAGCTGTCAGACAGATGCAAAATAAAGCGTTGCGGAAATCCCTTTGAGTAAAAATTAAAGAAAATGAATAATTTTAGTAGAAATGAAAAGGTCGATATGTTACTGATATATGGAGAGCGTCTCAAAAATTCAACTGCAGCTGCAGAACTGCATCAGCAACGATATCCCAACAGACGTCATCCAAGCAGACACTTGTCTGCCAGAGTGGAACAAGAATTAAGAAACGAACCCAATCAACAAGATGACCATCAAACATTTATTGTAAGTGAGGACAAACAAATTGATGTATTAGGATTTATGATGGTACACCCAACAACATCAACAAGGGAATTGTCAATGGAATGCGACATTAGTCAGTCTTCGGTTTGCAGAATTTTACAGAAACATAAGTTTCGGTCTTATAAATACCAAATACACCAACATCTTTATGGAGATGATAACGACAGGAGGCTAGTATATTGCAACTGGTTCTTAAATGCAGTACAACAAAACCCAGGTTTTCCTTTTCATATTTTATATTCAGATGAAAGTAGATTTACGAACCAAGGTATGTTTAACAGAAATAATACTAGGTACTGGGCTCAAGAAAATCCGAGGTTGGTAGGGCGGGGGAATATTCAGGAAAGATTTGTGTTTAACTGTTGGCTTGGAGTACTTGGCTTGGAGAGATCGAATAATTGGACCCATATTTTTTGATGGAACACTTACTGGCGAACGATATTTATTCTTTTTACAAAACCAGACAGCAGAATTTCTTGACTTACTTCCTCTTGCCTATTTACAAAATCTGTTTTTCCAACAAGATGGTGCTCCCCCACATAATTCCAGAAGAGTGATGGAATATTTAAACAACTTGCATGGTGAACGCCTTATCGCAAATCAAGGTCATATCAGGTGGCCTCCTAGGTCACCTGACTTAACACCCCTCGACTATTATGTATGAGGCACTCTCAAAAATAAAGTTTATAAAACTTCTTCAAATACCCGTGAAGAGCTGCAAAATAAAGTTGTACGGGCTCTTAATGAAATAACGCCGGCTGAATTGCGTAGAGCCATTCAAGCAACTGTACGCAGAGCCGAATTGTGTATAGAAAAAAATGGTGGACATTTTGAACAATATCTATAAATGTCAATTTATGGTTTAATTATATTAATTATTTTAAAGATACCTACTGTTACCTAGTTTAAGTTTAATTGTTCAAACGGAATTGATTTTTATTTATTTATAGGCCCGATATTTATGTTCATTTAAATAAAACTCTGAAAACCAAACTGATGTCGCATTCTATTGGAAATGTCCTTGTGAATGTAATTGTGTTTACCTCCACATACCTATGCTAAACTTAATTGTAACGTTCTTTGCGCTCACAATTATTAAATGTTTGATAGCTCAAGATTGCCTATAACTACACGAGTCTGTCTGACAGCTGATATTGTTTTATTACATTCAATGGCTACTATGATTTTTCCAATGTGATTAGGTTACCAGATTTACACAGAAATGTGCCATTTTAGTTTCCAAAGCCCACTAATCTATTATCTATTAGCCGCATGTTTCTAAAAGCTTGGTTGCGTTGTATTTTGGCTAAAATCTCAAATATTTCTGAGCGGATTTTCAAAATTTTGGTATCATTAGATTCGTATGAAAATGAGGTATTTAAAAATGTTGGTGAACGATTAAATTCCCATTTAAAAAACCGAGTTAGTGGGTAAAAATCACATTTAAAAATTTTAAATGCCTCTAGAGAATTAAGTAATGCAATCATATTGCTCTTTTTATTTTATAGTAACGTAGCACACAAACTAAAATATATTTTGGGCACCACAGCACTCTGGATTTAGAAATAGATTTTTTAATAAAATTTTTAATGTTTATCAAAAAGTGAACAAAGTGGATGTATTGTATTCAAAATTTCCTCTAGATTCCAAAAATGTAAAAATATATAGGGTGTTCCATTTAAAAATCGAAAGTTGTGGGCATTTTCGCTCAAACCGGATGTGCACCAAACTTGATTTTTTATTTAAAAGATGGCATTTTAGTCGTGTAATAAGGCCTCCAAATTTCAATTTTCTATTCCAAATATTTTAGGAAATATCGGGGCAAGCGCAATTCGTGACTCACCCGGTATATACCAAATCCCAAATTTCTATACTGTTACCAGCTTGCTTTACTTATTTTCCCCTATCTACCACTCTTTAACCCCCAACCCTTCAACGAAATCATCTGAAAATATAATCTAGTTCAAGATGTCGTTATAATACCAAATTTCAAGTGAATATTTCAATTTTATTTTATTAACCCCTTTAATAATGGAGTTATAGAACATACGTGTACCAAATTTCAAATGAATATCTCAATTTTATTTTATCAATCCCTTTAATAATGGAGTAGGGGTGGTGGGGGGTTGAAAAATATTATAAAAAATTCTGAGGCCTTGGCTTGTAGTACATACATCCAATTTCAAGTTTCTGTATTCTTAACCAGCTTGATTTACATATTTCCCCATATTTACCCCTATTTACCCCTCAACGCTTCACCGGATATCTTCAAGAAACAATCCAGTTCCAGATCTCGTTATAATATATACGTATACAAAATTTCAAGTCAATATCTTGAACCGTTGCTGAGAAAGCGTGAGGACAAAAAAAAGAGACAGACAGAAGAATATTCTTTTTCGCTCAAATTTAAAATCTCGACATTTCGTGATATTCAAAACCTATTTCAAGAATTTTTTTTTTTTTATGATTACTATACTTCCAATCCACTACGTGGATGTGGAAGTAATTAGAGTAAGCATATTTTAAGGTATGTGAATTTCATAACAATATATAGCCTCTCGAGTCTCGAAGCAATTTATCCTGGGAATGATACAAGCCAAACCAAAGCAAACCAAAAGAATGACCGCAAAATTCGCCTGTTTTTGCATAGTAGATAGCGGGCCAAGGGAAAGAGCAAAATAAATCCTACAGGGCTCAAATTAAACTCTAAGAAATTTTAACATTTTTTGCTTTACTGAAAAAATGCAATAATCACTCCTATTTAAGGGTAGAAAATGTTTAAAAAAGACAGTTCAAAATAAAACAACTGTTATTACTCAGATTTTGTATTTTATGAATTTGTTACGGATTATATATTGGTCTGTAGCGTATTTGGAAGAGTTTAGGAAATTGTCCTACAACCCTCCAACACCTTGTTATAATTAAAATACCAACCCTAGAAAACGAAAAAAATTAATAAGACCTACTCACTGATACAATCGTTATGGGATTTTCACTAGGAGTACTGTTATGACTAGTCGAACCCATATCTACAGAGAAATTGAGCTACCACCCCCTTATCCCTTGTAATAATAAGAAAACCACTCCCAGAAATAGAAAGAATTCGTAAGTCCTAACCACATGATAAAATCGACATGTGATGTTCACAAGAATTATTGTTAGGACTAGTCGAATTCACATCTACAAGGAAATTGTGTTACCACCCTCCTACCTCTTGTAATAATAAGAATGCTACCTCCAGAAAGAGAACAATTTATACAGGGTGCGCCAAAGTTCTGATTTTGGTCGATTACGGCTGTATTTGAAATGGTGGAAATATATTGTCTATAGATTATTTTCTTGATTTTCAATTCTGAATAACCAGAAAATATGTACAATTATACAGGGTACTCCGTTTTCGTTGTCCGAGCAACAACTTCGTTATTTTAAATGGAACACCCTATATTTTTTTCCTTTATCGAGTTACCCATCTAATTATATTCATAATTCTATTAAGGTGGTAGGTACTTAAAATGAACCGTTTACGATATAAAAAAGATTTTTTGACAAAAAGTGAGGTTTGCGGATAAGTTTTTGAGTACCTCTGATTTCATAGACAAGAGAGTTTTCAAAATTCTGCTTATACTGTTATGTTGAGCATATTAAGGGCTAGTAGGGCAGAAACATTATTAATATTAATCTTATACAGAGTGCTGAAAAAATTGAGTTTAATGTTTCGCTAATAAAAAAGGCCGTAATTCAATTTTTTCAAATGGGACGTACTATTTTCAGTTCTGTCATCTAATGAAGTGTTAAATTATCTTTCCATTGATATATCATAGTAGGTATTTATCTTTAGGAGTTGCATAGATATTAAGGTTAATTGTCTGGATCAGTCATTTTTCTTGCTGGAACTTCATGAGGTTTGTACTGCACTTCACCAGTTTCGATAAATCTGTCTCTAAGATTACTAAATGCAGGTTCTAAAGGGTGTCTCCTTTCAGGATATCTGGTTTTATAGACTCGGGATGCTAAGAGGCTGTTCCTTGAGCACTCCCCCAGAATAAAAATCATGTCAACCATTTCTTCCCGCGAATAATTCATATTTAATATAATTATATGCAAATGCAACTTGGAAATGGAACTGTAAAAGCTACTAGTATTTTATTAAAGACAATCAAAACAAAAGCACTTACCGATATAGCAGTAACACAAAACTTTAGAACATCCACAGACACGTGTTTTGACATCTATGTCTCTTCGGTGCGGCTTTTTCTAAAGTTCACAATCAACTGAAATATGTAAGCAAATACTCGTGTTATAACTATCAAAGGATTACCAGAACAGGATATTAAAAATTAAAATTAGATTATAGGAAATTCCCCGTAAAGGGATAATTATCAATATAATTATATGCAAATGCAACTTCCTGGAACTGTAAAAGCTACTAGTATTTTATTAATTATTTTTATATTTTATTATCAATATAATTATATGCAAATGCAACTTCCTGGAACTGTAAAAGCTACTAGTATTTTATTAGCTAATAAAATACTAGTAGCTTTTACAGTTCCAGGAAGTTGCATTTGCATATAATTATATTGATAATTATCCCTTTACGGGGAATTTCCTATAATCTAATTTTAATTTTTAATATCCTATTCTGGTAATCCTTTGATAGTTATAACACGAGTATTTGCTTACATATTTCAGTTGATTGTGAACTTTAGAAAAAGCCGCACCGAAGAGACATAGATGTCAAAACACGTGTCTGTGGATGTTCTAAAGTTTTGTGTTACTGCTATATCGGTAAGTGCTTTTGTTTTGATTGTCTTTAATAAAATACTAGTAGCTTTTACAGTTCCATTTCCAAGTTGCATTTGCATATAATTATATTAAATATGAATTATTCGCGGGAAGAAATGGTTGACATGATTTTTATTCTGGGGGAGTGCTCAAGGAACAGCCTCTTAGCATCCCGAGTCTATAAAACCAGATATCCTGAAAGGAGACACCCTTTAGAACCTGCATTTAGTAATCTTAGAGACAGATTTATCGAAACTGGTGAAGTGCAGTACAAACCTCATGAAGTTCCAGCAAGAAAAATGACTGATCCAGACAATTAACCTTAATATCTATGCAACTCCTAAAGATAAATACCTACTATGATATATCAATGGAAAGATAATTTAACACTTCATTAGATGACAGAACTGAAAATAGTACGTCCCATTTGAAAAAATTGAATTACGGCCTTTTTTATTAGCGAAACATTAAACTCAATTTTTTCAGCACTCTGTATAAGATTAATATTAATAATGTTTCTGCCCTACTAGCCCTTAATATGCTCAACATAACAGTATAAGCAGAATTTTGAAAACTCTCTTGTCTATGAAATCAGAGGTACTCAAAAACTTATCCGCAAACCTCACTTTTTGTCAAAAAATCTTTTTTATATCGTAAACGGTTCATTTTAAGTACCTACCACCTTAATAGAATTATGAATATAATTAGATGGGTAACTCGATAAAGGAAAAAAATATAGGGTGTTCCATTTAAAATAACGAAGTTGTTGCTCGGACAACGAAAACGGAGTACCCTGTATAATTGTACATATTTTCTGATTATTCAGAATTGAAAATCAAGAAAATAATCTATAGACAATATATTTCCACCATTTCAAATACAGCCGTAATCGACCAAAATCAGAACTTTGGCGCACCCTGTATAATATAAAATCTGAGTAATAAACAGTTGTTTTGTTTTTTAAATATTCATTATCTACTGCCTTTTTAAAATATTTTTTACCCTTAAATAGGGATTATTTTAGCATTTTTTTCAAAAGTGAAAAATATGCTCACCTTAAAATTTCTCAAAGTTTAATTTGAGCCCTATAGGATTTATTTTGCTCTTTACCTAGGCCCGCTATCTACTATGAAAGAACAGACGAATTTTAGGCATTTTTTGCGTCACTTTTTAAACTGCATTGACAGACAGTCAATAATTTAAAAAAAAAGTCCAATATAAATTTTACAAACACATTTAACTGGGAATCTGAATCCTTTTGTGCCAGTCGATTGTTGCATTATTCTCGCCGTTGCGTTGTGTGAGTTAAAACTCCTCGAGACGTAACGCCTTGCCATGGGTGGTGCTCTCTGATCTACGTTGTTATACAAATTCGGAAAGTGTTGGTATTGGTATTGCACTTGACGCGTAAAGAGAAACGGAAACAAATTGAAATGCCGCAGACAGAGCTGCCCACGCACATGTAATGGGAAAAGCAGGTGACGTGTTATTCGCTCTCGCTTACTCCTATTGCCATACCTAAACGAACTTTTTCCGAATCTGTGTGTACAATTAGCTAACCAGACATGACTATTTTATTTTTATACATAAGTATTACATTTGTATAATGAATACACGAAAGTATATTTTGATTTCGACTCTTTTTAATCCACTAGATCTAAGATGACGAACTGCCTGCGATTCTTCGGCGTGAATCGAATAACCGAGTACTCGGTCTCCCGTCACGTCTATAACAGTTAGGGGTGTCAATTCCGGACCATTGTTTAAATCCCGGGATTTTCGAGACAAATGTCAATTAATCCCGAGATCCGGGACTAAACCCGAAAAAATTCAAATGTTTAATTTTAGCGGTTTAATTATTATTATTTATTAATTTTAAAGGCAAAATGGAACAAAACACAGAAAAACGAACAAACATGTATAAAAATTTACGGGTTTTTGAAAAAAGATCGCAAAGATATCAAAGCGTCTAGTGTGTCATCTCCTAGGCTTGAGCGGATCTTATTGCAAACATATCCGCCCGAAGAGAAACATCTTTTGGACTCCACACTAGTAGGAGAAATGGTTTTTAAGAATTCGTATGCACGTTGAAGATTGAAGGCTTTATTAAAAGGTTAAAAAATATACATGTAAAACTATTTCCATGTTTCATCATATTTATTCTGATATATTTTTCAAATATTTGCATTTGTACATTTCTTCATTTTTTTATTTTTATCATTAGATAAAAAATCCATATTTGAACCAAAGTCACTAATTTATTATCGTTGCTAGTTATAGGCTTGCCACATGATTAATTTTTTCTCGGCGTGCATGTTATGATTTTCATCGTTTTCTTAAATACCCGATTTTACCCGCAGCATTATTTTACCCACAGGACAGGCTCAAATACCCAGTTTTCGGGTAATTACCCGCAAATCGGCAACACTGGTCAAGCATTCAACTTCAAACTCCGTGCTGCCATGTTGCCAAGTCGCGTGGTAAATATTAAAATAATGACGTGAATTATATCTTTAAAAAAATTAAAATAATGATTGCCATTCTAAGCTGTGTATTTTATTTTTTGTAACTTATTCCAAGGTTCCCGGGAATAGGACTTCTAATCCCGGGATTTTCGAGATTGCTTTTTGACCGGGGTCCCGGGACTTCGGGACCCCGGGATTGACACCCATAATAACAGTATTCCGAATACTCACAGAGTCTATCAATAGTTATTATAGTCTCAGAAATGTTTCTCAAGTGCTAATTTATAAGACGACTCGCGGCGATTCGAGCAGAAGTGTGCCGCTAGATAACAAGATACGACGGAGGGCAGATAATAGCAATTATGGTGAGTAAATTTTTCCATACTCGTCTTCCCACTAATCAACAATATGCCCATAGAGATGCGCCAGTCCGTAGTGTAGGCAGGGCCCTCGAGAGAAAATCGGGGCCCGGGGGGTAGTAACATGCGACTCCTACCAATCTTCAATAAAAATTTCGAAGAAGAGCGTGGGTGACATTCATGATAATAAACTATTTATATCTATAAACATTTCGAAAAGCGAGGGGTGATATTCCTTGAATTAAATATTTATCGCAGAGGACATTCCGAAGAACGGGGGAACTGATATTCCTTATATATTTATCACGGTAGGAATTTTAAAAAGCGGGGGGGATATAGTCCTTTGCCTAACAATTTCATGTTTATCCCATTATAAACAATACAAGTCATTCGTTGTTATTTACATCAACCTCTCTCATTTTACCTAATGCACATAAAAATCTCCAACTTCGGATAGATCCCGGGCCCCCTCAAAAACCTCCGGGCCTGGATGGAACCCCCCGTCGACGGTCGTGACTATAGAATATGAGGACTCGCCTGGAGACATTTCTGGAAAATATGGTATAGAAAAAACGCATGCCTACATGAATAAAAAAAAAATTAACATAGACGGGGCTCAACATTTTAAAAATTACCAACATGTAGTTTATATTTTATTCAAGTGAAATCGATTTCAAATGCCTTGTATTATATAACTGATATTAAATTGTTACAGTTAGTCTTCAAATAGGGACCAATAAATTTACTTTACGAACTTTCCACCAATCAATAACAACCAGTGAATAGTTCATTGCCGACACTTGTGTGAAGTGTCTTATAATCATTTATGAAGGCTCTGCAATCTCGCCACCGCTTGTTAATTTGTTATTGACTAGATAGCAAGCCAAACGTGGCCAATATTTGTTGTATTTGTTGAGTTATAAAAAATATGTACGTATATTAGTAATATATGTATGCTTAATTTCCCTCTGAATTGGATTTTTTGGAACTTGCAGAACTTTCTTAATACTTATTATTATCGTCGTTAGGTTAATTTCTAATGAAAAGAATTAGAAATCGTGATTTTATTTTAGAAGTTCCTAATTTCTTCATATAATTAATATCACAATATCTCGATCGATATTAACTGTTTTAAATTTTCTCTACATAGATATCGAAAAAATTTGAACCAAACAAGAATCCACTGTTAGGAATTTAATGTTGCCTTATACTTGTTTTAATGGAATCTGGCTAACGTGTGGAATTTATGACAGCGACGTTTGTGCTGAATTAAGGGAGGTGATTGAGTGAATTGTTCGGATGCCTATTCTTAGTTAACGTATCTCGATCGGTCTTGTACTTGTTTCTGATGTTTGATATTCTCGAGTGATTTATCGATCACTACATAGAAAACTGTGTTTAATCCAATTCAGTTTAGTTCACTAGAACGGTTTCATACGTAAATAAATGTAACCTTATATGAATATTGCTATTTTACAGAAAATTTAATAATAATAAAAAATCTTCTTTGTTACAATTCTTAAAAATGAGAACGTTTTATTTTATTTTAATTTCTGATATCCTTTCAAAATATTGTAATAGAACTTTAACATTTTATTTTCTTCTTTTGTGCCTATCGTTTATTGTTTATCGTGATAGTTAATCATTGTTAGGCTACTTTTTAAATTTACACTAAATAATCTGAAAAATCAGAGGTAGAAAATTCTAAAGGAATGCTTAAAAGTCTAAGAATCGGGATCTCATGGATCCTGAAAAATTTGATTCATTTAAGGAACAAAGTAAAATGCAAATGCCTTGTGGAATTCCCTAAAAGATAACATCACACTAGCGACATAGGAACACGTCAGAATATGAAACAACCTTTCATAACTGCTAAAACTCTAACTGAAGTACAAGTCACGAAGAACTTGAAGGCTCGAGGTTTCGGTACTGTTTTTGAATTGGAAGAATATAACAGACTAATACGGAAAATTCAGACTCGTTGTCGAAGAGAGAAGAATTCTTATCGATAAGATATCTGTAAATAACTGGGAGTGACATTCTGATTACAATAATAGCCAGGAGATTTTTCGAACAGTAAGAGTGATTACAAGCTTTAAACCCAAAACGTGGTTAATTGAGGACTCCACCGGTACGTTAATAGCTGGCAGGCATTAGATATTGAGGTTTGGCACCAATACTGCTAAAAAATTTTCGGCGATGAGGTAGAAGATAACTGGCAGGGAACGAGAACGAGAACCTTCCCTACTAAAATCAAAAGTGAAGGCAGCCGGACCAAAACTAAAAGGTGACAAAGCAGCTGGAGTTGACAAAATTAGGGATGATGCCACTTAGGGTAGTTGGTGAAGATGGGGTGCCTCGTATTTTTGCCTGCTGATGCAATAATCCTAGTAAGAAAGGAGTATTTTATTAAGTATAACAAATGTCATCTTGTGTACAAGCAACGTACTCACATATAGACACACAGATTTTTTTTTGATATTTGAGTTCACCGTGTACAAACAATATTTTCTACGATGATTTGATTAGATCATTTGATTTAATCAATTTTCCACCTCTCTTTCTTCCATTTTCCCAATATAAAAAACTTAATTCTAATATTTAAAAATTGACATATTACAAAAAAATATACAGGATTCGGAAAATGTTCGTTGAGATATGGCAATAAGAGTAAACGAGAGCGAAGCAACTAGGCTATTTTTTTATCGTATAGCACAGGTGCCACTTGCTTTCCTCCTCATATATGAGTGGGCAGCCCTCTCTGCGGAATTTCAATTTGTTTCCGTCTTTACGTTTTATTGCAATACCAAAACCAACACGTTCCGATTCTGTATTAAGTTATTTTTCATTTATGAATTCTATACTAATAAATGATACATTTTATAATAACAGCAATAGCACTACACAGCAATACGAACAGACACAGAGAACAGGCTGGCCTCGCGAAATAAAAACGGAAATGCCAAAAATGAGTACGATTATAATTAAGAAAACCGCTGCCTAAGGAATCATCACATCCAGGTTTTTCATCCAAGTCACTTTAAAGGAAACATCTTGACTAGATTTACAACTCTAGTTAGTATGTGGAAATTATTGGTCATAGAATTTCAATAACATTTGGGGCAGATGTCATAGAAAAGTTTGAGGCGTTGGTTTCTACCATATACGTTAAAAATTATGTTTCTAGTTTACCCTGCTTATTTTTCCCTATTCACAACCTACCAACTCCCACCCCTTCAAAGGAATCATTTCAATCAGATATCATTACAATACATACGTGTACTAACTTTCAAGTGAATATGTCAATTTTATGTTATCAATCCCATTAATAATGGAGAGGAGGTGGTGGGGGTTTGAAAAATATTAGAAAAAGAAATCTGAAGCCTTGGTTTCTAGTAACCAATTTAACCCCCAATCCTTCAACGGAATCATCTCAAAATATAATCTAGTTCCAGATGTCGTTATAATACATACGTCTACCTTTCAAGTGAATATCTCAATTTTATTTTATCAACCCCTTTAATAATGGAATAAGGGCGACTCTTACCAGCTTGCTTTACTTATATCTCCCTATTTTCCTCTACTTACCCCCCATTCCTTCAACGCAATCATATCAAAATAAGTTTCAGAATCGTTATAATACTTACGTGTACCAAATTTAAAGTGAAGATCTAAATTTAATTTTATCAATTCTTTTAATAAGGGAGTGGAGGTGGTGGGGATCTTCTTCTTCTTCTTTTAGCGGGGCGCCCAGAGGTCGCCGCACTCAGGCCTTGTGGCCCATTGGGCTACCGCTACCGGTGGTATGGGATGGAAAATATTATAAAAAACCTGAGGCCTTCGCCTCTAGCATATACACCAAATCCCAATTTTCTGTACTCTTGCCAGCTTGCTTTACTTATTTTCCCCTATATACCCCGTTTTAACCCCCAACGCTTCAACGGAATCATCTCAAAGTATAATCTAGTTCCAGATGTCGAAAACTTCAAGTGAACATTTCAATTTTATTTTATCAGCCCCTTTAATAATAATAGGGGTGGTGGGCGGTTGAAAAATATTATAAAGAAATCTAAGGCCTTGGTTTCTGATACATACACCGAACTTCAAGTTTCGGTACTCTTACCAGCTTGCTTTACTTACATTACCCTATTTACCCCAATTTAACCCCCCAACACTTCAACGCAATCATCTCAAAATATAATCTAGTTCCAGATGTCGTTATGATACATACGTGTGCCAAATTTCAAGTGAATATTTAAATTTTATTTTATCAACCCCTTTAATAATGGAGTAGGTGTGATGGGAGGTTGAAAAATATTGTAAGAAAATCTGAGGCCTTGGCTTCAAGTAGCTGAACCGAATTTCAAGTTTCTGTACTCATGCCAGCTTGCTTTACTTATTTTTCCCTATTATTTAACACCATTTAACTCCCAACCCTACAACGGAATCATCTCAGAATATAATCTAGTTCCAGATGCCGTTATAATACATGCGTGTACCAAATTTCAAGTGAATATTTCAATTTTATTTTATCAACCCCTTTAATAATTTATTAGGGGTGGCAAGGGGTTGAAAAATATTATTAAAATTTCTGAGTCCTAGGCTTCTAGTATATACATCGGTGGGGGGATAAAAATGTTATAAAAAATTTTGAGGTCTTGGCTTGTAGTATATACATCAAATTTCAAGTTTCTGTATTCTTACCAACTTACTTTACATATTTCCCGCTATTTACCCCCAACCCTTCACCGGATATGTTCAAAAAACAATCCAGTTCCAGATCTCGTTAGAATATATACGTGAACAAAATTCCGAGTCAATATCTTAAACTGTTCCGGAGCAAGCGTGCGGACAAAAAAAGTTACAGACGGTCGACAGACAGATAGACAGATCGACAAACAGACAGACAGAAAATATCGCTCAAATTAAAATCTCGACGTATCACGACATTCTAAACCTATTTCAAGAAAAAAAAAAAAATAAATTTTGTTTACGATTACTATACTTCCAATCCACTACCTGGATGTGGAAGTAAAATATGTACGACGGCAACACGACATCAAGTTGGCCAAGTTGCCAACCTCTGACCGATTAGGATGTAGTTTTTGACTATTTTGATATATTTTTTATGTTTATAATGTTTAGGTTCATTTGGAAGTTCATTCCAAAGATGATACGTAAAATATAATGATGAAAAATGAAAAATCGCAGTTTTATGCAAGTTTTTTTATACATCTTATATTATGTAAGTGATCTCGTTAATTTGCGCTTTAAGTGTAAGCATGTATAAGCATCTACGATTTAATAATGGCGAAATATGTTGTCTATACGGAATGCAACAAAGACAACGCGTACATGAATTTTGAATTGTTTGAATTTTCTTTTTTGCTGCCGCTGACAATAATTTCCCATATGCAACGTCACCATAGTAAATTAAAGATAATATGCCAGAGTCACAAAATTTTGACACTCGCTGAACATAACACTGACACTTCGCAAAACTGTATACTTTTTTCAATCGACTCTATGTTAATTTTAGTTTGGATAAAATATATTTTTCAAAATTTAATGTTGAGACTAGCCAAAGCCCTAAATTTTGCCTCATTCACGATAGGGAGGACGTTATTATTTATAGTATGTAACATCAAAAGAAACTTCCGATAACTTTTTCAATGTGACGGACGCATCTATCAGCATTACTTGCAATTTTTCAGAGTTTAGTTTTAAATTATAATGAGATGAATACTCAAAAAAAAATTTAGTTCTGGTTTAGTAAAGTTAGAGCATCCTGCTGCTCCTCGAAGTCAAATGATTTGTATATGTGCGAGTCATCTGCGTATTGATGTAGTTGGCAACTAGTGACTACATCTGAAATATCTGGAACGTACAAGGTAAACAACAGTGGCCCCGATATGAAACCTTGGGGTACACCTGTTTTTATATTTCGCAAATGTGATGTAATTCTAGTGCTATCATCATCTACGACCACAGCTTGCTTTCTTCTACATAAAGTGAATGTCTACATCTCATCGCTGACATCTCATTAACAATGATTAACAAAGCGATACTTCTACCTTCTAGAAACGATTTCATTATATAAATATTTGCCATCTGAAAATTAGAATTTCTTCGAATTGTTACCTCCTTTTTCATGTTTACACCAGTAAACCGTGAACTCTATCTGTACTCAAATGAATTTTTTGTTTCAGATTTCAATCTAAATTCGTGGATACGACACTACGAACCCGCTCGTTATGATCCAAATTCACTAGTTGCTCAACACAAACGTGTCCGAAGAAACCTGGATAATAATCGGCAGCACCTTCTCAGACTGGATATAAAGGGACAAGGCCGGTAAGCTCTTAACTTTCTCCTCTACTTCTTTTTTATATACCAGGTGTAACACGATCGTGGTACTCCCCTTCTTTTTCTTTAGTTTTGAAGATAAACTATTGAAATTTGGAATTTTCTGTATATTGAATAAACGTCCCTTTTTGACACAAATGATTGGTTTCTACACCTATTTAATTATATGACAATTATTAGCATTTTTTCGTGAAAAATCGTACCTATAGTTCACTGTAGTCAATTATCGATTCATAATTCACTGCATTCGGCCAATCACAAATACAGATTAAAAAATAACTGTTTCACTGATCCAGTAATAATTTTAATTGACTGCGATCAACTCTTGTTGCAGCTGACAAGCTTATATCTCGAGAAGAGTGAGGTTATGTAAAAAAATGACAAGAGTCAAAAAATGGTTCTAGAGTCTCGTGCCAAGTTCACTCAAACATCCCCGCTCACATAAATAATAAGCGAGCACCCGTGTATCTTTACAGCAAAAATATCTACCCTCACTACCACCTAAATTTTCAATTGAGATTTCTCAATAAATATAAGGATTTAACTAATAATTTGTTCAGTTACACTTATAAATCGATAACTCTCTATCGATTGAGACCAGAATCAACGATATTAATTACATATTAACGAAGATACGTTCATAGCAATGCGTAGTCACTTACGCATAAAAAAACAGGATTTATTTATATTTCTAACAAATAAAATATATATATGCAATTCGCCACATTAATTTCGGCTTTCGTCGGTGATGATCGGATCCAAAAGAAGCACAGTAAGCATTGAGGCACTTAGGACGGACCCGTAGGACTCCGTCGTGGCCCTTATAGGGCTTCGCTGGACCCCATTTCGCCCCCCGTAGGGCTACATCGTGGCCCTCGTAAGACTTCGCCATCGCCCCCATAGAGCTTTGTTGGACTCCATTTCACCCTTCACAATGGGGCTGCCGTAGGACTCGACATCTCCAACTCTGGGGCCCACAAGAATTTTTTTTTTTTTTTATTTATTTATTTAATCGTCTTATTTATATTAACGTCCTGGCGGAGTTTAGCTAATGCTATTCCACCACTCAACCAGGACACGTACACATAGACATCAACACAACGACCATTCCCTGCGATATTGCCATCTACCGCAGCTGAGACTCGAACTCAGGATAGATATCAGCGACTAGACATGTTGTGCCACCCAACAGCGGTCTAGTACACTGCTACCATCTCGGTAACACATGAAAAACGCCACTAAACATCCATACCCTGGCCAGGATTCGAACCCGGGACCCCGTGGTCGCAAGCCAAACGCCTTAGCATTGCGCCACCGAGCCGGTTCGTTCTGTGACCTCTTTAATAAAGCAGTAGCACCATATGGCTAACTTAACCTCAAATTTACGCTTTGGTACGTTTATTATCATTTTTAATATTTTATTCGCCTTTCTAGATTGGAACCTGTGTAACACCAATAAACCCTCTTTTATAGAATACCTATAATTTTGTAAAATTGTTGAATATTAAAAACACAGGGCTAATTTATAGGTTGGATTTCCAACCTGTAAATATCAGAACATTTTTTCAAGTCAATAACATTAAAAAATAATATGTATTCTATATGAGAGGGTGTATTAATACTACACTGAAATGTGAATGAAAACATTAAAAATACGAATAAACTTACAAGAATGTGAAATTTGAGGTTAGTCATATGGTACTACTGCTCTTTTCTCGCACGATATAACCTCACTTCTATGAAACCTCCAGATAGTCCATTGCCAGTCACGTGATTTTGACGCAGCTGTCTAAATACAAAACCTTATTGCAAGTTAACAGTTCAAAACACACATATATATGAAAAATACCTGTTATAAAGTGATTTGAACAAATCCTAGGATTTTTTTGACATGTTTCGCTTAATTCTCCCCGTTTTAGAAATCTTATCCTCCTTCTCGGCGTTATTTTGACAGTTTGTTGTTATCTTCTCCACTCTCCTTTAAAATAGCAGGCCTTCTAAAGAAACGAACGTTGTCTCTTTCTCATCTATTACCTTAATTCAGTAGTGAGCAAAACAATAGTACATTATACACTAAGGGAGATAAACGGCTTATTTTTCCTGAGGTAATTCGCCCTCGGGCAACAAATACATCGAGGAAAAAATGGCGGTCTCTCCCGAGGTGTATATACTATTTTTTCCACGATCGGGAGTAGAAACATTTATTTCGCAAATAAAGAATTATAATAAATCGGAACGAAACTACAATATTTAGAAGCCTTTGGGATGTTTCCATTCAACGTATCATGGCAACAGATATTTGTTTACAAATACATTTGTCAAGTGCAAAAGTTGAGTTTTGGCATTTTTGGTATGGAAAACCAAGAAGAACCGCAAGATATCGTTGAAGCTGCCGGTGCGACAGTTTTAAACTTATTACCCACAAAATCAAGAAATTTGTATGATAAAGCGTACAATCAGTTCAGGGAATGGTGCAAGAAAAAGAAGATACAAACGTACACGGAAAATGTTGCTGGCCTATTTTCATGAAAAATCAAAGGAATATAAATCTTCCACGGTATGGGCCCAATATTCTATGTTAAAATCGTGTATGATTGTGTACGATAACATAGATATAAGTAAAGCTAATGGCATTTTTGAAAAGAAATTCCGATGGTTATAAAGCAAAAAAATCAAAAATTTTGACAAGGGACCAAATTGACTCTTTTTTATCGCAAGCAAATGACGATGAATATTTAATGATAAAGGTAAGTTTATATTAAAGTGTTTATTAAGGTATGATTATGCATTAATTTTTTGTTACTTTTTTAGATTGCGTTGATTTTCGGAATTTCAGGCGCATGCCGTGGAGACGAATTAACTAACCTAAAAGTTGATGATATTGAAGATGTACAGGGTTCCCACCAACCTGGAAACCTGGTAAAGTCAGGGAATCCAAAATGTTGTCCTGGAGACCTGGAAAAGTCAGGGAATCCAAGAAATTTCAATAAAATCCTGGAATTTCAGTCATCACGTAAAATATTTTGAATTGACTTTCTACTGTACAAAAAAACCGCTACTACATACAAAAATCACTACTTCCACATCTAGATTTCTTATCCAAGTTACTTTAATGGAAACATCTTGACTATATTTGCACTCTAGTATGTGGAAATTATTGGCCGTAGAATAAAAAATATTAGAAAGAAATCTGAGGCCTTGGCTTCTAGTACATACACCAAATTTCAAGTTTCTGTATTCTTACTAGCTTGCACTTATTTCCCCTTATTTACCCCTATTTACCCCACAACCCTTCAGCGGATATATTCAAAAACACTCCATTTCCAGATCTCGTTATAATATATACGTGTACGAAATTTTAAGTCAATATCTTAAACCGTTCCGGAGAAAACGTGCGGGCAATAAAAGTTACAGACAGACAGACCGACAAACAGAAATTTGTTTTCGCTCAAATTTAAAATCTCGACGTTCCATGACATTCTAAGCCTATTTCAAGGAAAAGAAATTCACAGATTTCGCAATTCTTGCAACCATCGGGACATTGAAAATGATAACACCATACATAAAACAAACTTTTTCCAGCTACAATCCACTCTCGATTGCGACACCGCTGTATTTCGACCTTAAATGAAAACTGGTAACTTGACACTCTGTAATATATGCAACATTTGCATATGTCAGCCGTTGCATATACGACAGTCTCACTCCACTGCGACACCGCTGACTTTTGACCTTGAACGAAAACTGGTAACTCGACCCCCATATACGAACATACATTTCCAATGTTAAAGATTTCAAATTTTTTTTACGATTACCATACTTCCAAGCTACTAAGTGGATGTGGAAGTTATTACCTATAAGATTTGAATTTTACATATTTCGCTAAGAAATATAGGTGTAATTTTAACTATTCATTATTTGAAATAAATAACAACAAAAATTACTAATGGTTTTCTCATATTTTTTCCATGCCGATCTAATGATAATACAAATACATTAATATCCACTTAGATACAAAGTCGTACTGCAATGTAGTATATTTTCATATTTTGGTCCTGGAAAATGTAAATTTTGTTCCTGGAAAGTCAGGGAATTCGAAATTCCAATGTTGGTGGGAACCCTGATGTAGTATCATGTAGTATCATCTTTAATAATAACAATACCTAATACCAAAACTAAAACATCCCGAACCTTTGTAGTAACCAAAAATGAAGGAAACATAAATTTACTCTATCAATATCGTAAATATGCCACACTGCGTCCCTCTCACACCAGTCATGGTCGATTTTTTATAAATGAGGAAAATGTACTACAGAGCCAGTAGGCAAAAACACTTTTGGAAAAATCCCAAGTATAATAGCCACCTACCTAGGATTATCAGATCCAACCTTATATACTGGCCATTGCCTAGGTAGATCTTCAGCAACTCTATTAGCGAATGCAGGAGCAGACATCACGACTATAAAACGTCACGGAGGTTGGAAGTCGACGACAATTGCTGAGGGGTACATTGACAATTCGGTGCAAAACAAAACCAATATAGCAAATCAAGTACTACAAGCTGCAACTACGGTTCAAAAAACTATAAATCTGAGTAAAGAAAATGTTCCATTTAGTGAAGTTTCTTAGAATATTAATTTCAATAGTTGTGAGAATGTAACATTTACTATCAATGTTAATAAATAAGAATTACATTTTGTTTAGCTATTGGGCATGAATTAAAAACTCCCCTAGGGAAATTGTTGTCTTATTTCATCCCTCGGGAGTAAATGCTTTACTTCTGTAACAATTTTGATGCAATAGAAATCGATTTCTATTCCCGGTCGTGAAAAAAGGCAATTTCGTAATTTTTGCAGATGAAAACAGCGGCTATTATAACATTCACACTTCAATAACAGGAATCCAAAAATGAAACAATGAGTTGTCTGATGTCAACCAATAATAATCAATTGACCACCAGGCACCACCTAGTGTTCTCTAGACTATCGTACTCTTGTCAGGGCTTCCATCCGTACATCCAGCCCGGGATTTTTTAATTACTTCCACATCCACGTAGTGGATTGGAAGTTGGTAATCGTAAAAAAAAATTTAAGTGCCTTTAGTCATCTAGCGCCGTCAATCTAGACTTCAACAACATCATATTGTAATCCGAAAGAAATTTTGTTACAGGTATTAAGTTTATATTTGTCGAAAACAAGCTGAGAACGCTCAGGGATCGAACAGTGGATCTAATGATCTCTCCAAAAATATTTGAAATTAAAATTAAAATCGCCAAGTCTGGTACCTATTTATAAAAAGAAAATTGATAACAAAAAAATTTTTTCAAATACAAAAAAACTTGGCGCGTTTCACTAAGAGGCAAAACGCTGTTTGGCCACTCATTTAATCTTATACAAATTTTCCCGTCAACCTCTGACTGCAGTATTACATATTAGATTTATATTTTCTTATCCTAATCTTAGAATTAGATTTCTTTTGTGTGGGGCAAATGGAAGAAGAGCTCAATTTGTACCTTTTTTACTCTGAGTAAAATAAATGTATTATTATTATTATTGTTATTATATTATTTCCGATTGTCAACATGTGCAGGAACTGTGAAAACTTAGAAAGTGAAACGCGCCACGTTTTTTTGTATTTGAAAAATTTTGTTTTTATAAATTTTCTTTTTATAGATACCGGACTTATTCTGAGCTCATCAGAAAGGCACAAAGCCATTCATAAAGATATTCCATACAAAACCAACATAATTTCTATGAATAAGTAAGTATGGAATAATTATATTTGACATTGACTGATAAAAACAACAGATCTTCACCTATCTATTATCTAACTAGTATTGGAGCCTATATACTCTATGCATGTTTAAAAGTGAATCATGATTGAGACCTGATTCAACTAAAGATCTGGGGGTGACCTTTGATAGAAGTCTAAGTTTCAATGAACATATAAATTTAACTGTATCATCAGCTTTAAAAAGCCTAGGATTTGTAATAAGGAATCGTAAGGGTTTTGATAATACGGACATTATGAAATTATTGTACTACTCCTTTGTGCGATCAAAATTAGAATATTGCTCACTGGTATGGTCCCCGGGCTATGCTACGTATATAAAAAGTATTGAAAACATTCAGCGTCGTTTTGTTAAGTATTTGTGTTTTATTAAAGATGGCAATTATCCCACAACTGGTTATTCACAAAAACTCATGTTAGAAAGATTTGATATGTCGAGTCTAGAAAATAGGAGACTAGCACACTCTATAATATTTCTGAATAACGGCGAAAAACGTTTCAAAGGCTAAGCAAAAATGTTTAAGACAAGGTAGGTAAATAAATTCATTTTAGACCCTTGTTCTCATTTTTACCTGAATTTTCCTACCGTAGGGGGTTATGTAGATACTAGTTTAATTTGCATGGCCGTAGGGGACTGTGTGGATGCTAGTTGTTGAATGAGAATTTTCAAATAAGAAATTATGCAAATCCATTTTAGAATTTAATTTGCTAGCAAAATTTTTTACCACTACTATAGAATAGAAGGCAAAAAATGTTTTGCTCAAGTTTAAAATTTCTACGTTTCATGACATTCTAAGTCTACTTCAGAAGAAAAAAATTTAAAAAATTTTTTTACCAACATTTTCAAAAAATTTCAAAAATTCATTTTTTAACCACTTCTATACTTCCACTCCACTACGTGAATGTGGAATTGAAAATGTGACAGTTGGCAATAAGATTTGGCATATGCACCTATGTACAGTTTTATTAAAAAATGTACAGAGTGGTCATCCCAAGAAATAATTCAACCATGTAAAGGTATTTGCGCAAGCCTTCCATGTTTGGCACCTGTTATTTAGTATTGAATTTTTGCTGTCAGATGACCACTCTATATATTTCGATTATTATTCTCAATGTCATTTTTTTTTCTTTGAATTAAAGCTGCAATTTTTTTTTAGAAAATTTGGTAATGTTATTTCAGTCAGTACTTGTCAATAATGTAATAAAAAATTCCTACTGATATAGCCCATTGTTTTATAGAATAAGTTTCATCTATGCGTGTAATATTAGTTCATTGGTAATTTTTTTCGTATGCGATTTTCTTGATAACTGATAATCCCAGAAAAAAAAGTTTTCAAGAAAAGAGTTGCCTCTATCTTTTAATCTATATAATTTAATTGAGACCAATGCATTGTTCCATTCTTGAGTTAAAGCAAGGTAAACGAAAAGATGATTGTTTTCATATTTTATTTCTAATTATTTATTCACTACACGCCGAGAGAAATGGTCCGTGAAAACGGTGTTAAGTTTATTATTTATAGTAATTAAACTACTCGACGGATCATTATGAAATGTTCATTAAACTACAGACCTGGATGAAATTAATAAAAGAATGCACTGTCAAATTGGCAGAAGTCCTCGCTGATTATTAATTAAATCAGTGAGAACTTCTGCCAATTCGCCAGTGCATTCTTTTATTCTCTCAATTTCTACGGGAAAGTTTCCTGACTCCTTAAAAAAAGCAGCTGTTATTCCGTTATTTAAAAAAGGTGACCGGGCTGATATCGAAAATTATCGTCCTATATGTTTATTGAGTATTTTCTCCAAAATCTTTGAAAACTTGTCTATAATAGAATTTTAAGGGCAGGATCGAAATGTCAAAAACTCGTAAGCTAGTACTTATGTTAATCCTAGATGGCACAGTGTGTATCTTATCTTATTTTATTGGCAAGTTTCAATATTTGTGGGAATGTTGTCCGCGTTGCCATATGTACAAAAGTTTCTTTAGTATAAGATATAATATATGTTACAAATTATAATTATAAATATTACCTAATGGGCTTGTTCCATGATATTCTTTTTATATGGTTTTTATACTTTTTCATATAGTACTCGATATTCTCATTATACACTTAAAATTTCGTATTATTAACTTTTTCCGTTCTCGAGATATAAGGAGTTGAAATTAGTAATAGTTGCAAAAACCCAGCGCTCATTTGTGACGTCACTA
This sequence comes from Stenurella melanura, assembly GCA_963583905.1. Classification (NCBI taxonomy): domain Eukaryota; kingdom Metazoa; phylum Arthropoda; class Insecta; order Coleoptera; family Cerambycidae; genus Stenurella; species Stenurella melanura. The sequence goes on along the minus strand of OY757317.1, from coordinate 60,695,183 downwards.
TACGCAAGTGACGTAAGAAAAATGGCTTTATGGGACCTTTCAAATTTAACCTGAAAAGTCGAAAAACATGGAATTTTTAAACGCTGGTAACTATATAAATAAATACGTCGAGTGGAAGTTCGTTCTATGTGTCTACGGAAAGGAGAAGGTCGGCGATGAATTATAATCGTAAATTGCAGGATCGAAATCGAAAATTCGTTCTGGCAGGAGCGAGAGAATATTGTAATTTTTTGACATTTCACCAAATTGTACTCCCCTACTGTCAAGTAGTAAGCAAAACAAACAATACTTCGAAAACACTTATAATTATAACCAATAAGGAGCATCAAGTCTATTGAGATCGCCGAGTCTATGCGTATAGTGACGTAGCGCCTGGCCACGCCCCATTTTCGCGAGATGGAAATTTGTAATGGTTTTTAAGATACTAAACGTGCGAATAAGATTCTGATTTTTTGCAGATCCATTAATTTATACTTGCACTTTCGATTTATGAAATAAAAAAAAAATCCGAACAAGCCCATTACATAAATAATCGTAAAATATAGCTATTTAGTATCTGGTTAGGTAAATTCTAAAATGTAGGTGTGCATAATTTATGCCATGTACAACTAACATCATATAGGGATATTGTTTTTTTAAAATGAAATGTTTTAAAAGTTATATAACCACATTATTAATTTCTAATTAAACAGCAAGAACCTTTTATCCATATTATGGGAACACATCAAAGTTTTAATTATTGAAAATGGCAAAGACAATATCTATTTAAATTTGGCAACTGTCCCTCATCTAATTTTTATTCGACCTTACAGTTGTAAATATGTCCTTGAACGTAGTGTGTGTGTGTGAGAAGCGTCTAGGTACACCAAAAGTTTGGAGCTTCGACCATGCGCAAAACGTGTTATCATTTATCTGATTGTAGTATTTATTCCTTGTTCTAGCGTTAAACGTTAAGCGAGTGGCTAGCGCGTAGTTATAGCTACGGAAGGAAGGTCCCGGGTTCAAACTCCTACGTCCGTTGATTTTTTTTTTCCTTTAATTTTATAGCGATTAATATATTTTTTCACTAATTCTTTTCTATGATTTCTTTATGTTAGGTTAGAGGTTTTTATTCTGCTTAAAATAATTTCATTCTTTCGTGTGATTTCTTTAAATTAGGTTAGTAGGTTTTTTATTCTGATATCTAATTGTTAATAATTATTAGCGCCGCAGACAGTATAAGCGTCGCAGACAAAGAAATGGGGAATGCGGGGGTGTCCCCCTGTCTTTTTTCACAAAATAACTCGAAATACTTCAATTCCTAGACTTGCGGAATTTATTACAGATTTACAAGTTAATGCGCAATCCGGACTTTCGGCAAAGATTAGGGAATTAACAAGCCGGCGGAAAACCGTTTATCTTTTAGCAATGGCGCCATTAACCTCGACATTTAAATTGGAGTTCTAGCGCAGTTGCCACAATGTGATTATCAGGCGGAGAAAGTAACATTAGAAAGAGAGGCCGATAATGAAAGTTGGACAACACTGTCCTGATAGAACGACCGAACTCAGCTGACTCTCATTAGCCAAGGTCACTAAGAAACAGGTTGATTAGTAATTAATATATGTCACATGAAGTATTTCTATGTTTATATGTAAGGTATCTATTTGGTGAGGATTGAATTGTACATTGAAAGAATAAGTTTTAAACTTTTTTCTATAAAATGAGGAAAAACAGCCACACGCAGCTGTCATCGAGATCTATACGTGATGTAGCACTTGTCGATTTTAATGAGCTAACTTATCTTTTAGTAAGCTTGGTCAAATTCGTTTAATGCGTAACCGACAAATTCCGAAACCGTTTCCGCTGGATCTGGATGTCGTGTCCCTTTAAATTGGAGTACACAACTGTCTTCGTCTCCGTCTGACTGTCCTATCTTGTTAGTTCTCTAATCTCTCCTGAGCTCTAGATATTATATTGTATCATTATCCTATTTCCCAAAAAAATTAACATACTTTTGCATATATCTAAGAAAAGAACGTAACCAATATCTGAGTAAGTATATATTGGGTTAATCATTCTTACACAATAAAAATTTGCCAAAACTAGCTGATTCAACCCGTAACTTCAGGGTTTAGGTTACACGTTGTTTCCTCTCGGTGAAGCAGTCACGTACACTATTGAAAGATACTCTTTTCCGTGGAAGCATAAACGAGATAAAGTTATGGACAGTTGATTAAAACACCAATGCCATGAACCATATTCAGGGGATTTATACGTGTTCAGGGTTCGAACCTATTTTTTATATTTTTACATTCATTGAAAATTCACCTAATTTTTGACAAGAATTAACAGAATTTATTGTATATATTATATATTTGGGATATAGTGCCATTTTAGTGCTTGAATGCAGTTGCAAACTGTTGACCATTTAATACTTTCATTGTTTAGTTTATGTAACAAATTTGAGTTTGCCACACTTTTCATTTCATTCATAAATCAAAATCATTACCTCTTTTCATTCATCAGGCTATTGGCGCTATCTTCTAGTTACATGATGAACTTATTCTAAATATTCTTTACAATTATTCTGATGACTCATCGATTTGCGTCGAAAATTGATTTCATTCATAACAATGTACAAAAGCAATTTTATGCAATTTTTTACACAGATAAGAGATAATGATTGTAATACGCATCAATTCGACCTAATTAAGTGTACTTAAATAACTCTGATTATCTAATATAGCTACAAATGTATCGTCTGATAATTAGGCAATTTTAATAATTTATTTCGAATTTATCGTGCACTTAAAAAAGAAACAAACAGGTCAGTTGTATTTGGCCGACTTCTGTTATAATACTGCCCACTTTAAAACTTCGTTTGAATCGCTTATAAAAAAGTTATTTATGAAATACCAAGTGTCGATTTGACGGAATTTTAATGATTATTAGGCAACCACATATACATTTTTTGACATTTCGATCCTGACCTTAATGTTTCTAAATGAGAACAGTATTACTTCCACATCCACGTAGTGGATTGGAAGTATAGTAATCGCAAAAAAATTTTTAAAAATTTTTATTCGTGAAATAGGTTTAAAATGTCATGAAACGTCGAGATTTTAAATTTGAGCGAAAAAAAATTTTCTGTCTGTCTGTCTGTCGGTCTGTCGGTCTGTCTGTAACTTTTTTTGTCCGCACGTTTTCTCCGGAACGGTTTGAGATATTGACTTGAAATTTTGTACACGTATATATTATGACGAGATCTGGAACTGGATTGTTTTTTGAGGAAATCCGGTGAAGGGTTGGGGGTTAAATAGGGGAAAATAGGGGAAAATAAGTAAAGCAAGCTTGTAAGAGAACAGACACTTGAAATTTGGTGTATGTACTAGAAGTTAAGGCCTAAGATTTTTTTATAATATCTTTCAACCCCCCACCACCCCTACCCAATTAATGGGGTTGATAAAATAAAGTTGAGATTTTCATTTGAAATTTCGTACACGTATGTATTATAACGACGTCTGACATTAGATTATATTTTGAGATGATTCCGTTGAAGGGTTGGGGGTTAATTTGGGGTAAATAGGGGAATATAAGTAAAACAAGTTGGTAAGAGTACAGAAACTTGAAATTCGGTATACGTACTAGAAGCCAAGGCGTCAGATTTTTTTATAATATCTTTCAACCCCCACCACCCCTACTCCAATATGAAAAGGGTTGATTAAATAAAATTGAGATATTCATTTGAAGTTTGGTACACGTATGTATTATAACGACATCTGGAACTAGATTATAATTTGAGATGATTCCGTTGAAGGGTTGGGGGTTAAATAGGGGTAAATAGGGGAAAATAAGTAAAGCAAGCTGGTAAGACTACAGAAACTTTAAATTCGGTGTATATAGTAGAAGCCAAGGTCTCAGATTATTTATAATATTTTTCAACCCCCACCACCCCTACTTCATTATTACAAGGGTTGATAAAATAAAATTGAGATATTCTTTTGAAATTTGGTACACGTATGAATTATAACGACATCTGAAACTAGATTATTCTTTGACATGATTCCTTTGAAGGGTTCGGGGTTATTTAGGGGTAAATAGGGGGAAATAAGTAAAGCAAGCAGGTATGAGTACAGAAACTTGAAATTCGGTGTATGTACAAGAGGCAAAGGCCCCAGATTTTTTGATAATTTATTTCAGCCCCCCACCACCCCTACTCCATTATTCAAGGGGTTGATAAAATAAAATTGAGATATTCACATGAAATTTAGTACGCATATGTATCATAACGACATCTGGAACTAGATTATATTTTGAGATGATTCCGTTGAAGGGTTAGGGGTTAAATAGGGGTAAATAGGGGAAAATAAGTAAAGCAAGCTGGTAAGACTACAGAAACTTGAATTTCGGTGTATGTACTAGAAGCGAAGGTCTCAGGTTTTTTTATTAGTATTTTCCATCTCCCCACCACCCCCACCCCCTTATTAAGAGTTGATAAAATTAAATTTAAATTTTCACTTGAAATTTGGTACATTTATGTATTATAATTATATCTGAAACTAGATTATATTTTGACATGATTGCGTTGAAGGAGTGGGGGTAAGTGGAGGTAATTAGGGAAAAATAAATAAAGCAAGCTGGTAAGAGTATTGCAACTTGAAATTCGGTGTATGTCCTAGAAGCCAAGACCTCAAATTTTTTAACAATATTTTTCAACCCTTCCACTACCCTTACTACATTATTAAAGGGGTTGATAAAATAAAATTGAGATATTCACGTGTAATTTGGTAGACGTATGTATTATAACGACATCTGGAACTAGATTATATTTTGGGATGATTCCGTAGAAGGGTTGGGGTTAATAGGAGCGACTAGGGGAAAATAAGTAAATCAAGGTGATAAGAGTACAGAAATTTGGGATTCGGTATATATACTAGAAACCAAGGCGTCAGATTTCTTTCTAATATTTTTTAAACTCCACCACCTCCGCTTCATTATTAATGGGATTGATAACATCAAATTGAGATATTCACTTGAGATTAGTACACGTATGTATTGTAGTGACATCTGATTGAGATGCCTCCATTGAAGGGGTGGGAGGTGAATAGTAGAAAATAAGTAGGGTGAACTAAAAACTTCATTTTTAACGTATATGGTAGAAACCAACTCCTCAAACTTTTCTATGACATCTGCCCCAAATATTATTAAAATTCTATGACCAATAATTTCCACATACTAGAGTGAAAATATAGTCAAGATGTTTCCTTTAAAACGACTTGGATGAAGAATCTGGATGTGGAAGTAGTGATTCCTTAGGCAGCGGTTTTTTACAAGCTCTTAACATGGCTTCAGACCTGGATTCTCTGAATCGGACACTGTTGATTTAATTCAACATGTAATTAGTAAAATGGATGAAAACCATTACGTAGTAGCTGTCCTGTTTGATCTCACTAGGGCGTGATATCTTCAAAAAACAATCCAGTTACAGATATCATTATAATATATACGTGTACAAAATTTCAAGTCAATTTCTTGAACCGATCCGGAGAAAACGTGCGGACAAAAAAAAAGTTACAGACAGACCGACCGACAGACAGAAATTTTTTTTTTCGCTCAAATTTAAAATCTCGACGTTTCATGACATTCTAAACCTATTTCAAGAAAAAAAATATTAGATTTTTTTATTACGATTCCTATACTTCTAATTCACTACGTGGAAGTGGAAGTAAGACGTCTGATAGACAATTCATTTTATTCCATAAATGAGTTTATTCTTTTTTTACAGACCAAACACTCTTGACTAATAATTTAAACGTAGGTATGTTGTCTGTTTTGCATTCTATTTTAATGCTGTATGTCCATTTTACCATGTAGTTACGCATGTACTATGTTTTTATTGTATCCATTATCTTTATAAATATTTTATACTCTGCACGCTAAAGGATCAATAAAGGTATTTATTAATGAAGCAAATTGTCCGGTTGCAATATTTTTACATGATTGGGCTGAATGGATATAAAAGCTAATATTATTATGTTTAAAGGGTTAAAGAATAATTATGTTGGAAAATAATTCATAATGAAATTTAAGCTAGACAGCATATATAGCTGTAATAATTCCTGTTACAATAAATCTTACAGTGTAAACACATTTTGGAGTGATTTTAACGGATTACCTGCAATTAGTATTAAGTGTCGACGCCAAGCGCACATTCTGCTCTACATACACACAAAACATAAAATATGCATTATGGTATTTAAAAGGTAAATACTCCTTATACCATATATTCATATTTGATATAATTTATTTACTTATTTAACCCCAGTGGCAACACATTTGTTAAAAAAGACCACGTATTTCAAACAAAAATCCACCCAAAAGTTGCAAGCGTGGAGGTTAATAGTTATTTATGCACCGAGTGCGTTATATAGATTATAATGCCCGGAGTGTAATATGATGTAGCCCGAGGGCCTTTGGCCCGAGGGATGCATGTTGCCTGAGGGGCGTTATAATCTAATAATGCTCGTGGTGCATACATTATTTTATTTTTCACGAAAAATATATTTTTCTAATGAAAAATTGACTTTTCATTTTTTAAATACATTTAGTAGTCTATGACATTTGCTGATACATTGACGTTTATTAACTGTATCTGACAGTTGTTGATATTTTGATGTTTGTTGATATTATAGGAAAAAGGGAAATTAATATGGAAATACCACAAGATATCCAAAACAATGCGGGAGAAGCCAAAGAAAATGTAATGCCGGTCAAATCCAAACCATTATACGATAAGGAATATGAAACATTTATACTCTTTCTTTGCTGCTCATATAACAGAGCGTTATGGCCATAACGCCCGCTCATTATGCCCGTGGTCATTAAGTGCGTTTTTATGGTAACCGTATCCAAGGTATAATAAACAAATAATATGCAGGTGGAAAATAAAAGTATTCTATTTTTATTAAAATATTTATTATGGGTTATTTTGTAACACGCTCGCTAACGTTGTATTGGATTCTTTAAATAAATTCTTTAATTATATACGTTTTCTTTCTATCATGCAAGTACCTGTTGTTTTTTACTTTCCGTCATTCAAGTTAAAATGTTTTTAAGTATAATAGATAATTAAACAGCACTAGCATATACTTAAACGTTTCTATACGCGTATATTTGTCTACATTTGTTTAATGCACATAAAAAGGACCATAGAAACCAGCCATCAAAGTCGGCTCAATTGCTGCTAACAAGAGTACTACAGAGCCGTACTTGAAGTTTTTACGCCTTAGAATTAACAAAATAATACTAGAGATTTAAAAATCGTGTTTCCGGAAAAACTTAATGACGTCTCTGGTAAATTAAATAACCTTACGCTGTTTTGCGTCAAGATAGGAATATCTTATGCATTGGTGGACGCATTGTTCGTACTCTGCGACATTGATAGATACATTCAAAGTACGGCTCTATTTATCTATTCCCTGGGTATGATGTTTTAGTTAGGGGTGATTTGCGTAACTGTATCACAGGAGTTAGAAATCTTAATTAAAAGAGGCGAGTTTCATTTTATTTCTTATCTTAATCATGCTAGAACATACTTTACATAAGCGTAATAATGCTTAGGTGGAACATCTGTTAGTGAATCGATAAACTCTCAACTTTATCGATTCACTAACGGATGCCGCATCTCGCGAGAGAGACAGTAGGAAAGATTTGGCAACGCCGCATAGAGTTGCTGATGCCAGCTGATCGGATTAGCGTCTACGCCCCAGGTAGAAACAAATAATCCCGCATGCGCATTAGTGCTGGTTAATGTACCGCCTTCCAACCTATTTATTCTGTGCATAGCTAGGGATATTTTGTTTTATTGTTATTTTATTAATGCTTCTAAATGATTATATTAGAGTTCCAGAAAGTACTATTTTCTTATCTGCAACTGAACTATTTTATAAATTTATCATTAAAACGTTTTTACAGCAAAATTATAAAATATCTTATAATGGAGTTAAGAAATTATTTTATAAATGTTTTCGTGACTAAGTATAAAATATTGCAGCTTATAAAACTAAATCATTTTATAACGATTTTTTAGTATCGTTCAGCAGCATTTTTAGTAGCACCGTTATAAATATACATTCGAACTATTTTATAATTATTTCTTATCATCTTACAAAACGGTTATATTAAAGATCTGTTTGTGACAATTTTGCTTTTAAGAATAAATGTTGTTCTAGTGCATGTTATCTAATTATTATATAGCACTATATTTGCTGTAATATGGAAACAGCAACAAAGTCATTACAAAACAAAATTGTTTACTTGAGCATAAAAATATGGTGGCTAACAATACAATAAAAAATATTTGAGAAAAGTGATTTCCTGCGTTAGCTGTGTATTTATAATAATTAAAGTCTGTCTTTTAATGAACATTTGTCATAATTATAGTACACAAGTTTATAAAATAATTATTCTCCCTAAATTTTGGTTACCAATATTGACGAGAGCGATGCAGATCTTAACAGATCATATAATGGCCAAACTAAAAACATCAGATGGACAATGTAGAAACTTAAAAAGTGGTTGTAAAAATATTAGGTACATGTATTAACAGCATATAGTGATTGTTGTAATAAGACACCGTTTATACTGCTGTAAAATGAAACGACGCATTTCACTCACTGCACTGTTAACGTGTCAGGTCATATGCCAAAGTACTGTTACTCCCACTAGTAAAAGTAACTACGTGTTTTTGGCAATAAATAAACAGCTCTGTAAACAAGGTGATTTATGATCTATTTTATAAGATTCACGAAAAAGTTACATTAAGGCGCATTATTTTGTAGATGTTTTATAGGAATCGTCTAATAATTTAAATATCGTGAAATGCTTGCTACTAACACAAAAGTATTTTATAGAGGGAGGCCATCTTGAAATGCCAGCGTTCGTGATGGTAAATATGACAATTTGACATGACAATGACAATATGAAAATTTAAAATATCAAATGTTTATTAGAATTTATGAAGTCAGAAACGTGCTAACTATGCAGTTATGACTACTAAAACAAATTAGTGTATACGCTACATCGTAAAAAAACTCAAATTCATATAATCGATATTTATAGAATTTCAAAAATTATTAGAAATCATCAATAAATGTGAGGCCCGTTAAAAGTATATTAAAAATATGGCCATAGTTCACAGTAAAATTTTCTCCGCATCAAAAAATGGAGTCGTTGTTAGCCAGAACAAGTCTCTTAAATAATTATTATAAGTTATTAGATACCTAGTATTAAATCACAATGCCATATGCTTTTATTGTCAAAAATACTTCTTAAATTTTTAGGATACATTTTAGAAATCATTATATTTTATTAGTGTATATAGAGCAACATTTCTTTAAAATAATGACTATTATTTAAAACCTCTTATAAAATAGTTGTTAGTTGTTTCATAGCAGTAATTTAACAAACAGTGACATTTTATAGTACAATTTATATTTATTTAACGAGTACAAGCGAGTGATAAAATATTTCATTCACATATATATTCATACAAAGAACTGTTCTTTATGCACCTTAAAAGATACTCGTACACCCATTCACAGCTTTTGCTGCATCAGGGCAGATATTCGAAATTAAATGAAGCTTTTATAAAACTGCTATATAGGGGTGTAATTAGTTTCATGTCATTAAAAAAACTGGTGGTAGGGACAAGATAAACAAAAAAAACCTTATATAACATGGGGTCTAAAGCTCATACGTTTAGAGAAAAAAAAAAATAAACAAAAATTTCGCAAATTTTCAATAAAATTTTTTGAGAACTGCTGGAATATTGAGGTATAGGTTTAGATCTAGATCTGATCTGAAGAAAACTATAACTCTCCCTTGTGCAAAATTTTAGTTACTGTGGGTGTTTCGTTATGTACACACGTCTCGTTCGTTGTTTTTGTTAGTTTTTAATTTCGCGTCATTGTGTATTTATAGTTAAGATTTATTTCATTGACTTACCGTTCAAGTTGTCAAATTCTTGATTACGTACAGACACAAGTTACTTGTTCGTTCTTTTTGTATTCCTTTTTGGCTTTTGTACCAAGTTTTTATTTTATTTTTCTTTATTGACAACGTTAGTTGATAGTTTAGTGTTTAGTGTTGAACAAAGTGCGTATGTCGTTAATTCGACGTACCGAACTGTGTATTGATGCAGAGATTTTGAATCATTTAGGTAGGTAGGAAGCTTTTAACCCAGGACACTCATTTATGTTACAAATGTTGATAAAGCACATTTAAATTTTCTGAATTATAAACAATCCAATATTTTGTTCCAAATTAAAAAACACACGTGTAAAGAAATGCTCTGTTTAAACCCCTATGGCCATTATTTGCTTGCAATTGTGCACGGAGAGGGTACGAATTATTTACCTCTTTATACTTGCCTCAGTTCAGTTGAGGCGGTCCATCAAAGGCGGTCGATGATCCTTTGACAGCGCAGACCACCACGTATGCCGGCGAGCACTTTTTTATGATAATTTAAAAGTTGTGTAATTGGAAACTGCAGTTCATATTTTACCAGAATGTTTATTGATATGTGAATTGAATTTGTTGAAAGTTTCGTGACTTTCTTAAATAACGTAAATTGCGAAATAACTAACTTAAGTAATACATTATAGTTATTATTTAAGTGTAAAATATTGTTGCTGAGAAAATGTGCGTAGAAAATGGTTACAGACCGACCGACAGACAGACATTTCTTTCGCTCAAATTTAAAATCTCGACATTTTATGACATTCTAAGCCTATCTCAATAAAAAAATGTCTTCAGTTAGGATAAAATGTTACACACTTTTCTCTCTGTTGGAAAAATATTTCTATAAAATATGTGCAAAAAGTGTGTTTTTAGAACTTGCAATTTTTCGCACCGTGTGCCAAAACAATGGCTTTCTGCACCATTACCTAAGGAGCAATTATCAATATATTGTTAAGAAGATTGAGAGCCACTTCGCAGTATTCCTGTTCACGCACATGAACTTTCCTAAATATAAAATAAACGGCTACGCTTCTAACACTTTTATAACAGTTTGTATGAAATGAAATACTTTTCGGTTTTCGATTCGTTTCCAAACTTTGTTGAATTCGACCTTCCCGAATTCATTGTGATATTCGCCCGAAAAGGTCGTTCAATTTAACGCGATTTTATTGTGTCGTATGTCGAGTGTATTTTGGTATGCGAGTATAATAGATTTCTTGATTTCTGTTTTTTAGTTAGGGATGGAGAAAAATATTTTGATTAAAACCTCAAATTTCAACGGCCTTTGTCACTTGTGGGGCAGAAACTCAATAATACTTTATTGATACTTGAAGTTGTCTGGAGACATAATAAAAGCAAAGTCAACAAAAGTTAAACGTGAAACCTCCGAATTTTATTTTTTATCTGAATGCGAACTTAAGTTTGTAACTTTTACGGCAAAGCTGATAACGGATGTCACGATTTAAGTTAAAAATTTAACAGCTAGCTAGTCTGGAGCATCTGTATTCTCCGCTCTACAGTTCTTAAAACACCAAAGAATATATTTCGTGTTCTAATCAAAAGTAGTAAAATAAAATTGATCGGTGTCTCATGTATATGTCAAAATATATTTTAATTAAGAGTAGGTATGCCTCGACAAGCTGCTAAAATTTGCAACAGGGGAGGTGAAAGAGAAACTCCAGTGGGCGGTCCTTTAAAAACGATAAAATATTATTTTATGTATTTATAGTACTATGTACACTAAGTAGTAAATAAAAATGAATGACCGTGATTCAACTTACGTAGAAGCTCGTAATTAGTTCTTGATTGTATATAAATTCTACCTGCCAAAGCTCAAAGGTTATGCCGACACATCTATGCATATACTTATTAACTATATACTATGAGTTTCGTTCCCAATTTGACGCCAAGGAAAGCCTGTCTCTCTATCCTTTAAGAGGACTTGGTATTGTGCGCATGTCTTAGTGGGCGGAACATCGACGCGAGAATGTGACAGTTCAACTAAATATAGAAGATGAGTGGTCACAATCTAATCGGAGAAATTGTGCACTATAGGCATTATATCAGTGGTTCCAAGTTCCAATTTCAGACATTAATATTATAAGCGCTTGTGTGTTCTAAGATTGTGAAGTTGTTTTATGTATTTTATTGTTTATCAAAATAGGGATTTGTATTTACATGGTGTAAACCTATATCCACAAAAATGAAACGGTGTTTTTTGTGTAAAAGCCAGCCGAAGCAGGACCCTATAACCTGTCATATCATCGGTAATAAATTTTATTTAATAATCCAAAATCTAGTTACATGTGCTAATCGTGAAATGTTTTTAGTTTTCCCAAGAATATTTTTGTTTTATCTTTGCATAAAGTGCTTTGTTTTGGGGTTAAAAATTCTCAAAATTTTAACATTGAAGATTTTTTCACCAAGTTTTACTGAAAAAGGTTGACTTTTTAGAAAAAATATCAAGAACAATTTTTTTTTCACTCAAAAAATAAGATGCCGTCCCAAGAACTAAAGAAAAAAAAAATTACCATTTCTTTCAATGTCAAATTGTTTTTTAACAATCTTGCCTTTTTACGGCTGAATCACCCATAAAACATAAAAATATAAATTGTGCCACTCATATTCGTAAAGTAGAATTTTTAGCTGAACATCGAAACTTCCATTAGTACCCTAAGACCCACTTTTTTGCTAATTCCACTGGACTATAAGTTTTTCTAATTATTGCTTAGGTATTCATTTATTGATTAAATAATTTAAATACCAAGAAACGAAAGCTTCCTAATAGCATGTGAATCATTCCAAAAGGGTGGTATATATTTTACCATAGTATACGAAATCTCCGTTTTCTACGGTTGCCGGTAGATTTCTTTGTTTTGGGACCACTGACCTGTTACAGCGCGCGCTTCCTTCTTCATCAGATCGTATCGTCAGAGTCCTCCATAGAGATAGAAAACTATCTCGTTCTCTAGCCTCAAATCCGTACATAGTGGCTTATAGAGTATTACCAGTATATAGTTAATAAGTATATGCATCTATGCTATAATTCTAACCTAAATGCGTTTTTAACATATTATTCCTTCAATAAATACAGTATTTATAATTTAAACGGCTAGGTATTATGCTTCCCTAGAATTTTAACTTGTAATATGGAGTATAAGAGTATATCTATATTTTTGCATAATGGAAAAGATATTCAATAATTAGTAATCTGCATTAATTAATAATAATCGTCAATAAGGAAATAATAATATTAAATAAAAAGAATGAAAGAGTTGATGAGGGCCGATAAAAATTATAATCAAAAATTAGTGGTATGCAATATTGCACCTACGGACACACGTTTCAGAGTTATTGCTCCTCATCAGCGTAACATGGCATAAATAATATTGTTATATTGTTAAAAGCAAGACCAACAAAGATAGGAAAGCACAGTATATTGTAGGTACTCTATTTTGTACCTTCGTACCGCATGTGCCATATATGAAGAGCAATAACTCCGAAATACGTATCCGTAGCTGCAGTCTTGTTTGTTATTGGGGGTATAGTACTAATTCTTGTTTATAACTAAATAGAAACCTTAACATTTTAATGTCGTTTAGTTTTCGTATGTGAAAAGCTTTAGCTGTCACATCATTCAACAAATCAAAATTTAAACTCTTGGATCCTCAGGGGATTCCTCAGGACTTCTTGAATTTTTATTTTGTAGTCTCCCTCAAATTATGGTAGTTTGCCAATAAACAAAAATTAGCAACCGTTGTTAAAATCAAAAATATACATCACGCATGTTGTTTTATCCAATAAGTGTTATGCGTATAGTATTAGTTATTTATTGGTCTAATTTGTCTATACGCGATATTCTTAGAAACTTAGAAAAAAAGTTTCAAATAAAAAAGGTGTCTCCATCTTTATTTCTTCTCAGCATAGACTTAAAGGGTTTTCCGTTCGTTAACTGATCCCTGCAAATACTCACATTTTATCGACATGGGTTTTGAAAAAAAAACATATTTTTTACAATTATTAAAATTTGACCTTCATATTACCACAGTTCATTAATAAATATGTAGTGATGACATAGTAAAATTGAGATCCATTAATGTTTTCGTTTTTTGAATTATGGCAAGTTAAACAAAAAAATAATTTTAATTATTATTGTTATACATCCAATAGATGCCGAGAATAAGAGAAATGGTTCGCAGAAAGTCAGTGATAAGTAATTATTTATAATCATTAAACTATTCAACGGGTCATTATGAAATTCAGTAGTTGTCTATCGAGAGGTAAACCACCGTAGGCACTCGTTCTCCGAATTTTAGGCAGGCTATCGGCAGGTAATATATTGAATATAATAGAATTGAAAGCCCCGCAGGTGCGTCTGGTTGGAGTTACGCAGGCGCCGCAGGCAAGGCAGTCTCGGCAGTTCGTGTAATTTCTACAAGTGGTTGACCTCTCAGGTACTGTTTTGATAGTATATAGTATAAAATAAGAATTTCTCTTCAACCCTAACGTAAAATTTGCAGAAGTAAATGTCGCAAGCAAATGCCAATTTTTCGAAGTCACTAAGTATATCGAGAATAAATAAAGATCAAGGATAGAGGCAACCTTTTATTTGAAATTTTACTTTCTAGGAGTAGTAGTTCTCGATTTGACCAATGAACTAGTGTTATATACTTAGCACATATCACATATTAGCACATATATAAAATAACTTGCCTGGTGTACACCTTTTAGTTTTACGAATTATTATTCATATTTTCTTAAAAAATATGTGGATGGGGTGAACTTACATATTTGCTTTTATAGTAGACAAAAGTTTAATGATGGATGTTTTAAACTAAACTCCGCATCAAAATATCATTAATAACTTTAGACATAATAGGTTATTTTTCAAAAATATGGATATCTTTGGTTTTACTGGTTAGATTTTAAAAATCCAAAGCATCAATTATTTGTATCAATGAAATTTAATAGTGCATTTTTTTAAAATACGAGTGTCAGAGCGATTCTAAAAATTTGCAAAATTTTGAAAGTAAAAAAGATGGCTAAAATTTGTATTCAAAAATGTGTTCTCTGCAAATTTTGAAAGCAGAGATAAAAACCTGCAACTTGAGTCTTAGAACGTCTACATTGGTGCGCGATCTTAACAAGAAAATATTTTCAACATCGGTCCACATCACCTTCTGGACTATACTTTTAGCTCTGATTTGTTAAATTTTCACGAAAGTTGCTTTTTTCTGGATAATATTTTCGGGTTTAAAGGAGTAAGTTGGTTTCTCTGTTTCTTTTTACATTTTGAGCCTAGATTTCACTATTTTGACAGATCGATAGATAACTTTACTGCCCACAGTTTTTATCCCAAACATTTCTTTCTATTTTTCCCAGAAATAAAAGTTATTATGAAAAAAATCCTGTTGCTTGGTCTAATGCAACAAACTGATGCGTGTGACTTGATGAGAAAATGGGAAAATGTGCGCTTTACTTTTGTGTTTCTAACTCCTTTCATTGCAAATCGCATTGCCCCTTATAATTCTATATTCATGTGTTTACGACAAGAACACATCTTTAAAATTTAATGTCAATTGTATTGTCCAATAAATGTTTTCAAATATACCAGCATACCACCATTTTAAAAAGAAGAATTGAAATACAATTACACATTATTGTTAGTGCATGGATGTCTACATATAACTAGTTACTATATTGTTATAATTCGGTACTTGTAGTATAATCAAAGAGTAAAGTACCTATTAAGTATAATAGTGAATTAAGGGAATTTGGTATTTTATTGGGCGTCCCGTGTTATTAGAAATGGTTTGGTTTAATTTCTTATTTCGTTCCCTCGTTATATTTTCTCATTCATAAAATAATTCTGGGTGAAGGGCGGAGCTTAAACTATAATAAATCCAGAGGGAGCTCGTATCAGTGTAACATTTGTTGCAAAATGTGCCTTTGCACGGTTTCGTGCTATACATGTTTTTGCAAAAAGTATTATGTTTTTTGGAAAAATAAAAATAGTACGATGCACAGAAAACATGAATGAAGGTTTGTATCGAGTCCTTTTTCTCATATTTTGATTCTAAATATTTAAAAAAAAATATAAAATCTCGCAATTTACTGCTAATGAAAACAAATCTTATTAATTAATACCATTTTTTTTTCAAAATATTAAAATGATACAAACCTAGCTTAATATGTTTTCTTTTATTTTTCGCTTGTACAAATTTCGTAATTGCAATGGTCTAATTATAATTTGTCGCGGACGGTGCGGCGTTTTAGACTAATTTATTTCTGATTTTTAGACGGCATACCCACTCTTAAATTCATAGTGACAATTAACATAACTAATTTTCTATATATTTTACATTCTGCGGGTAAATTATTGAACAATTTTATTCTCACGTAATTTAATTTTATTTAATTAATTAATACATAAATACACATTTCGAGAATGTATAAGCATAACAATAATAATCAATGGTTTGGGAATGCGCTTAGTGTAATACTGGGTGTTTTTGTGTTTGTGAAAATTGCTTCATTGCCTTAAATTAAATCCTAGGCCATAGAATTGGCGAATCTTATTTGAAGAAAGATAATTAAATTAAGTCTAATTACCCCAATATTGGGTGTGTTTTCATTAAATGTGTAACACGGTCCTTCACAAACCTTACGAATAAATGAGGCGGTATTACAGGTGATGTTTTTTTTAAATTTAACAAAGTTGCCTGAAATGAGAGGTGGTAATGATAATATTTTACTTAATTATTAAACTCTGTTTCTGATGTTATATTTTACAATCCTAAACGAGTTTAAAAATAATAAAATTCACTTTGGTTGTGTATTACTTCCCATTCAATTTATTTTAAGTGACATGTTCGGCGAGAGACATCATAAATATGCACGCTAGGCGTCTACATACTTCCACGTACTAAATGTTTCTAGACATCATAGTTCTAGAGATATGTCTTGATATCATAAGGAGATGCAAATATGAAAGTGTAATATCGGTTTCTACTTCGTAGTGTTATAAATAATGCATGATGTATGGCTACGACAGATGACATTACACGCATAAGGGTGAAAATGATTTTATTTTATATTAAAATTCATCACATTTGTGCAAAAAACTGACCAGAATACTATCCACTTTAAAAACTGTCGAGTATAATGATAAAAAAATGTATTAAATTTATATTATATATCCCTTAAAATGCCATGTTTCCTTTTTTTAGGTGCTCCATCGAAAGGGAAGTTTTTGTATATGATAAATTATAAAAATCTTAATTTATCATGTAAACGTTTTTTGTGTGACTGAAAATAGGGACATTCTGCGTTTGTTTTGTACAGAATTTTTAAATATAAAAAAATATTGTTTTTTATACAGTGTGTCGCACTTAATGTGAATACACCCTTGTTTTTTAGTTATTTTTAAGGGTAAATAAATAATTTCTGGTAGGTCTAACAATAGAACTTCATAAAGTGCATGTTTTAAGATATTTAGGTTAACTAAAATGTCTAAACACAGGCTATAAGCGGGGCGAATTGGACCTGAATCAGTCATGCTCGAATCTGAAATCCATTTAAACGATACATTTTTTTGTTTAAAAACTACCTTCGAGTCTTTATAGATTCAAAGATATGGAAAATGGTTTTTTATTGCAAAATTAAAAGAGGAACTTTGCTTTTTTTAGTTTTTCTTAAATATCTCGTGAAATAAACCTCTAATCGACTCGAGGTATACTAATAAAATTTATTCCTAATAAAGGAATATTCGCAAAAATTGTGTACTATTGCAAAATTAGCAATAAAGGCGAAAAAAAAGAATAATTTTCGAATTGTAATAACTAAAGTAATTCTCATCGAAACTCGATAAAATTTTGGGAAAAGATAGCCCCTGGGATGCCTAAAAAGTGTACTCAACCCCGACCCTCCAGTCCAAAATGGCGGCCTATTGCAAATTTGAAAATTAGAAGTGTTGCCGTTTCGACAAAAAAAAAAAAATAGTTCGACATGATACCAATTGAAATCGATTGAATTTAACAGCATCTTAGAATGTATCAAAACCGGACTTTTTTATTAACAAATAAATTTTTATTTACAAAAAACGCAAAAATTATCGTGGTTAGGGATCGTATCTCCGAGAATATTCAGCAACCAACTGCATTGAATTATGCTTAAAAAACATGAATAAAAACAGGTTTTTTGTAGGACCAATGTGATCCGAAATACACCACTTTTACGTTTTTATTGATAACAGCGTCAAAATTTCGTTTACACCATCGGAAAGTTCACAAAAAACACTTTATTTAAAAAGAAAAATAATTTTTGTAGGTGTTTTCTAGCCGAGTAATCTAATTTGCAACTAGTAAGTACCCTTCTTTCTCGGCCGTCTCTCGCACCGTACGTTTTTGCGGGTACATTAATCGATATTTTCACAATGAAGAATTGATCAGAGTGGATCGAAAAAAAAAAGTACTTTTAAATAAGCATTCTAGTTGCATCATACCAAGTTTCAAGTAATAAATTTAATTAGAACGGCTGTTATCGATAAAAACGTAAAAGGGTCGTATCTCGGCTCCTATTGGTCCTAGAGAACACTTTTTTAAATTTATTTTTTTAAGCTCAATTCATTGCCATTGGTTGAAAATTTTTAAACTGAATATTCGTGGAGATACGATTCCTAGCAACGGTAATTCTTTCGTTTTCTTTTTATAAATCAAAAATTTATTTGTTAATAAAAAAAATCTGAATTTTTGGTACATTTGAAGACACTATTAAATTCAACCGATTCCAGTTGGTTGCATGTCGATCTGCTTTTTTCTTTGTCGAAACGGCAGCACTTCCAATTTTCAACTTTGGAAATTTTCAGTATGCTGCCATTTTGGATTGAAGGGTCGAGGTTGCGCACACTTTTTAGGCATCCCAAGGGCTATCTTTTCCCAAAATTTCATCGAGTTTCGATGGCAATTACTTCAGTTATTGCAATTTGAAAATTTTTCATTTTTTCACCATTTCTTTGTAAATGTGCAACAGTAAACAATTTTTGCGAATTTTCAATAGCCTATCATTGTAGGAAATTTTCTTAGGAACAGAGATCAGCATACCTCGAGTCGATTAGAGACTTATTTCACGAGATATTTAAGAGAAACTAAAAAAAGGATTCCGCTTTCTTTTATGCAATATAAAACCATGTATCGTATCTTCGAATCTATAAAGATTCAAGGGTTGTTATTTATGTATTTTTTACCTATTTTTAAGAAAAAAATTGTAACGTTTAAAAGGATTTCAGATTGAAACTCTAATTCGCCTCGGCTATTACTACGAACTTTCGAACACGGCGAAGTCACGATATCCTGCTTCGCGCTGGAAAAATTGCTCAAATTCAAATTTTTAACACATATATGTACCGATTTCCAGAGCAAAACTCGCCGTTTTAGTTTTTTAGTATTTGTGCTGATTCCATGCTTTATTTATAATTTTGGTCACTATTTTCGGTCGTGTGCCATGGTAACAAAAAAAAGAGCATTATAGCAAAGATTATTTCTTATTATTTATTTAAGTAATTAGAGCAAACAAATTAAATTCCATAGAATATAATCTTTTTCCATAAACCCTCTAGCGCTCTGGATGCACTTTGCGACGCGCTTTTGATTATTTACGGTAACTATTCTTAATTCGGCTGCACTGATTTGATTGCAGGATTCCGTTATTCTGACACCAAGTTTGTCACAATCTCGGGGTCTTGTTTTGTTAACTTCGTTCTTTATTTTCTCCCAAAAATAAAAATACAAAGAAGTAATATTTCAGTACCTCGGTGGCCAGAGCATAAAAGGACTGTTTCTCCTTATCCACTGTTATGGAAAATATACATCTAACCATTGCCGATCAATCCTAGAATCAGTAATTTGCATACTCTTCCAATAATCTTATAAATTTTCAGAAACATAGTTTCAGTGAAGAGACACAGTAATAAACCAATAAAAATTCGAAAAAGAAATCAGGAAGACCAATAAATTACTTAATTAATTTCGGCGGGACGTCCCTCTAGTCATGTGTTCTGAAACGACTGGTTATGGTAATCGTAATGTCACAATACACAGACGCCTCGCGGTTAATTCAGTTTTACATGTGGTATTGTCACATATACATCCCATATGCGACACTCTAGCAGAAATGCCACCGATGACCTCGGACTTTTACTGTGGATGTGACACGACAAGATTAAATACGCTCGGGATGATTCGGATGATCCGAATCTTAATTTAAGTATCTGATTGAAGTAGGTAATAGAGGATTTTAATCGTATAATTATAATATCTGCAAATATCTGCGTCATATGGTACATTTACCTACATCGCATAATTCCTTACATTGCCTATTTGCAGGGCCGTCCAGAGAAAATCGAGGCCCGGGGGATTGTAACATACGACTCCCACCAATCTTCAACATAAATTTCGAAGAACAAGTGGTGGCATTCATAATAATAAACTACACAGGTTTACAAAAAAAAAATTGTCTGGATCTGGGGTCAGACCATACGTTTCTTATGTATTTTTCGACGCTGAATTCGAATCTATTTAGTTTTGCTCTATCACGTCACCATTTTGAGATATTCTAACCTAAAAGTTAGATATATTTGAGGTTATGTAGAGCTTCGAGAATTTTTTCTCAAGAAACCATGTATGGGATCTTAAAGTACAAGTCTTCACCTTTAAAATGCCGTTGAGTTTGCTAAAATATCTTTTTTTTCGCTGAGATATCGAATTTTTAAAATTGTCTGTTCCTATCATATCTTTAACAATTAGATGTATTGTAGTACGGAAAAGTTATGGTCATTATTTAAATTGCAATATCTCGGCGAAAAAAAAGATATTTGAGCAGACTCAACGGCATTTTAAAGGTGCACTTTACTTGCACTTTAAGATACCATACATGGTTTCTTGAGGAAAAAAATTTTCGAAGCTACATAACTTCAAATATGTCTAACTTTAAGGGTAGAATATCTCAAAATCTTGACGTGATAGAGCAAAACTAAAAACAGATTCGAATTCAGCGTCAAAAAATACATAAGAAACGTGTGGTCTGACCCCAGATCCAGACAACTTTTTTTATTTTGTAAACCTGTGCTATTTATCTTTATAATATTTCGAACGAAGAGCGGGGGGGGGGGGGTAGTATTCCTTTGAATTTTTCCTCCATTGAAATTTTAAAGAGCAAAAATGGGATATTTACGACAATTTGAAAATCAGGGGGGTGATATTCCTCAAAATAAAATATCTATATCAATCGAAATTTTAGAAAGCGAAAGATCAGAATATTCGTAAAAAGTTGTGTACGGCAATGAAGCGCGATGAGAAGAAAAATCCGCGACTTTCTCCGATTGCCCCTTTGTGCCGTTATGAGGATCATTTTAATATAAGTAATGAATGTGTTTTTGCATGTTTACATAAATAATTACGTCTTTTATGTTTTTTAATTTTAAACGTGTATTAAAAAAATGAAAGGTCCTACATAATTTGCTGACCAAACAATGAACATGTTGATCTATTTTTGGTACCTTTTCTCTTAGTGATGATAAACCTGATATATGGAGTATAAGAGCTAGAGCCACAGTACTGACACTATTATATTATACTGAAGGTACATACTACCACCCTCAGCTATGTTTTATGTTGTTTTTTAAAAGCCTTTATTTAACTTTAACCTCATTCTTTTCTTGTAATATTCGTTCACCTGACGTTTCGTTTTACTGCTAAATTTACACAGTGTAAAATTGATCATTTATTAGGAATACAATTGTTTTCTGTTTCCGTGGCACATTAGTGAAAATAATGACCAAAATTAGAAAGAAATTGTACAAAATAATTAAAAAACGAACAGTTTTAATCTTGGGCTGAAACTCGGTATATGAGTAATTTTCAGATAAGTTTTTTGGATATCTCCAAAACGATGCGAGATTTATGATTTCGCCTTCTTCAAACGGTCGTAGTAGGCCACGTTTAGACACTTTGCTTCAGCTAAATACCTCAAAAGATGAGACTGTATTGTTTTACCAGGAATTGTCTCTAAAAATAACGAAAATAAATGGGGTGTATTTACATTATAGGCCAATCAAACTAAGCAGAAGGAGAAACGACTAGGATTATATTCAGTACATGTGAAATATCAATTTTCAAACCAGTGCATCCAAAATATAGTTGCATAAACAAAATGACGGACGCCTTACGTACGAAGAAATGTGAAAAAATCAGTTTTCTCGTTTACCGGCATCATCGAAAAAAGTTTCAAACCATAGTTGTAGGTATTTAAAAAACCTACAAAATGGCGTCCGCTGACTTAAAATCCGTTTGTTAGATTTCCCAGAAATTAAAAAGAGACATCAAAAAATGACATTTTTTAATTTTGCAATCATTAATTTATGGCATCAACAATCTCAGGAGACATGCGTCATAATGTGCTTAAAAAGTGGATACAGCCCGAATTCCGACGGATGAATAGTTTCCGAGAAATTCAATTGTTTATTAAAAAAGTGATTTTAGTAAAATTTTAATTCCTCAAAAGGGGGCACAATTTTACAAAATGCTTTCTACTCTTCAAGAGTTGTACTATCACTGAGCTCAAAGCCGAAGTCAATTATTTCAATTAAGTTTCTTAAAAGCGTCGTTGAAAATTATGGATATTTCTTCGGTATAATCAAATGGAATAACTTTGTCAACTGTTCGTGTATCGAAATGTAAAGTGGATGTTTCATTAGTCTATCTCTGCCATCATTTTATAAAAATATGTACGAATGATTCTATATACATTTTAATAAACATTTTGGTGACAAATAGCACAAAATTAATGGAAGATTTTAAATTATCTACGACTCTAAATACACATGCTATTGTTTCGAAATAAACGTGTTTTAACTAAATAAAATTACCTCTAAAAATGATGTAGTCACTAAATCAACAGGCGACGCGACGGCCAGTTATCCAGATTAACGTGGTTCATGAATATTTTTATTTATTATTACATTCCGGATGTCAGTTTGTAACCGCTGTTTCTCTGATACTAGCTACTAGCCTCACGCTAGCTAACGTAACATTAAACTGCAAATTATACTGGGGAAATTTGAATGATCTACTACTGCTGAAAACTTCATTTCGTGAAATCCCAACACTTCATTTCCAACTATTATCAATATTTAATTGAATTTGATTTTCACGTTATCTCTAGAGTTATGACCCATAATAATGCAAAATAGAGGTTGTAAAAGATAGCAATACATTTGCATGTGATTTCCTATCACAGGTTAGTTACAAAGTTATTATCAACAGAAATTTGTTATGATTTGTAGTGTCTACGAAACACATTATTCTGTTCATACAATGAATTAGGTGATAATCATAACTTTGAGAAAAGCGTATTGATAATATTACTTCCACATCCACGTAGTGGAGTGAAAGTTTTAGTAACAAAAATTTCAAAAAATTTATTTGTTGAAATAGGTTTAGAATGTTTAAAAGTGAATCATTATTTGTTTGCTTAATTGTGTTGAAACATATTCTTTGTAGGATTTTGCAAACAGCAGAAAAAATAAGTATCTATGGGAACTAAAAGAAAAACTATGTATAAAAATATTAATGAATTCTAAAATGGATTTGTATAATTTCTTATTTGAAAATTCACATTCAACAACTAGCATCCACACAGTCTCCGACCTACGGCCATGCGAATTAAACAAATATCTACATAACCCCCTACGATAATGAAAATTCGGGCAAAAGTGAGAACAAAGGCCTAAAATGAATTTATTTACCTACCTTATTTTGAAATTTTTCATTCTTATGGATTACATTTTCATGAAATCTATCATTCTGTTTTTTGGAAATGCTTAGCATTTGAAACGTTTTTCGCCTTTATTCTGGGCTCATCAGTATACGCCCGTGCAGCAGAGCATGGGAATCCGCTGGTCAGACAGGCGACTGACCATGACCCCAACGACGCTCCGAGGCACAAGAGGCCGAAGCTCCAGATCCTGGATAATAGGTAAGTATAACTAACCCTCTATCTGTTTCAACCCGATCTGCAAGCCACACCGCAAGGAGACAATGACCAAAAACATCCAATTACCTGATCCCGGGGTACCAAGCAAACAACCAGCTCGGTACCCTTACCCTAACCCGTGCCGGCCTCAGACGCTAAGAAAGCGTCTCTGGCCGAACACAATCCTGAACTACACAGTTCACACTTCCTTCCGACGAAATCGGAGCACATGATGCCAATTGGCACCCTGGGCTTCCGACTAGTCAAAACTCCCAAATCCCTTTCAAACTCCGAGAGGGCTCGGTAACAGCCGTTCCCTCTCACGACAGACAAAAGACGCTGAAGACCAAGACAGAAGAGCGCCAAAAGAAACGACCCAGCTGGCAGGGTACAACAGCCAGGACCAGGGGAGGTTTGCTAAGATCGCCAATACCGTCCGTATTTGCGGGGAGGGGGGGGGGGGTAGGCGAAAAAGCAGGCCCACCCTCACGAGGTCGGTCCAGGTCTGCAGCGATGATTGGGGCAAAGAGCTTAAGCTCGACCCCTAATCATCCGAGACCGTCATCTTTAGTCAAGAATATTGGCGCGTGGGCTCATCAGAAAGGCACAAAGCCACTCGTAAAGATGTTCCATACAAAACCAAGACAATTTCTATGAATAAGTAGGTATGAAATAATTATATTTCACATTGACTGATAAAAACAACAGATCTTCATCTATCTATTAGCAATTTTAAAACAAGGTAGGTAAACAAATTCATTTTAGGCCTTTGTTCTCATTTTTAACTGAATCTTCATTATCGTAGGGGGTTACGTAGATACTTGTTTAATTTGCATGGCCGTAGGGTACTGTGTGGATGCTAGTTGTTGAATGACAGTTTTCAAATAAGAAATTATACAAATCCATTTTAGAATTTAATTTGCTAGCATAATCAGAATTCAGGCTATCGAAAGAATGTAAAGATTTCATTTTTCTGCTGTTTGCAAAATCCTATAAAGAATATGTTTCAAGGTTTAGAATGTCATGGAGCGTCGAGATTTAAAATTAGACCAGAAATAGAAATTTCGGTCTGTCGGTCTGTAACTTTTTGTGAGGGCACGTTTTCTCTGGAACGGTTTAAGATATTGACTTCAAAGGTACACTTATGTATTATAACGAGATCTGGAAATAGATTATTATTTTGAGCTTACTCCTATGAAGTATTGGGGTGTGAATAGGGGAAAATAAGTAATGTAAACTGGTAAAAGTCCAAATACTTGGTATTTAGTGTATGTACTAGAAACAAAGGCCTTAAATTGTTTTATTACATTTGCCAATATAAGTATTTCCTTTGTTTTTATTTTAGAGCACTTTTACATTGTAGGGAATTTTCATTTACATTTAATTACATTTTATAATTATACCTGTTTTGTATCTATCCAGTTCAGGTAGACCATGAATAATTTGATATTAGATATTTGCCAGAAAAATAAATTTTCGGTTCAATACAAGCTTTGAAAATAGTTACACTGACGACATGTAAGAATCGAAACACATGTTTGTGAATATATTAAAGTTTGATATAACTTATTTTGGTAAGAGGTTTTGTTTTATTTGTTTTTGGTTTGTTGAGCAGAATAGTCCAAATTATCATTTATCAACAGACTCGACTGAATATTGGTGTCTGAATAAAGATTTACAGTGAAAACGGTGCCAGTATGGTAGACAATCGGTATTTGAATGTACTACCGTGCAAATGAAAAACACTGTATTCGCAAAAATTCCCAAATTAACATATGTCATGACATTCCAATTCGAAATTTCGCGGTTTTCTGAATGGAACGTACAATGCTTATCCCAAATACCGAGTTTTCAAGATATAATTTGGTAAAACACTGTATTGTCACATGCATGGTCCTAATTCACAGTGGAATAACACCGTATTTGAACATCCCTACTCTGGAACAACACGCTATTGTATCATGCAGTGTATTGCCAAAGCAACGTTTCATATTATTGGCTAGATTATCCTACGGAATAAAACGTTATTAGCTTATACAGCGTTTTACCCCAGTTTCGAGGCTTTTGAACTCCTCAGTTTACTACTAAAAAAAAGAGTAGTATTATAGCTGAATTGGTTGGTAGAATGGATCAAAACAGAAATCCTTTTTGGCAGAACATACCGACAAATGATAATTCCTAGGGAATATAATTTTTTCTTTAATATTGTATTACCTGCATACTTACTGTGTTGTTCTACTTTTAGTTTTGTTTTCAAATATTGAGATAATATGTTTCACGTAAAAATTTCATAAGTTAAGTATTTTTACATTTTATTTTTGATATAAATGAACTAAATAAATTATTCACAAAAGAACGTTAATTATTTTTTGTCATACTAATTAATTTATATACTAATAATACGTAATACTGGTTTTAAGAACGTATTCTAATTTTCCAAAATACTTAGGAATAAGACTGGTATGTTCATTACGGTGAGTAAATAAAAAAATACAATTTATTAATACCCTGGAAAAACAATTTAAGAGGAATTACTTCCGCAGGAGTGATAAATTTGGAATTATTTCACATATTTTATATTAAATATAGCCTTCAAGTATTATTATTGCAATATTAAATAACGTGTGCAGTAAATAAACTAACGGCAACCGATTTACTCTTGACGCCATTTTACTCACAATGGCTACTTTTTACTTACAGTGTTTTTCCTTTGCACGGTAGTGTAATCCGAGTCGCTACTTAAAGATCAAAATGGCGGCGAGAACATGGCGGACAAATTTTATCATTTACGAACTGAATTGACTGAAATTCGATATCTGAATGTAATCAAAGTATCATCCGAAAGTAATCAATTGATTGCAAATTTGTAATCGAAACCTGAAAATTCAAAATGGCGGACGGCGTCAACATGACGCACCAGTTTTGCCACTTATCATCTGATTCAATTGAAAATTGGTACTTAGAGACAATCAAAGTCGCCGATTACAAGGATGAGATCGAAACCTAAAAATTCAAAACGGCTGCGTCAATATAGCGGACTAATTTTTGCATTCATGGTCCGATTTGACTGAAAATTGGTATAATTGTCGCAGATTACAAATATGAAATCAAAACTAAGAAATTCGCCAATATGGCTGACATGTTTTTTTTTCATTTATTACCTGATTCGACTGAAAGTCTATGTCTGATTATTATCGAGGTTACAAATTACAAAAAAATTGAAAATTGTAACTCAAAAGTTCAAAATGACGTCATCAATATGGCGGAGACATTTTATCATTTATCGTCCGATTCAAATGAAAGTCGGTGCCTGAAGATTACCAAGGTAACAGATTAAAAATGTGTAATCGAAACTCAAAAATGGATAGTGACGACGTCAATATGAAATTTTATATATGTCCTATACAAGACACTCAAAATTAATCGACACTAATTCCACGCGCTCAACTAGTCTAAATTAAACTAACATTGTAACAGTCATGCTGTACATAATGTGCATTTTCTTTTTTGTAATCCAATGTTGATCGTGGCATGCAGCTGGCAAAGTAGTTGTTGAGAAAGATATGTGATCTATACTTTTTTTGTAAGAGTTGAAATAATTACTAGTGTTTCGCTAGGAATATAATTATTTCCTTTATATCTATTTTAGAGAACTTTTACATTGTATGGAATTTGTATTTAATCATAAAAATATTTTAATTACTTTATTTGAAACGTAACTTACGTGCTTCATAAATAAGTTAATTGAAACTAAATCTTTATCGATTTAATACCATGAAGTCAAAGGTGTGTTTGCAACAACACCAACTTTCGTTAAGTATACACCAAATAAATTCTGAACAACCACATCATCATAAGCACTGGAAGTTTGCCGAGTTTGCATCTAATAAGTGCTTCCGTCTTGATACATGGGAAACCATAGATTGCTCCCTAATGGCCCCAATATACGCTACCGCAATAAATACAGTCAAGCACCCTATACAACCCATTTAAGATATACTGAACTAGATTAACGATCCAAATATTTGTTTCATTCTGTTAATAAAAGGGAATCATTTTTATAATGGCTTTAGGTAAAGCTCGTGTTATATTACTTAAAGTTCGTTGCTGAAAGACAAATTGGGGAAAATGTAAGTAAAATATATTACAACTTAGTGTAAATTGATTGATTTAACATGATTTTGATTGTTTTGTTGCTTCTAAAGTTATTCAGACTCATTCAAATTATTTTATACAATATTGTATTAGAGGAAATTATTTACTTTATAGTCACTTCAAATGAGGAAAAAAGACATTTTCCCACAGCTATGAGACTTGTAAAAGGTGAAGCATGTGGACTGTCTAAACATGATTTTCACCCCCCCCCCCAAAGAGGAGGGAAATATATACATATATATGAATTATAGCGCCATTTCATCATTTTCTCTATTCTGAGCAAAAACTATGCATTTTGGTGAAAAATGTCTGGAGAGCAAAGTTGTACATAAAATTTCCTACAAATTTTGTCTCTACGTTTTTGTCCGAATTCCGTATAGTTTCCCCGCTAGTGAAAGGGATATGTACATATATATAGTTTTGCTCCTTTTTTTTTAGATTTTCAACCAAAATTATGCATTTTGGCTGTAACTTCTTTCCAAGACATTGCAGCAGCATGTTGGGAGTGGTAATGACATTTGACACAATTTTCATATCAATGCTTTTCTCATTTTTCTGTGATTTTTCTATATATCCCTTCGCCACCATGCTTGATTTCCAGTTCTCATGCTTTTTAATAGTTGTAAGATTTTCACCAGCATCAGTAAGCAACCTACCCGAAGACCGGCGGAAACAGTATCCTTTATAGGTATAAGCGAGGATCTAGAAGTTTAAGGAATTTAGCAGCATCTGCTGGCGTATTTATTCCAACTGGATTCTTCGTACACCTATTATTTCCGTATTTAATGAACAACCGTTTA
The DNA here is from genome assembly GCA_963583905.1 of Stenurella melanura. Lineage (NCBI taxonomy): Eukaryota > Metazoa > Arthropoda > Insecta > Coleoptera > Cerambycidae > Stenurella > Stenurella melanura. The sequence goes on along the minus strand of OY757317.1, from coordinate 60,666,198 downwards.
TGATTAATATCATTTGGACGAAGAGCTACATACCTTCTATAATAATAATGTAGATATATTGAACCAATAATAACAAAGTGTCGTACCTTGGTCCTATGCCTTCTTCTTATCGATGTCTTCTAAAGTCAAGTGGCACAGCACTTCACGACGACAAACTCCTGATATGCCGAAATTCATAGCTACTTTTAACATTAAATACTTCTCGTCTGTGCTTCGTAATAAAATTATCTACTTACTTCTTAAACAGTATTTGAATTTTTTGGTCTGTATTTTTCGCCCTTCCTATTCAAGAACGCAATAAGCTTATGATACTTGCTTATGTCGTGATTGTTCCTCATCCTTCATCATCGTCTTGATCATAAAGTAGTTTGACAAAAGTGTTGAAGATTTCCTTGTTTTATATTTGTCTTCAAAGTATGCCTAGTATAAATTTTCATTATTTTTGCCTGATAAACTTTTACTTATGCACCATACCATAAAACGATTATATGCCATCTCGTACTGTTGTCTTAATTTTGCAATAATACGCAGATATTGTCTTTAAAACCAGATTGCCAACGATGCTTTTAGTAGTGTGCATACAAAAGATAGTGTATTAATGAATTAATACGTGTAAAAAGAGATTTTAGATTTTTCGTGAGGTTGCCTCATTTGCTTCGCTCATTCCGCAAAGTTCCCCACTCACAAAATAAAATATCACTTTTAACACATATCATAAATTCATACGTAACTATTTTAGCACCATGTCATGTAATGTTATGCCGGTAAATGCAAAAGATGTTTGCTTGATGTTATTTCTTAAATAAAGCAGCAACACTGTCATTGCAAAATTTTTGAAATTTTATTATGTATGTAAAGTAGGTACTACATACGTGTGCAAAGTTTACGTAGTTAGCGAATTATGTTTGGGATAAAACCTCTAGCAAATTTACTATTAGGTTAGGAAATGAATGTGTAATTAATTTAGAACGAATGTTTTTCTGTTTTTGAATAGTGCGATGACGAAAAGTTGCCCCATCCTGAAGGCAGACACCTGTTTCCTTACATTTTCAAATACATTTAACAATATTGCTGGAATAATTATATCAATTTCTTTAAAACTTGCATCTCGCAATTGTTATAGATTGTTGTGATAAGCTCCGCTTTTAAATGAGGAATCAGGAAGAAATCTATCGCCGCGATGTAGGAAAAATTGATTGTAGTGCTCTCTCCTGTTGTAAATTTACGTAAGTGGACCCACCATCATAGTATAAAGTGCTAGAATGAACGGACTCAAGATGTGTTAAATATATAAATTTTCATTTGCGTTCAGAGAAAGTAAAGTAAAGTCTCTGCTAAATTGCCATCCAGAGATCCGTTTTGAGGGAATGAAGGGGCGTTTCACTGTACTCATGAGATTTCTGTCCACCAGATTCTCATCTTCTGACTATTCACATATCCACTGAGATGAAACCACACCTCGTTGCTAAATATTGTTATGATATGTACGGAATATCATTATTCTTTAAGTTATTCAAATCCAAAAGAAACACAAAAATTCATTCACGGAACGTATATGTAGGGGAGGATATAGATCTTATTTAGCAGGTGTAATAAGAAAAAGCCTGTTGACGTAACCTTTTCAGATATTTAGGAGGATCATTTTTCCCTTAAACGATGTCTTATTCTAGGAAAGGACGTAGCAGGATACACCTAGTCTAAGTGCCCCTGCGTTTTTATGTCAACGAAATTGTAGGAAATTTTTCTACGTATAAAATACTAATTCAGTGAAAACGTCAGACTTTTTCATTCATTGGATTTCAATAAGAAAAAATGTTTTTTAAATTTAAATATTTTTTTTCTTAATTGATTGAATCGATTGGTTTGTCAATAAGTATGATTTAACTATAATTTTTAAAAAAGTTTTAATTATTTGCACGAAGAAAAATATTTTTTTATCATAATTTCTTTAATAAAGATATTCTGCGAGCACACCTACGAAACTGTATCATCCTTAAGAGCCTTGAATCTTCCTATAACATTTTGATAATGTGATTGATAAAATACCGTGGTAAAAAAAGATGAAATCTAATAGTGTTTTTTTTCAATTTAACTACTGATGATTGGAATTATTCATACAAAAGTTTGACAAGAAAAAGTAACTGCATAATTACTACATCATGGATGTAATAAAAATTTACACTGAGTTTTGAAAAAATATTCTTTATTTATTAATTATATTAAATGATACACCGTGCACAGAAAATTAAGGATTGTAAAAAGTGCACTTGTCTTGAATACGTCCCTTCAATTTTTTTCGCGTTGTATGATACTTTTGCATAAGTTTTAGATTTAGAAAGTAAAGAAGTTTTTTTTATCACATTCTTGTTTTTCCTAATTTTCGAATAGATGCAATGAATTATACAAGCTGTGGCTAAGAAAATAAGGTTTTAGTTTGCCAAAGTGGTTCAAGTGTGGGCCACCCTACGAGCGACGTGGTTAGGGTCACTGGTTTAACCTGGCTAGCACAGTAAAGATACGGAGAGCAGAAGGACAGTGAGTTCAAGGCTTGGGTGCCATGATTACTGAGTGTAATCAAGGAAAAATAAAGATAAAGATAAATGCGTATTATGTGCGAATAATTGCCGACATGTCTAACCACTGAGACACATCTAAAACAAAAGTATTTTGACAAAGCGAATTTGCGATACTGGTAAAATTCAAATAATATCATGTTATCAAACAACTACGATTACGTTAAGCGTTGACAAGGAATCGATACTACGACGAAATATTTGTAACAGCGAATTTAAGATATAGGTAACTACGAATTAATGTGTAGCAATAGATATGTGAAAATAATCTCCATTACATATAATAACCAAAAGTACTTATCTTTTGTTATAATATCCTAGTGAGAGAAATTCCTAAGTACGCCCCTGTTCTCCAATGATAATAGACCGTCGTGTAGTTAAATGGTTGAGGATCTCCATTTTGCTCCTCTAGCGAGATGTCATATGTGGTACCATTCCACTTTGAAGGTTATGAAATTGTAGAGACGTGCTATGCTCGAATAAAATAAATAATTTCTTCGCCCAGGTTTTCGTTTACTTGATAGAAAATCTTAAATACGTGTTGCGACGAAACATGTCATGATGAAGACAAACACAGTATTCTTATCGAAAAAGTTATTCTTAAGAAAACGTAAAAGTGTAGCGTTGAGATACTTTGACGTTCAAAAGAAAATTTGTTATCTTATAGAAAGAACCTAAAACAATATTTTTAAACGTTAGATGGTATTTAACGATATATAATTATTTAACTATTACCTATAAGGTTCCTCAATTTTAATATCCCCTTTAGGGTCTAACAAAATTTCAATTACGTCCATCTCAAAGGACGGCTGGAGTGAAAGAGAAGGAGTTTAATATAGCGCGGCGTATTGTTAGATAGGTACCGGACCGGCAGTCACGTGGCTCAGCCCAAAAAGTAGTTCTCTTTTATTAACGAAATATTAAATTAAATATCGGATCTATATTGGTGTTGATAGTTCTACGTTTCATGTGACTAACCGACTTTATTATGAATACTCGACTCAACTTCATTTTCCAGTTAGTTTGATTTATTTATTTTATTTTATTTAAATATTATCGAGCGTGCGCCGTTTAATATATGATGCGTAAGCATAAGCTACTGATAATTTTAAATCTGCATGGAATAGTTCGTTATAGTACCAGAGCATAGGAGAATAAAATGTTTGATTATTAAAATTTTTCTTTTGCTTTTGCGCATTCCGCACGTTACAAAGCGTTCAAATAAAGGTTATGTACATTTGAGCAGAGCATACCCCCCTGTATTTTTAGCCACCGACTCCGATGCCACCATCAGAATTGCTCCATCACGTCAGGATTTACCTCTAATGTCTCTCCTAAAATAACCATTACAGTAAAAGACCAGCTAAGTACATCTACCCACGAAAATGGATTGGAAGAAATGGTCCTACTAAATGGCCTCATTTCAAAAGAGCATATAGATGTATGTCAATCAAAGTGGGCAATGCAAGTATGCCATGGAAACAAAAGACAGTTGTAATAATTTTTAAAGAAAAATATGGATTCTTATTTAATTACACACAACACCAACAAATTATTATTAACGAACAAGAACAATGTTGACGAAATTCTGACGTAAATGTTCAATGTGACCACCATATTTTTGTTCAAATATTCTATTATTCTACTTTCAACAGATTGCATAGCACATCTTTGCGCCTACCATTTCTGACGCCAGAAATTAATGCAAAATTGAATTTTAGGGCCACTTTTATTAACATTGTGTATGTCTGTCTACAGTCGTTTTTGAGTTATTGGCATTTTTTGAAAAAAATATTGTTTTTTTTTCTCAAGGGTAGTAGGCTTTGGAAACAATCATTTCATTTTAATTTTTATTCTAAAATCGTATTGCAATAATAAATAATAACAACAAATAAACAGATTAACAAAATAATTATTTCAATACAAATGCTCAATGTGTGCACCGTTTTCACTGACAGAATTTCGTCAACATTGTTCTTGTTCGTTAATAATAATTTGTTGGTTTTTCTTTAAAAATTATTACAACTGTCTTTTGTTTCCATGGCATACTTGATGAAGTAAGGAATCTCTCGGCAAGATAAGGTATTTCTTGATTTTTATTGAATAACTCGATATGGGGTGAAGTTAAGTATAGGATGCTTAAGTAACTCACCCTAAAATTCAATTTTCTTTCGAATGGTGTGAAAAAAAATAGTAGGTGCCATTTGAAAAAAATGACTTTTTAACAATTTTTGATTGCGACATTTGAAAATCGACTGCGCCCATATGGTACAAAATGGGACCACCGATGGGACATCAAAAGTTAGCCTGGACTTCCAGCTAACTGCTTCACAAATTTTGTTTCATAATTTTGACAGGTTTGCGAGATACAAATTTGTTCGTAAACTACTGCAGCGGTAATTTTTTTCAAAAAATTGGGCATATGTCAAAAATTCTAATAGATAGGTTAACATAACTTAGGTTCTCTAAACTCAGAATTAGAAGACCAATCGAACCATGTAAAGAAAAATATAAGTTTCCATTTAAAATAAGAAAGTTGGTACCAATTTTTGGCACACCCTGTATAGTTGGAGGACTGAAAATAGATAGAACGGGCATGATCTATTATGGCTGCATACCAAATTTCAAGTTTCTAATCCAACTGCAAGTTGAAAAACTTCTAATGAATGGCCTACGTGAATCACCCTGTGTACGTATACCAAATTTCAAGTGAATATCTCATTTTTTTTTCAACCCGTTTAATAATGGAGTGGGGTGGTGGTGGGGGGATGGAAAATATTATAAAAAAATTTTGAGGCCTTGGCTTCTAGTGCATACACCCAATTTCAAGTTTCTGTACTCTTACCAGTTTGCTTTACTTATTTCCCCCTATTTACCCCCCAACCCTTCACCGGATATGTTTAAAAAACAATCCTGTTTCAGATCTTATAATATATATGTGTACAAAATGTCAAGTCTATTCGCGAAAATAAAACAAATGAACCCAAGAGGGATTTACCGTCGATACACACAAATCCACCAATACGTGAGAGCGATTTAGATATTATGACTTTCCGCTGTTACTATACAAACTTTTCCTCATAGGTGAATTCCTTTGAATGAAAGGTAAATCCCCATTGAGTTCATTTGTTATATTTTCGCGAATATCTTAAACCGTTCCGGAGAAAACGTGCGGACAAAAAAGTTACAGACAGACAGACCGACAAACAAACAGAATTTTTTTTCTCTCCAACTTCCAACCAACTGGATGTGGAAGTAAAATTGTGTACATAATTTCAGTGACACCACGCAGAAGTGAATTGAGGCGTATCGAGTAAAATGTTAATCAAATAGGTATTCTCAATACAACTTCTACTCGTTTACATTATTTATATGTATGTGGGATTTGAATTTCATTTTTTTAAATTTTAGTTTTCTTAGTTGGTAGTATGTTATTATGTTTGCACATGCGCGCGATTTGACACAGGCGGTTGTTAAAAAAGGCGGGAGTCGATTCAGAGACAGAAAAGACGAACGACGTAGAAAAGGCGTACTGTGACAAGTAGTAAAGTTGTGCCTAATAAGTTTCATTGTTTTTACCTTTTTGTCGTTGTTAATTAATGTGACTATTTCTAAACCAATCTGGTGTCAGTGTTTAAACTGTTCGTATAAACTATATCATTATATTATTCCTAACCTGAAAGTGTCTTAGTTATCCAGTTCCCGCTAAAAGTTAACGGTAAAAGTCGTAAAAGACGGAACTCTACATATTTTGGGGGCTCAACCGGGATGCCAGAGACTATCAGAAAGTAATTACTTCAAAAGAACATTTTTACTAAGCTTCTTGTAGTGCAAATTGTAAAAATCTGGTGTTAAAACGATAAAGTGGCTATAAAAGACGATTTCATTTCCATAGACTTGGCAGTATTAATACGCATTTGTGATTATACGATTGGCATTGCACAAAATAGGAGATAAGTGACATCAGCTCTTGTTGTACGTCTTTTGGTTACCCGCTCCGGTGCCTAGAAGCCGCTGTTACCATACCTACCTGTTTACCAGTTTCCCTGTACATTTTTGTTTGTACGACACATCCATCATATATCGCCACAACTTGAGCTAGGACGTAACGTAAGACGTAAATGAAGTTATCCTGCCGCCAAACAGTAAGTTTAAGTTTGCCATACTTATTAGAACAGCTGATTACATCGACCTTGACCTACCTGTTTGTGGAAGCTGTCATGCTGCAACGCAACCTACGAAGAGGAGTCGCCAACATTTAATGCATGATTTAAAGATTTATTAATTAATAATTTAATTCATCTTTGCTGATTTGAACCATTGTTTTATATTAAGATTTTTAAGGCAACATAAGAATAACGTTTTAACAGTTTTCGAGTATTAAATATGTTGTAAAATGAAACTTATGTCCTGGCCAAACTGTTTATTTTATGTTTTTTACTTAATAGGTGCTCCAGTTGTAAAAGCAGAGCAGATAAGTCGGATGTACGTTTTTTCCACGATTCAATGACGATTTACGATTGAAAGACGTGTACTGTATTATTTTATCTAAAGGCGCAGGTTATTAAGAGGGTTGTGCATTAAGACGAATCGGTACATACTTTATTTTAAAATAAACGTTGATTTCCAATATCATAAAGACGATTAAGACGAATACTATTGTTTATTTTAAATTAAGACGATTAACATTGTTTTTGATTAATTAGCAATTGTCTTTATGTCGTAAGTTGACTATTACACTAAGATTTTTAAGTTACATTGAAAAATGGCTTCACTTGGGGGAATAGCCAAAATAGAATACAATATTAAAAACAGTGCGTTAAAAGCCGTTAAAGCGTTGCATGTCGTAGTATTTGGAGAAGAGGGCCAACCTCGACGTATCAGGCGAAATTTAAAAGAATTCAGTGGATTTAATTTAGATGAAAATTCTTCAGAATTTAGAGAGAAAATAGACGATGTTATTTCCAAATTATTACTCGCTGATCTGATTGCTGCCTGTCATGTATTGAATTTGGATTATTCTGGAACTGAGGAAGATGTAGCTAAACGAGTCTGTGTATATTTAAATAAGTTGAAGGACGAAGATACTGGTGACCAACATAACAATGATGACGAGGACAGTGGAAACGAAGATGAGCAAGAGTATGATAACGATGAGGATTTACAGTCGAATGCTGGTTCATCACATCGATCGTATGCGCATAGACAACCAGATAGATCATTTGCTTTAACCTTTCGTGATGTGGAAGACTCGATTAGATCATTTGATGGTAAAGGAGGATACCCAGTTGAGAAGTGGATTGAAGAATTTGAGGAGACCGCTGAATTAATGGGGTGGAATGAATTACAAAAGCTTATATTTGCAAAAAAATCATTAGGTGGTATTGCCAAACTATTTGTCCAAGCAGAAAAGGGTGTAAAGACATGGGATAAGCTAAAAAAGCTGCTAGATGAAGAATTTGGGGTTAAAGTTAGTAGTGCAGAAATTCACAAAACACTTATGCGAAGAAAGAAACAGAAAGAAGAACCTGTTCAAGAGTACCTACTGACAATGCGCGAGATTGGAAGTCGAGCCAATATTGAAGATGAGGCGTTGATACAATATATTATTGATGGGATAATAGACGACCCTGCTAACAAATTAGTATTGTATGGTGCAAAATCTTTCCGTGAATTCAAGGAAAAAGTTAAGCTATACGAAACGATAAAATCGAGATATCAAGGGCATACTTCAAAGGGACATACAAGCTACAATAGCACTGATAAAACCAAGAAAGAAAAGCAGATTAAATTGGAAGGAGGAAAAGCAGATAATGGCGTTTCAAGGAAACCTGCACAATCTGCGTGCAATTGTTTTAACTGCGGACAGAAGGGCCATAAATCAAAGGACTGTCCCTCGAAACAAAAGGGGATGAAATGTTTTCGCTGTAATGAGTATGGACATATATCAAGTAATTGTTCGAGAAAACCCCTTTCAAGAAACAGTGACGCGGAGAATTCACAACCAAATGTAGCAGTTAATTTGATTGAGAAACACTGCATGGTCAACCTAACTATTAATGAGTTCACGCTGTCAGCTCTTTTTGACACGGGAAGTGACATTAATCTGGTCAGAGAAGATATTTACAGAGCCCATTTACACAACATTCCTTTAACGCAAACTATAATGTCGGTATCAGGATTTGGTGGTAATCAAACCACGACACTAGGTTCGTTTACCGCGGATTCTATTGTTAATGATGAAAATCTTAACCTAACATTCCATGTTGTAGCGGGAAATGCCTTATATCATGAAGCAATAATAGGCAATCCATTGCTAGCGCAAGCCAAAGTAAGCATCGCGTCGGAAGGAGTGATTATACACAAGTTAGAGAAAACTAATCATATAATGCAGATATATTTGATTGAAGACGGCCGCACACTTGACATAAATCATATACAAGATCCAGTTATCAAAAAGACGATACAAAATATGGTGGAAAGTTATAAGCCAGAGAAAACAGAAACGACTGGTCCTGAGATGAAAATTGTGTTAACAAATGAGGAACCTATTTATAATAGTCCAAGACGATTACCGGTGCCAGAGAGACGCGAAGTTGAAAGACAAGTAAACGAGTGGCTAGAAGACGGCATTATTAGATCAAGCTCATCTGATTTTGCAAGCCCTGTTGTTCTAGTTAAGAAGAAGGACGGTAGTTATCGATTGTGTATTGACTATAGAAAGTTAAATAAAAAGATAGTTAAAGATCGTTTCCCATTGCCTTTAATCGAAGACGTACTAGACAAGCTTCAAGATGCTCGAGTATTCAGCACTATTGATTTAAAAAATGTATTTTTCCATGTGCCAATTGAAGAGGATAGTAAAAAATATACATCGTTTGTGACGCATAATGGCCAATTTGAATTTAACAAAGCTCCGTTTGGTCTCTGCAACAGCCCAAGCGTCTTTCAAAGATTTGTTTCTCAAGTATTTCGGCCCTTGATGAACAAGGATTATGCTATTTTATATATGGATGATATCATAGTCCCGTCAAGAAATGAGACAGAGGGTTTAGAACGACTTAAGCTCGTCTTAGATACAGCCAGCAAGTATGGGCTTGAACCAAAGTTCAAGAAATGTCAATTTTTGCGACGAAAAGTTGAGTTTCTTGGCCATGTAATATATAATGGAACGATTCAACCTACTGAAGAAAAAACACTAGCCGTTCAGAATTTTCCTGTCCCGACGTCGATCAAACAAGTTCAGAGTTTTCTAGGACTTAGTGGATACTTTAGAAAGTATATTCCTTCGTATTCGCAGATAGCCAAACCACTAAGCGATCTATTGAAGAATGGCTCTTTGTTTATATTTGGAATTGAACAAAAGCAAGCTTTTGAGAAGCTCAAGACGGCATTGATGAATAAACCTGTTCTTAACATTTACCGACAAGATGCACGTACTGAGTTACATGTAGATGCAAGTAAATACGGTTTTGGTTCCACACTACTACAGGAAGGTGAAGATGGAAAATTGCACCCCGTCTATTTTATGAGTAGAAAAACAACACCAGCTCAGGAAAAGTTTCATAGTTATGAGTTAGAGGTATTAGCCATCATTGAATCATTAAAAAAATTCAGAGTTTATCTACTAGGATTCAAATTTAAAATTGTAACTGACTGCGAGGCGTTTAAAAAAACTATGGAAAAAAGGGACCTAACTACTAGAGTTGCAAGATGGGCATTATTGCTTGAAGAATTCGATTATGAAATAGAGCATAGGAAAGGAGAACGAATGAGGCATGTAGATGCCTTGAGTAGATACCCGGCCGTCATGAAAATTGAGAATGTAGTATTACGTCAGATTCAAGGCGCACAGCAGCAAGATTCAAAGCTAAAAGTAATAATGAAGGTTCTTGAACATGAGAAATACGATGATTATGTGTTAAAGAACGATATTCTTTATAAAGAAAAAGATGGAGATAGTTTGTTAGTTATACCAAAAAGTTTACGGACTGAAATTATTAGAACTGCACACGAACCAGGTCATTTTGGAGTAAAGAAGACTGAAAGTATGATTAATAAACAATATTTTATTGAGAACGTACATAAAAAGATTGAAGAGTATATAGCTTCATGTGTTCCATGTATTTTAGGTAATCGAAAACAGGGGAAACAAGAAGGATTATTAAATCCGATACCAAAACAGAGTGTCCCACTAGATACTTATCATTTGGACCATTGTGGGCCATTTGAATCAACGAAGAAGAGCTATCGCTATATTTTATTACTGATCGACGCGTTCACCAAGTTTACTTGGATTTACCCCACGAAAACCTTAGGTGCAAATGAAGTCTTAAGCAAATTACGGCTGAACCAAGCTATATTTGGTAATCCAAGAAGAATCATTACGGACAAAGGAGGAGCTTTTAAGGCTAACGAATTTAAAGAATATTGCGAAACAGAAAACATTCAACATATTGAAGTCACCACAGGTGTACCCAGAGCAAACGGACAAGTCGAAAGGATGGTACAAACTGTCACGTCAGCCCTGAGAAGATTGTCCTATGACGCCCCAGCTACATGGTTCAAACATATTGCACGACTACAACATGCAATAAACTCATCATATAATCGAAGTACCAATAATAACCCATTTAAACTGATGTTTGGAGTAGATATAAAGAGAAAGGAAGATGTCGACATTTATAAGATTCTAGAGGAAATAGAAAGAGAAATTTTCGAGGAAGAAAGAGAAGAATTAAGGGAGAACGCAAAGCTGTCGATTGACAAAATTCAAGAGGAAAATGTAAAAACTTTTAATAAAAAGAGAAGGAGCGCGACCCAATACAAACCAGACGACGTTGTTGCCATCAGAAAAACCCAATTTGGTACACAGAATAAACTATTTCCTAAATACTTAGGCCCCTATAAAGTCACTAAAGTAAAGGGTAATGACAGGTACAATGTAGAACGCATTGGCAGAGGAGAAGGTCCCGGTGTTACTTCTACCAGTGCTGACGGCATGAAACCTTGGCGCGCGAATGACGACACATCCGGGTCGGATGTTGAGTAGGAGGGCCGAGCTGTGGGATTTGAATTTCATTTTTTTAAATTTTAGTTTTCTTAGTTGGTAGTATGTTATTATGTTTGCACATGCGCGCGATTTGACACAGGCGGTTGTTAAAAAAGGCGGGAGTCGATTCAGAGACAGAAAAGACGAACGACGTAGAAAAGGCGTACTGTGACAAGTAGTAAAGTTGTGCCTAATAAGTTTCATTGTTTTTACCTTTTTGTCGTTGTTAATTAATGTGACTATTTCTAAACCAATCTGGTGTCAGTGTTTAAACTGTTCGTATAAACTATATCATTATATTATTCCTAACCTGAAAGTGTCTTAGTTATCCAGTTCCCGCTAAAAGTTAACGGTAAAAGTCGTAAAAGACGGAACTCTACATGTATACATTAATCTTTTACTTGTCACTCTCTGTTCAAGTAAGTACCAACTTATTCTCGTCAGATATCTGTCGCAATTAAACAAATTCAAAAGGGAGAGAGTTGTAACTGGATAATACCATTTAAATTATAATCCTTGTATTTAGTACTCTGATGAAAATGAAAATTATATAGTGGGTTATGCGCAACTGCCGCCATTCTATACAATTAATTTAATAGAAACTTTATCAAACGATATTGTGGTGACATTCATTGCGTTACTCTTATTATTAACTGACTTGAGGAGTGGTAAATTATTCGAAGTACATGGAAACCAAATATAATAAAATGTATACAATAGTGTAAATATTTAAAATATGCATTATTTAATACCTTTTATAATTGTAATCGTTTATAAATCAATTGGACATTCCATTTTAAATGTACTTTTTATTGGGTCGTGACTAGATACAATTTCTGCAACTCAACATTTAATGTTAAGAGCTAATTTTGCATTATGTATAATATTTCTATTATTAATTTGGAAATCCAGTCTTAAGCATTGCTACCAGGATAAGTCATTACAAAGCCTATTTGTGATAGAATAACACCCGAGACCGCGTACCTGAATATTGCAAACGATATCCGTATACGAATATAGTTCACTAGATATGTTATGCGCTTATCTCAAACGAAAGTAGTTGATTGTTTACTTGGCTCACCATTACAAGCCCGCTGCCTGATTTGGTTTATTCCTATAATTGCCGGTAGCGTAGCCGTAGGTTAAATGATATTTATTTACTTTTATTCAATCGTTTATAGAGTTCTTCATTAAACTAACATTATTTATTATAAGTAAATAATGTGAAACATAATTTTTATAGGATTTCTTATTTCACATTCTCATTATAACACTAGCATCCAACATAGTCCCCTAGGGCTAAGCAGATTAAACTATAGTATTTACATGAAGTCAGGGTATGGAAAGAATGCAAAGATTTCTTTAATATTTTTACGTTTAGTTCTCATAGATAGTATTTTTTTCCGCTGTTTGCAAAATCCTATAAAGAATGTGTTTCACTACTACAAGCAAACAAATAATAAATAATTCGCTTTTAAACATACATAGAGTATATAGGCTCCAATACTAGTTAGTTAATAGATAGGTTGGTAGATAGATAGGTAGATCTGTTGTTTTTTATCGGTCAATGTCATATATAAATATTTCATACTTATTCATGGATATTACCTTGGTTTTGCATTAAACATTGTTATGAGTGACTTTGTGCCTTTCTGATGAGCTCAGAATAAGGGCGAAAAACGTGTCAAAGGCTCATTTCCAAGAAGCTGAATGTGAAATTTTATGAAAATGTAATCCATTAGAATGAGAGACAAGGTAGGTAAATAAATTCTTTTCAGGCCTTTGTTCTCATTTTTAAATGAATCTTCATACCGTAGGGGGTCGTGTAAATACTAGTTTAATCTGATTAACCGTAGGGGACTATGTTGGATGCTACTGTTATAATGAGAATGTCAAATAAGAAATTGGACAAATTTATTTCAGGATTTTAACTTGCTAGCATAACCAGAAGTCAGGTTGTCGAAAGAATGCAAAGATTTTATTCATATTTTTACATATAGTTTTTCTTTTAGTTCGCATAAATAGTTTTTTTTTTTTTCGTTGTTTGCAAAATCCTATAAAGAATATGTTTCATTACTATAAGCAAATAAATAATAAATAATTCACTTTTAAAATAATGTGTTATAAATAAGTACATCATAACTATTAATTAATATAAAGTAGTAAGGCAATATTTATAATAATTAAAAAGTGATTCTAAGAATTGTGGGTCGACGCTTATGACACGTCTCGTGTTATGAAATATTCCTTTTATGATTTCTAAACTGACTTTGGATAACCTATACCTATGAACCCGACTGAATTGCGGCCAATTGAGGTGGAAGTCTGTTTTTTTCTTAATCGCTAGATATTATGATTCTGAATAAGTATCTTGCTTGGTGAATAAAAATCTCTTCTGCTTAATTTTTACAACCAAGAAAATTTCGAAATACCAGGTTTTTTGCGATAAATTTTTTCTTGAAAAGATAGAAAAAATGTTTCAAATAAAACCCGTGGGCAGTAAAATTTTCAATTTTCAATCGGTTCGTAAAAAATGAGTGTCTCATAAATGTTACAAGTGGGGTGAAGGGCTTAAAATTGGCTCATTTTTGCGAATGTATTTGTTGAATGGCCCTTAGGTAGAAATTGGGGTACGCTGTTGTTGACAATAGAATATTAATGGTTTGTAGCCTCGTTAACTTTAATCTGCGCTATATAAACTATATAAAGTGACATAAAATCGATTTTTTTAAAAGTTGTTTGATATTGTATTTCATCTCCACCGCACCAGTCTCTCAGCTTGTAACATGAATGTTAACTTTTTTATCTATTCTAGGGTTCGTATTTGTTTTCGATTATATAATATCCCAAAAAAGATTCGGTGTAGGTATCTTAAAGTGATTTAACTATTATAATGATTTTCATTATAAAATACATTACTTGTTGGCCTTTGTTTTATTTATTTATTTTATTTTTATTTATTTTTACATACACTATCCAGAGAGACCCAATTACTGGATAGAACAAAAAAGATTACAAAAAAAGGAAAAAAGTAATATATACATTTATATTAAAAAAAATGTGCATACATGCACAAGCAGATCGAGTAAGTAAAATATTAAAATAATTATAATATAATAATACGTGTGAAGAACACAGAGTTAATTATTATTAAAGATACATAATTTTAGAGAGGCAACGTTGCAGTTGAAAATATCAACGCGGTCGTGTACATCATTGTATGCAGTACATAGTAAGGGGTCCAAAGCTTTAAAAATTGAAATGACCCATTCCAACAAGGTAAATGATTTTTGGAAACGAATTCAGGAAGAGGGCCCTTAGGGGCATCAGAAATGGCTTGTTGGACTTTTGTTGGCGCTTGCGCAACTTCTCCACAAGAAAAAAACATGGCCGAATGTTATTTCAAGAATTTGTGTTTTTAAACGTTTACCTCTTGCTAAAATATTAACTACTTGCGATATCAATCTGATTTTTTATGTCTACATACTACAAACACGAGCGCATATATCTGTACTAATAGACCTTCAAAATCACTTACGGTTTTTTTCTAAATAAATCCAAAATCACATGAACGAATTTTGTGTGTTTAAAATTTCGACGTGCTAGCAACTATATTAAATATTCGAATTTTGTATCTATTACATATGAATAAAATATGGTCTAAAGATCAAAAAAGTTTTTGCAAAAAAAATTAGCTCGATATCTTATATAGTTTTCGAGATACGGATTTTTAAATTCGACCGTAATAATGTCTTGTTATTAGTGCGCAACGTGACAGCTACGGCAGGGCTCGTTCTGTGCAATTGTGGATAGATCATATATTAGTCTAATACCTAATTTGATTTAGGTGTTATATTATTCTTGATCATTAGATCACTCATTGTCTGAAAATTATTAAACAATTATTTCGGTGCAATAAATACGTGGTTTTAAATTATGATGTAATTTGTTAGATGTAATATACTGTCGTCCTAAGCCAAAATGACGTACTTCATTATACGCTCTTCTTGAGATCTTTGACATTTTATGCCGCTAATCTCAGCACATCTTATTTTTTAAATTTAAAATAGTTTCATTCTATTTTTGAATTTAATTCTATGAGGCAGATGCAAAAATAATGGTTTATTGATTATTGAAAAAGTCGGTCATTTAACAAGGAAACTTTGAAGTACGTCCAATTTGCTTAGGAAATTTTTAGTTACGTCATTTTGGTTTAGGACAGTATATCTAGACTTGCAACGTTAATAAGTTTTAATAAATTGAGTTTAGAAATAAAAATTGACCTAAACTTCGGATTTAAAAAAAAGTACGATATGACTTAAGAAATCAAGCCAATCATATAAAATACATTTCTGAATATTGGTGTAAGTAAGGACAAATGTTGCCCAACAATGTGAACTTGGATTCCTCACGCCTAGCATAAAATTTGAAGTGCAGCCATGAACAAACGAACACAATAATATTTACGAAAGGTATGTTTAATTTTTACAAAATGGAAAAACTACAAAAGTTTTGTGGGTATACGACAACAAAGGGTATTTTATAGTATTTACGAAACCAATAAATAATTAGGTGAAAAACATGAAGAAGAAAATATTGTAAATATTGTTTATTGGCAGTCTATGTATTGTGTGACCTGTCTGTTATTCTTTTCGAAGGGGAAAACTGAGCAGTTACAGTTGCCTTAAATCAAACAGGCCATCTAAACAGTTTGACTAATCTTGGAGACAACTGCGATGCAATTGGTGATCGTGTCATTGAAAATGGTCGTAAGACCTATGTGAATCTGTATGGCCATAGTGAGTTTAATTAGATTCACCAAGGTAGCATTTATTTTTCATAAAGTTATTAGACATACGTTCGCTAAGTCCTACAAGAGAGCTTACTTAATGCATTTGAAACGGTCATTAAGTCCAGTAGTTTGGTATGCTTAGCTTAGCTTGCAACTGAAGTACTTAGCGAAGCAGGGTCAAACCCTGCTTACTGCAAAATAATTTTAATTGTAAAAATTATTCACAAGAAGTGGTTTAGATTCTCCTATACTTTCCTTACCTAACACAAAATTCTGGATTTTAAACAAATTACCTCGGTGACTTGAAAAACGGTTAAGAAAACACATCACACTCTTCCAGAAAATTTGGATATCTGATAGAGAATAACCAAATAAACCCACAAATGATGACAAAAAACCACGAGTGGTTAAAAAAAAACAAAAAGTGAAATTGTAAAGTAGAGTGTGACTAAAAATATTGATGTTCTGTTGCATGTGCATGTGGCCTTTCATTGTCTTAAGGGCAGAAATAATACAGAGCAGTGTTTAACAGACAGTAATTCTTACTAGTAGTGCTTTGCTTACTGAGCTGTGTATAATTATGCATTATTATTATTATTATCATTATTACCTATAAATTACACGTTTTGTGTACGTGTTTATATTTTATTTCTATATTGTATAATGATGGTATACCTATATAATAAATATCTCCATATACAACACCTTCATAACCTATAGATCTAATAAATCCTATGCCAAATGAGTTTCATTTTACATATTAATATTTTTGTAAAATTATAAATAATAATAACACAATATCAAAAATGTATTGGCTTACTATCTTGATGCATTACAATTAACCAGATAGCAGTACGTGAGATAATAGCCGCATGGTAATAGGAGTATCACGGACCTAAGTTATGGTTTAATTTGAAAAGTCTGTAACTCAAAAATTGTAAAAGATATGGAACTAATTTTTTTTGCAAAAACTTTTTGATCTTTAGACCATATTTCATTCGCATATAATATATAAAAAAAATTAAACATTTAATATAGTTGATCGCACGTCGAAAATTCAAACACAAATTTGCTTCCTGTGATTTAGGATTTATTTGATTTTGAAATTCTAACAGTACAGATATATGCGCTCATGTCAGTAGTATACAAATATAAAAAATCGTATCAATATCGTACGTAGTTAATTTTCTAGCGAGAGGTATATGTTTAAAAACATACATTCTTGAAATAACGTTCCGTCATCTTTTTTTCTTGTGGAGAAGTTGTGCAAGCGCCAAAAAAAGTCCAACAAGCCATTTCGGATGCCCATTAGGACCCTCTTTGGATATGCGAGCTCAAAATTTATTTACCTTGCTGGAATGGGTTACTTGGCGATTTTCGAAGGACCCTCTACTAACATATACCTTGAAGTGAAGAATTTTTTTATATTTGTTCTTAACGTTTCAGTTTAAATACATTTGTTTATCGTGAACCAATTCTGTGAGCATGAAAGGGCAGCATATTAAGTATATACGTTAGATAAGAGACTTTACGGCGATCTTCAAATGATTCTAATGAGAACCTATATAATAGTTCAGGCTGAGGAGTACCAATAGGCGGGTATGTTCTGTCAACTTTAAATGTGGAATGCTTCAAGAACCTACGTTGAATATTTTCTATGTTATCTATATGTGTCTTATAATATGGAGACCAAATGATTGACGCATATTCCAAATTAGATTTCACAATAGTAAAATACAGTAGTTTGAGACCGGATGCTTTATTGAAGTGAAAAGTATTCCTAATAAAAAATCCAAGAGATTTATAGGATTTTTTGACAACCTGATTACTATGATGGATAAATGGCAGCTTTTCATCAAACACTACACCTAAATTAGTAAATGCCTCAGGTCTAGAGAGTACGTTATTTTCAAGCGTATAATCATATTTTATAATATTCTGTTTAGTTGTTATTGATAGAACATTACACTTTGACGAATTGAGGAATAATTTGTTTTTTATACACCAGTCATTAATTTCATTTACATTGTGTTGCAAAATCAAACAGTCGTCGATACACGATATTTTACAGAATAACTTCAGATCATCAGCATATAGAAGACAATTCAAGGCGATATCAGTAGTAATGTCGTTAATAAACATAATGAATAAAAGTGGACCTAGATTAGATCCCTGTGGGACGCCTGAGGTTGGTAAAACCTTGACAGATCTATGGTCACAATATAAGACATATTGGGGATATATGGTTAAGGTAAGATGAAAAATACTTAATAAGGCCATTTGAGAATCCGAAAACGTGTAATTTTTGCAATAGAATGCTATGGTTTAACCTGTCAAAAACCTAAGAAAAATCTGTATAGATTGTGTCAATTTGACTACCATCATCAATTGCATCAGATAAATACTCAGTTAAGCAGAATAAATTGGTAACTGTAGATCGGCTTTTAAAGAAGCCGTTGTTGGAACTCAGATATTTGATGTTTAATATGGCGAAATATCTGTTCATATAATAATATTTCGAAGGCTTTAGCAAAGTTATTCAAAATTACAATGGGCCGGTAATTAGTTATCAAAGTTCTATCCCATTTCTTAAAGACGGGTATGGTTTTGGACTGTTTCTAACATTGTGGAAAGGTTGAAGTTTAAAGAGATGGATTGAAAAGTATACATAATGGTTTGGCGAATATTGCTGCACTGTCACGTACTACGAAAGATGGAATATTATGAGGATCACTGGTTAGTTTTGGCTTTAACGTCTTTAGTGCCTTGAAAACCTCATCTTCTGTGAGATTACGAATAGTTAGACAAGAGTTATTAAAAAGCTCATTATGTTCGTCATCGACATTGCGTTGAGCTGAAGTAGAATATGATTGTTGAAAGTATTCAGCTAATTATTTGAGGATCGGAAATGATATCGTCGTTATACTTAAAATTTTTGGGCAGATTGGACGCATTTCTTTTGAAGTTACTATAACGCCAAAATTCCGAAGGATTCTGTGCAATATTTTCTTGTAAATGTTTATTGTAATTTTTGTATGCAATCTCCATATCCGATTTTATTTTACGTCTTAAATTTTATAATTTCACTGTTAAATCAAGGAGGATAACTGCGTTTAGGTATATGTTTCATGGGATCGCAGATGCTGGGTTTTAATTTTTCATAGAATTTTTCACAAGCTGAGTGAACATCAGAGAATTCAGTTAATAAGTTCCAGTCAACATTAGAGAACATTTGATATAAGAAAAGAAAATTTGCTTTTCTGAAGTTGTACGTAAAAGACATATTTTTTGTCACGATTATTTCCAATACTATATATAACCTTGCCTTTTAGTTATGATAAATCCGCAATCATAATTATAATTAAAAATAGAACATATGACCTCAGGGGGCAGATTATCCTTGATAGCTTGGCTTAATATTGGTTATCACTTACCTTGGCAAATACTCAATAACAGGAAATTACCAAAAAATAAATACACAGCTCTACAAGGCTTAACAAAAAAACGCTCATTTTAAACTATAAATTGGCCCGGCAAAATAAGGAAACACCGAGCTATCCCAGTTTAAATGAGTGCTAGCTTAATGAAATTAAACAACTACTAAAACAAATAATCTATTAACATTCGAAGTTACAAGAAACAAACAAAATACTCTAGTCATGAATAGTATTAGGGTAAATCGTTACAATATTTTGTATCACCCGGCCTGGGCTCAATGACCGTTCTAAGAAAACTTATAACTTACTGATTAAAAATTACTAGGAACTGTGCAACAAATAGCATTTTAACAAGGATTAAACAAGTTAAACTAATTAGATAAATTGACATGGCACTCTAAATTTTAACCATCAAAAGGTTTCACAACCGAAGACCCGAATTGGTGAGACATACAAAAAGCTTTCGACGCGTAACGGTTTTTCTATTGTTTTCGGACAACCTTAAATGTTGCTAGCGAGCACACATTAATTAAGCCACTATGTATGCCTCTTGGGGCATCGAAATTGTCAACAACTCAAGTCAATGTGGCCAATGTCTACGACTAACATGAAAGCAGTAAACTTGTTTAGCGATCTCACTGGGGAAGGAAAAATCAATCACGAAACCAGTTCCTTAACGGCACCGAAAATATTTTTTCTCCACGCGCTTAGCTTAGAGCTACCACAACTAGTACATAAAATAAGAAACTCACAGTTTCATTCCTGGACACATGACGGTCAATGGACTTATGGCATTCAAAAAAGAATAAACGTACCAACTACAATCAAGGTACTTAAAATCACCAATTATCATGGATGGCATCAAAGCAACTAAGGTTAATCACGCAATTTGCTGCTATTTAATACAGATTCATTCTGTCATTTAATTGACTATTAAATATTTGAACTTTGTGATTTACACATTACTCTGATGCACAATTTAACATAAAACGTAGCTGCAATACTCAACACGTAATCGTCGCCATAAAATGACTTTAAATTTTCTTGCTTAATGAACAACTTGACCGTCTCATCACAGCCATTGCTAGACTCGTTACCACTTAATTATATCGGAGAGGTCAAATTCACCTCTCCCGAGGTACCTATATCGTCTCGAAGCCAACCCTCGACTGCTTAAAACCAACGAAAATTTACCTGTACGAAACAAACAACCTCCTCTCACGTCTCTCTTCTACCGTACCCCTAAAGGTCAAATGGTCTTTTATTTACCATCCACTCTGGCGCGAAGAAAACTCGATTTATATCTCTATAGGATTTAAATATATTTAATATATTTTCTGTACAGGGCGATCCTTAAAAATTAACCGTTATAATACTACGAACATTAAAATAAATAAACAGAGCAGGATGATGAAGGTTCTCTCCAACAAGAATATCAGGAGCTTGTACTTACTACCTTACAGCTCCTGTTAGATAAAACAAGATCAAGTAACTTGTTTGAGTTCTTTATAATATTGAACTGCTCTACATTTAAAAAGTCTTGAAAATTTAAAATTAATTGAGTAGCAGGCGACGCAGTACTAAAGTGATAAGAACAATAATTCAGTAAATTCAAATCACCCAGATTTAAGATATGTGAGTTAAAAATAAAGAACACAAAATGTATTAAAAACAGAATTGTAAAAGTCAGATGGCATATTTGGAGGAATGTAAAGTGTAAAAATATAGAAGTGATACTGATCTAATACTGTTTTTACTCCTACACTATTAATTAATAAGTCACGAAAATTACTGTTCTTTTTTATCATGAATGTCAATATAAATACCTCTTATCAGACAAAATTGCGAATATTATTCTGTAAAGATTAAATACCGATTTCAGAACCTGTTAGTTGCCGTTTAAATTTACATAGCTTAAAATAATATTCATTAATCTCTCATTTGTTAGACTTGTCATCATCTCAAGATTTAAGCCTTGCAGGCAGAAAATAAGGGAAAGCGAAAAAGAATGGGTAAATAAGAAATAAAGCAAAATGCTACGTCATGCCACCCGTCATATTTGCCGTAAATTGCCTTAATTAAAATTTATTACATCATGTTATGCTTGAATAAATATTCACAATCCTGGTAAATATTTTGCTTAGTTGTAGAATTGTTTTGTATAATGAAATCTCTGCCACAAAATGCACGATTCCTTAAGTCTTTCGCTTATCTGTTTCAAGCAGTAAATGTTAATATCAAAAACAAGAAAATACCTATTCATTGAACGAAAATTTGATGAAGTTAGTTGCACTTATGTATTACGCACATTTGTAAACTAATTAATTTCTACTTTTGTCAAGGTTATAAAATAGAAATTTTATTGACTATTCTTATAGGAAAAATTACGCTGATCACGATGGTGACATTAAAATAAAATCGGTAAAGGTACCTATTTACACAGAACTTCCCTCTTTATTTGTGCATGGCGGTCACTCGAAAAAATTATTAATTACGAAATGACATTGAGAATAATAATCGTAATAAAGTTATTACTATTATTACAAAGAAAACCTGATAACTTTTGGTCAAAAAAATATACATAGTGCTCATCCAACAGCAAGAATTCAATGCTAAATAACAGATGCTAAATATAGAAGGCTTGCGCAAATACCTTTACAAATGTCCACCATGGTTGAATTATTTCTTGGAATCACCACCTTGTACATTTTTCAATAATAGTATGTAATAGTTGCATATGCCAAATAGTATTACCATCTGTCACATTTTCAACTCCAAATTATATATATAATCAAAATTATCTTAGGAAAAAATAAACAATACTCCTCGGAACTATTATTCAAACAATTCAATGTATTTAATTTGCAACTTTTATATATCAAATCGGTTCTCATATTTACTTTTAAACACAAAAACATATTAAACACAATACAACATGAACATAATACAAGGCAAAAACATAATCTAAATGTGATAATACCTAAAAACAGGTAAGTATACAACAACCCAAAGATTTATAACTTATTATGGCCCTAAATTTTATAATATTTTACCAACACATTATAAACAATTCAACAATATAGGTTTATTTTCTCATAAAGTGTCGCAATTCTTAATGACTAACAAAGTTAGATTTATGAAACTATTGACAGGTGGTTAAACAAACTTACAAAGCATACGGCCCTTTAATTCTTCATGTATATATGTTATATTAAAAAATAACAGTACGACACTGAGTTATAAGTAAGCTCCTCAGTGGTATCAAGTTACATAAGTTGATAACGACTTCTCTCGGTAATTGCTTATCTTACGTATCAAGTTTCACCTATTGTTTTGTATCCATTCTCATAGTTTATGCCAAATTGCACATTTGCATTTCCTTTGTTCTCCGTCTAGCTGACACTGCTTTCTTAATATTATAAATATGACCAGCAGACGCATTTGTATTTAGTATTATACTCACCTTTACATTAAAACTTTTAAACCAACAATTATATTTTTCATTCAGAGTCATCGATGACTCTCTGTAACTAAATAAATATTTTTTAAAAACTCAAAATCAAAGTATCAAATATAACAGTGGCGCAGTCGTACCGGATCTAGTGAAACGCACAAGTTCGGGAGCCTAACTTCTGGGAAACGTATCCAAAGGAACAAGGAGAACATCTGGAATTGGTGCCTAACCTGTGGAAAAGAACCGGAAGAACAAGGAGACCTTCCTAGCTGTGACGGTGGATCCCAATCCTTAAACTAGAAAAGAATCTACGAATGAAGACAATAACGTAAGTCATTTTAAGAATCATCTCGTTTTATTTTTCACAATTATTTTATAAAAGTGCTATATACACTCAGCGAACAAAATACAGTTCTATTATCAAATAATTTTTCCTTGACAAAATAAACGCGACAAGTTTAATTTAATTTTAATTAGCATAAGAAACGTATTATACTGCTAATACGTCACAGTGTATTATACAGTTAATACACAAACTACGTAAATAATTTTTTTAAAACCAATTTCCTTTTCTCAAAAAAGGTAATTTTTAACAATTTCAAGTTAACATTTAATTTAATTTCTGTACTTTCTAAATAAAAGCAACAATGCCAGAAACATCGCAAACCACGCAAACAGTACAAAGTGCAAGGATAGAACAAATTGAGCCTTACAAGCTCTCTGAAATTTTTTCTGTCATACCGGAATTCGATGGCAATGCCATTAATTTACAAACATTTTTAAATTCTTGTATTTATGCACAAGGCATGGCAATCAACGATCAAAAGATATTACTAACTCTCCACATTAAAAATAAATTGCGCGGCAGAGCTGCCGAATTAATAAATTCCCGTAATCCCGATACATGGGCAGAAATTAGAGTTCTCCTAGAAACTCATTTCGGAGACTCTCGCGACTTGACCTCTTTAATTCAAGATTTGCAGCGTATTCACCAAATGCCGGGTGAATCAGCATTAACTTTTGTTGCGCGTCTACAGACGCATAATGCAAAAATGCACGCTGCCATACAAAAACAACGTTTATCTGGTGAGCAGAAACAATCGCAGTCAGAATTAATAGAAACTATGACCCTGAACACTTTGTTGACGGGTTTAGAGTCAAAATTAGGCCAAATAATACGTGCTGGAAACCCAACAAGTATGTTACAAGCGATTAATAGGATTAGAAGAGAATTGCAACTCTCTTACTTTGAATCACAAAAATATTCCAAAAATAATAATAATGTTAAAAATCCAGTGCCTCCTCAACAAAAAAGACCAAACGTAAATTTTCAACAAAAATTTTGTTCATTTTGTAAACGCAGCGGGCATATAATAAACGAATGTCGCACAAGGCAACAACAATTATTTATGCCATCAACTTCACAAAATTTCCAAAGACCAAACTTTCAAGGTAATACAGGTCTTCAAAATTTTGCACAACAAACTAGTCAATTTAATTCTAGAACTTATCCGCAAAATAATCAAGTTAGTCAAACACAACAGAATAGGCCCTCAGCAATTAGACCAAATCCTAATTTTATTCAACAAAGGCCATCAGCGATACAACCAAATCCAAATTTTAACCGTTTCAATCAACAAAAGACTCATCATTTAAATTATGAACCTTATGATGACCAATATAATTTTAACCAGTATGAAGATTATTCTGCTGAATACCGAAATGTAAATGATATGTACGATAATTTTAATTCAGGAGATTGTCAAAATTTTCCTGAAAATACAACTAATTTGCCAGAACAATACGAGAATTATACTGCTAATTCTCAGATTCCGTACGAGAATTATACTGCTAATTCTCAGATGCTGCAAGAGAATTATACTGCTAATTCTCACTTACCGCAGGAGGATTATACTGCTAATCCTCAGGATTTTTGCAAAAGTCCGGAGTATCTCACGGATACTCCAACAACGAATTGCGAATTGGACCAAATTTCTCACCAAATTCAAAATATGAACCTCAACGACAATTTCGACCCGTTTCTGAACTTCCCAGAACAGAAGTTCATGTAGAAACACTTTCGCACGCTTTATTGACTGTAAATTCAAATAATCTATATTACATTAAAGACATCACAAATAAATTTAAAATTCTTATTGATTCTGGTGCAGGAATTTCGATTTTTAAACCAAAAACGGCAGAAAATTATAAAAGAAGATTTTCTGAAAATATTATTATACAAGGCATAACTGAACAAAAAATTAACATTAACGAATCTGTACTTATACCATTTACCGACAATAATCCACACAAAGTTTACATCCATAATTTGGATATAGAATTTGACGGGCTATTAGGCGCAGACTTTTTAGAACACTACGAATGTATGGTAGATATTAAAAATAAGCGACTAATTACCAATTTCAAAACCGTACCGATATTTAAAGCTACGGGTGACGAAAAAACACAAAATTTACCTTTGCAACCAACTACAAACTCAAATCAAATTCGGAATCAAATTCCATGTAACGTGAAAAATCAAAATTTAATTTCAATCGAACCACGCATGGAAAAAATATTTAAATTAAAATGTAATTTACGAAATACTGAGGCTATACTGTTAGCCCAGGAAAATGAAAAGGTACGCTTACCAAATGCTATTGTCAAAATCGACGACAACGGAGAATTTTTAACATCAATTATAAACGCTAACGCAATTCCCAAAATAATCGATTTCTCAAATCTTAAACTTGAACCAGTTCAAAAATTTAGATCAATTTTTAATTTAAACTCTCAAAATCCGGACAGTCCTCAACATACAGACAGAAATTTCGAAATTAGAAACCAACTACGATTAGATCATTTGAACGAAGAGGAAGCCGAATTAATAACAGAACTTTGTCTAAATTTTTCTGATATATTTTATTTAGAAGGCGACAATTTAAGCTTTACCAACGAAATTAAACATTCTATTGACACGAACGATTCTAAACCAGTTTTTACAAAATCATATCGCTACCCTCATATTCACAAAGAGGAAGTTAAAACTCAAGTCTCTAAAATGCTAGACCAAGGTATAATCAGACCATCAATTTCACCCTGGTCATCCCCGGTTTGGGTTGTACCTAAAAAATTAGACGCCTCCGGTAAACAAAAATGGCGAGTTGTAGTAGACTACAGAAAACTTAACGAACTGACTATTGACGACAAATATCCGCTTCCAAATATTTCGGACCTTCTTGATCAATTAGGCAAGTGCCAATATTTTACCACGTTAGATCTTGCCTCCGGATTCCATCAAATAGAAATCGACGCGAAAGATATTCAAAAAACTGCTTTCACAGTAGAAAACGGTCATTTTGAATTTGTACGAATGCCATTTGGACTGAAAAATGCTCCATCAACATTTCAAAGAGTGATGGACAACATTTTGTTAGGTATCCAAAACGAACGGTGTCTCGTCTACATGGATGATATTATTATCTATTCGCCTACCATTCATGACCACATTTCGCGATTAACGGAAGTATTTAAACGTTTACAAAAAGCCAATCTCAAAATTCAACCGGACAAATGCGAATTTTTACGCAAGGAAGTTGCATATTTAGGCCATCTTATTACTAAAGACGGTGTAAAACCAAATCCCGCTAAAGTTGACGCGATTCTAAATTTTCCTCAACCGAGAAACCCTAAGGAAATAAAATCATTCCTAGGCTTAGCTGGATATTACAGACGTTTTATACCTAACTTTTCAAAGATTTCTAAACCTTTAACAAAATTATTGCAAAAAGACATACTTTTCGACTTTGACAATGATTGCTTAAACTCCTTCGAAAATTTGAAACGAGCGTTAACAACAACTCCGATTCTTATTTATCCAAATTTTGACGACGTTTTCATCCTAACTACTGATGCTAGCGCATTTGCCATTGGTTCCGTGCTCTCGCAAGGAAATATAGGCAAAGATTTACCCATAGCTTATGCATCTCGAACTTTATGCGCGGCGGAGACTAAGTATTCAACGATAGAGCGCGAGCTATTAGCTATAGTATGGTCAGTAAAACACTTTAGGCCATATCTATTCGGCAGAAAGTTCAAGTTAGTAACCGATCATCGACCACTTACCTGGCTATTTTCGATAAAAGACCCAGGAAGCAGACTTGCACGTTGGCGACTTAAATTAGAAGAATACGACTATGAAATCATTTACAAACCCGGCAAAACCAATAAAAACGCGGACGCGCTATCGCGAGTTAAAATCAATCACTTTTCGGAATGTTCCAAATTTTATTCAAAAATTCTAGCCGCGAACGAGGACGACGAATCAGAAGATGACGAACCAAACAATGACGAAAACCCGAAAAATAACGGCAAAATCACTAAAGAACAAATCTCTCGAGAATTTGATATCTTTTGTAATTTGTATAAGACGAAATCCTTAATAGATTATTCTAAAATTCAAACTTCAAACAGACAACTTTTAGACAAGGAACACAAAAATATTATAACATTCTTTCAACAAAATAAGTTAGAAGATTTGCATCATAAAATTATTGAGGACATGTTCGAAGAACACCCCGAGTTTTATAACAATACTATTAACGTTGTCTCAAGCAAATCGGTCAGGCATAGAAAATATTTTATTGTTCCTTTACCTTTTGATGTAGATTCAATAAACGAACATTTATTCATGGTATTGTACAAAAGACAAGACATTTTGGATCTTTCTAAAACATACTATGTAGAAAATAATTTAGATCTTCCAATACTCGAAATGCTATCTTTTATTTTTTCTGAGAAAGACTTGAAAATGGTTATCTGTCAAAATATTGTTAAAACCCCCGATGAAGACGAAATTCCAATTATTTTAGATCAAAATCATTCAGGCAAAAATAACTTACACCGTGGTATTAATGAAACTATTAGAAGGATTAGAGTAAAGTACAATTGGCGAGGCCTAACTAAAGACGTAGAAAACTTTATAAAAAATTGCGAGACATGCGAAAAAACTAAAGTCTGTCGTAAAAATCTTAGCAACCCTCTGGTAATTACCGAGACCCCAAAAACACCATTCGAAAGAATAAATGTTGATCTATTCGAATTTCCCACGCGAAATTACGCTGTTACAATTCGCGACGAATTAACAAAATTTACTCAAGCCTATGCTGTTCCAGATAAATCCGCGAAATCAGTTGTAAATACCTTATTGCTTTACTTTCAACACTACGGTACCCCGTTGAGAATTCATTGTGATTACGGCGGTGAATTTGACAATAAATTATTAAAAGACCTTTGTACGCTTTATGACATAAAACTGACATACTCAAGCGTAGGACATCCCCAATCCAACGGATCTCTCGAGCGATTTCACGCTACATTAGCCGAAATGATAAGAGTCCACAAAACCGAAAACCCGAATGAACATCCTTTTACAATATTACCATACGCAATCATTTGCTATAACAATTCGGTTAACAAAACACACGGCTTCACACCATACGAACTCATTTTCGGACATACGTCTATTAGACCACCCGAAACTTTATACAACCAAAAGGAATTAATAACGAAATATATAAGAGATTTAAACAACAGAATATCTCACTATTATAAAATCGCCCGCAGTCGAACGCAATCTCAAAAGGAGAAAGCGAAAGTTCGCTTTGACAGAAATGTCCCAAAAAATCGACCTGAATACAAAGTTGGTGATAAAGTATATGTGAAAGATTCTCAAATTAAAAACAAACTTCAAAATAAATTTAACGGTCCTTTTAAAATCATTGAAATATTCCAAAATTCTGCTACCTTATTAAATCTTGAAACAAATCAAGAAACTAAAGTAAATTTCGATAGAATGAAACCATATACTGAAAATTAAATTTATTTTCAGGTTTATCCTGCTGTTCGGATCAGCACTCGCACAATATAAAATAATACCAATAAACAACACTATTGGTGTATTTTACCACAAAGACACGGACATCGTTGTGACAAACGAAAAATGGACATTATTGGTACATAAAAATATATCATCCCTTAAACTAGCTTTTGACAAGAACCAACAAATTCTAGACATGATATTAAATACTCTCGACGGTGCTCATCAAAAAATGATCACGTTTAGAAGCGAAGTCAAAACAGACCTTAACCTTTTGACACAAATTTCCAAAACTATACAATCCAAATTTGATGAGGTATTTCTAGACACAAAAAGATATAAGCGCGGAATATTAAATGGTATCGGCACAATTTTCAAATCAATAACCGGAAATCTAGACGCCGAAGATGGCGAATATTACGCTAACTGTATTAATAAATTAAATAACGACGAACACCAATTAGAAAATTTAATAAAAAATCAAATTTCAGTTACAACATCAGTAATCAAAAATTTCAACTCAACTATTCAAAAATTGCAAATTGACGAGGAAACGTTTAACAAAGACATAAAAGAGATCGAACGTACAATCGATACCATGACGCGAAACATCGAAGCTGTAGAAATAAAGCTAAAATTCTTACACATTTGTGAACAATTAATGGCAAGCTATTTGTATATTGAAGATAACTTGAATGATATTCTAAATTCAATAACATTTGCTCGATTGGGAATCATTCATTCATCAATCATAACTCCCGATCATTTAGTAACGGCATTACAAGAAATTTCACAGAGTTTGCGAAGAAACAATTTGCCTCTTCCAATCAAATTATCGGCAGTTGCTCAATATTTAGACATTATTGAACTAAAAGCATTTCAAGTAGATTCCAATTTAATATTTGTTTTAAAGATACCACTTGTTGAACCTCAAAACTATAATACCTACCGTTTATACCCTATCCCAATATTTGATAACAGAACTGGTCTTCATCATATTTTATCTATTTCTCAAAAATTTATCGCGAGAGATGATGATTCTTTAATGTACATACCAATAACAAATCTGAAAGAATGCAAACCCCTCTACTTTGGAACCAAACTTTGCTCAAACCTGTTTGCATATCCTATTGATCAGAATGCCATATGTGAAGCTAGGATTCTGAAACAACCAATTAAACTTCCTGAAAATTGCCAAACCTCCTTCATTATTAGTCAAGGGTACAATGTTCAAGAACTCGAAGAGAACACGTGGCTGATAATAAATTCCGAACCTCTCCATATTACTATTAGCTGCCCGAAGAGAGAACCAGCAACGGAGCTGATTAATAAAAATTCAATTATAAAATTACAACCTGGATGTTACGCCTTCGCAGGTATTACCAGGATACAAGCCAGTGCCAAGGACCTCTCCGAAATTAAAGACAATTCCCATCCTGTGCAAATCCCATTTGAATGTTGTAACCAGATGCCCGACAAAATTCAACTACCTAAATTAAAACCATTGAAGCTCAACAATTTAAATATCGAAGATTTGGATATTGCTAAAAACAAATTGGAGCAATATTCTAAGGATCTGGACGATCTCATCAACGAACCTTTCGTGACCAAACATATGTCCTGGTTCACGTATTTCACCATCACCTTCATCATTTCCTTAATTCTACTTTACGTGTTTTGTAAATGTAGAAGGAAGAGACGTTTACTGAAGATCGAACCCTCTACAGGCGATTCTCCTTCACCTCCTCCAGGACGAAGTAAAACCTTCATGAAATTCCCAAGTTTAATCCCTCCAAGAAAGCGACCCGGTATCAAACCTCAAGAAGAAGATATCGAGTTATCATAGACTTTCCAGTGAACCACTAATTTTTGTTTATTGACTTAAACTTTTATTCTTTCTATTTTATGCTTATTATTTTATTCACTCAATATTTTATTATTATCTTTGCATTATATTCATGTTTTATTATTACCTTTATATTGTATTCAATAATCATTTTATTCAAAAGTTGTTGTATAACAATCAACTTTTTTATTAAGGGGGAAGTTGTTATATTAAAAAATAACAGTACGACACTGAGTTATAAGTAAGCTCCTCAGTGGTATCAAGTTACATAAGTTGATAACGACTTCTCTCGGTAATTGCTTATCTTACGTATCAAGTTTCACCTATTGTTTTGTATCCATTCTCATAGTTTATGCCAAATTGCACATTTGCATTTCCTTTGTTCTCCGTCTAGCTGACACTGCTTTCTTAATATTATAAATATGACCAGCAGACGCATTTGTATTTAGTATTATACTCACCTTTACATTAAAACTTTTAAACCAACAATTATATTTTTCATTCAGAGTCATCGATGACTCTCTGTAACTAAATAAATATTTTTTAAAAACTCAAAATCAAAGTATCAAATATAACATATATGTACACGATGTTATTAAACAAGTATTGTCATGGGTACACACACAGGCTACATATGTAGTCTAGGTGTACACTAAATGGAGGAATAATAGCATATGCATATACATATAAGATTAGGTAAAACTTATTTTTATATTGAAATCATTTTTATAATTTAGCGATTAATGATAAGAAGCATATTATATTACTAATTTTGTATTTTACATTGTATGTATATTCTATATTGTATTATTAATTATAAATAAATTACTTACTTACTTACTTACTTACATTCAAGTAGTGGAGTGGAAGTATAGTAGTGGTTAAAACATTTCATTTTTTATGAAATTTTTCAAGTGTTGGTAAAAAAAAATTTAAAGATGTTTTTCTTCTGAAATAATAGGCTTAGAATGTCATGAAACGTGGAAATTTTAAATTTGAGCAGACATTTTTTTCATCTGTTCCATAGTGGTAAAAAAATAATACAATTTTTTATTGTTATTTAAATAGGTTTAGAATGCCATGAAACGTGAAAATTTTAAATTTGAGCAAAAATATTTTTTTCCATCTATTCTAGTGGTAAAATTTTTTTCCAAAATGGTAAACAAATGTTCAAATTTTTTTTCTAAAATGAGTTTAGAATGTCATGAAACGTGGAAATTTTAAATTTGAGCAAAAACATTTTTTTCATCTATTCAATAGTAGGTACTTAGTGAGTAGCGATTACAAATTTTTTCAAAAAAATTTTCATTATTTTTTTTATAATTTTAGAATGCCATGAAACGTGTAAATTTTAAATTTGAACAAAGCAATTTTTTTTCCATCTATTTACTTAAGTAGTAAGAGAAATTTTCAAAAATGTTGGTAAAAAAAAATTCAATTTTTTTTCTTGAAATAGGTTTAGAATGCCATCAAACGTGGACACTTTAAATTTGAACAAAGAAAAAATTTTCCTCCATCTATTTTAGTGATAAAATTTTTTTCAAAAATGTTGGTAAAAAAAAATTTAATTTTTTTTTTCTGAAATGGGTTTAGAATGCCATGAAACGTGGAAATTTAAAATTTGGGCAAAAAAAATATTTATTATATATTCCCTTTAGACGGTCCACCCTATATATTTTCCAGTGAAAGTTTAACCATTTCTTCGCTGACAGTAGCGTCAACTACCTACCAAATTTGACTGTTCTCCGTCAAGTAGTTCTTTAGTTAATGCACCAACAGACAGACAGACTGACGGAATTGAAAAACCTATATTTTCGTAATCTACATGATCTGAAACGTGTAAATCCGAAAAAATCTCGGAATATAAAAGATAGGCTTCATTGCTAAAGGCAATGGTTTTTAGGGAAAGTCTAATTTTTTTATGTTCTTTGACTTTTCAACGAAAACAACGGTGGACCGTCTAAACGGAATAAATAGTGAAAAAAATTTTTTTTGATCAAATTTCAAATTTCCACGTTTCATGACACGCTAAACCCATTTCTGACAAAAAAAAATGTTGAAAATTTTTTTCACCAACATTTTTGAAATTTTTTTTTACTACTAAAATAGATGGAAAAAAATTGCTTTGTTCAAATTTAAAATTTACACGTTTCATGGCATTCTAAAATTATAAAAAAAAAAAAAAATTGAAAATTTTTTAAAAAAAATTTATAATCGCTACTCACTAGGTACTATTGAATAGATGAAAATAATGTGTTTGCTCAAATCTAAAATTTCCACGTTTCATGACATTCTAAACCTATTTAAAAAAAAAATTTGAACATTTGTTTACCATTTTGGAAAAAAAATTTACCACTAGAATAGATAAAAAAAAATGTTTGCTCAAATTCAAAATTTTCGCGTTTCATGGCATTCTAAACCTATTTAAAAAACAACAAAAAATTGTATTATTTTTTTACCACTATGGAATAGATGAAAAAAAAAAAGTGTGATTCCTTCCATTTTATGAAGAAAAGATCATATGAACATATGTCTGCAACGGCTTATATTTCTTGTAAGAGGGTGTTGGAAAAAAAATTAATCGTTATTTTTTAATATCTCAGAAAGATATTATTTTCAGTGTTGGTATGAGTTCATAGGATATAAAACCACATATTTTAGTTAGAAAGGCTAGTTATTGCTCCACCAGTGGCGCCCCTGCGAACATGTCCTGTGATGTTTTTTACCAAGAAAGTGGTACGCCACTGACATTTTTCCATGTGGTGTTCCTAATTAGCCTGATCAATTATACATGAAGACGGTCTCTTGTGTTTTTCTACTCAGACGCACAGTTGTTGAATAAAACTGATTTTGAAAGTATAATCTTTTGCGCGACTTAAACTTTTTCTAGAAAAGATAGAAAAAATTATTTTAAATGAAAGTTGTACTATGGTGAACAGTGAACTATAAATAGTCAGACTTTTTTTTTAGAGTAAATCTACATTTATTTGAATATGTATGTAATGAGTAGCCGAAATAAAACAGATTTTATCACCGTTTTATTTTTCATTGTAATGCAGATGTGGTCAGGCTGGAGTTATTACCATAGCAGAATATGGATGGTCAATGAGAAAAATTGCACTGCGTTATAACATTAACAAAAATTCGGTATTTAACATTTGTAAGATAGGTTAATTAATTCAAAAGAAATGTCTTAATTTTATTTTGCTAACCCCTTTAATAATGTAGTGGTAGGGGCGGAAAATGTCATAAAAAAATTGAGGCATCAAATCCCAAGTTTCTGAACTTTTATTAGCTTGCTTTACTTATTTACACATATATACCCCTATTTCACCTCCAACTCTTCAACGGAATAAACTCGAAATATAATTTAGTTGTAGATCTCGTTATAATGCATAGGTGTACCAAATATTAAGTCAATATTTTAATTGTATTTTGTTAACCCCTTTAATAATGGTAAAATTTGTGTCGTTTTGTACATAGGATCAATTTAGTAGTACAGCGTTTCATTGTAGAAGCAATTTTTCATTACGATACTAATGACTAATCTAAAATCAAACACATTTTGTTAGTATCCGATGCAGACAAAGTCCGCTTTTATTTTAATTTTATTATACAAACTAGAAAAGCTATCCATCATGAGCATAAAATTCAAACAAATGGATTTGCCTGAATTGAACTCAACTCTGCCGGGAAATATGTCGAGTGTTGATGCTGAATATCATATTAAGCTAAGAATTCATGAATAATGTGTTCCCTCTTTCTTTGGAATAATATATGATCGAATCGGAGATAAGTTGTTGTAGAAAAAGTATGAAGACGTGTGTGATATTTTTACATCCATTGTTGATTTATAAAGAAATTCAATTAAATAAACTAGGTAAATATGCAGCTGTCTGATAAATTTTATTGTATAGTAATTTACAAAAATTTTAAATATTGAATTCTTATAAATAAAGAGAACGAGGAAGAAATACGTAATTAAAGAAGCTATGGAAGTTTGAACAATTTACTTACAACAAATACAATTACGATTAATAGTAATTAAAAGACAATTAATTTAGTTTAGTCGCGTCCGCATAAATGTAAATAGTATTGGTTTCTTGTTTTTAAAAGCAGGGCAACGCCAATTAGTTTTTCCAAATTTTGTTTAAACTAAAATTTTAAATTCTATTATTTCAGATAAAATTACATAATAAAAAAAATATTGAAAACCGAGTATTTTGGTGTTTGTGGAAAATGCTCCATAGGCTTTATTATGTGTGTTTAGGCTGTGTTATCAATGTCAAAATACCGCGTTCACAGTCGTAAATCTTTCAACATATTGTTCTCAAAAACAAACCAACAAAAATCGGATTTGATTTAAATATTAGAACTAGTTAACTTAAATCTAGTACATATCGTATTTTATATTTGAACATGCCGGCCTGTCAGAAATCTGCTGTTTGGTTGGCAAGCGAAATGCAGAAGGCAGTCATTTTGGGGTCCCTTCGCCTACTTAGAGCACACGATTCTGGAGTCTACAGTCACTAACCCCGCGGGATGCGGGGGGTGGTTGTGGATATTTTACTGGCGCTCTTTCCGTGTGGTGTCGGTGGCCACAGAGAAACTGTCCAGTGTCAGGAAACTGAAAACAAAACAAATGATAATAATAATATCCCTGTAAGAGAAACGAGTAGAAGTTGCAGTCGGACGTGGCTAACTGCAAATACCTATTTGATAAACATTTTGCCCATATATGGCTCAATTCTCTTTTATGTGGTGCCACTAAGATTAAGTACACAGTTAATATTTTTAAAATTTTTATTGGTTAAATAGGCATTCACAGTCGGCAAGGCCCCATTGCAACTAACTACTTGTTTCATAATAGTCTGATGAAAAATACCATTTTAAAGTAAAACTGATCTATGACATAGTGTATATTTTGCAGTTCTCGTATTTTATTTTGGGTGATGCCCCTCCTATATAACTTTCTATTCACTAAACGTATATCTGGCGTCCTTCTTTGGAAATATTGTTAACCAAATTCTAAATATTATTTTCCTTGGTCGTTTTTTCCATTAACTACTTTTCTGGGTCCTGGATGGGGCTGGATGGAATCTTCCGTGTAACACGCTGCCTCTGGAGGCATAGTTTCCACAAAACACCAAAACTCTTGAACACAACATTCGAATACCTACACTCGACGCGCGTTTCGCTAGCTACGCTAGCAGCATCGGTAGATGATTAAAACTGACTTCATCATTATTTTCTTTTAATAACCCAATAGAGGATGTGAGCGAAAAAAATCCAGATCTCCATACAAAGCTTCCTAATGACTGGAGAGTTAAGTTTAATTAGCTTGCCTTGGAAATCTTTACTTAGTTTCAGTTGTGGAAGTAATCGGGTTGTCAATTAATTATATTGCATTTTTGTTGGTTTTGATAACATTTTAACCCTACTATCCAGTGTTAGTCTGTGCGCAATAAACAAATAATATCTGTTTTAAAAATTTTTATGTCAACATTTAATTCAATTATTATGAACATATAAAGAATTAAATAGTAACTTTTTAATGGACTGGAATATAATGAGAAACTAGAAAATGTTCGTAGTTGTTACGGGAAGTAATTAAAGCTTTAACATCAGTATGCTTCATTTTTAGGGTAAAACTTATTACAGTTCCCAACTTTAATATAACTTATTTACTATCATGTACATGAAGTACACACCAGAATAAGGTATGTGCTCATGCTACTAAAAGTTTTTATGAATGTTTATGAGTGTGACTCGAAGAGTCACCGACACATACGGTCATTTGAAGGTTGAAATTAGTTAATATCAAACTTGTTTGTCCTTTGAATTTATGCTGAAGTTACATACAAAATATGCAACACACTAGGGACCACTCCAGGAAAGCTATATATCATGAACTCGAACATCAAAAACTTCTTCACATAAATGGCAGCTATGTATTACTGGTTGTATTAAAGAGATTGTTCTTTGTCTAGTGAACAGGACCGGTTTATCAATGCGAGGATAAAGTTATCCTATGGTTAAATCGCAATTTAATAATACGGTAGGGACACTTTCCTTACTGAGCGTAGTCCAATTGATAAACCGTCCCTTATACATACCATTTGTAATTATGAGTGCTTAAGACCTTTTATAATCATAAGTAAAATATACTAAACGAAGAATCCCGCACCATTTTTATGGAAATTGGCTCCCTGTCGAATTGGCTGGAATTGTGTTATTTGATAGTTTCCATCTTCCTGAACAACTTTTTTCATGGGCGCAAGACACGAAAATTCTTTTTCATGGGCGCGAGCCATGAAACAAACAGAAATGTTTGCTTTTGTGTGCCTGCGTATGAGGAAATGCCCTATCGCACTGGGATGCATATACGTAACCTGCAGATGTCGACGCCGATCGCGTTTTGATTGCGATAATCCCCAGCATGAAATAATTAGCGCGAATGCTACGAATTTATTTCTGATGGGCGCCAGTAGCACCACGCTTAGCTGGTAGCGATCAGGTCGACTCTCAGGGTGAGTCCTTTATGGATATGCACTTGTGAACTTTAACGCAGTCGAAGACCGCCCCCCTCCAACTAGTCAAAAATTTTGGGGTTACCTCCTTGTGCAAGTAAAAGGCCGATTTTACTCTACGAAATTCATTGTCCGCTTTAGAGAAAATGCCCTATTGCACCGGGATGCATATACGTAACCTGCAGGTGTCGACGTCGATTGCGTTTTGATTGCGATAATCCCCAGCACGATATAATTAGAGCGAATGCTTCGAATTTCTTTCTGATGGGCGCCAGTAGCACCACGCTCAGCTGGTAGCGATCAGGTTGACTCTCAGGGTGAGTCCTTTACGGATATGCACTGTGATCTTTAACGCAGTCGACGACCGTTCTCCACCAACTGGTCAAAAATTTTGGGGTTACCTCCTCGTGTAAGTAAAAGGCCGATTTTACTCTACCAAATTTATTGCCCGCTTTAGGCTATGTACAAAACAAATAATGAAAAAGAAACAAACAGTAAAATAAAATAATTAGGCTCAATAAAGAACAAGCGGTAAAATTAAAAGAGAGCAAAAGTTGTTAATCAATAGTAAAGAAAAAAAATAACCTAAGAATGTATAATTGGGCGTCATAACTGTTACCAAAATGGACTAGCAGTCGTTTTAGGAAGACCTAAATTGCCCCAAAACACCAACAAAAAATGATAAAAATTAAAACACAAAAGTTAGTTGGGCAATTGGCCTCAACTTAATTTTTTACTAATTGAATTAATAATTAATAGCTCTGGGAGTATTTAAATTTCTCAAAATAGAAAGAAAATTATAACAATTTAAATAAAATACTTTGACAAACGCCTTAACTGTAAAATGTTATCGATTCCCTGATGTTGGATATCGTGAATAATTAAGTATTTAATGTATCCATCCAATAGTTATAACTTTGCGAAATTATTGTTTTGATTTCAACCCGATAAAATAAAATTCAAAAGAGTCAATTGTTTAATTGATCATCGTAACTGATGAGGTTACGAATCCTTTGTACACTGAATAATTAATAAATTTAAAGTGCCAAAGACAAAAATTATTAACAAAATGTATTTTTCAGAACAATAAAATTTAAATGTAAGAAAACTACTTTTAAACTAGAAAGGTTATATAAGAAATAATTATTGAAGTAACATTGTAACTATACCAAATAGTTAATAAATGGATCGACGCAAAACAACT
This sequence comes from Stenurella melanura, assembly GCA_963583905.1. Taxonomy (NCBI): domain Eukaryota; kingdom Metazoa; phylum Arthropoda; class Insecta; order Coleoptera; family Cerambycidae; genus Stenurella; species Stenurella melanura. The sequence continues at coordinate 60,627,432 of OY757317.1, read as the reverse complement.
AAATGAACTTAGAGAGAGAAAAAAATTAAAATAAAACTAAGTTGAAAAAATAACAATAAGCGTGATGTAACTAAAGTTTAGTGAAACGGATAATTTAACTATTTAAAAAAATAAAACATAGTCAGCGTATAGTCCGTGACTGTCGAAAGGAAAAGACCATTGGAATAGTCTCACCAAGTCCTGACTGCTAGCTCAGTGACACTATATGAACTACACACCCTGTATCCTTTTATAAATATGTTTTAATTCACGGCGCGTCGCGATTTAAAAAGTTTTTATTTTGATGTGGGAAGCTGGTCCCTTTTCAGTCATATAATAAAAAGCACACTTTTCAAGTTTCTGTATTCTTACCATCATCTCAACATATAATCTATGGGAGATGGAAAATATTATAAAAAAATCTGAGGCCTTCGTTTCTAGTATATACACCAAATCCCAAATTACTGTACTCTTACCAGCTTGCTTTACTTATTTTCCCCTATCTACCCCTATTTAACCCCCAACCCTTCAACGAAATCATCTTAAAACATAATCTAGATCCAGATGTCGTTATAATACATACGTGTACCAAATTTCAAGTGAATATCTCAATTTTATTTCATCAACCACTTTAATAATGGAGTAGGGGTACTGGGGGATTGAAAAATATTATACAAAATTATGAGACCTTGGTTTCTTGTACTCTTACCAGCTTGCTTTACTTATTTTCCCATATTTATCCCTATTTAACCCCCAACCCTTCAACTGAATCATCTCAAAATATAATCTAGTTCTAGACGTCGTTGTGATACATACGTGTACCAAATTTCAAGCGTCTCAATTTTATTTTATCAACTCCTTTAATAATAGAGTAGGGGTGGTGAGGGGTTGAAAAATATTATAAAAAATCTGAGGCCTTGGCTTCTAGTACAAACACAGAATTTCAAGTTTCTGTACTTATACCAGCTTGCTTTTCTTATTTTCCCCTATTTAACCCTAGTTAACCTCCCACCCTTCAACGGAATCATCTAAAAATATAATCTACTTCCTGATGTCATTATAATGTATAGGTGTATCAAATTTCAAGTAAAAATCTCAATTCTATTTTATCAACCCTTTTAATAATGGATTGGGGGGGGGGTGGGGGGATGAAAAATATTATAAAAATTTTTTAGGCCTTGGCTTGTAGTACATACATCTAATTTCAAGTTTCTGTACTCTTACCAGTTTGCTTTACATATTTCCCCCTATTTACCCCCCCAACCCTTCACCGGATATCTTCAGAAAACAATTCAGTTCCACATCTTGTTATAATATATACGTGTACAAAATTTCAAGTCAATATCTTAAACCGTTTCGGAGAAAACGTGCGGACAAAAAAAAGTTACAGACAGACCGACCGACAGAAATTTTTTCCTCTCAAATTTAAAATCTCGACGTTTCATGACATTCTAAACCCATTTCCTGAAAAAAAAAATTTGAAATTTTTTTACGATTACTACACTTCCAATCCACTACGTGGATGTGGAAGTAAAAATAAATAAAATTGAAAGTGGCACTGCACAAAAAAAAATGGAAGCTAAGAACACTTGTCGGAATTCACTTCTTTGTTCAAGTCGACGTTGAAACCCCCTTAACTCAAGAAAAATTAATACGTCTTTCTTAGATACGACACAAATTATGACTGCCTGAATTCGTCTTTTTTAAAAATCGTGGGCTTATTGACCACCCTTGATTATATTGTTAGACGACTCTGGCGCCAATTTCCATATGCGCTGGTAGTCAAGGGCTATGGATGTGTGTCCACTTGGGGGGTGGATGGGTCACTCGGAGCGCCATACACCCTTAGTTTTAAAAAAATTAGCATTTGCCCGTTGCATAATGCTTTTTCATGTAAGGGAAGTATCCACTTGGAGCGTTTGTTATATGGTTGTTGCGTTTCTAACATTTATCATATGCTTGACTAATTTTAACCAAATTGATGTATAGGGTGAGTGGTGAATAGAAAATGTAATATAACGTACGTTAACACAGACGCACAAGGTATAGCCAAAATGATTCGGTAATAATCAAACATAATCGTCATCGGCGTATAAGTCTCACTGCTTGTTGGTAAAGTGGGGACGTAGAATATGCACAGAAAAGCCTCAAGCGTTTGCAATTAACTGATAGTTTTTTGAAATTTAAAACCTCTATTCACGAGTGATCATATTCCGTGCAAAAACGTCGAAAACTTTCCTGGCGCTTCTTGAAAGTATTTAAAACTGTTGCAAAATAAAATGAACACACAGCCTATTTGCCTTCGCTTGCAAATGTAATAAACTGCAGACATACTAGGATAACTACGTCTGCACTTTACCCTCGTTTTCATTGGTCGGGATGCCTCCCTAACCTCAAAAAGCAGAAAAATTTGCTTTTCTGTTTTAGAGAGATTCTTTTCATTTCCCGCTGTTCTTGTGTGTTTTTGAAGGTTCTGATCTGCACTTTCCTATTTAAGAATGATTTTGGCGGTTCGAGCTTGAGGGAAAATCCATAAAATACATAGATATACCTCTGTGGATCAACCACTCATATGGCACATTTCTGGAGAGATTCTTAGCAATTCAACACATCTGATTATATGATATCGTTGTAGACTTCATTTCTTCTAAGATGAAATGCTTTACTATTTCAAAAAGATTTTGGGACATTTTTAGCCAGTTTCTGGTTTTGTTTCAGGTTAAGGATGAATTCTGAGGGGCTGCAGTATGTTTGAATCCGCAATCAAATTCAATATCCCAAAGAACATGGGATATGATGAGTTCTCCTCTTTACTTCGTTATTTCAGAGAGATTCTATCAATTTCTCAGTTGTTTTATGACGTTAGGGACGCATTTCGGTGCAATAGAGAATTTTTTCATACACAAGCACACAAAAGCAAACATTTTTATCTATTTTTGTGTGTCTGCGTATGATGAAATAATCGGTTCATCTACTAGGACTTCATATCTCCATATTGGAAAATCGGCGCATTTTAATGGCTCACGCCCATGAGAAAGTATTTTCGTGGCTTGCGTCCATGACGAAAGTTGTTCAGGAAGATGAAAACTGTCAAATTAACACAATTCCAGCCAAATCAACATGGATTTCTACACTTATATTTAAAAAAATATTTATAGTCCACACAAATTGTGGAAAGGCTTCTTGAGGGTTGCATTTAATCTATGCAACCCTCAAGAAGCCTTTCCACAATTTATGTGGATTATAAATATTTTTATATATACACAAAAAATCCATTAAATACCGTTATATAACACCGCTATTCGCCACACAGGATGTTTTTTCTGTGTATTTGCACATACACACAGAAATACTCATACTTATACCCGCACACATACACACATACACAAGAATTATTCATTGAATATTTTTGAAAAATACGCATAGCTAGAAACAGTGATTATTGACATTTCAACGTTCATGACTCAAAAAGGTTTGAATTTGGATTAATGTGCCCATGGAGACTTTTGATCAGGATGCCAAGATCTACAAAATCCTACAAAATGAGCAAATTTTGCAGAAACCCAATTTCCATAAGATTAGTGCGGGATCCTTTGCTTGTAGACTGTTTCTTGTAAACACGATAACTCCTGAGAGAGATTTTATTTTAAAGACGCGTATCTAAAATGGTATGATAGAATACTTTCTATTGAAATTCGGTCATATGCGTCATACCGGCCGATTTCCAGAACAGTTATGTTTTGTATAAAATGTGTGTTATGTTGTAATTTTAGAGCAAAGTGTTGCTAGAGTATGTGATTGATCACAATGATTACAGAGCAATACGAAGATGTACAACGTATTGAAACTGTATAATAAGCAGTGTCTTTCAGTTACGAAAATGCCGATTTTAATAAAACCTTCGCAGGTGTTTTCTTTGATATGTATGTCGAGAGAGGGGCGAGCATTGTGGACATTAGTGTGAAGAAGGTGATTTATAGAGTGTTTTTATTGCTAATAAAATACAAGAAGGTGCCCGGGCTCTGAAACGCGTTAGACTAGCCTCGTGTATAGACGTGCTGTAAAATGCTCCGGAAAGAAAGCCCTGAGAAGGCGGTAAAAACCACGTTAAACTCGATAAAATTTAAGCCACATCAAGAATGTCTGCGCGAAGTGAAACGCCATAATAGAATAACAAAGTTCATAAGGAATTAATAATTTAGTACACAGCAGAAAAAAAATTAGGGGTAAAAATGAAATGGTATTAAATACAGGCAATGAAATAGAAAATACCCGAAATTGGAAAGCGGTAGTTAAAAGTAATTACTGTAGAAACAAACCAATATACAGAGTGTGCAAAATATTCTCCCGGGCCTCTTTCTCATAACCAACTCGCCATAAAAAGATTTTTATCACGAGATAGGGGATAGGGCACTTCCACCGTGAATGGATAATTACCTGTGGAACGGTTAATAAAAAAAAAGCTCTCTGCGGCGAGCGAATCCATGTATGTCTTGGCAGGCAAACGAAGTGAACGCAAGCGCTCAGAAGGAGGTGCACACTGCTAATTTCGAATTTGACAAAAAAAAAATTTTAAACAAAATGGCGGCTTCAAAATGGCTGCCAATAATGTTTGAAATTTATGTTTTTCTACATGAAACTTGATATAGTGGGGTTTTCAAGGGATTTTGAATTCAACAATTGCTTTTAAAGAAACAAATGACGGCTTCAAAATGGCTGCCAATAATGTTTGAAAATTATTTTTTCTGCATAAAACTTGGTATGGTGTGGTTTTCGAGGTCGCTGATTTCGAATACCACAATTGTTAAAAAACAAAATGTCGACTTCAAAATGGCCACCAAAAATGATTTAAATCAATTTTTGAAGGAACATGGAAGGAACATGGCAGCCAGAATATTAAACACTTTTTTCTCTGATAAAAAGTACTTCGCGACCCCTAAAGCACCCACATATCGACTTTGAGTCGAATCAGACTATAAATAATAAATTCATCCGCCCTGTTGGCGCCGCCATTTAAATTTCTAAATTTTGACAAAAGATTTGTAATTTGCGACCCCTAAAACACCCATATATCGAGTTTGAGTCGAATCGGACTATAAATGATAACATATGTCCGCCATCTTGAATTTTTGTTTCAGAAAAGTGTTAAAATGCATTGTCTCCGGAACTACGTATGTGTGCAAAATTTCAAAGTCGTAAGTTTAGAGAAAGTGGTTCAAATTTGGCTTGCAAGATTTGACCCACGCACACACCTACTAACTAACATGGCAAGTTAAATAAAAACTTGTAACAAGGTGTGACTAGTGACACATTCTTTTGCATCCAAATTTACTATAAAACCTTCATATATCTGAAACATTTTTTGTTTGTTTATTTTAATCACTTAAAAAACCGAGAAGTCGAAATATGTTAGTTTTTTATTAAAAGTCCCATATGTTTTATTTATTTATTAGAACAAATATTAAAATATCTTAAAATATTAAAGTATATTTATATTTTTACTACAATTATTGAGAAATAACGTTTGTAAATTAACATAGCGACACATTAATTCAATGTAGTCTTAAAAAACATTAAATTGTACATAAAAAGTGTCCTAGAAAAAAAGTATGCAAAATTATGCAGCTGGTTTTGGGATATGTTTTACATACCTAGTGGACAAAAAAATAATACAAAAAAAGAAACTGCAATCTCGTGGGACTTCTTTTGTTGCCCTATTTATAAAAAAATGTTAACATCTTGATAGACATAAAATTTACTAATTTTATTAACATATTCCTATAAATAGACAAACAAAATTATATGTTTATAAACAATAATTTATTGCACTTACTTTCAGGTGATGAATCCATTTTGCAGAATTGAAATCGGCACAAAGGCAAACTTTTTATTCACGTGTAACTGGCACGTTTACTTTTGGTTGAGAGTTACCGCTTTGAGCGTTTAATACAAGTCTATTCTCTAATGGTTTTAACATTCAAGGAACGCATACCTGACCCCCCCCCCCTCCTTACTCTTATAACATGCAACGGATACTACTCTAACAGTACAGAGACAACATTTATGTGAAGTTAGCCACGCTTTTTCATCCACGCTTTTCCATCCACGCTTTTTTAAACCACACTTTCTGAATCCACGCTCTTCCAGTTTAATTCAAAAATTCATAACAAAATAAACTGCACTTTAATTACGATTCCAAAAATTCAACTGATACGATCCAGTGGCGTGCTACAGGAGAAATTAAAAAACAATTTTCGTATTAGAAACGAAGAGTTTCATTAATGAAATGATAAGAACATCTTCTGAGGCTGAATATACTTTAAGCATGTCCGTAGAAACTCAACTGAGAAAGCGTCAGGGGCGCGCTGTGCGAAAAAACATAGAAAATAAGAACAAAATAATAGAAATAATTAATTTTAATATTTCAAACGAAGAGTTTACTCGTAAAAATGGATGATAAAATATTCAAGAGAACATTCTGCTTCAATTATATGCAGAGAAACTCAAATGACAAAGCGGTCAGGAGCGTCCCATATAAAGGAAACTTAAAAAATAACTAAAAACTAATAGATATGTTCGATTTACGTAAAAGGAACGTTGAGTTTACTCAACCAAATGATCATAATATATTAGATAATAGAATATACTATCCTCATTTAAAAAAAAATTCAACTGACAAAGCGTCAGGGGCGTGCTATATGAAGGAAACTTAAAAAATAAATAAAAACTAATAGATATGTTCAATTTACGTAAAAGGAACGTTGAGTTTACTCAACCAAATGATCATAATATATTAGATAATAGAATACTATCTCATACTATCCTCATATTTAAAAAAATTCAACTGACAAACCGTCAGGGGCGTGCTATATGAAGGAAACTTAAAAAATAAATAAAAACTAATTGATATGTTCGATTTACGTAAAAGTAACGTTGAGTTTACTCAACCAAATGATCATAATATATTAGATAATAGAATATACTATCCTCATATTTAAAAAAATTCAACTGACAAAGCGTCAGGGGCGTTCTAATATATTAGATAATAGAATATACTATCCTCATTTTAAAAAAAATTCAACTGACAAAGCGTCAGGGGCGTGCTATATGAAGGAAACTTAAAAAATAAATAAAAACTAATAGATATGTTCAATTTACGTAAAAGGAACGTTGAGTTTGATATGTTCGATTTACGTAAAAGTAACGTTGAGTTTACTCAACCAAATGATCATAATATATTAGATAATAGAATATACTATCCTCATATTTAAAAAAATTCAACTGACAAAGCGTCAGGGGCGTTCTATATGAAGGAAACTTAAAAAATAAATAAAAACTAATAGATATGTTCGATTTACGTAAAAGTAACGTTGAGTTTACTTAACCAAATGATCATAATATATTAGATAATAGAATATACTATCCTCATAATTAAAAAAATTCAACTGACAAAGCGTCAGGGACGTTCTATATGAAGGAAACTTAAAAAATAAATAAAAACTAATAGATATGTTCGATTTACGTAAAAGGAACGTTGACTTTACTCAACCAAATGATCATAATATATTAGATAATAGAATATACTATCCTCATTTAAAAAAAAATTCAACTGACAAACCGTCAGGGGCGTGCTATATGAAGGAAACTTAAAAAATAAATCAAAACTAATAGATATGTTCAATTTACGTAAAAGGAACGTTGAGTTTACTCAACCAAATGATCATAATATATTAGATAATAGAATATACTATCCTCATATTTAAAAAAATTCAACTGACAAAGCGTCAGGGGCGTTCTAATATATTAGATAATAGAATATACTATCCTCATTTTAAAAAAAATTCAACTGACAAAGCGTCAGGGGCGTGCTATATGAAGGAAACTTAAAAAATAAATAAAAACTAATAGATATGTTCAATTTACGTAAAAGGAACGTTGAGTTTGATATGTTCGATTTACGTAAAAGTAACGTTGAGTTTACTCAACCAAATGATCATAATATATTAGATAATAGAATATACTATCCTCATATTTAAAAAAATTCAACTGACAAAGCGTCAGGGGCGTTCTATATGAAGGAAACTTAAAAAATAAATAAAAACTAATAGATATGTTCGATTTACGTAAAAGTAACGTTGAGTTTACTTAACCAAATGATCATAATATATTAGATAATAGAATATACTATCCTCATAATTAAAAAAATTCAACTGACAAAGCGTCAGGGACGTTATATGAAGGAAACTTAAAAAATAAATAAAAACTAATAGATATGTTCGATTTACGTAAAAGGAACGTTGACTTTACTCAACCAAATGATCATAATATATTAGATAATAGAATATACTATCCTCATTTTAAAAAAAATTCAACTGACAAACCGTCAGGGGCGTGCTATATGAAGGAAACTTAAAAAATAAATCAAAACTAATAGATATGTTCAATTTACGTAAAAGGAACGTTGAGTTTACTCAACCAAATGATCATAATATATTAGATAATAGAATATACTATCCTCATATTTAAAAAAATTCAACTGACAAAGCGTCAGGGGCGTGCTATATGAAGGAAACTTAAAAAATAAATAAAAACTAATAGATATGTTCGATTTACGTAAAAGGAACGTTGAGTTTACTCAACCAAATGATCATAATATATTAGATAATAGAATATACTATCTTCATATTTAAAATAATTCAACTGACAAAGCGTCAGGGGCGTGCTATATGAAGGAAACTTAAAAAATAAATACAAAATAATAGATATGTTCGATTTACGTAAAAGGAACGTTGAGTTTACTCAACCATATGACGAAAATATATTAGATAATAGAATATATCTTCCTTATATTTAAAAAAATTCAACTGACAAAGCATCAGGGGCGTGCTATATGAAGGAAACTTAAAAAATAAATAAAGACTAATAGATATGTTCGATTTACGTAAAAGGAACGTTGAGTTTACTCAACCAAATGATCATAATATATTAGATAATAGAATATACTATCCTAATATTTAAAAAAATTCAACTGACAAAGCGTCAGGGCCGTGCTATATGAAGGAAACTTAAAAAATAAATACAAAATAATAGATATGTTCGATTTACGTAAAAGGAACGTTGAGTTTACTCAACCATATGACGAAAATATATTAGATAATAGAATATATCTTCCTTATATTTAAAAAAATTCAACTGACAAAGCGTCAGGGGCGTGCTATATGAAGGAAACTTAAAAAATAAATAAAAACTAATAGATATGTTCGATTTACGTAAAAGGAACGTTGAGTTTACTCAACCAAATGATCATAATATTTTAGATAATAGAATATACTATCCTTATATTTAAAAAAATTCAACTGACAAACCGTCAGGGGCGTGCTATATGAAGGAAACTTAAAAAATAAATAAAAACTAATAGATATTTTCGATTTACGTAAAAGGAACGTTGAGTTTACTCAACCAAATGATCATAATATATTAGATAATAGAGTGTACTTTACTCACACTTAAAATTGTTCAACTGACAATGCGTCAGGGGTGTGCTACATGAAGGGAATTAAAAAAATAATTACAACATTATAAATACGTTCAATTTTCTTGTTATGAACGTTGAAAGTTTCCTTCATATAGCACGCCCCTGACGCTTTGTCAGTTGAATTTTTTTAAATATGAGGATAGTATATTCTATCATCTAATATATTATGATCATTTGGTTGAGTAAACTCAGCGTTCCTTTTACGTAAATCGAACATATCTATTAGTTTTTATTTAATTTTTAAGTTTCCTTCATATAACACGCCCCTGACGCTTTGTCAGTTGAATTTTTTTAAATATGAGGATAGTATATTCTATTATCTAATATATTATGATCATTTGGTTGAGTAAACTCAACGTTCCTTTTACGTAAATCGAACATATCTATTAGTTTTTATTTATTTTTTAAGTTTCCTTCATATAGAACGCCCCTGACGCTTTGTCAGTTGAATTTTTTTAAATATGAGGATAATATATTCTATTATCTAATATATTATGATCATTTGGTTGAGTAAACTCAACGTTACTTTTACGTAAATCGAACATATCTATTAGTTTTTATTTATTTTTTAAGTTTCCTTCATATAGAACGCCCCTGACGCTTTGTCAGTTGAATTTTTTTAAATATGAGGATAGTATATTCTATTATCTAACATATTATGATCATTTGGTTGAGTAAACTCAACGTTCCTTTTACGTAAATCGAACATATCTATTAGTTTTTGTTTAATTTTTAAGTTTCCTTCATATAACACGCCCCTGACGCTTTGTCAGTTGAATTTTTTTAAATATGAGGATAGTATATTCTATTATATAATATATTATGATCATTTGGTTGAGTAAACTCAACGTTCCTTTTACGTAAATCGAACATATCTATTAGTTTTTATTTATTTTTTAAGTTTCCTTCATATAGAACGCCCCTGACGCTTTGTCAGTTGAATTTTTTTAAATATGAGGATAGTATATTGTATTATCTAATATATTATGATCATTTAGTTGAGTAAACTCAACGTTACTTTTACGTAAATCGAACATATCTATTAGTTTTTATTTATTTTTTAAGTTTCCTTCATATAGAACGCCCCTGGCGCTTTGTCAGTTGAATTTTTTTAAATATGAGGATAGTGTATTCTATTATCTAATATATTATGATCATTTGGTTGAGTAAACTCAACGTTACTTTTACGTAAATCGAACATATCTATTAGTTTTTATTTATTTTTTAAGTTTCCTTCATATAGAACGCCCCTGGCGCTTTGTCAGTTGAATTTTTTTAAATATGAGGATAGTGTATTCTATTATCTAATATATTATGATCATTTGGTTGAGTAAACTCAACGTTACTTTTACGTAAATCGAACATATCTATTAGTTTTTATTTATTTTTTAAGTTTCCTTCATATAGCACGCCCCTGACGCTTTGTCAGTTGAATTTTTTTGAATATAAGGAAGATATACTCTATTATCTAATATATTTTCGTCATATGGTTGAGTAAACTCAACGTTCCCTTTACGTAAATCGAACATATCTATTAGTTTTTATTTATTTTTTAAGTTTCCTTCATATAGCACGCCCCTGACGCTTTGTCAGTTGAATTTTTTTTAAAATGAGGATAGTATATTCTATCATCTAATATATTATGATCATTTGGTTGAGTAAACTCAACGTTCCTTTTACGTAAATCGAACATATCTATTAGTTTTTATTTATTTTTTAAGTTTCCTTTATATGGGACGCTCCTGACGCTGTGTCATTTGAGTTTCTCTGCATATAATTGAAGCAGAATGTTTTTTTTTTTTTCCTGGCATTCGGCCATTGGCCATACAGCCAACCACTCAAACTCATTTATACAAAGCTAGAACGATATCGACAATAGAAAAAATTATTGAAGACGATCAAAGGAAAATACACAGGGAAAGCAGAATGTTCTCTTGAATATTTTATCATCAATTTTTACGAGTAAACTCTTCGTTTGAAATATTAAAATTAATTATTTCTATTATTTTGTTCTTATTTTCTATGTTTTTTCGCACAGCGCGCCCCTGGCGCTTTCTCAGTTGAGTTTCTCCGGACATGCTTAAAATATATTCAGCCTCAGAAGATGTTCTTATCATTTCATCAATGAAACTCTTCGTTTCTAATACAAAAATTGTTTTTTAATTTCTCCTGTAGCACGCCACTGGATCGTATTAGTTGAATTTTTGGAATCGTAATTAAAGTGCAGTTTATTTTGTTATGAATTTTTGAATTAAACTGGAAGAGCGTGGATTCAGAAAGTGTGGTTTAAAAAAGCGTGGATGGAAAAGCGTGGATGAAAAAGCGTGGCTAACTTCACATAAATCAGAGACAACACATTCCTGAACAGAAAACTTCATATTTTTACTTTTGGCCGTGTTTTTCGCGTTTTAAACCACTGTGGCGTCCGTTGGGCGTGTTCGGTGGAAGACCAAGCTGAATGTTGGAACGAACCGCCATGGATGCCCGGAATCGGCAGCATTGCTCACCTTACGCTGTCAAATCAATCAATCAATACAAGAAGGTGCCCGTGCTCATATCATCACGGGTAAAATAAATAAAAAAATAAAATTGTCAATTAATTATGACGTAACCTTATCAAGAGATGCAACTTCTCTGTAAATGCTGCAGTTAATTTTATAAAATAATTTACGTATCTAGATTCAAAATTTTGTAGGTATAATAAGCTATATTCCAAAACTCAATTAAAATATTTATGATTCACACATAATAAAAAAATTTATAGCTCGGATAAGGCAAATAGCATAAAGCGTAGTAAAACCCACCAGTTGAAATCATGCAGTTTTATTACAGCAAACTTCAAGCTTTATACATCACTGATCACATGTTTGAAAAAGTGATTACGTGCATTTAACCTTCGGTTTTTAATCCATAAAATACAAGAAACCGTTATAATTTATATGTTAATAATTTCAACTTAGCCCTATACAGAGTGTTACACTAGGAAACGGACATGCTTTAATGACAGATAAAGGACACCGAAGGTAATTATAATCACCCTTTGAAAAAGCTAGTAGGGCCTCGTTGCTGAAATGCAGGGTGTTTTCTACATTTTACCAAAATTTATTTTGGTTTTTACCTTGTAAAGGAATGGAATAATAAATTGATATTGATGCACATATAATATACAAGTAAACCATTGTAGGATGGCCAACACTGCCAACAGCCGCGCAGAGAGAGACGAAATATCGTCGCTGTTGAATAGAGACAAGTTTCTTAACTATGAACGTAGTACAGTCGGGGGAAGAAGTTTAAGTAAAAAGTGCTTTCTTATTCACCAACAATCCGGGTATGTCACAGTCTAGTTGATCTTTTCGATTGAACAACAGTTCTTTGTACACGTAACATTAATGTTTATAAGTAAATACTTCTAATAGGTACCTATGTATTAAATATGTTATACATTACAAGCACTTTTCTCAAAACTGTACCGATGTTTACACGAGGAAGGAACATAAACAAGTGAGCTCCGTAAAGGTGGGGTGGTTTCAACTACTGCGCATCCTAATCTCGTTGGCCATTCTAGGCTGGTCGACCTGTACTAGTGATCTTGAATAAGTAATTGTATCACACACAAAGAAAATCCAGCTCCGGACTAAAAAAAATGTTTTTGTTGTCCTTCATGAAAACAATACCATGTATATACATATTTTTAAATTTCAATATTAAATTCGAAAAGTACATAAAAAACTAAACAAAGTAGCTTCATTAACTTGTTTGTCACACTTTTGCCGCATTCGAAATAAGTTCAAATAAATGATGCAATATGAGATTTTAGAAAATATACATGAATGATACGCCCAAAATATGCTTCCAGTGTTAAATTAGGCATTTGCTTTCTTTTCAGCAATAATTACTGTTTTTATCCCGGTTTTTATTACCAATTTTTACGGAGGGGGTAAAATAAAGAATAATAAATTAAGAATCTATTTCGTTAATCTCATTAACAACCTATTAACAATAACGAAAACGGTTGCAACAAAGTTGTATATCAATAATGCAATATCAACATAATAATTGTAGGAAAAACAAAAAATGATGTTGTCATAGAACGTATTCATCAATAGGGACAACTAACTGATTTAACGTTTAAAGCCATTGTTTAAAGTTGTCACTGCTGATCACAGTAGCGTCGTATCATTTGTTTATAAGTTAAATAATACTTGTCATTTTGAAGTAAGGCTACTATGATCAATAGGCACAACCCATCGATTTTTAACATTATATGCATTGTTTAGTAATCAACGTTTGGAAGGAACTTGTAGGCGGTCACTTGCTAGGAAGGACCACATTTTTTTCACTTTGAGGTCTACAGTGTGGACATTAGCGACTGGGATCAGTTAATTCAAAGGATTGGTGATTGCTGCGACGAAATTAGAAACAATCCAGATCTGATAAGAAGATCAATTGGACCTCTCGTGGATCGCACCAGAAAATGTACTGAAGCTGAGGAAGGCCATTTTGAACATACAATTTAATTATGATTCTAATTTGTAAATACGTTTTATAATATCTGAATATCTGCATTTTTTGTTTTTCGTATAACAATTATTCCGCTGGTATTTTGCTATTTACGTTATGTTTATGCAAGTTGCTAGTTACCATTATTGTTGTTGTTAATAAGTAGATTATGTTGTTGTTTTAATAATTTTTAATAAGTAAAATGAATGAAATAGGTTCGGTGGTCTGTAACATTATTTTTTTGTTTATTTTACCCCATTCATTAAAACCTAGGTGATTAAAACATAACAGTTATTGATGAAAAGGAGGTAAGTGCCTAATTTATAGTGGAAGCATTTTTTGCGCATAGTCATCGATATCTTCTAAAGTGTCATATTGTATTATTTATAGAAATTGATTTCGTGGCAAAAGTGTGGCTAACAAATTAATGAAGCCATTTTGTTCCGTTTTTATGTACTTTTCGAATTTAATATTGAAATTTAAAAAAAAACATAGAAGGTATTGTTTTCTTGAAGAACAACACAAACATTTTTTTTCGCGTCTGGACCTTGACTTTTTTGTGCGTGATACAAGTACTTATTCAGTATTATATGTGCCAAATTTAAACTTATACCATTCCCTTACAAAATAACAACTATAAAAAATGTTGGCAAAAATACATAAAACTTCACCAACGAGGGTCCTACTAGCTTTTTATATGGGTGATTATGGTTACTTTTGGTGTCCTCTATCTGCCATTAAATCATGTCCGTTTTCTCTTGAAACACCTTGCATAAAAAATCTCCCATATGTGTTGGACGCTATTTATTTAATAAATTGTCCTCTAACGTTAAACTATAGTTTATCTCCATTTAAAATGCAGTGCATGTAAAGATAGGTACATGTGTCCTTGTCACTGATTGGTACATTTGCAAGTTTACGCAGGGAAGATTAGTAAATCCGAATAGATTTAGTGTATTCTAACTGCAATAAAATAAGATAATTTATGCTGCAATTTAAATTAAATAAATTCAATGTATTTCTAAGATCACCAATTGCCAAATGCGAGTGAATTTAAACCGGTAATTTTTATTTTGTGTACCAACGACCTTGAGACGGCCTCGATGGCGATTCCCATATGCCTGTGTAAAAGGTACTCTACTCATAACGTAAACAACTGCATTGTAGTTCCCACAACACACGTCTCCATGAACGTCGACATCCAGTGGCACGATACCGTCAAGTATCTTGGCGTTATCATGGATTCAAGCCTGACGTGGAGAGAGAACACGGAAGCGATAATACAGAAAGCGAGGACGAGGAAGACTCTACTCTACCGTATGATAGGTAGACAGAGCCAACTCAACCTGAGAAACAAGCTCACGCTTATCAGGACCCTCATTGCACTTATTCTGACATACGCCTCTGTTGCCTGGGGATACCAAGCAGTCACCCACCTGAAGAGGATATGAGCCGTGGAAAACGTCGCACTTAGGTGCGCCGTGGATGCACCATGGTTTGTCAGAAACGCCGACATCTTCAGAGACCTGGAGTACACCCCGGTAACTGAAGTCATCCGGGACAGAGCGAAGTATCTATACGCCCGTGCAGCAGGGCATGGGAATCCGCTGGTCAGACAGGCGACTGACTACGACCCCCACGACGCTCCGAGGCACAAGAGGCCGAAGCTCCAGATTCTGGATAACCGGTAAGTATAACTTAACCGTTTTTCTGTTTCATCCCGACCTTCAAGCCACGCCGCAAGGAGACAGTGACCTAATACACCCAATTCACCCGATCCCCGGGAGTACCAAGCAAACAACCAACTCGATACCCTTAACCTAGCCCGTGCCTGCCTCTAACGCTAAAATAAGCGTCATTGGCCGAACACAATCCTTGAGCTACACGGTTCACACTCCCTTACGAAATTGGAGCGCATGATGCCAATTGGCACCTTGGACTTCGAACTAGTCAACAACAACCGTTCCCTCTCACTACAGACGAAATACGTTCCCGGGAGTCGACATGCCAGCGAAGAAAGAAGACCAAGACAGAAGAGCGCCAGAAGAAACTACCCAGCTGGCAGGGTCCAACAACCAGGACCAGAGGAGGTCTGTCAGCACCTACACCGTTCGCATTTGTGGGGAGGGGGGGATAGCAGACCCACCCCAAGAATATTGGCGCGTGCATTCTAATCTGAGATATACTTTAGTCAAGAATTTAACCGAACTCAAATCTAAATTATTTAGTATTTTATCCAATTATGGTTTTTTACTCTCTTTGTGAATTTGAGAATTTTAGTTAATAGAAAAAAACTCGTTTAATGATCACTGTATATTCCCCAAAACTTACTGTTTTTAGTTAATTTTTAATTTCACGTCTGTTTTTAATTTAGTTATTCGTAAATTGTACGTCTGTTATTATTGTATATACCTATGTTATAATGTTCGTAAATTATTGTATAAAGTTTGTAATTTATTGTGTTTTTTACATATTTTTACTTGGCATATTCTATCCGATTTTTGTAATTGGCACACAGAATTAAATGAACTCTATCTAACTATCTATGGTAAAGTGAACTTCATATTTCTAGGTCAAATAAAAAATTCCCGACAAAGGAGTGAACACGGCGCGAGACTCCCAACAAAAGCCATAAAACTCGGCCATAAAATTGTCAAAGCCGACGTAATTTATTGCGGCTCAGGACCGTACTTAAAATTATTGTGCCGTGAGTTACAATCTAATTAATTTAATGTATGGTTGATAAATAAATAGTTATTTGTTACAGTGATAATGGTAAATTAAAAAAAATATTCTGTTTTGCTTGTGTTAAGATAGGAATAATATTTTATATATTGATGGAGCATTGATGAATTTTATTATTCTAAATTAAAATTATACCAAATATTCGTTTGTTGCTCAGTTTCGCCAATAATAATTTAATATACCTATCGAATTATTATTGTTGCCCAGCAAGGACCATGAGGACGTACGAGCAATTCCTTGCCAAAAAATGTGGGTTCAGAGTTAAGGTTATCGATATTATTAAAACAGGTCAAAGAAATAAAGTAAATTTTTAAATTCATTAAATAAAGAAAATATTGAATTTATGTTAATAACCCGTAATCTAATTAACCCAGATTAAATAAATAAATAAAATTCTAGAAAACAAACAAATAATTGAAATAAATAACTATAAAATAAATAAATTCAGTTCTGAAAAAGAAACAAATAAATAATTATCAAATAAAATATGTATACATATAACATAATAAATAAAAATCACGTTATATTGCATTTGCGCGTATCTAAAACACTAATGAAACGATAAATTCACAATGTACACTAAATCAAATCACATATAACATTTTATTTAAAACTCTAATCACTACACTCACTCAACACTTCACAACCACTTTCTAAATCGGTATCATCGTCGGTATCTGAATCTACCGATATTATTAAACGGTCTTGATTAGGGCTGATGCTTTTTTCTAACTTAATAAATTCATCTTCAATTTTAATGACATGCTGAATACACTTTTTCCAATTACTTGGCGTTATTTCTCCCACTTTAGCTTTAATAAGGTCGACTACTTTGGCATCAAATTTGGGGAAGGTGTTATTTTTGCAAATACTTCTTTTCAGCTGACTCCATATTAGTTCTATCGGGTTAAAAGTGCAAAAATATGGGGGTAACCGTAAAACTGTATGTCCTTGAGCTTTAGCCATGCTATCAATCACATATTCTTTTGGGAAGTTTTGCTTCTTAACAATTTCCAAAAGGTCTTTCTTCCTAAAATTTTCTTCAAATTCCAAATTATGTTTTCGGAGAAATTCTTGAATATCTTTTTTCTTTGTTCCCGTATTTAGTATTTTCTTAATTTGTCGCGAATGATACGAAGCATTGTCTAAAACAATTACGCTGTTTTCTTCTATATTTGGTAGCAATGGTCTGAAACCATGCTTCAAAAATATCCGCAGTCATGTTTTGGTGATAGTCAACGTTTGATTCTTCCATTTTTTTTTCCACTTAATTTGAGACCATTATGCACTCATCCATATTCTGATCCACAATGTACAATTACTAATCTGGTTCCTTTATTTGCAGGCATATCAACTTTACATTTCTTTGAACCATCTATCCAGCCTTTTTTCACTGTATCATGGGTATCATACCAAGTTTCATCTAAATAATAAATAGGTCGTTGTTCATTTCGAAATTTTTTTTATATTTTCCGAATATTCATTACGCCACTGCACAATTCTGAAGCTTTCCATAATACCTGCCCTTTTATTAATAATCTTGAACCTAAATCATATCTTTATTATCCAGCGCCGAAGTGTTGCTTGATTAACTGACACTGCACCATTTGTCTTCAGTTCCAAATGTATTGATTCCGCCGTTGGTACCTCATTTTACATATACTTGCTATAAATTAAATCTCTTAACCATTTCACCATATACGAATCTAATGCTCGTGCTACTCCTTTATCCGATCTAACTTTTCGATTAGGTACCACATCCTTAATTATTCTATAGATAGACCGTTCTGAAATTTCTGTTAAGCAGGCCGTTTTTTCCACGGCTCCTTTTTCACCTCACTTTCTTTTATATTTTTATAAACGTTTAAAACTACTTTTTTAGTATGTTCGCATAAATATTGTCTACAACTTTTCTCTGTAATTTGCGAGCCATTACCATTTCCCATATCTTCGTTAAATTTTCTGCTGGTGCTATGTTGAGGTTCTTCCTAAGGCCTGAACATTATCACAATATTATTTTACCACAGCCACTAAAAAACGGAAAACACTCGAATATTAACACGCTTAAACAAAGAGCAATTTCACTTATCTGTTAAAGTATTATACATTCTAGGCACTCACAATCAAAATAAAATGTAAACACTGAACCACACACTGTATTATTGTATGAAGCACATAACCTATATATTCTAAATATAACACAACTCGTTCGAAATATCGCGGAAGACTGTGGTCCGTCTCTGCTTAATACCTGTGCCGTTCTGCTTGCCCTTTTACAGCATTATGTATGTGTGTAAAAAATTAAGTAAACAGTAGTGACAGTTAGATCGTAAAATATTTTAGGAGTGAATGGCGTCTTGTTTTAATCCATGTCCCGCTCTATCCTAGTGGTAATAGGCGGCAAAGCTTTGAAATTTTTTATCTGACTTAGAAATATGAAGTTTACTTTATAGAGAGGAAGAGGATATATTGAGATTCTTACTAATTTCGGTCCATTTACATAATATGTTACGTTTACTTTATAAAGTTTTACCATCGGTTCTCCCATTTCAATAAAATTAATATATAAGATACCTATACTTAATTTTCAATTTACTCATTGAAATTAATATTAATTTTCCGTTTCTTATTAATCTTCACCTATTTATTAAAAGCTCTAGAAATCTACATAATATTTCAAACAGTTAAATAACGAATGGTAATTACTTATGTACTACCGTAATTATATATTTTCTATGCCCTGCATTTAATTGGCTTTTGCATATAACCATTAGCACAAAGCCAGTAATTGCATTTTGAATAAAAATAACATATTTTCCAGTTTCTAGAGTTTGGTTAAAAACAAGTAATATAATACTGAAAACATTTGTGTTATTCAGTATATATGTATGTTCCATTTAAAAAAGTTTTGTTAAAAAATATAACATCAATTCACCATGAATTGTCTAATCGTGGTCAATTATGCACTATGGTTTTGTGAAAATCATACAATTAATAATAATTAGTCAATCGATAATTCAACTGCACTGACCCGTACTTTAATTGATTACTGTGAACTTTAGTAAAGTAGTTTCATGAGCAATAACTCACAACAGACTATGGATATTATTTTGAGGAAATTATTGTTAATTTATAAGCTGATTTTAAGGGAATATTTTTATGTTTAGACAAATAAATATATTTTTATCCTTATAACTGGTATCTGCGAAGTGCAAAGTAGGGTAGTGTTAACAGTTTATACAAAGTGTAACTAAAAAGGTGTCCACTAGTTTAAGGGTGGGTAGTAAACATCAACAAGGAAAAACATTTCTAATTAGCCATAAATGCCAACCTAAGGGGTTATGGGCATCAGAATTTTTGCGTTTAATTTTATTGTTAACTACTAAGTAACTTGAGTAAGTTTTTGATTGGAAAAGAACTAATTCTGACAGCCAAAAACAACACTTTTTTGCACCCAGTATGTGTGTGAATATGTATAGGTAACAAGAGATATTGTTGAGAGGCCAACGGCATAAGGTGGTTCATCGAAACTTTTAACGATAAAAACT
This sequence comes from Stenurella melanura, assembly GCA_963583905.1. NCBI lineage: Eukaryota > Metazoa > Arthropoda > Insecta > Coleoptera > Cerambycidae > Stenurella > Stenurella melanura. The sequence continues at coordinate 60,607,125 of OY757317.1, read as the reverse complement.
TTTTCGAGCGACCAGAAAATATACCCTTTCTAGAAAAAAAATCGGACAGAAAGTAACGTATTCCAGCCTAGGCCGGAAACTGGGCATCATAGATCGGCAATAGTATATTGTGTATCTAGTAGTAAAAGCAATACATTCCCGGACGACGATGTAAATTGTTGGCCGAGGCGTTAGCCAAGCATTGAAGTCCGGGAATGTGCTTTTACTACGAGGTACACGTACTATATTTTTCTGAAATTGCATCTAATATTGTTATAAATTAAGGAATTTTTATAAAAGTATAACATTTTTTCATTACCATCTTAATTTCTTGACAACCACTGTTTGTTTATTGTTGTGATTTGTGATACAAGTTAGAGATTCAGTACTTATTTCGCTTTAATAACTACTTATCGCTAAAAATATATTAAAAACCAGTACGGGAAAGTTACCTACTTTCCCGGACTATTTTATGATGATATGATAATACTAGAATAGCGTATTTTGGGATCTGAAATTGCGCCGAGAAAGTTGCCATTCTTGACCAATTTCAGAAAATAGTATATTGTGTATCTAGTAGTAAAAGCAATACATTCCCGGACGACCATGTAAATTGAAGTTTGGGAATGTGCTTTTACTACGAGGTACACGTACTATTTTTTCTGAAGTCGCCATCAATATTATTGTAAATTAAGGAATTTTTATAAACGCATAATATTAAATTGGTACGGGAAAGTTACCTACTTTCCCGGCCTAGGACGAAAAAAACTTTCCCGGACTGTTTTTTGATGGTCGCTTAGCAACGGACTAAAAAAAACTTTCTTTTACTGTTTTCTGATGGTTGCTTAGCAACGGACTAAAATACTAGAATAGGGTATTTTGGGATCTGAAATTCCGCCGAGAAAGTACGCATTCTTGACCCATTTCAGAAAAAAGCTTTTCCGATCCATGAAGGTAAAAAGTGGTGCCAATTTTTGGCATAGATGGTTTTGTTTTCTTGTTGCCATGGAAACGAACTTGTGTTAAGTGTCAAATAGATAGACGGTTACTATTCACGTAAATATGATTAAATGATCAAAGTTTTGAAATGCTTTAGGACCATTCTGAAATACACTTCTACCTATAAATAAACTTAACTGGTACGAGTTTTCAAGAGTCAATTCGCAAATTATGGAAAATATGGATTCAGATTTTGACGGGTTACAAGTAGAAAATGGCCGAAAAAAATATTGTACGTTGGTTACTTACATGCGTCGTCTGCAGCTCGCCCTGAAATTTTTTGGATTGAAGTTCGAGAACAGCCTTTGTATTAGAAAATTTCAGAACCATTCTATAAATAAACAGGTTTAATTTGTTAAAATGTAAAGTCTTCAAAATCCGATATACTTACGTGCCTCCGACCGTATCTTGATAGTTTGCATCCGAGCGCTCTAGATCTAGAGTCCTAGTACCTACACTACAGGTAGATCGAGAAATAGTGAATGTGCCGCTCCCTAAAGATTTTTTGTGTTGTGTACCGCTCTACACTGTTTTGTGGTACTTTTAATATTTGCACATTGGTGACTTATCGATTAATATGGGTCGTGTGCGCGCAACGTCACAAATTTGACATTCGTTAGCTCAGGGACAACAAACCGAAATTCCCAAAGTGTTAAATACCAACTAACCAAACTTTTCATTAAATTACTACTTTTGTGGACATTATATGATACAATTTGCCAAGTTTTGGTTGTATTACTCATTGTAGAAGTGTGGCAATGACGAAATGACGCCAGTTTTTATTAAATATCATCGATTTTTCACCTAGGAAAAGTTAAAGTTCGAACACCTCAATTGATTGCAAGCAGTAAAAAGAAATGATTTTACAGGAGTATTCTAAGCATTATGTTAATGGTAAATTGTTATATGGTAAAGTAATAATTTTATTTTTAACGTGGGTTTATATTGCAGGCCACACTGCTGTGTAACAAGACTAGAATCAAGTCAGGTTTACCCTCTTAACATAAGATGCAACTTAAAACCCAGCTATAAAAGTGGTTGTGATAAAAATGCTGTTAGTGCAATCTATATACAATTTGGTATACCTAGAAATTAACAGTTTATATTGGTTTGGCTGATATTTTTTGTATCTAGACTTGAGTTGAGTGAAGAGGCTCGTGACGAAAGAAAAAAATGTTACTACCGTTTTAAATATGGTGCAATTCAAAAGAAACTTCAAAGAAAAGCTACAGATTATATAAAATCTAATAAAGTTTATAGATTAAGAATGAAAGTTGAAAGTGTCATCGATGATCTGAGGACTAAACGTACTGTTGTATATATAGAGGATGTTTCAGTTAAAAGTCCCCAGGCCATTATCTCTAAAATTAATAAAGATATTTTATTTTTGTAAATGGCAGATGATTGATACCAAAGAAAGGTTTAAATAACTGTGATTAGAATTTTTCCTCAATAGCACACAGATATGGCGCTGCGATGCAAAACTATTTTTTGATGGCTGGAACCTTGAAACATAAGTCATGTGATTAAACAATAATTTGTGAATAATTTTGATGGTATAGAGAATTTACAAAAAACAAGCCGTTTTGGAGTTACATGAGTTTCTTTCATTAATGCCAGTACACGTGAATTTTGATAAATCCCTATAATTTATTTATTATTTATTATAGAATATTGGTTACCAAACACTTTTTTTCAAGATAAGGAAAGTGATATAATACACTATCATAAAATTATGTTTACCACTTCCGGCCAAACCGGAACTAACATGATGAACCAATATCCATATGTTCCTACATATTAATTTTTTTTTTCTAATAACGCTTCTAATAAAACGGCTCCCAAAACTTAAAGTAAGTAAGACAACAAAGAAAATACACACTAATTTAGAATGGTAATGAAAAATCTACTTAAGAGATATTAGTAGGCTTTGATTTAATTTTAAGTTTGACAGTTATTAAACAAAGTTTGTAGTTGGTGCATTTCAATCATAGTTTCAAACAGAAATAGTGTACTTAGAAACAATTCAAAGCAAATTAATCCAAATAAAAAAAAAATAAATTTAAAAAATGGTTAGATACACCGATGAAGATAAGTTAAATATGATTTTAATATATGGTGAATGCAAAAGAAATTCCCGACAAGCAAAACGATTGTTTTGTTTACGATTTCCAAATAGACCTACACCCGATAAAAAAACATTTATCATGCTGTTTAAAAATTTAAGAAACTGGGGTAGTTTTAAGAAAACTATTCGTAACAGAAATAGGCCAGTTAGAAACGATGAAAATACAGCCTTGGTGTTAAATAGTGTTGTCAACAATCCTCAATGTTCTCTCCGGAAATTGGCATCGGAAACTAATCTGTCGATATCTTCGTGCCATAGAATATTAAAATCAAATAAATATCATCCATACAAATTAAAATTGATCCATCATTTAAGGCCTGGTGATTATGAACGAAGATTACATTTTCTAGCTGAATTTTCAGTTCTTTCTGAAGAATGCCAAAATTTTTTAAAAAATGTGCTCTGGAGCGATGAAAGCCGTTTTCACAACAACATAGTTGTGAGTAAGCATAACTGCCGATACTGGTCACAAAATAATCCTAGATGGATGAGAATGACCCGCAATTAGGTAACTTTTGGAGTTAACGTGTGGTGTGGAATATTAAATTCATATATTATTGGACCATATCTATTCCATGGGACCTTAAATGGAAGAAAATATGAGATATTTTTGAGAAATGTATTGCCAGGATTATTAGAGACTATCCCTCATAACCAGGAGAATATTTGGTTTGACCAAGATGGTGCACCACCCCATAACTCAGTACTAGTCAAAGATTGTCTTAATGAAATGTACCCTCAGAGATGGATTGGTACTAATGGAGTAGTCAGATGGCCAGCACGATCACCTGACTTGACTCCATTAGATTTTTACCTTTGGGGGTATTTAAAAAGTGTAGTGGACATTGAACCCATTGAGGATATGTCCGATTTGTATAATAAAATATATGCAAGTGTTGCTGCTATAAATAGACATACGTTACAAAAAGTTTGCAATGAAGAGTTACTGAAACGGTACAATATGTGTATTCATGAAGAAGGGAGAAATTTTGAACATTTAATATAATAAGTACCTACTAATAAGAAAGAAATTAGTTTAATTTCATTTTTAATAATATTTCGATAGTTTTTAAATGTTTGTTTATAAAACTTTTGTTTACGTTCTTTACTGAATTGTTAATATAAATTTAGCCCATTCTAAATTAGTGTGTATTTTCTTTGTTGTCTTACTTACTTTAAGTTTTGGGAGCCGTTTTATTAGAAGCGTTATTAGAAAAAAAAAATGTAATATGGATATTGGTTCATCATGTTAGTTCCAGTTTGGCCGGAAGTGGTAAACATAATTTTATGATAGTGTATTATATCACTTTCCTTATCTTGAAAAAAAGTGTTTGGTAACCAATATTCTATAATAAATAATAAATAAATTATAGGGATTTATCAAAATTCACGTGTACTGGCATTAATGAAAGAAACTCATGTAACTCCAAAACGGCTTGTTTTTTGTAAATTCTCTATACCATCAAAATTATTCACAAATTATTGTTTAATCACATGACTTATGTTTCAAGGTTCCAGCCATCAAAAAATAGTTTTGCATCGCAGCGCCATCTCTGTGTGCTGTTGAGGAAAAATTCTAATTACCGTTATTTAAACCTTTCTTTGGTATCAATCATCTGCCATTTACAAAAATAAAATATCTTTATTAGTTTTAGAGATAATGGCCTGGGGACTTTTAAGTGAAACACCCTGTATGTTGAGGTTGTTGAATATTTGAAAACTGAGTCTGAATGCTGTCTTTAATCCATTTTCACAGTTTTGTAATGATAAACAAGAAAATTGAATAATTTTTAAACACCACACGATATGTTTTAAAACAATATAGATTCACACCCCAGATCACTCGCATTGTAATTACTTAAGAATAAGTGCCATCTAAGTTATATTACAAATGTTAACTTGGTGATAATAAATAATTGTATATTTACTTAGTAGATATATTTTGTTTTATTATCATTTACAAGCTTATATGTTCTAGTTCAGCGTAGTCGACATTCAACCTACCTAACGGTAGTAGTAAGTGATAAATAAAACAATAAAAGGAAAGGAGAATATTTAATAACACACATAACTTAAACAATAGTAATATTAATACATGATAAAAAGAGTTCTTATAGAAATTACAATGGTTTGCACAGCTCGGTGCATAAATATACCATAGACGAAGGGTCAATCACTAGATAAATTGTGTTTACCTTACTATAACTTTAAGTCCCTAACTTTTTTCCATACATCTAACCTATAGAATACATCATAGGACAATTTCGTAAAATATAAACTCGTCTCCATCTTAAGAAGCAATATTCACCACATGAATTGATTAAGTATAATTATGGATGTTAAATAATCCAAAATTAAGTTTTAAAACTTAATAAATCACAAAATCTGCAAAGTATACAATTAAAACAAGGCGTTCGATCAGCTGATCACAAAACACAAAGTGGCGGCCATTTGCATTTCTTCAGTATTCCATAGACTAGTAACATACGAAATTAGTTTTAATAATATACGTAGAATAGAAATCAATTTTGATAATTTTAGTATCTTTGTTGTGTCACGTGACGTTCACTCTTTCTCGGTCGCACTATACCAGTGGCTTTAACAATTACGGTTAAGCTTTTACACAGTATCAAAAAATGAAACCTGAAACGCAGATACCTAATATTTTTTATTCTTTTAATAAATGTGTACGCCATCTTTAGTGTATAAATAATTATTCCATTTGGAAATTCAAATGTTGCCCTGTTTTTAATTCGCCCTCCGACGCGACGGAAGGGGTCTTGGTTTTATCATACATCTTGTTTCGTTAAGGTGATTCAGTTCTTTTTCGTCCAGCTTCTCAACTATCAGGACGTTGAACGTCGTGGATGTCAGTCTGGCTCCGGGGAGGTTTTTGGAAGTTCACTGTAATACTTTCAAATATTATAAAGCTGTGTTAACGAGAAATTAATTGAATATGCATTGTCTTAGTGTACTCTAGGTAAATTAGCGGAACAGTCGAACAATGCTAATCCAGGGCTGAAAAACATTACCCTCCGTTCTTTGGGACGGGGAATTGATGGCAATGGGTGCGAAGGTCGAGAAATTATGTCTTCAACCCCTATTGTCCAGAAACTACCTCCAAATAGTGGTTTTCGGGGTATACCGGATGAAGGCGGGTGTTAGAGCGGAAATTTTTTATATAAAAGTTGTTGTTAATTGAGAGGATGATAGGGAGGGAAGGTTAGTGATATGAGAGGGTCGGAAATTACCCCCATAAAGCAAATATCGACCTAGGACGTTTTCTCTCGTTTTTTTTTGAGAAAAGGGCCGAGAGCTACTCATCCATCCACCCCTCATGCACCAGGAAACTAACTCCCTCAAGAGAATACCGGACTTGTTCGATTTCTTTCGTGTTTTTTCGAGAGGATCCGCTTAGGAGGTGGTCAAGAAGGATGACTTGGGTCAGATTCGTCTACCCACTCCTCCCGTTCCGCAAATAGGTGGAAACTACCCCCCTAAAGAGAATGTGCATGAACAAGAAAAACATATACTTATATGTTTTTCTTGTTCATACATGTTTGTCCAATGTTTGACGGTAAAAATTCTTTCAAATATCACCGTGAAATTTGGACAGTAAGTAGTGAATGGCCCAAGGAACATAAATTAAATATTGTCTAAATGTTATTTGTGGCATTATCTTAATTTTTTTTTCCTTCTTCAATTCTTTGGGACTTCCTGCCACATGTATGTTTTCTTTCTAAGCGGTGCTAGGGGTATCTACAAAATATATCGCAATTAACCAGTATGTTACTGGTAAAAAACCTCTACGCCTGTGACATTTACGTCAAAGGATCAGTTAAAGGTTGGTTTTTATAAATAAACAACACAAATAAGTATAAAAACTTGAAATTAAATATTTCGCCGACGTTTCGGAAATCTAATCTGTTTCCTTTTTCAAGGCTTTTTTTGAAAAATCTTTTTCGCTGTGTATGACAAATACACAGCTCTAAGAATGTTTGTTATATTCAATATCCATAGATACTTACTATTTACATAGAACTGTTGATATAGTTAACAGTTTTTTAGTTTCTATACAATGTTAAGTTTGTGAAGTTCTTCTTTTAATATTGCGTAGAGGTTTTTTACCAGTAACATACTGGTTAATTGTGATATATTTTGTAGATTCCCCTAGCACCGCTTAGAAAGAAAACATACATGTGGCAGGAAGTCCCAAAGAATTGAAGAAGGAAAAAATAAATCAAATAGTGCCGATGTGCGCTTTTATCCTGGGTGTGGGCCACCCCTTCTCGGGGGTGGAAATTCATACACTCAAAATAACCGCAGAAATCGATAGGGGGATGAATGCTAAGCAAAAAATGTATTTGTATTTTAATTCTGTAGATGCAATACGAACCGAGTTATGGCTCGTTGAAGGTGACTGTTTGTTCGCCGAAAACTGAGTTGGATCCTTTCAACGTTAAATAAAGGAAAAACGACGAATTTTTGGAACAAAATTCTTGGGTATTTTTTAAAATACTTGAACAGACCTTTAACTTGAGCTTTAGTAAAAATGGTTAGCATAAAAACTTACGGAGTTATGATGAAAATAAAATGGTTGCCTCATTTTTTCGGAGGAAAAATCAGCAACGAAACCAATGGCTTAACCGCAAGAATTGAAATTAAATGTAATCCATTTACAATTTACTTTATTTAGGTACTGACAATATGTTCTAGAAGTTTGAACGGTTTAGAATGCCTAGATTTGGAAAAAAATTGATTCAATTTTGAAATGATGTGTGAAATTTTTGGAAAAAATTTTCTTTGTTTCACAATAACTGAAAACCTAAAGAGGATACGTAAAATATGCACGAGTACAAAGATTTATGTGTTTTTCTAGCAAGAAAAACATTTTTTTTTAATTTCTCTTGGATGAAAATTAATTGATCTATCACCGTTTTAAGTTCGCATTTGAGTGCGAGGACCACCTTCCCCGAGCCCTTTAAACTCAAAAATATGAAAAACGAAGGGTTCAAGGAAGTTCAACTTTACAGGACTTGTAACCCTTGAAATTTCCTGCAAAAAGGTTTTTGGGGCGGTTAGATATATTAAAAATGAAGGAAGTTAAGCCTTTGGTTTCATTGCCGATTTTTCCTCCGAAAGAACGAAACGACCATTTTATTTTCATCATAACTCCGTATGTTTTTATGCTAACGACATTTAATGAAGCTTATATTAAAGGTCCATTCAAATACTTTAAAACAATCTGACAAGTCTTCCTCCAACATTCGTCGTCCTTTCGTTATTTAACGTTGAATGGTTCGAATTCAGTTTTCAGCGAACAAACAGTCACCTTCAACGAGCCATAACTCGGTTCGCATTGCGTCTACAGAAATAAACAGAAGAACAATCGATTTGCTATCTTATAAGCTTCATGTTGGCTTCTGATGATTTTGATTCGTGAAGAGTCGCTCTAAAACATGCATTTTACAGATGAAAAACCGCTGCCTAAGGAATCACTACTTCCACATCCACATTTTTCATCCAAGTACTCTTGCCAGCTTGCTTTACTTATTTTCCCCTATTTACTTCTCTTTAACCCCCAACCCTTCAACGGAATCATCTCAAAATATAATCTAGTTCTAGATGTCGTTACAGTACATACGTCTAGCAAATTTCAAGTGAATATCTCAATTTTATTTTATCAATCTTTTTAATAATGGAGTAGGGGTAGTGAGGGATCGAAAAATATAAAAAAAATCTGAGGCTCTAACTTCTAGTACATACACAGAATTTCAAATTTCTGTACTCTTACCAACTTGCTTATTCCCTTACTTACCCCTAAATAACCCCCAAACCCATCAACGGAATTATCTCAAATTTTAATCTAGTTCCAGATTTCGTTATGATACATACGTGTACCAAATTTCAAGTGAATATCTCAATTTTATTCTATCAACCCCTTTAATAATGGAGTAGGGGTGGTCGGGGATTGAAAAATATTATAAAAAAAATCTGAGGCTCTAACTTCCAGTACATACACAGAATTTCAAGTTTCTGTACTCTTACCAACTTGCTTCACTTTGTTCCACCAACTTCTGCCCCCAGCAGGTTAGGAAGTTGAGGTTGCCCGGTTCTCGTTTAGATAGTGGAGACTGGGTCGTGGTTCGGAAATTATTCAAGAAAAACTTTTATTTTTTTGTTAGGCGCCAGTAGTCATATTAAAAAAGCATCTATAACGTACTTGTCTAATTGTACGACTGTGACTACTCAGAGATAATTAATGTTATAGATACTCATGAAATTATCAACACTCAGTTAAAAATATCTGGTTTATTGACTCTATTATAAAACTTGAAATGGTTTAATTTAGATTAATTGAAATGTTACACCTTATGGTTGGATGTAGCTACTTCCTTACAGAAAGTTATATATTTAATTAATAAGTTTGACTAGGTTGAAGACCAAAAAATTTACAAATTATGACAAATTATTGCTAAGCGGTGATTAAGTAATTAAATTGAAGAAAATTAATAATTAGCTGAAGGCAATATATAACATAAAACAATTTAGAAATGTATAGAAGTTGTCGAAGGTTGAATAATGTCGTTGAAAGTTGAACGTTGAAAAGAAATGTTGAAAAGCAAATTCAGTTGATACAATTACCACCGGCTGGGTTCTGCAGTAACCAACCCTGGTCCTCGTCTTACTGAATCCTCTTGTGTTGCCACCACTCGATCATTGACTCCGTAGAGATCCCAAGAATTTAGACGTCGGAACTGTTACCAAACCAAACAACTAGGTGCTCTCATCCAGCGAGGACTATTCCATACCAAGCCACTCCAACCTTGGATTACAAAACTCCTTGGCAAATAGTCTGGTTCTCCTTGATTATAGCAGCCACCCAATTTTCCTGGCACACAGTTAAGCCAAATGTATGGTAAAATACCCAATTTAAGGATTAACTTAAAATCTGAAGGGTCAACTTAACACCTCATTCCTACAAGAGTTATCATCTGTTACTACACTTGAAATTACTTGTTTATTAGTGGGCACTCTTAGTGCGTTTGATAAAATCCCCACGTTAATGCATTACTGGTATCTCTCTAAATAAATTACATTAACATGCCCTTCTCGCCCCTACTAATATCGAGTTAAATTCTTTTGAATTTTAATTATTCGACAAGGTTACGAAAACGTAATTTAATAAATTCGAACTGTCTTTAAACCCTTATTAAACCTCAATTACTCATTAATAAAATTTACTTCTAAATATATCTTAATACTGAGTTAACACATGTCTCGAAATACCCCGTTCATACATTAACATGACCGCGTCTCTTTCAAGCCACGCGCCGCGAATGAAGGTAATTTGTGATCAACAAACATCGCGTTTAATTATGATAAATTCAACAATTAAATTGCAAATACATGTACAACAAATGCTACAGAAGGTAATTATATTTATATTATTAACTATCTATTAACATACCACACTAGATGAGGTGTTAATCGGACAGCACGTCTGTATCGCTCGAAGTCAAAAGGAAAATGGCTATCACGAACTGTTCGGATACCGTGTTTGATTTCTAACAAACTAGTTACACTTCTATACGCGAGATGTCGCTGGTAGTGGGAACATAAATCATTCTTTAAATATAATACAAATCTACACAATTACTGTACTGTATCATTCTTATGCACTCATGAGTTTCAATTTAATCAGAATTATCGAATTATAATTTTGTTTATTGATTTTTGGGATTTATTCACTTATACAGATTTCTTCTTTTAAATATTTGTTGTACCATTGACTTGTAGGTGTTTATCAAGAGAAGTAACAGATGGCGCTTGTATGCTAATTTATAATTTAAAGTTGGATTGACGAACACAATTCCAGATTCCAGATTCAGTAAGACCAGTGCTTTGGGATTGGACTGAAAAATTAAATAATAAGTTTACAGAATTGTGGTTTAAGACTACAAAAATTCATTGCTATTAGAATAAAAATTAACAAGTGGCATTCAGGTAATTTTGAATGTCACAACTTATATTCCCTTATTTACCCCTAAATAACCCCCAAACCCTTCAACGGAATTATCTCAAAATATAATCTAGTTCCAGATGTCGTTATGATACACACGTGTACCAAATTTCAGTGAATATCTCAATTTTATTCTATCAACCCCTTTAATAATGGAGTAGGGGTGGTTGAAAAATGTTATAAAGAATCTGAAGCCTTGGATTCTAGTACATACACCGAATTTGCCAGCTTGCTTTACTTATTTTCCCTTATTTAGCCCTATTTAACCCCCTAGCCCTTCATCAGAATAATCCCAAAATATAATCTAGTTCCTGATTTCATTATAATATATGCGTGTACGAAATTTCAAGTGAATATCTCAATTTTATTTTATCATTCTCTTTAATAAGACCATCCAGTTCCAGATCTCGTCATAATATATACGTGTACAAAATTTCACATCAATATCTTAAACTGTTCCGGAGAAAACGTGCGGACAAAAAAAGTTACAGACAGACCGACAGACAGAGAGAAATTAATTTTTTTAGTAAAGTAAATGAACATTTTCAATCGCGAATAGCTCGAAAAATATTAATTTATCGAAAAAACTTCATAGCACATTTTTTGCTATCGATTTCTGTGATTATTTTGATTGTGCTAATTTCACGTCAATTGTCAAAGAATTCTGAGCGAAAAACCTTCAAACACTGGATAAATAATAGGTATTGATAGAACTTACTACAATTACCTGCATCTTTATCATATAGAGATATTGTTAATTCTGTTCTTTAGAGCATGGCAGACAGCAAAATTAATATGAGAAATTCTCTAGTACTGGAAACTTCACTAAATATTTTGAAATGCCTTTTACAATTGGTGCAAGTATTTATATCAAGCGAATTTTTCTTGTACATTACTTACCGCTTAGTGAATACAAAAATACGATTGGCGTACATCCCGGTTAGTCGAGGTCCAGAAGCAGGTATTCTAAACCTGCAACCTACTGTCACTGGGGATGACAAACTGTTACGATATTATAAGAAATCGTAAAATAACAAGAGTTCCTGGACTATAAACAATTATTATATTCCTTTTTGATACTCTAGGAGACATCTGTAAGCGAGCGTGCAAAGCCTTGTGTTTTGTTGCTCTTCGTAGGCGATAAGAAAATAGGTAAAAAACGGTCAAGTTTTTAAAAAAGAACGGCGTTCTAGAAGTACGAAAGGCAAGGTAGCGGCCGTGTGGTAGTTTTGATTAAGCATTTCGTAATTTGCAGATAAAATATACCCATAGTGCCACTAAGAGGGAGTCTAATTGAGGATTGGTTGTTTGGTCAGAGATACTCTCTTTAGCATTTTATTTATGTGTTTTGGATATTAGATAACCTTGCATAATTGTATAAACGTCTCCTGTTGATGTTAGGGAAAATCGGCACGAGGAGACGTTTTTGTATGGCTCCACTTACTTTTAAGCAGTAAAAGTAATATTTTGGGAAAAATTAAATATTACTAAGAATAACTGTTGAAATTGTCTCGAATTCTAGGGAATCAGGACAGTCAGGAAATTAGGAAAGTATTGAAAATTTTTAGTACGGAATTTTCCGGGAGAAGCCTGAAACCGACACCTCGTTTCACCTTTAAAGGAAGTATATAGGTATATAGTTATAGTTCAGGAATTATATAAGGTAATGTAAAGATCCAATTGTTTATTATTTGTGATATTGATACCTTCATCAGTCTTACATTTTTTAAAGTTTATAATAAGGGTGTTTGGACAACTAGCTGTTTTGATTTCGCGGTGTCCAAAAACTCCGACTCTTGCAAGGGTAACGTGCACGTTATAGAAAAATATTTGTACACCACTGTTTTTGTAATTTAGGTATTTGTTGTTAATATATTTATTTATATACAATTAAGCTCCGTGTTCTTTAATTTTGACATCATTATAAATTTGCAACTGAGCTGTCATAAATATTAGTTAGGGTAATATTATTATGTAAATCACTTGACACCCATTAGTATTCACTATTTTTATTGGTTCACTAAGATCTTCGATCCACGACCCTTATCACGAGCAAGAACATTACTCGCCGAACTTAAACCTTAAAAAAAAGCATTAACGTTATCACCTGTAAACTAACAAACACCCAGGTGGGTGTTAAGTATTAAGCTAATTTATTGTCATTGATTAATTACCACTTAGTAATTACAAAAATACGATCGACATATATCCCGGTTAGTGGAGATCCAGAGGCAGGCATACATAACCGTTAGTTGAGGACTACAGGCAGACATTCTGAACCTGCAGTATGTCTACATTTAATCCATGTGTAGTAAATATCAAGCTGATTTTTTTTAGTTATTAATTGAATTTGTAAATTAAGTTTCCACCAGTATGAAAAGTTAACATATCACTTTTGTTGTCTGCCATACTCACTCTAAGGCAAGGGATTGATCATGTCTCTAGCTGATACAAATGTTCCGGATAATTGCATGCTGGCTCCTATACTAACATGATTTAAAACCGCACTCAAGCTTCCACAGAGGGACTTTTCGCGGGAATGTTTCTTTTATATTTAGCTTTAAAAATAGCGTATTTATCTTATGGTAATTTATTGTAATGAATTGAATATAAATAAATCATCATTTTCATGATTACTGTAAATAAATCAATGCACCTGTATTATTCAATGAAGTACATAATTTGATTACTAACTTAAAAAATAATAAAGCTACAGGGCTAGATAACATTAAAGCAGAGGTACTAAAATGTATTTCTCAATATATCACTGAACCAATTGTATTCATAATAAACAAATGTATGGAAATAGGATTGTGGCCCTCGGCCTTTAAAAAATCAGTCATCATTTCAATTCACAAAAGTGGCGACAAATCTCTAGTGAATAATTATAGACCGATTTCTTTAATAACAAACCTGGCCAAAATTTTTGAAAAGGTATTAAAAGTAAGATTAAATTCATATCTCAATAAATATCAACTACTCTCTGAAAAACAATACGGATTCAAGGAAGGTATATCAACAGAAGATGCAATAGTGGACTTAACAACAAATATCTATTTAGCTTTAGATGAAGGCAAACCATGTTTATGTACCTTCATTGATCTCAGTAAAGCATTCGATACGGTCAGTCATGATTTGCTTTTACAAACACTCGAGGACATTGGTGTTAGAGGAAATTGCCTCAAAATGTTTAAAAGTTATATAACTGGTAGACTACAGTCTGTAAGAGCAAATAATGTACTAAGTAATTCGCTAATTGTAGAGTACGGAGTACCGCAAGGTACAGTACTAGGTCCCTTACTTTCTTTCATCTATGTAAACGGTCTATTCCAGCTGGGAAATGTAGGTAATATAATCAGTTTTGCGGATGATACAGCCATTTTTTATAAAGCCGATACATGGAACGAACTAAAAAATAATGTTGAAACATATCTAACTATCCTAAAGAATTGGTTCGACCATAAACTGTTAACACTAAACTTCGAAAAAACCTTTTACTTACCTTTTAGCTGCACAAAAAAAAAGTTCCCACTTTCAATGAAATAAATATTCATACACACGGCAATCAACATACTGTCTTACCTAAAACAGAAATAAAATACCTGGGTATCATTATAGACCAACACTTAAAATGGAAACCGCATATAAACTATATAATAAAAAAATAACAATTTATTTTACACAAATTTAAATATCTGCAAAACATATTAAATGTTCAACAAATGAAAATTTTATATCATGCTTTAGTATAAACTCACCTAAGATAAGGCATACTGGGGTGGGGCGGAGTAGTAAAAACCCATTCAACAGCATTAGAACTATTACAGAAGAGATTCCTGAAAATAATGCTATCTAAGAATCACAGGTACTCCACAGAAACTCTTTATTTAGAAGCCAAAGTATTTGATATACGTCAAATCTTTTACTTTTACGCATGCGTAAAACAACATTTGCGTAATAATGGAAATACACAACCATCATATAGGTATGATACAAGACAGAAAAACAACTGTGCGTATCCATTAATGCTAAAAACCATTGGCCAGAGATCATACAAATTTCTAGCACCTAGATTATACAATTCCATTCCAGTGAACATAAAAAATATAATATCAATATATTCATTTAAAAGAAAATTAAAACTATGTTCTTGGAGAAAACAGAAAAATTTTTACAGACCTTATCGACTTAAAAAATAATAATTAGTACTTACCTTAACAATTAAATAATAAATTGCCCTGTATAAACAGTCTCTCCTTATCCACTAGGTATCTTTAGATCCCTCTTGATATTGTTGTTATTGTTATTAGATTTTAAGTATTATTGTCTCTATAGTGATTTTATATTGTGTAATAGGATAGTTATATACTTTAAAATTGTATTATATTGTTCTCGAAACAGGTGTGCTACACTTATCGAGCTTTTGTTTATTTACTTCTTTAGTTTAATTGCTGGTTACAGACTTAATACTTTATACATTTTTGTACTAGTGATATATATGTAAATAAACGTTATTATATCGGCATCAACATTATAAATGCAACAAAGAAAAAGCATTAGGGACACAGATTCAAATTTAGCAGAGTTCAAATATCAGAATGAATGATATTTAATATTTTGTCCATTGGTTCATATTTGTATAGATGTAGAATTTTCTGAAAATAAAATTTTAATAGAAATCGGTACCGGCTCGGGTTTAATGGGAGACCTTCCATTTGTGTACTTGCTTTCGTTTATAAATATACTCAAAGGAGTTCCATTCATATCCACACATAATAAAAACTCGACTTGCCACTCACTTTGTAGAAAATATAGAAAATGTAGGAAAGCACCAGCAATATATCTTCTTATACTTTCTTTTCCTTACAGATATCGTATGGGTTATTCTATCAAACGAGATTAAAGTAAAATTCTTGTTTTATTTTAAGAAATATTTTATTTCGCCAAGTATTTGATAGGAATATTTTTATATGTTGCAACTACGTTTTAATGTGATACACGTACATTTTTAATCCTTCATATACTTTATCCCAAACTTATTGTCGGGATCTTTGTTCTTTGCCGCACTATTAAAGACGCCGACAATTTTTGTACCAATAATAAGTCTGAGATAAACTATATTTGTTGTCGAATTTATTCGATTGACAAATCATTGACTGTTTTATCAATATATTTCTTAAACGGTGTTATTATATTAGCTTCATTAAATTTAAGTTGCTAATTTGTTTAAAAGATAAGAAACATTTAAAAAATCCTCGCAAAATGATATCTTTTATACAAATATAAAGTAAAAATGGAGTATGAGAATTATTATTAAATAAATGTTGAGATAAGAAAGAGGCTAGTAATGAAACGTGACCAAGAATTATCAAATGATATTCCCCTATAAGAAAATTTTGTATTAAAGCCAATTTTGGTGAAAGTATATGACTCACTGTAAAGCATATTAACTAAATCCAAGGAGAATCTACGAAAATAAATCTTTACAAGTTGCCGTCATAAAACATTGAATTGTTTTAAAGTTATTTGAGGTATGTACTAGGGTGGGCCGAAAAACATTTTTTTAACATTGGAAATGTCGCGGTCGCGTGAGACTGTCGTATATGCAACGGCTGATATTTGCAAATGTAATATGGGTTGCATATATCACAGGGGGTCGAGTTACCAGTTTTCATTTAAGGTCGAAATACAGCGGTGTCGCAATCGAGAGTGGATCGTAGCTGTTTCTGTTGAAAAAGTTTATGTTTTATATATGGTGTTATCATTTCCAATGTTCCGATGGTTGCAAGAATTGCGAAATCTGTGAATTTTTTTATTAACTGTACACCCTGTACATTTTTCAATAAAACTATAATAGGTGCACTCGTAGGTGCATATGCCAAATATTATTGCCATCTGTCACATTTTCAGTTCCACATTCACGTAATGGAGTGCAAGTATTGCCGTGGTTAACATACTTCATTTTTTTTAAGGTTTAGAATGTTATGAAACGGAAATTTTAAATTTGAGCAAACAATTTTTTTTTCATGTATTCTAGTGGTAACTGAATTTTTCATCATGCTAGTAATGGTAAAAATATTTTCTTGAAATAGGTTTATAATGTCATGAAACGTGGAAATTTTAAATTTGAGCAAAAACAAATTTTTTTCGTCATCTATTTTGTATTTTGTAGTGGGAATTTTTTTTATTTTTCTTGGTTTTTGGAATAGGCTTAGAATGTAATGAAACACGGAAATTTTGAATATTCAATTCTGTAGTAGTGGCAAAAATAAAATTAGATATTTTCCAAAATTTAAATTTTTCTTATAGGATTGAATGCCATGAAACGTGGAAATTTTAAATTTGAGCAAAACATTTTTTTCCATCTATTCTAGTGGTAATAATTTTTCTAAAACTGTTGGTAAAACGATTTCTAATTTTCTTTTCGGAAATAGGCTTAGAATATCATGAAACTTGTAAATTTTAAATTTGTGGAAAAAAAATGTTTGCATCCATTCAATAGTAGTGGTAAGAAACGACTACAAATTTTTTCAAAAATATTTTTGTTTTTTTTTAATAGGTTTAGAATGCCATGAAACGTGGAAATTTTAAATTTGAGCAAAGAAAAAATGTTTCTGTGTATTGTAGTTGTAAAAAAATTTTCAAAAAATCGGTAAAGGTATTTACGCAGAATTTCCCTGGTTATATGTGCATGGCGGTCACTGAAAAATTGATAATTTCGAAATGCCATTGAGAATAATAATCGGAATATAGTTATTGCTATTATTACAAAGAAAACCTGATAATTTTTGGTCAAAAAAATATGCAGAGTGTTCATCCAACAGCAAAAGTTCAATACTAAATAACAGGTGCCAGATATGGAAGGCTTGCGCAAATACCTTTACAAATGTCCACCATGACTGAATTATTTCTTGGGATGACCACCCTGTATATTCTTCAATAAAAGTATAATAGGTGCATATGCCAAATATTATTGCGATCTGTCACATTTTCAATCCCACATTCACGTAATGGAGTGGAAGTATAGTGGTGGTTAAAAAATTTATTTTTTTTTGAATTTTTTCAAAAATGTTGGTAAAACATTTTTAAATTTTTTTCTTCTGTAGTGGGTTTAGAATGTCATGAAACGTAAAAAATTTAAATTTGAGCAAAAGGAAAGTTTCCTTCTATTCCATAGTAGTGGCAAAGAAAGTTTACAAATTTAAAAGTTATATGTATATTTTAAATAGATTTAGAAAGCCATGAAACGTGAAAATTTTAATTTCGAGCAAATAAAAAAAAATTTCCGTACATCTTAGTGGTAAAATTTTTTTCAAAAATGGTGAAAAAAATTTTCATTTTTTTTTTCTGAAATAGGTTTAGAATGTCATGAAATGTGAAAATTTTAAATCTGAGCAAAAAAAATTGTTTTCGTCTATTCTAATGTTAATTTTTTTTCCAAAATGGTAAAAAAATGTTGCAAATTTTTATTTTCCGAAATAGGTTTGGAATGTCATGAAACGTGGAAATTTTAAATTTGAGCAAAAAAAAATTTTCGTCTATTCTATAGTAGTGATAAATAGATTAAAAAAGTTTTCAAAAATTATTTAAAATTTTTCAAAAACATTTTTAAATTTCTTTGAATAGTTTTAGAGTGTCATGGAAACCTGGAAATTTTAAATCTGAACAAAGAAAAAAAATCCATTTATTTTAGTGGTAATATTTTTTCAAAAATGGTAAAAAAAAATTCTAATGTTTTTTAAATAAATTTAGAACGCTATGAAACGTGGAAATTTTAAATTTGAAGAAAAAAAATGTTTCCATCTATTTTAGTGATAAAAATGTTTTTAAAAAATGCTTTGAACGTTGTTTTATCCCTGTCATAGTTGTACGATTTTCTCAATTACAGTTGGTATCGATGCTTTATCAAACACTCATTTTACTTTCTGCGCTACTGTCCCTAAAACTGTAGAAAAACTGATACACTTCTCGCTAGTCTCCAGTGCCAAGTTGTAACGTTCCTCGAAACAACATTTGAGGACGTCCTCTCATGAGTTCGAAGTTTATTGAAAACTAAGTGTCTTGGATTGCCGAATAAGGGGCATTTAAACGCCTGTCGGGTAATTTTATTGGAAAATTCCATCACACTAATGTCGCTAATATCTCATAACAAACACAGGTTAATGGAAACACTGATTATTGCTAGAGATGGGTCGTTATTTCTGTAACGTTGTTTTGTCGCGGTATTTTTAGATAACGTACCGTCGCACTATGAAATGCCAAAATAACCGGTTACTCACAACGAGCAACCAAGTAACGACTGCACGTTGTACAACTGACCTGCCTTGTCGCTGCAACGGGCTAAAGTAATCGGTTACTCTAACATCTGAAGGTTATGGATTATATGTATTTTGGATAGCAGGATCGAAATATACATAAATATATCGGTTATCCCATTTGATAATCGGATTATCATCGTAATGGAAGTCGGCGATTTTGTTTTTTTTAACATCATGTAATTGGATTCTTTTTTCATATTGCTACACCAAATTTGAAAATAATCCATCGACCCGTTCAAAAGTTACAAGAGTGTCCTTTATGGGCTAAACCATCGGCATACCACACCCAAACCGGTTTTATAAATACATATTCAAGTTCAAAATATTTATATGTTACCTTACAACATAATACTAGTCTTATTATAACATATACATTTCTTATTGGTGTCTACCATTTACTAAAAAAAAATGTAAGAACCCATAACAATTCGCGTACGGTACTACTAGTGTTCACACGTGCGTTAAAACCTTTATTAAATCAAGTGTTTATACCGTTTTCTTATTGTGTTAAGTGACTAAATCTAGTTATTAGTTATTAGTGCTAGCAACTGTTAGTATGCCACCCCCCCTTGAAGGGGCGGGTAGTGCGATAGAGACGCATACTAGTGATGTGATAAACGTAGATCCATCTGACGAGTTCGATATTTCAAATGTGCGCTCCCAGGAGTCGTTGAAAATGGACATAGGCATTAGCCGCGATTCTCAAGTTAATCAGTCTGCTGCTTCTTTGGACGCACAAAAAACAGATAAAATAAAATATTTCAAGCTAAATCCAGATAAGTACAATCCCAATAATATTTATGTTTATATCGAAAAAACCAATGACCAAAACATTGGTCGACTGCATCCGATGTACGTGGGGCATATTCTTCACAAAAAATTGAAAGTGAAAAATATTATTGATATTAAAAGCATCGGTAAAAATAGAATTAAGTTTCAAGTAAAAACTACTGTTGACGCCAACAATTTAATAAATAATAATCTCTTATGTTCAGAAAATCTGAGGGCTTATATCCCCAACCATTTATTAGAAAAGAAAGGCGTTATTAAGGGTGTTGACACCTTTTTTGATATAAACTATCTAAAAGAAAATATAGTATGTTCGATCCCCATCAGTGATGTTAAGAGAACACATAGAAAAATTGAAAAGGACGGTAAATCCGAATATATACCCAAACAAACAATTATTGTCACGTTTGAAGGTAATATTTTACCAAATAACGTGTATATTAATAGTGTAATTTGTCCAGTTGAACCCTTTTTGGGGAGAGTCACTCAATGTTTTAAATGTCTTAGGTACGGTCACGTTGCAAATCAATGCCGAGTGACTAACTCCCTATGTATTTTATGTGGCAATATAAAAATCGAAGGCCATAAGTGCGACCAAAAACAAAATATTTGTATTTATTGTAAAACAAGTGACCACATTTCTATCTCAAAAAAATGCCCATATTATGTCAAATAAAAATCAATTAAAAAAATTATGGTAGAAAATAATATACCTTTTGTCGAGGCACAAAAAATGTCAGAATCTTCGTATTCTAACGTTTTGTCTGACAACAAATTCCAGCTTCTGTTAAATAATATGGAGTATGACTCTAATTTTCCCAGTTTACCTAGATCTCAAAATAATTCTGCTTTCGCATTCTCTCAACCTACCCCTAGAAAAAAAACATTTATCTTCAACTCTGGCAGAGCAACACCAGGCCCTTCTGGTCTGAATTTAAGTAATAAGAAAAGGAAAGCGTCGTCTCCGCTCTCTCATTCACCCGCCCCAACCCCAATGTTTCCTTTTCGTTTTGGTCCTTCTTCTCCCCTCCCACCTAACCCTAGTAAACCCGATGATTCAAATTTCACAATAAATAAAAATAAACTAACTGAATCTGTATCTAACTATATTCTAAGCATTTTGGACAGAATCAACTCTCTGGAAGATATTAAAAGGGTGGATAGTCAACTAGTTAGAAAGGATATTGAAATTGTAGTTAGAGACAACTTACATCATCCCATTCACTCGAATTTTTAACAAAATAAACATTATGCAGTGGAACGCCCGTTCCGCTGTTTCGAACAAAAATAGCCTTATTAGTTTTTTATCAACAAATGATATAGACATTGCTTTGATTAGCGAGACATGGTTTAAACCTAACTCTAGTATACATTTTAATGGTTTTAATTTAATACGTAAGGACAGACAGGATGGAAAGGCTGGTGTAGCAATTTTAATTAAAAAACATTTTCCGTTTAAAGAAATAAAAATGACAAATAATTTTAATGGCGATATTCTCGTGTGTGGAGCAAAAGTTTTTATTAATGATCTTGAACTATCATGCGTATCAGTCTACAGACCACCTAACATAAATACTAACAACAGAGACTGGTATAACATTTTTGAGCAAATACCATCTCCTCTTATTATAGGGGGTGACTTCAATGCACACAATAATCTATGGGGTTCATCTAAAAATGATAAATTTGGTTCTCAAATAATAAATGCTGCGGATGACCTTAATCTAGTATGCCTTAACAATGAGCAATGTACCCGTATAGGGAGATCTGGTTTGCAAAAGTCTGTAGTTGATATTACCTTTTCATCCCCAGACATCTTAAACAAGTTCAAATGTACCGTAACTACAGATACTCTTGGTTCCGATCATTTCCCAATCCTCATGGAATTCGACTCTCGCCACCAAATAAAAAACACTATTTTCCCAAAAAGTAAATGGAATGTTAAAAAGGCCAACTGGTCTTTGTATTCATCACTCATCTATGACTCATTCGTTACCACTCCTACTTTTATAAATTTAAATGAAAAATGCGATTATTTTTTGAATTGTATTAATCGCGCCTCTGAAATCTCAATCCCCAAATTAAAGCCTTTTAAAGTAAAAAATCGTCCCCCTGCTCCTTGGTGGGACCTTGAGTGCGACAATGCTATCCAGGAAAGAAAAACAGCGCTGAATAACTATAAACAATCTCCCACCCTAGACAATTTTTTACATTGCAATCTAATTAGTGCCCGCACTAAAAAATTTTTAAAACATAAAGCAAAGCGCAGCTGGATTAACTGGGTATCAAATTTAAATAAAAATACTCCATCATCAACTTTGTGGAAGCAAGCAAAAAAAATGCAAAGAATTCCAGAAAATTCGAATAGGGCCGTAAGTAACGACTGGGTTCAAGAATTTTTTAATAAAGTATCTCCTCCCTATGTGGAAAATGCCCCCAAGACGCGCCGACATTCGCAATCTGATTCCAGTCACTTTTTGTCTCAACCATTCCAGTTTTTTGAATTAGAATTTGCTATTAAAAATAACCTTAATACTTCCCCTGGTTACGATGACATAAAATACCCTATGCTTGTCAATTTACCTGATAATGCCAAACAATTTTTGTTAAATATTTTCAATGAAATGTTAAGTAGGTACTGGTAAAAGTGTAGACTTATTTAACAAAGTCATCGTAGTTCCTATTTTAAAACCAGGCAAGGACCCTGATTATGCTGATTCTTATCGGCCTATCTCACTTCTTTCGTGTGTCCTTAAAACTTTGGAACGCATGCTAAAGAGCAGATTGGAATGGTGGCTACAAAACCAAAACCTTCTTCCAAACAACCAATTTGGTTTTAAAAAAGGATTCGGGACCGTTGATGCTTTGTCTTCCCTGGTGGTAGACATTCAAAATAACTTTACACGCAATAATTACTTATCTGCCTTGTTTCTGGATATACAGGGTGCATACGATTCCATTGACCTTAATATATTAGAAGAAAAACTGACAAAGAATTTCAAATTTCCATCAAATTTAGCAGAACTTATATTTAATTTATTTACAAATAGATCTGTTTTTATCAGAGAATTTAACAACCAGGTAATTGGACCCCGGTATGTTAATTCAGGTCTTCCACAGGGCTCTGTATTGAGTCCCATTCTCTTTAATTTATATACTGCTGATATACACACTATTAATAATTTTCAAACTAGTATAGTGCAATATGCCGACGATTTTTGTGTATATACGGAGCATAAAAATTACGACACAGCTATAGAAAATTTAAGTACTTCCATAACTAGATTAGGACATTGGTTTTCCCATAATGGGTTTGATCTCTCCGTAAATAAATCATCTGTGGTTATTTTCTCTCGGCACAACTGTCCTAATATCAGTAATATAAATCTCGGGAATTATTTATTCCCTGTTAAAACAGATGTTAAGTATCTGGGAATCATCCTGGATAGGAAACTTAAGTGGAACCTCTATATTGATGACGTAATAAACCGCTGCAACAAAAGTATAAATTTTTTAAAAATGTCAACTAAAACATGGTGGGGTGCGGACGTACAAACCGCTCTTCTTTTTTATAAAGCATACATAAGGTCAATTTTGGACTACGGATGTGCTCTTTATGGGTCTGCATGCAATTCTCTTCTAAATCGTTTGGATGTTTTACAAAATACAGCACTTCGTATATGTTTGGGAGTCATGAAATCAACACCAGTCGATGCGTTATACGCGGAAGCCTTGATCCCTCCCCTTTCACTTAGACGACAGTACCTAAGTGAAAAACTTGTTCATAAAATATATATTAACAATCAGTCTCTTCTACATAATATATACCTCCTCAATATATCTGATCTAACAAATAAGTTCTGGAGCAAAAAAAATTCCCCGCCCCTATGTGTAGCCTTTCGAGAATCTAGCAACATCCTTCCTCTACTGGATAGCCCTTACAACTACACATCAAATTGTGATTATTTCAGTCTTTTTTTGAATGTCTCCTTAATAACTCCCCGATACAGTAATCACCCAGATATCAATAAGAACATCTTAAATAGTATTCTGGAGAGGTGGAATAATCCCCTTTTGATATACACAGATGCTTCTAAATCTCCCTCAGGTACTGGCTGTGCATGCTTCATCCCTTCCACCAATAACACCATAAAAATCAAATTGTCGCCACACTGTTCCATTTTTACTGCAGAAGCAGTGGCTATATATGAGGCTCTCAAATTTATTTATCTATCTAATGCAGACACCTCCATAGTTCTATCGGATTCTTTATCGGTTCTTACCTCATTAGAATACAGTATCCCCTTCAGTATCAAAATCAATCCCTACATTCTAAAAATTAAGAAAATGCTACACAATATAGCAACTATGGGAAAAGAAGTTCACTTTGTATGGGTAAAAGCCCATATTGGCATTCAAAACAATGAAATTGTTGATTCTTTAGCGAAAGAAAGCATCAGTTCGGGAGCTTCATCGGTATTAAAAATATGTTTGTCTGACTCCTACGCCATTTTAAAATCCAAATCGAAAAATAAGTGGGTAGGGTTGTGGCGAGAGTTTTGCCTCTCCAAACCTACAAGGTACACTCTCATTCATCCTGATCTCCCAGTTAATTTCTGGCACGAAAACTTTGACTCTCCAAGAAAGTATATCACAACTATAATACGCCTCAAATTTGGTCATGCTTGTTACCCAGCGCATCTATATAAAATAAATGTTCTGCCTTCAGATAATTGTGATATCTGCAATATTAAAGGTGACTTGGACCATATCTTCTTTCAGTGTTCTAAATACAGAGCAGCAAGTAACAGGCTTTATAACAATCTTATTAACTGTAATATTCAAGCTCCGTTTAATGTAGGTACTCTCTCTTCTTTGCCAATTTAACAAACACACTTTTGACTGTATTATAAGTTTTTTGGACGAATCGAAAATTTTATTATGAATTTTGTGTGTGTGCGAATGATGGTAGCTTAGTTTCGTATCCTCTGTGGTTTTTCCTTTGTTACATCCTTTAAACTATAGTGGTCCTACATTTGTCTTTGTCAAAAAATTAATGTCCTGACAGACCCCAGGACGAGAAGCGTGTGTCCCTGTGTATTTTCCTTTGATCGTCTTCAATAATTTTTTCTATTGTCGATATAGTTCTAGCTTTGTATAAATGAGTTTGAGTGGTTGGCTGTATGGCTAATGGCCGAATGCCAGAACAAAAAAAAAAAAAAAAAAAAAAAGAAAAAAAAAAAAAAGAACCCATATATAAATAGAAACTAAAAAGCGTTCTATGCATCATTGGCAACGCGACTAGGCGAGTGAAGGACTGACTAGGTTACGTTACTCTCTGAAGAAACTACGGTACACAACAAACGTGGTGTCTTTTAATCGCGTTGCGTTTGACGGAGCTAATCGAATCATTTCGTTCCTGTCGTTCCAAAATCGCGTTGTTTTGTCGCGGCATTTTTCTGGAGCGATCGCGTTTGTTACGCTACATAAGTGGAACCGCTTTTCCCATCTCTAATTATTGCAAACAGATCTACATAAGGCTAGCCAACGCCGCGCGTGGCGGTAGATGAGAGTGGAAGGGGGAACCAAGTTCATCCTTGGGTCGCAGGATGCGCAACCGGAAGATATTAACCGATTTTTTGTTTCTTTGTTTTATTGTACTTACCTGTCCGAGGGGCAAGTTTTCCGAGGTATAGCAGTGCCAACCTAAATCAGTTTGACACATTTTAAAAACACGAAGATTAATTGAATATCATTAATTTTTACGAATCTGGAATATGATGCACGACCGGAAGATCTTAACCGATTTTTTATATATTGGTTTTATTTTACTTATCTGGCCGAGGGACAAGTTTTCCCGGTATAGCGAATTAAAAAAAAAAAAATGTGGGCTCACCCTAGTATGTGCCCCTTTAGTACTTTGGAATAATAAATTTATCAACAATAATAACAACAAACCTAGGTAAAAATTGGGTACTTTTATGCTTATTTATCCATAACTTGAAAATTAAGCAATATAGGGCAAAATACTAAATGTAACTTTTTGCTAGAGCATAAAATTGTCTAAAATAATGATTATAACAAAAACAGCGCTACAGATAATAGTTAAGTTTGTACATGCCATCACATGGCATTCGGAAGTGTTTGTATTTCTTTATTTGATAGTAACCTTAGGACCCTCCTCGGTCATTTAAAATTCAATTAAAAATTTGAAAAAAATCATACGTCAGGAACTCTAAAAAATTATTTTTAATACTTTTCATTATTACCTCCACATCCACGTCATCCACGCCTATTGAGTATGGGTGTCCAACTGTCCAATTCAGATAAATCTTTAAGATATATTTTCAGCCTGAAAAATATACTTTACAGATTGTTGTTCGTGTTCATCATACGTAGAAGTCGTCAAAAGTTTTTGAAAATAAAAAATGGCAAATAAAAGTGTCAAGAAATTGAAATTCTATGAATTGCGTATTTTGGAAACTATTGTTACTTCCACATCCACGTATTTAAATATTTTTTGTTGAAATAGGCTTAAAATGCCATAAAACGTCGAAATTTTAAATATGAGCGGAAAAAAAATTTCAGTCTGTCGGTGTGTAACTTGTGTCGTGCGCACGTTTTCTAATTAACGGTTTAAGATATTGACTTGAAATTTGGTACACATATGTATCATGACGACATCTGAAACTAGATTATATTTTCCGCTAATTCTTGTGAAGGGTTGGTGGTTGAATAGGGGTAAATAAGGGAAAATAAGTAAAGCAAGCTGGTAAGATTACATACATTTGGAATTTTGTCTTGACTTTAAATTTGTTACAGTATGTGCCGTTAGTTTTTATATTTAAACATTTTCCATGTTATTTTTTTCTTTCTCTTCGTATCATTAGTTATTCATAGTTCGTACATTTAAGTAAATTTTTTTCTTCATTTACTTTCTTTCTATGTTGTTGTATATTATGTAATTAATGCTTTGTATGCCTTTATTCCTGTTCTGTAATTGGGTATCTTACCTGATGAACAGTGTATGCAATAAATAAATAAATAACGACATCTGGAATTATATTATATTTTAAGATGATTCCGTTCAAGGGGTGGATGGTAAGAGTACAGAAACGTGGGATTTGGTATATATACTAGAAGCCAAGGCCTCAGATTTCTTTACAATATTTTTCAAGCCCCCTACCCCCCTCCCCCACTACCTCCACTCCATTATTAGAGGTGTTGATGAAATAAAATTGAGAAATTCACTTGAAATTTGGTATGTGTATGTATTATACAGGGTGGCCACTTTTCTGGAAAACCGGGAAAAGTCAGGGAATTTCATGTTGGTCAGGGGAATCAGGGAATTTGTACTAATTTGAACGTAAAATCAGGGAATTTTAAGAATTTAATGAAATAGTCAAGGGAAAACGCCTTTATTTTAATACACTTATATTGATGGGGAAAAAATGCACAAACTTGTCGACATTGGCTAATTGTTATGTTCTGTCACAATTTTTATTAATAAAGTGTAAAAAATAGTTGAAATTGGCTTTTGAGCTATAAAAATTAGTCAGGGAAAACTAAAGTTTTTCAGTCAGGAAGGTCAGTGAAATATCAGGGGATTTGAAGCCAGTTTTAGGTGTCCACCCTGTTGTAATGACATCTGATCAAGATGATTCCGTTGAAGGGGTGGGGGTGGGGGGTACATAGGAGAAATAAGTAAAGCAAGCTAATAAGAGTCCAGAAACTTCATTTTTAGCTTATATTTTAGAAGCCAACATCTCAAATTTTATATGACATCAAATATATTATTAAAATTGTATTGCAAATTATTTCCACCTACTAGAGTGTAAACATACTCAAGATGTTTTCTTTTAAAGAGACTTGGATGGGAAATCTGGATGTGGAAGTAGTGATTCCTTAGGCAGCGGGTTTTTTGCAGTTTTTCACAGAATTTTATAATTTTTTCTATTAACACATTTTTGTGTTGAATGCACTTAAAAAGAGTTGTGTTAAAACTGCAATTCTAAAAAACGGAAATAGTGTATTGGTAAATATTATACATTATTTAAAGTAGCAAATAAACAAATTTGTAATAAGTGAATAAAGGTCATGTATATCATTGTTTGTAAGAGAAATTAAGTAAATTGTTATTGTTAGTTTAGCTATGGTCGTAGCAGTTTTAATTGTGTTATCCGCTAAATTGTATTTATTTTGCGAAATGTTATTTTAAGGCACTAATGTAATTCAACTTTAAATTATGTGTTAAAGGTTTTAGTTTTCTTTAATTCTTCATAGTTGTTGTTTGTTACTTCTGTTATGAGTTCTAGAAAAATGTTGAATTATTTATCTGGAAAATTTCACAGTTATGGGAAATTTGATGTATTTAACGTATCATTTATTCATTATTTAGTTTCCTGTAACTAGGTAGTGAAAGAAATAAATTAATAAAGAGAACAGTGCGCAGTGGTGTTTTGCATGATATTTAGATAAATACATAGAACGCAAATTGGGACATGAAACATATTTTTTAATTCTTCAAATGATTATTATATTTTCCATTAATAAATATTAAGTATATGGAATGTAATGATGGAAATTTTGATTCGTTAAAATTTTCAAAATCTGCTATTTTTGCACTGCTAATTTACAAATAAAACCGCTGCCTAATGAATCACTACTTCCACATCCAGATTCTGCATCCAAGTCACTTTAAAGGAAATATCTTGACTATATTTGCACTCTAGTATGTGGAAATTATTGGTCATAGAATTTTAATAATATTTGGGGCAGATGTCATAGAAAAGTTTGAGGGGTTGGTTTCTACCATATTCGTTAAAAATGAAGTTTCTAGTTTACCCTACTTATTTTCCACTATTCGCAATCTACCACCTCCCACCCCTTCAATGGAGTCATCTCAATCGGATGTCACTACAATACATACGTGTACTAACTTTCAAGTGAATATCTCAATTTGATGTTATCAATCCCACTAATAATGAAGCGGAGGTGGTGGAGTTTGAAAAATATTAGAAAGAAATCTGAGGCCTTGGTTTCTAGTATATACACCGAATCCCAAATTTCTGTACTCTTACCAGCTTGATTTACTTATTTTTCCCTACCCCTATTAACTCCAACCCTTCTACGGAATCATCCCAAAATATAATCTAGTTCCAGATGTCGTTATAATACATACGTCTACCAAATTACAAGTGAATATCTCAATTTTATTTTATCAACCCCTTTAATAATGTAGTAAGGGTGGTGGAAGTGTTGAAAAATAGTATGAAAAAATCTGAGGCCTTGGCATCTAGGACATACACCTAATTTAAAGTTGCAGTACTCTTACCAGCTTGCTTTACTTATTTTTCCCTATTTACCTCTACTTACTCCCACTCCTTCAACGCAATCATGTCAAAATATAATCTAGTTTCAGATATAGCTATAATACATAAATGTACCAAATTTCAAGTGAAAATTTAAATTTAATTTTATATTTTTATATAATCTAGTTCCAGATGTCGTTATAATACATACGTGTACCAAATTTCAAATGAATATCTCAATTTTAATTTATCAACCCTTTTCATATTGGAGTAGGGGTGGTGGGCGTTGAATAAAATTATAAAAAAATCTGACGCTTTGGCTTCTAGTACATACACCGAATTTCAAGTTTCTGTAGTCTTACCAGCTTGCTTTACTTATTTTCCCTTATTTACCCCTATTTAACCCCCAACCCTTCAACGGAATCATCTCAAATTGTAATCTAGTTCCAGGTGTCGTTATAATACATACGTGTACCAAATTTCAAATGAATATCTCAATTTTATTTTATCAACCCTTTTCATATTGGAGCAGGGGTGGTGGGGGTTGAAAAATATTATAAAAAAATCTGACGCTTTGGCTTCCAGTACATACACCGAATTTCATGTTTCTGTACGCTTACCAACTTGTTTTACTTATATTCCCCTATTTACCCCAAATTAACCCCCAACCCAACGGAATCATCTCAAAATATAATCTAATTCCAGACGTCGTTATAATACATACGTGTATGAAATTTCAAATGAATATCTCAACTTTATTTTATCAACCCCATTAATGGGGTAGGGGTGGTGGGGGGTTGAAAAATATTATAAAAAAATCTGAGTCCTTAACTTCTGGTACATACACCGAATTTTAAGTTTCTGTACTCTTACAAGCTTGCTTTACTTATTTTCCCATATTTACCCCTATTTAACCCCCAACCCTTCACCGGATATCCTCAAAAAACAATCCAGTTCCAGATCTCGTTATAATATATACGTGTACAAAATTTCAAGTCAATATCTTAAACCGTTCCGGAGAAAACGTGCGGACAAAAAAAGTTACAGACAGACCGACAGACAGAAATTTTTTTTTCGGTCAAATTTAAAATCTCGACGTTTCATGACATTCTAAACCTATTTCACGAATAAAAATTTTTGAAAATTTTTTTGCGATTACTATGATAAAATCCACTACGTGGATGTGGAAGTAATTAATGTCATTGTTTGATTAATATGTTTAACCTGTGTTAGTACTAGTTATTCACAGATGTCTTCTTACACAATATGATACAGTTAATAAATAATGGACAAATCTACAAGTTTTCTGTCTTTCATTATACAGGGTGTTTGGTAAGGCGATGCCGATCTGGAACAGGATGGTAGAGGGGTCATTTGGCTTCTTTATGAACCAAACATACCTATATTTCTTTATATTGCAGATTTTGTGCTTTTGAATAAATCTCCATTTTTCATCATTTATGTAGGTATTACGCAACTTTTGATATTCTGAATTTTTTGTTCTTTATCCGATTTACATAAACTTAAACCCAACAAAAATTATGAGTTTTGTAAAAAATAAAAGTATATTTATTGGAAAGAAATTATAATGGTAATAAAAGTGTCGATATTCAATGTCTTATAATTATTACAATTACTTTTAAAACTTCTCTTTCAGTGGAATTATCATACATACCATCAAGTTTCATCAGTCACTAGAAAAAGATGAAAGACTATCGATTTACAATGATTCTTCATTTACTCAAAAATTAAATCGCATTCTTTCAACAAAAGCAAAGCTATCATTTCAAAAACTTTAAACAAATATTATTTGAGAACAAATTCATGATTTTGGTATATAAAATGAAACCCATTATTTGCATTTTCTCGCCCGTCTTCTAATTTCAACAGTAGTTGTCTTTAATCTCATTTCTTGTAGAGCAGCTCCCTCTTTTTGTCTACTAGTTGAACACGGCATTGTATTGAAACATATTCATTATAGGATTTTGCAAAGAGAACTATGAGAACTAAAAGGAAAGCTATGTGTAAAAATATTAATGAAATCTTTGAATTCTGTTTATGTTGGCAAATTAAGATCCTAAAATAAATTTTTATAATTTCTCATTTGAAAATCCCCATTCAACAACTAGCATCCACACAGTCCCCTACGGCCATGCGGATTAAACTAGTATTTACATAACCCCCTACGGTAATAAAGGTTCAGTTAAAAATGAGAAAAATTGCCTAAAATGAATTTATTTACCCACCATGTCTTAAACACTTTTCATTTTAATGGATTACATTTTTATGAAATCTGTCATTCTGTTTTTGGAAATGCTTAGCCTTTGAAACGTTTTTCACCCTTATTCTGGAGCTTATATCTTGGGTTTGCATGGAACATGTTTATGAGTGGCTTTCTGATGAGCTCCAGAATAAGGGCGAAAAATGTTTCAAAGGCTAAGCATTTCCAAAAACAGAATGATAGTTTTCATGAAAATGTGATCCATTAGAATGAAAATATTTTAAGGCATGGTAGGTAAATAAATTAATTATAGAACTCTGTTCTCATTTTTAACTGAATCTTCATTGCCGTACACAGAGAAAAATGTGTGTAATATGTTACCACAATTGAAGAAAATTGTACTCCAAATTGGTCTTAAAATGGTGACAGGAACAATTTGTGCAAATAAATAATACATTTTTGGGGCAATGATTTTGTACAGTTTATGCATTAACATTGTTTGAAATTTTTGTACAAACTTAAAAATCACATAAATTGAATTCTTTACAAATTTGAATTATGGTTGCATAAAAATACATAATTTTATTCCACTTGTGGAACAAATCTCTGAACAGATTAAGTTAGTTTGTACAATTTGTGTGAAATTTTTAAATATATTCTGAAGGTTTCCCAAACAAACATTCACATCTAAACCTCTTCATTTGTAAAACATATTTACAAAAAATTGTGCTCTTAAGTGACACAATGTTTATAGTTTTTTAAGAGAATGTGTTTTTAGTTTTCCACAATTTCTAAATCAGAAATCCACAAATTGTATGTTTATTTTGTCAACTTTGTAATTCATTTTGCACAATATATACACTTAAGAGGACATTTGCCCTGTTCACAGGAGGTATTACAGAGTATCAGAAAATAGGTAATTTCTACTTAAATAAATGAGAGAGAAATTTGAAACAAAATGTATTCGAAAGAGGAAAGATCCCTCCACGCACCTATTGTGACACATTTTTAATATTTTGCATTTTTTGGTTGTTATATATGCTGAAAGTTAGGGAAAAGAGGAATTATTGCTGATTTTGTACGCTTCAAAACATACATCTAATGACAAAATAAATTAATTCTGCCACAATACGGGCCTAAATTGATGCCTTGTATAATTAAATAAAAATATATTTTGCCAAAAGAAAAATTTTCTTTTGTAAATCTATACAGAAACGTATGGTGCGGCTTCCATTATTTTTGTTATTTGCGATTTACTTGTTATATTTTTTAGATATTTCGTTTTAAAAGAGACATATGAACCTTTGTTAAAGTGGTGGTGGTGAAGTGTTGGTGTAGCTGTAAACATCTTGAACTTTGTACGTTTTAGTGTTGTGAAGCTGAGACAGATTATCACCTGATCATGGACTATCGTAGGGGTAAAAAATGTAAACTGCGGCTGTCAGCCTCCTCACAAAATTGTGGGAGTTGCTAAAATTGGTCCAAAATCGACAATTGCGATAATATCAAATCTTTACGTTTCGAGGTCCCAAGAACTAAGAGATAGGTTTTTGAAAAATGGGTGTATGTTTGTGTATTAGCACGGTAGCAGCGATACTACTAAACGGATTTGGAAGAAACTTTCCATGAGGGTTTTTTAGTGCTCCAGAAGATCTGAGAAGGTTATAGTTAAGATAGGATTACGTTTAGTGCCGTTATGGCACACAACTTGGTGCTCTTTTCTGCTTCAAAAATCCACCGAGTCGGGAGGTTCCAGCCGCTTCCATTAGCTGCAATTTTTTTATGCTGAATCCAAATCCGCAGCCGAAAAATCGATTTACCAGGTATTTTAGTGAAACGCAAAAGCATCCCCTAAAATAGAGTGAAATAGTGAAGATAAGGTAAGGCTTTATAATGAAATGCAACAATTTGTAAATACTTTGAGAAAACATTTTAAAATAAAATTTTGAGCATTAGAAAAAATATATACAAACTAAATCCACACCCACCCCTACGAGGGTGTTAATTCCGCCTCTAAGCTCAAATAACGAATGTACAATGTGAAAAACCATAGCCTTGTATTTTGTACTACCAAATATATAAATGTAGGATAACATAACTTATCCCTCAAAGGGTTGGAAACCACCCCTACGGACAAGGATCCCACTTACCCCTTTAAGTCACACATTTTTTTAATTCCATATTTGTGCATGAATATTGTTACCGTGGTAACAGCTTTTTTGGGGGCCACTGATTACGAATTTGAAGTCACTATCCGAAAATTTCTGAATAAAACAATATATCCTTTGTTTCTCGTACACCTTATATTCGCAATTTAAAATGTAATGGTATTCAGCTAGTCTGGGAGCAATAATTTCAGGTAATTGTGATAAAATTGATTTAATCTCGGAATCATTTTTGTCTTTAAAAATATTTAATGATAATAAATTCTTCGTTGTCCACACTCCGGAATGAGTGAAGTCTTTATTACCAATGTTTAACTGTCCATGGACTTGGTAATAATAATCATGGTTATGTTTTAAAATGTAATGATTTTCAGATAGATCCAGAAACTTTATAAGGACATTTTTAATTCCCTCAACAGATATTTCCCTAGCCGAATATGGACATATATTTTCTATTATCGATCCATCGTTTCCAACTCCATCTGGAAAAGTCCCTAAATATGGCCAATTTTTATTTATAACCAATCCGAATTCAACAATTTCAACATACATACAGCTGCTAAGGCTTCTTTTCTCCATACTCATAACTTTGGGGAAAAAGTTAAGATTTCGCAAATATGTCTTCTCGATATAATATACTTCTTATTGTGACCTGGCAACTTGTAGTAGGACGCATTTTTCCATACTACCAAGTAGAGAAGCGGTGGGTAGATTTCATCTCTGTTATCTCCAATCAGTATTATCTGTTTGTAATCTAGTTTTTTTCTCTATTTGTTTAAGTTCTTCGTCGGTTTTCTCCGATGTTTCTAAAAAACGCATGCACTAACATTCGTTATTTGATCTTGGGCATGGATTTAACCCCCTCGTAGGATGTGAATTTAATTTTCATATATTTCTTTTTAATGATCAAAATTGTATTTTAAAATGTTTTCTCAAAGTATTTACAAATTGATGCATTATGTTATAGAGCTTTTACCTTATTCTCACTATTTCACTATATTTTAGGGGATGTTTTTGTATTTTACTAAAAAATCACCTTGTAAGTTTTTGGGTTGTTGATTCGGATTCAGCATAAATATACACAAAATCTATTCACTCACATCTTTGGTACAGAACTTTTCTTTTGTGTGGCTGTGTTATCTTTGTTCGTTTCGTTTATCTAATATCAATATTCATTTTAGAATGGTCTTGTAATATTTTACAATGTATCATTTTTCCTTATTATGGTGGTTTTATTTTTTCGCTTATTTTTTGACGCGCTATTATGAAAAAAATATATATTGGAAAGATAGAATTCAGTTACATAAATATAAAATAATTTTTTGGCTGCATCTGCAAACTTATACGAATGCGACTAAAATAAAAGCGTGGGGTATTCATGAAGTCAAATGTCTTGGATGAAGCATTTTAGTGTCTATGTCGAGAAAAATGCTATAATAGCTGAAAATATTATTTTATACTTTTTAGCGCTCTTTTAATAAAATAGTTTCTTTAAAGAGTTTTTAAAAATATTTTATTTTATACTTCTTACTCTTGTAAAATGTTGTAATCAAGTTAATAATTTAATTTCTGTTTCCAAATATTTAAACACTATTAAATGAACGACCCAGCTTTATCCAAAAAATTAACTTTGGTCTATCATATTACGTCTAACGAAATTATTTTTATTCTAGCGGTTTTTAAAATGTTGTTATAATACAAATTTATTACTTTCTTTTTAGTCACATGGTAGGTGTTCAGTAGCACCACCGTGCCGCGCCGCAAATAAACCACATAAGTTATAAACAAACATTTTTTAAAATTGTTTTTACGATTAGTATATACTTCCACTCCACTACGTGCATGCGGAAGTAAAAGAAACATTAGTGCCGAGGTGCATATTAAGTTTTTCTTGAGATCCAGAAATTGTGAAATTAAGATTAATCAACTCTATTTTTTTCAATAATTTTAAGTGATATTAAGATAGGTACGTCATATTTATTTAAATATCAAATCTGAATTATTTTTTTTGTAAGGAAATCATTATTTTTAGCTAATTAATTAAAGTAATATTTAGTGATGAAGAATAATTTAGAAAACTGTATCTACTCTTACTTTATTACAACACATATAATTAGCTAGGTATATTACAAGCAACGAAAATGTTGCGCTGACTTTATCTGTCAACTACAAGAAAGCGTACAATAATGGTACTATACTATTTCTAGCACTTTAATGACGATATTGAGGTTCTATAGTGCCGACTTTAAATAAAGCTTGTAAAGGCAAAAATATAAAAAACAATCATGCCTGCAACGTCCCAACTCTATTACACAATTTATTTAGTACGGACCTGTACCTCACTATGAGCGTAATTGAATATCGTTGAAAACACCGGCCCGCCTGACCTTCCAAGGCGGCTATACTGTTTTTTATTGTAACTTCGTCTCTCAACCCCGCGGAGGACCCATACCTTCCTAGTGCAGGGCAAATGTCCTCTTAATTCAAAGAAGCTGTTCAGTAATGTATGAACTGGGGTTAGTTTTGCACAATTTATTACTCTATAATCTCCAAATTACGTATATATTTTTTGTTCACCATGCACTCATTTCACACACTATATGTACCCACTTCATTTTAATTGTATTATTCTGTAACACAGATTGTGAAATATTATTTCCAAAATTGGAGGGATTCCTAAAGGATTTCAATAAAAAAATTAAAGAATAAATATTTTATTTTAACAGAACAACAATACATAAAAGAGCATGCATTTGTATATTATTATATGGTAAATGAAAACATTTATATTTTTTTAAATACAAATAAATTTTATGTGCATAAAATTCTAGTTGAAAAGAAGTAGGTGACTTACATTTATGCTTAAAATAAATCCATTTAATAATTCTAAATTGGAAAGCTTCTTCTTTCTAGCTTCTATTAAAGCAGTTTGTAGTAATAAAAGCTTATGTCGTAGTCACGTCATATTCTTAAAAAAAAAAAATTACATTTATCAGTTCATCACCAAAATCAAATGTATTGCTTACCATCAGAAGTGTTATCTTCGTTTTGAAGCAGTTTTTTTACAAGTTTGCCTTTTGGGTTTAGTTGTTTAGGAACAGCTTTCTGTCGCTTCGCATAAGAAAACGAAATTACTCTCTAGCTGTAAACGAAATCAAGTATTAGAAGATAGGTATCATGCATTCTTCGCATATAAACAAGAAACCATTTTTATATTTATATGTTAACGAAGTTAATTTAAGAGAACATATATGCAAATCTGTAACTCTGTGTGAAATACTTACCTATGTGAATGCTGGAATTAGATCTAGGAAACCCCACTCGGTTAATAAGTTTTCAACAAATTTCATCACAAATGTATGGTACTTGTATAATTCGGAAGTGTACGTCTTCACTTAACGAAATACCATCTGGATCTGATGCGTATAATTGCCTACGCAAATATGCGTAGCGTGACCGGCGCGGTCAGTACAATTTTGAACCAATAAACTTTACGTGAAACAAATTAAACAATTATACAAAATTTTAAAACAATATCACCAAACTGATTGTGAATAGTATGTCATTA
Organism: Stenurella melanura; assembly: GCA_963583905.1. NCBI lineage: Eukaryota > Metazoa > Arthropoda > Insecta > Coleoptera > Cerambycidae > Stenurella > Stenurella melanura. Next base: position 60,569,624 of record OY757317.1, on the reverse strand, counting down.
ATTTGTGCAGTTTGTGCGGGCGGCATAGATTACTGTTATTGTTCAGTGGAAATAAATATATTGGGACTCCTACTTTCACAAGTTTGTCAACAACCGTTTATAAAATAAAATCACATTTTTATGTTACACAAGTTGTGCAAATCCTTTAAACAATTACTTAAAACTAATTGTAAATAGAATGGCAACAGAATATACAGATTCAGAAAGTATTCGTTTTGGTATGGCAATAATTGGCAATAAGTGAAAGCGAGAGCGAAGCAACTAGGCTATTCTTTTCTATCGTATGTATAACACATCGTACAAAGCGCCACCTGCTATCTCCACCACATGTGTGTGTGGACATCCCTAGAGTTTAAATTTGTTTCCGTCTTACACACGTCAGTTCTCGTTTTGCCCTATACGATAGAAAAGAATAACCTAGTTGCTTCGCTCTCGCTTGCTCTTATTGCCAAATATTACCATGCCAAAACGAACACTTTCTGATTCTGTATAGTTTAAGGATACTATTAACAATTAAGTTAAATTTGCTATGATTTGTTGAGAAAAAATAAATAAATTTAACTCTAAATTTCGTCAATTTGTCGGTCGAAGTTTCCAATAAATTCATCGTAACTAAATCTTTATATTGGATAAATAAAACGCACAAGAATTATGCACAATTAAAATGTATAAAACTACATAACGCTGTGCCTTAAAATTTTACAATTGTTTTAAAAAATGCAACAAGACGTTGTTCCACAACATTGTGCAAAATGTTCCAAAGCGATTTCTCTCTGTGTAGGGGGTTATGTAGATACTAGTTTAATCTGCATGGCCGTAGGGGACTGTGTAGTTGTTGAATGAGAATTTTCAAATAAGAAATTCCACAAATTAATTTTAGGATTTTAATTTGCTATCATTACCAGAATTAAAATTATCGAAAGAATGCAATGATTTCATTAATATTTTTACACAAAGCTTTTCTTTTAATTCTCATAGATAGTTATTTTTTCTGCTGTTTGCAAATCCTATAAAGAATATGTTTCAATACAATGAAGCAAACAAATAATAATTCACTTTTAAGAATGCATAGAGTATATAGGCTCCAATACTAGTTAGCTAATAGATAGGTGAAGATCTGTTGTTTTTATCAGTCAATGTCAAATATATTTTTCATATTTATTCATAGAAATTGTCTTGGTTTTGCATGGAACATTTTTATGAGTATCTTTGTGCCTTTTTGATGAGCTCCAGAATAAGGGCGAAAAACGTTTCAAAGGCTAAGCATTTCCAAAAACAGAATGATAGATTTCCTGAAAAAGTAATCCATTAGAATGAAAATTTTTTAAGACAAGGTAGGTCTGCATGGCCGTAGGGGACTGTATGGATGCAAATTTTTTTAATTTTTTTTTGGCATTAGGATAGTATCCATACAGCCAGGAACTACGTTACTATTACGTTACATTTCTAAACCAAGGGGAAAAAGAACAAAAAAAATACAAAAGCACCTACGCCAACTAAACAACCTTTTTTTTTAACATCTACAGGAAACTACAGGGTCACTCGCTTCTCGCCCAGGGGTCATTCAGGGCTTTTAAATATCAAAGACACACAGGTGGACCACGGTTAGGTTTTACACAAGTAAGGTTAAAAACAAAGGTAACAAAACTAACCTACTCTAAAGTTTAATATTTGTTTTCCTTAAAAATTGTATTATGCAATTGATAATATTGCTTTCATCGGTGTACTTGCTACATCCAAAAAATATATGTTCTAGGTCCCCTAAAACGTTGCAATGCTCACAGATATCGCTCGGTAGTATTCCTATTCTATGTAGATGGGTTGGATAACACCCATGTCCAAATTTAATTCTAGATATTATGGTGATATATTTCCTAGGTATGTTATAGCTATTGAACCAGGGGTTCACTGGTATTACTGGTTGAATATGTGTGTATCTAGTAGGGTTGGTAAGACAGAATTCATTCCATAGGGACGACCATTTTTTCCTTATCATCGATTGTCTCATCTTTATGCAATCTGAGAGACATATCCCTTCCACAGTTTCTCCTGTGTGGATACTTTCTTTAGCTAATTTATCTACCTGCTCATTATATATTAATCCAACGTGAGCTTTGACCCATACTATTTGGATTTCAATACCGTTTGTTTTAAGGCTGTATATTAGCTGTTTTAATATTAAAATATGCGGATGTATTCGTTTTAGATTATTTGGGTCATACAATTTTTTTAGAGCTAATAGTACGGATAGAGAGTCACTTAAAATTATTACTCGACTGAACTTATTGTGTTTTACATATTCCAATGATTTCATTATGGCAAAAGCTTCGGCTGTAAAGATTGATGTCTCATCATGTAGTTTATATTTAGCTTCTTTTTTAAGCCTAGGTACTAAGAAGGCACTGCCAACACCAGAATGTGTTTTGAAAGCATCTGTGTAAATATGTATATGTTGACCAAATCTGTCTAAAGTATTATTAAGGATATTTATGCTGACCGATGGTATCTCACTATAGCTAGGTATTGTGATGGATGCTAATTGTCGAATGAGAATTTTCAAATAAGAAAGTATACAAATTTATTTTTTTTAAATTTATGGCACTTTGAATATCGACACTTTTAATTAGCATTACAATTTTTTTCAATACATATCGTTTTATTTTTTTATGGGTGACAAGAACTTATATGTATATGTTTTTTGAATTGTAGGTTTGTATATTTCGAATAAAGAAAAAAAAAATTCGAAATATGGAAAGTTTAATTTAGTGCGTAATACTTACATAAATGATGAAAAATGGAGATTTTTTAAAAAGCACGAAATCAGGAATATACGGAGAACCCTAGCATTTTCCATATAGACATGTTTGGTTCATGTAGATGTCAAATGACCCCTCTTCCAGATTGGCATCGCCTTACCAAAGACCCTGTATACATAATATATAATGTAGGAGCTACAGATGGTGAAAAGTCACATAAGATGCAAGACTCGTCAATTTCTAATAACAACAAAGTTAAAATGTATACATAATATTAAGTTTTTAACAAGCTGCCAAAAGTCGAAACTTGGTGCATATTCTAAAGTAATTTATTTTTGCCCTAGAAACCAGACCATTGTTGTTTCGGTTTGTAGTATTATCATCTTCGTGAGCCAAGGATTTAAAGTCTGGAGCATTATCGGCGTATCATATCGGCGGGTAAGAACGTGCTCGCCTACTCCTGGTCCCACCGCTCCTGAACATCCGAATCGTATTTACTATTTTCTTTCTGGGTGCTGAAAAAGTTTTGATATTTTTCCAAAAACACTTCATTTTTATACAATTAAAAAACATTAACTTTAGTCTTGGTTCTTACATGAAACGTTTTAAAAGTGGCTTAATGTCTTTCTGAAGAGCTTCAGAATAAAGACAGAACAAAATTATTTTTATTATTACATGACATTAAAGAAAAATAAATAAAGATAAAGAATACATTTGTGTATTTAAACCTTTTTTTTCATAATCAATATTAATCCCGGAAGTATGTGGGTAACAAGATATTACAAAATAATTTATATAATGAATATGCTTGCTACATTTGTTTTACTAAAATGAAACTAACTATCGATTCGTATATCTCCTGAAAACCTTCATATAAATTCAGTTGGCTTCGATTTGTACCTATATATAATTCAGAGTATACTCGAAAAGCCTATGCTGCCATTTAACCTACAAACGTTGGTATCGAGCTTCAGAGCTGAACTGATATAATTCTCGGGGTGTTTCACTGAAAGGACATAAATTTCAAATTAAACCTAGTGGGAAGTTGTGTTCCGAGCGCTGCCAAATTATGTAGCTAATATGAGGCAGTAGGGTTGCCGGGATATGTGAATTAATTATTTATGGACAAGTAGCAAGTAGTAACTTCTGTTCAGGTTTCAAACATGTGGAATTCTACTAATTATTGTCTATAAAATTGCAGCTAGTTTTATGAAATAAATACATTTTTGCAAAGGAATAATCCATTAAAAAATTACTAAAATTCTGTTCGTATAATTTTAACAATTAATGAACAATTTTTCATAATTTATTTGTATAAATTAGTAATAGTTGCAAGTTTAGAAAACTTTTTCTGTTGCGTATGTGTTGTAAATAATGTCAAGTCATTTTTTATAAGTAAATCAATACAGAATTTTAAATATAGGAACAAATTATAATAATAATAAACTTCTGTTACGAAGGTTTTTTAACAACTCAGATAATTTGACTTATTTCAGATATCTACTCTCAAAAGAAAAATGGAATTTCTTGTCAGAAAATCGTAACTATAATTGTAATGACTGCTTTTCAAACTTCTATTTTACCTTTCTCTCATTAATGGACAAAGCATTTCCATTGAAATGTTATAAGCCAAAGCAGAAATTAACAAATTGCAAACCGTGGTTAACTAACGACATTGTTAACGAAGGCATATTTTTAAGAGACTTGTACAAAACTTTTAAATTCAGTGGAAATGAAGAAGTTTTTCTTCGCTATAATATAATAAAAAAAAATCATCGCTACAAAATTAAAGCTGCCAAAAGATCTTATAACGAATCTATATTTCTAAATTCACATAATAAATCAAAAACCGCTTGGCAAATAATTAAAAACAATACTTGCAATAATAATAATAATCTTCCTAAACATTTTACCAACATAGATGGAACTATTCTTGATAATCAGGATGAGGCTGCAAATGCCTTTAACACCTTCTTTATTAACTCTATTAAACACTTAACTGAAAATATGTCTCCATCACTAAATAATGTCAAAATAATTAACAATAATAGTTCAATTTTTCTAAATCCGTTAACCTCATCTGAAATGCTTACAATTATAAAATCTGTCTCAATAAAAAATTCAGCTGGGGAAGATGAGGTACCCTGCTCTCTTCTATTAAAAGTGGCAGAATTTATTGTCGAACCACTAACATACATTATCAACTTATCGTTTATAGAGGGCACTTTTCCTTCTATTCTGAAAAAGTCATTAATTATACCAATTCATAAAAAGGATAGTAAATTTCTTATATCCAATTACAGAGGTATTGCACTTCTTTCGGCTTTTTCTAAAGCCTTTGAAAAATCTTATCACCTGAGATTGACGGATTTCATATCAAAACATAATCTGTTATCCCCTTATCAGTTTGGCTTCTCGAAAGGTCTATCAACAAAAGATGCAGTCGTGTCTCTTTGTAATTATATCTTGGATAACTTCGAAAAGAAATCGAAAACTGCCTGTCTGTTTTTTTATTTAAGCCGTGCTTTCGATACTATTAACCATAAATTATTATTAGATACGCTTGAACACTATGGCATTCGTGGCACAGCCCTTAGTTGGATAGAGTCCTATCTAAATGGGAGAACTCAGTTTGTTACATTAAATAATCCTGGTAATAGCTCAACATCTAATCCACTGGCGGTCTCCACTGGCGTGCCGCAAGGCAGTATTTTGGGGCCGTTATTATTTATTATATTTATAAATCATATTGGGTGTAACCTGGAAAATGTATTTATAGCTCTTTTTGCAGATGATACCACAATTGCAATTGATTCTAACTCTATTGATAAGCTGAGTTGTAAAGCCACTGCAACAGTAAAAGCTATGCACAATTACTGTACCTCCTTGGGTCTAGCTTTAAATCATTTAAAAACAGACTTATTATTGTTCTCAACTAGGGCAACTGATTATAGCTTACTTGTTAAACATGACAATCGTTCTATAACTCAAAGTAATAATGTTAAATTTCTCGGCGTTTACATAGATCCCCTATTGAATTGGGGTAATCACATTGATCATGTAAATAAAAAATTATCGGCCCAGTGCTTTGTTATTTGGCAGTTACGATCTTCCGTCAACATTCACATCTTGAAAATGTATTATTTTGCACATATTCAGTCTCAGTTAAGTTATTGCCTAATATGTTGGGGAAATTGCGCTCGTTTTAATGAAGTATTTATTCTTCAAAAAAAAATTATTCGTACAATGTCTTTCAAACCACCGCAATATTCATGTAGGAATCTTTTTAGGGAGTTAGGAATTTTGACGGCTCCGTCACTATTCATTTTACATTCTGTATTGCACATAAAAAATAATTTAATTCATTTTAATAGTAGACATGATACTTGTGTTAGTAGTGGTCATAATCTTCGGGAAAACTACTCACTAAATATTCCACCTCATACCTTATCCAGTTTAGCAAAAAGTCTAAAAGTAATGCCTATAAAATTATTTAATAAATTACCGTTGCACATAAAGCGAATAAATGTCATTCATCTGTTTAAAAAAGAAGTGAAATGTTTATTATTAAAATCTTCCTTTTATTCAGTTACAGAATATTTACAGACTGATTTTTAACTTTGTTTTATATAATCAACTTATTTGAATGTTGTCCGTCATATGTCTTATATTAGTTTTGTCTTACATTAGTTTTATACTTTTTTGACCATTTGCCAACGGTTTTCTTCAAAATAAGAGTAAAATTGAATAAATGAATGTTGTTTGTCTTATATTTGTCACATTGTTAGTTATATTTTACTTAATTTTTATTTATTTGTTTGTTATTCTTATCATCAAATTTTATCATTATATTATCTCTACCATGTATTGCCATTTGCCGCCGTATATACTGAATTGTATCGTTTTTTAGTGGTGAATTTATATTATTGCTATTATTATTATCATTATGTTATACACTAATTATTGTTGACTTGCCATATATACTGTATTTGTATCAACATGGTTAATAAATTATTATTATTATTATTATTATTATTAATTAATATAATTTTCTGCTCTAATCAAAAACAAAATTAAAATAGTAATATGTTTATTATCCCAAGAAGACACAGTTAGTACATTTTATATTATTAAAAAAAACCGCTGCCTATCAATAAATAAAAAAGTTATTAATTATTTAAATCCTTAAAATTTTTATATCTATATTATATAATATTGTTACATTACAAATCCGACTAACAGCAATTTTGTCACAAAAGCGATAAGATTATGGACCTAGCTTTGGCGGCTTTCATTCAACTCACAGATAGACAAGACGGTCAGTCGCTAATACAAACCAACATTACTATTCTCTTCGCAAATATTTTTTGATTTTCGATAAAAACGCGGAGAGTATTCTATAGAATGTGCCACAATTATATAAAAAGCGCAGTAAATCGGCGAAGAGTGTAATGGTAAGCTTGTTTGTTGTCATTAAAATTATAGCTTTGTTATATATCTGTAATATTAACTAAGGAATAGGTAATAGGAATAAAGTTATATCCATTTACCATTTAACATTTTACCACTTTTGTATTCTAATACGGTAGTTTATAGGTTGACTTTTCGATATGAACGAATGTGTTGTTATACAACTCGAAGAAAACCCATAAAAACATAATATTAATCTAGTTCGTTATGCAGCAGGAATCCTTATACAAAATAAGCACAAGTTCATATGTTCTTGGGTAAAATAAATGCAAATGAGAGTAACAAATCATGAACAGGTTTCGTTTTCTTCTGAACTCTTTCTTAGTGCTCTTATTCACTTCACTTAAAGAATGCCGCCGTTTGGTTCCTTGCCATACAGTCAAAATCGTATAGTGTGAAATGAGCGATACTTGGTAGTAAAAATTTTATGTTTTTAATTGTCTCACATAACTATTGAAGTTTTTCAAATATTGCTATGAAAATTGGTGAATATGGGTTTTTTGTGGTGAAAAATACAAATCTGCTCCCATATTTTGTGTAGATCCTAGAGGGACGTTTAAAGTGTAAATGTACTCTTAACTTTTGTACTAACGTTATTGATTTTTCCTTTTTTTATTGGTGATAGTTGGGGTGCAGTCGAGAGCGCACGTGTGTTAATGCTCCCGAGGAAAACACGAAAAGAACCGGTTAAAACTCCATTAAACTCAATAAATCTAAGTCAACGGTAGATTTAACAAATTCTGCGTAAAATGACGTGTAGCGGTGGAGGTGCAATGCACGCATCGAATTAATAATAATAATTGAAAATTAATAAAACCCGTTAGCTAATGGTCCCTAAAAATTGAAGTAAACAGAAACAGTGTCTGTATTAGTATCCTATGGCTGGAAGGTCGTAGAATTTATACTACCTGCGACCCGTCCCTTCTTCAAGTGTGTGGTATATGGAGAGCAACATGGCCAATATAAACAGCCAGGCAGTCAGATGTGGATGAATTTTGTTTATTGTAGCATTAGCATTGGTTTATTTATTTATCTCTATTAAAATTTAAATAAGAAATGGAGATTAAAATTGAAAAGTATTAAACATAATATATAGGTGATGAAATGGAAAAACTGCCCGAAATTGGAAGGCGGAAGTTGAAACCGATTGTTTCAAAGAAGCGACATACCTACAGGGTGAGCAAACTATCCCTTCGGACCTTTTTTCTCATAACGCGCAAAAAATATTGTTACTGCGAGATAGGGCCCTTCCTAGCAACACCACGTAAATGGATATTTACCTGTGGAACAGTTAATAAATAAAAACAAAAAAATAAGCTGCCAGAAACAGAAAACTTAGAAGAAGAAAAATAAGATGACGATAGATGGGAACTTAAAAGAAGCATGGAAACTGAAAAGAAGTATCTCTATGCGTCATGCGACTCCCGCTGCTGACAACAAGCATGTCCAATGTCCAACCCGGCGTATGCAGCCGGTCCGGCGGTATATGAAACATCCGAGATTTGGTTCCGGCACGCGGTTTGGCCGTCCGTTCTACGGTCGACCAAGCTGCGTGTTGGAACTATCTCCATGGATGCCCGGAATCGGCAACAATGTCCACTTTACACTGGCAAATCAATCAATCAATAACGTTATTGCTTTTTTTTATTAAAAAATCCTAAACCTATCTCATTTTGGCAAAAAAAGTATACTTATCGTTAGTTAACATAATTCATTATAAGAAATATTAACGTAGTAGGCCCCCATGCCAACAATACTTTTGACATTCAAACATTGTAATGTTGACAGTATGAATTAAAGACGTATTATCAAGTTAATAAATTTTATTTGAAAAACACTGAAGAGAAAATTTAATGAAACAAAATTGGTTTAAACAAAGATTCAACGACGGTCGACCTAAATTAAGTATCACGTTTAGGACGAGATGAACCACATTCGCCTAAACTGAACAGATTTTGAAATAGCCAATGACCAATTTGCAATCTGTTTTTAAATTTTCGCAAATATTCATGTAGCGCAGCATGTCTGTTGTGGTTCAGTAGACAATAAATATGAACCATATCTCTCATATCTGAGTTTGAATAATTCACAGGCACACAAAAAAATTTGTTTTCTAATCTTTTGACCACACCACTCTACCTTTAAGTATTTCGAGCCGCCGAATTCAAATCTGGCATCAGAATTGTGCCTACAACTACCAGTTTTTTTATGGTTCAAAAATAGTCTAAAAATGGGTCAAAAATGCACCCACCTGAAGAGGATACAAGCTTTGGAAAACGTCGCACTTAGATGCACCGCGGATGCTCCATGGTTTGTCAGAAACGCCGACATCTTCAGAGACCTGGAACACACCCCGGTAACTGAAGTCATCCGGAACAGAGCGAAGAATTTATGCGCCCGTGCGGCAGAGCATGGGAAGCCGCTGGTCAGACAGGCGACCCTAGCTCGTGCCTGCCTCTGACGCTAAAATAAGCGTCTTTGGTCGAACACAATCCTTGTGCTACACAGTTCACACTTCCTTCCGACGAAATGGGAGCACATGATATCAATTGGCACCATGGGCTTCCGACTACTCAACACCCCCCAAACCCCTCCAAACTCCGAGAGAACTCGGCAACAGCCGTTCTCTCTCAGGGCAGACTAAGGACACTCCCGGGAGCCGACATGTTATGGAAATAAGTAAAAATAAAATCCTGCGATTCTCAGCACATTATGTGTTACTTAAGTACATTTTAAGACACATGATTACAAAAGACAGAAAACCACCCCCAATTAAAGAAAATGTATCTATTGCGTTTTAAAGAGTAAAGTAAATTTTTTATTAATTCTTGAATATTAAAGTGTACCGATGGTATCAAAAGATTTACTTTTAACTTGTTCAAAACAATCTTTGATTGTTGAGAGAGAGAGAGAGAGATAGATAGAGATAGAGAGAGAGAGAGAGAGAGAGAAGAGAGTTGTTTATGTGGGAAAATTAAAAATCTTTTTTCTTAGTTTCTTCTACGGTAACGAAATCTTTTATTTTCGAAGGACCTACGTAGTGGCAGTCTTCGTTTTTTTTTGCTGTTCTAAATCTCTCTTTAGCAAATCAAGAATTGCTTTTGAACAAGTTGAAAGTAAATTTTTTTATACCATCGGCAATTGTATATTAAACAAGAAAACGCAGTAGATATATTTTCTTTAATCGGGGGCGGCTATATCCCTCCTTAAAAGTGGTTTAATTTTTAGTCTTTTTCTAATTAAGTGTCTTAAAATTTACTTAAGTACTTATTTCCATATGAGGTAGTTTTACAGCACCCAAGGGGAGATTGTGATCAAATTATGAAAATCCTACTCAAAAAAAATATTTCAGATTTTTTAACGTAATACATGGGATTCTCTCATTTAGGCGTTTTATTACCTGTAAGGGGTTATTTTACTATAATATGGGTATTGAGGATCGCTAACTTACAGTTACCCGGGTGCTGGGTATTTTTTTGACCAATTCTTAGAAACTTGCTTTACCCATTTTTTGAGTATTTTTTAACCATAAAAAAACTAATGGGTGTGGGCACAATTCTAATGCCAGATTTGGATTCGGGGGCTCAAAGTACATAAAGGTAGTGTGATATGGTCAAAAGATTAGAACACTTTTTTTTTGTGTGTGTCTGTGTTATGTCTCATGTTCTGATTTTTTAAATAACTGATATTACCAGAAAATAGATAAATAAAATTGGAAAAAATGAATAGCTGTCACTAGGAAAACGTTTAACTGTCAAAAGTATTATTGGTATTGGTGTCTACTACGTTTAATATTTCTTATAATGAATTATTATGAGGCCAATTGTTAAAATGCGATTTTATTTTTTCGCCAAAATGAGATAGGTTTAGGATTTTTTAATAAAAATAACAATAACTTTACGGGTAAAAAAGTTAAAAGTACATTTACACCGTAAACATTGCTTATGTGGTTCAAAAGTTATGTGAGACAATTAAAAATATAATATTGACTTTAACACCCTGTATCTCTGTTAATTTCGACTTTTGTATTAAAGTAAGAAGTTAAGTTTAGATTAGATTTAGATTTAGGAAGGAGGAGCTGGCTGATTGGCCTTGACCACCGCGATCTCCATGGATCTATTGTGTTTGTTTTCCGTAGAGCTCCCTATCTAACTTTGTCCTTTGTATCAGACTTCACCACAGCCTTGTTGAGGACCCCTTAGGATAGCTATTAGCTCTTGGCTTTTCCTCGCCAAGGAGTTGGAATCTGTCTAGCAATGTCATCACAAGGTTGAGGTTCGGACTTGATGTTTCCTCTGCCTCTTGGCAGAATCTGCATGCTGCGTCTTTTGCCATACCCATTAGACTCAGATGTCTGTTAAGTCGGCAGTGACCGGTTAGAAGACCCACTTTTGTACTAATGGCCTTTCTATTTTGTCATAATAGGTACTCTGTAAATTTGGTCGATCGTTCTTTAATGAACTCCTTGGCGTGTCTCTGTCACGGGAAACTTTAATACCATTCTAGATGTTTAGTTTGCACCAATTTGTCAATGGATGCTCGTATGCATGGCTTGGCCACACCCCAAAAGGGTTCGGGTCGTATAAGAGTCTTACTCGCGGCTTCCTTGTCCAGTTCATCGGCCTTTTCATTTCCCTTGTGTCCTGGTACCCACGCCACGGTCACTTTGTTCTGACTTTCTAGGCATTTACACAGTCCCATATAAGTCTCGATCCGACTTGTATGAAACCGATTGCTTTTAGCGTAGCCTGACTATCGGAAAAATGGCAATTGACTGATTATCAGTTCCCATACCTTGTGATTTCCTTTGCGCACCACTGAATTGCGGCCACTTCAGTCTGGAATACTGTGGTGTATGTTCCTAGACTTATTGGGATTTTTATTTTTGACCTTATCCCGTAAATCCCAGGTCCGACTCCCTGTTGAGTCTTAGAGCCGTCTGTGTATCAGATTGTTTGTGCCGGTATCGGAGGACCGTTTGTTCAGTTATCCCTGTCTGGTATTTTAATTTTGAAATTCTTATTGAAGTTATACTTTGGGACTTTGATGTCCGTGAGCATTCCTCGAATGGTATCAGCCTTCAGCTCTAAGTATAACTTATAACTCATTGGTGTAGAGTCTTGCATTAATCTATGCACCACTGAACGAGCCTCTTTTTAGATAAATATATGTAGTGGTGGTGTAGATGAACCTAGTATCGTTTGGTCTGATGGACACGACAAGGATTTTATATAAATTAGGTCGGAGCCGTGTCGCCGCTACGGTACTGATCAACTCTTCTCCTAAGGGGGATTCAAGATACCCTTCAGACTCCCCAAGACGAAAATAGACAAAATTATACTTACTGTGATTGCTACAGTCTGCTCTCTCCGTCGAAATCTTATGTCGGGCGGTGCACTTTTAATGAATATAACTTATAATTAGCACTTTCTCAGAAACACTATAAACACAATAATTAAGACCGTCGATGGATTCTATGAGTATTCGGACAAGTACACAGACTTGGCGGGATCAAAGGTGACCCGCGGAAAGTAATCGTCCGACTCGCGCCACAGAGTCGCACGTCGGTCACAAATCTTATAATTAGTGGGATGAGAAATCGAATTCATATATTCTCATTTATTGTAATAATTCATAAAATGTAAAAAATATAAATATTCAATACTTAGCTAATGTGTATAAGGCAAACATCAAAGATCACCACCACTCGGCAAGCCGTTACCTACCGTAGGAATGTAACTCATCCAGCTTCGAGAGAACTATAACAATCGACTGTACAAAAAGATTCAGATTCCCAATTAGCAATATTTGTAAAATGTATGCGAAACTTTTTGAAAATTATTCACTTTGAATTTTGCACTAAAATTATCGAAATGATTGTCAGAATGCTTAAAGAAGCTATCTATGTGAATTCGATGGTTTTCCTGCTTTTATAAACGTACTAACGCATCGAACACAAATATACTTTTTTTCCGTCGACTCGCCTTCGAGCGATTAATGTGGCGTTGTCCGCCTGAGCCGGGATAAAAAGTATTTTGGGTTCGTCGGAATCGACCCTCCGACTTTGAATTCTTTGACTATTATGCTCCAACCCTTTGAGGAATATTAAATGAGGAGTTTGGTTTTTATTGGAAAAACCTTTCCATCGATTTTTTTCTAAATTTTGACGTTTAAAATAGCTATTCACTACATCCTGACTGAGGATTTCGACTTGTGAACAGAGCTGGGCCAAGTACACAAAAAATGTACTCGAGTACCAAGTACCAAGTTCTAGAAATGATTTCCCACAAAGTACAAAGTAGCGAGTACTACCATAATTTTTTGGGTACTTAATTACAAGTATTCGAGTACAAGTACTTGAACCATTCAAGTACTTCATACGAATACATTAACACTTAAAATTTGATTGATGGTAAAAAGAGGAAGTAGTATACTTTTTATTATATTAATGTTATAATGTTATATTGTATACTAATGCTTCATATTAATTAAGTTACTAAAATAAAATGTACTTCTGTTCTGTCTTCTGTCTCGTTTTTGAAAAATGGGTGCAGAACCCAGAAGCAGATTCTGTTACGAAAAAAAACCCAATTAATACAGTTAAATTTAAAGGTGTTTGTCGTGCTTGCTGACTTACTATTGGTTTACTTTATTGGCTTTCATGATTACTAATTTTTGGAAGTTTTCATCACTTAGAGTATGGCGTCGAGGACAATTATTGCATACAATGATATGGTTATACAGGGTGTCCGGAAACAAAGTAGAAAAAAATTAACTGAAGATTCCTTAGCCCAAATTAATGGGAGTTCTTCATATAACATTTTTCAAAATACCCCTTCGTTGTCAAGTTACAGCCCCTTTAAAGGGGTAATTTAAAAACTGTTATGATTTTTTTACTCAAAAAATAAAATTTCAACAAACACAATATTTGGCGTATCTACTACATTTATTAAAAGGCATCTTGTGAATTTTTTTCACCCCCTTGAGTGTCTCACCAAGGGGTAGAATGGGCAACCCCTAATATATTTTTAAAAATATTTTAAAATCTATTCATTTTACATTTCAGAATAAAATATTTTTTGAATCCCTTGTTCATTCTAAAACTTTTTTATCTCTTTAAAAAATGCCGTAGTACCAACCGTTTTCGTGATAAAAAATAAAATTTATGTTCATGCAATGGAGTTCATTTCAATCATTACTGAACGATAATGTTTTAAAACTTTTAGTAGGCTGCTAGTAGGCTATAATCGAATAATCTAAATATTCATTAACAAATTCTATGTAATAATAAACGTACATATTTTTTAATCAAATTGACAAATACTATATTTATTAATGGAATAATTTATGAAATACAAACAATAATATTAAAAAAAGTGAAACAATTTTGACAAACAAGAAAATATTTTTCCAAACTTAAATTAACTGCTCAAAATGGCGCCCTTCAGTACGAACACATGTTTGTAACCTTCGTCTCAAATTTCCGTACAAGCTCCGTAGAATTAGTGGGGAGTTACGAATTTCGTCAGCAGTATTAAAAATGGTTTCCCTCAAAACGTCTTCATTTGGAAGTGGTGTAGAGTAAACGACATTTTTCATATGCCCCCAGAAGTAAAAATCTAATGGATTCAAATCCGGGGACCGGGGGGGCCATTTAATTGTAGCTTCTTGTCCTCTTCCAATCCAACGATTTCTAAAATATTGCGAAAGCCATTCCCGAACTTGTACGGAATAATGGGGACCCGCTCCGTCTTGCATATACCACATATCTTGGCGTAATTCAATGGGTAAGTCATCGAAAAGCGGAAACAAGTCATTCTGTAAAAAATGCAAGTACGATATCCCATTTAATCTGTGAGGTAACACAACTGGTCCAATTAAATAATCGCCTATAATTCCAGCCCAAATATTAATAGAGAAGTTGTACTGACATCGTTTAGCTACCACAGCGTGCGGATTTTCATCGTTCCATAGGTGCTGATTACGAAAATTTATAATCCCATGACGAGTAAAACAACACTCGTCAGTGAACAATACTTTTTTTGTGAATTCTAATGGTTTCCTTAAAATAGTTGTACAAAAAGCCTTCCTTACTGGAAAATCACGCGGGAGCAATTCCTGAACCCTTTGCAGATGGTAAGGGTGCAGTCCTTGCCGCTTCAAAATCTTCCATATTTTCCATCTACTTACATTAAAATGAAGAGCAGCCCGTCTAATACTCATTTCAGGATTCTCTCCAAAATATTCTAATATCTGTTCTTCTAAGACAGGTGCCACTTCTACTTCACGACCAGTATCTCGATTCCTTTTTTCAAAAGAACCCCTTTCTCTGAGCCGTATGTGGATATTGGTAAAAGTCGCCACATTAGGTGTAACACGGTTAGGAAACCTCAGGTTGTATTTTCTTTGGGCTGCTAGAGAGTTTCCTTTGCATTCACCATAAATGAAATGCATATCAGCATATTCTTCACTACTATAAATATGTCTAGGCATTTTAAAAGCTTACGACATAGAAAAAATAATGGTTTTAAGTAAGAAATAAACTATGTAATTATTTCCAATAATTAACATGCGCCTACTAGATGTGGTAGACCAATTCCAATAAATACTTAAATGTTAATACTACTGTCAAATTGAAACTTGAAGGCAGCCTACTAAAAGTTTTAAAACATTATCGTTCAGTAATGATTGAAATGAACTCCATTGCATGAACATAAATTTTATTTTTTATCACGAAAACGGTTGGTACTACGGCATTTTTTAAAGAGATAAAAAAGTTTTAGAATGAACAAGGGATTCAAAAAATATTTTATTCTGAAATGTAAAATGAATAGATTTTAAAATATTTTTAAAAATATATTAGGGGTTGCCCATTCTACCCCTTGGTGAGGCACTCAAGGGGGTGAAAAAAATTCACAAGATGCCTTTTAATAAATGTAGTAGATACGCCAAATATTGTGTTTGTTGAAATTTTATTTTTTGAGTAAAAAAATCATAACAGTTTTTAAATTACCCCTTTAAAGGGGCTGTAACTTGACAACGAAGGGGTATTTTGAAAAATGTTATATGAAGAACTCCCATTAATTTGGGCTAAGGAATCTTCAGTTAATTTTTTTCTACTTTGTTTCCGGACACCCTGTATATATTATTGATATACACATGGTACTCATTGATTTGTTCAATTTCCGGTTTGGATGGAAGTACTTACAATTTAAAACAATTTTTTATTAACCCCATATATTTTAAATATTTCAGATAATACTGTGATATATCACAAAAATATAAAATACAAAAGAAGTTGCTTACCTTATTTTTCTATCTACCACTTCTCTATCAGCACAGCACGACACAAACACAAAATTCTTATTTGTTTGGTAGCCCAACTTCTACTGATCGTAGTATTCATAGCAGCTCGCATTGCAACCCGTCTCTGTTACAGGATCAGATTGGTTGAAACTGGCTTTATATGTACTCGTGTACTTGAATTTTGAAAGTTCGAGTACAAGTACTTGTATTTACTTTTACGAGTACAAGTACCAAGCACTGACTTAAGTACCCGAGGACAGAGTATAGAGTACATGGAATGTACTCTAAGTACCAAAGTCAAGTACTTGTACTCGAGTACTGCCCAGCTCTGCTTGTGAACCACCAAATTCGTGATACTTTCGAAAAATTCATCTCGAGGAGCGGTTTTCTGCTTTATTTACGTCGTGTTATTGTATTTTTATAAAAATAATTTTTTGAGATTTTCAAAAAATAAATTCGTTGTACTTCCGAAAAATTTGTTGTGCGGAGCAGTTTTCCGTCTCATGCAATTTTATTCGTTGTACTTTCGCAAAAATCTGTTGGACGGAGCAGTTTTCCGTCCTGCGTGATTTTATTCGTTGTACTTTCGAAAAACCAAATTCGTGGTACTTTCGAAAAGTTCGTCGAGCGGAGCGGTTTCCCGCTCCGTGCAACTTGAAATTTTTGGAGTACTTTTTAAAACTCGAACGACGTCGCCCAAAGGCGATTGACCGTCGTCCTCGAGATGAAGTCAATATTTTGGTCATTTTTAGTGAATTAATTTTTTACGTAGATTTCGATTTAATATGATGCCAAAGGTGTTTATAAGTCTTTTTACTGGTTTAAATATTATTTCTTCATGGGAATTTTGTCTAAATTTACTGTTATAGTAAATTGGTTATTTTTTCAAATGGATCGTTTTACTTGGTTCAATAACAGTGGCAAGTCCAGAAGGACTTCCAATGCAGCTGTTGGAGCAATTTTTATGGTCCCCGTGGCGCACAGGCCAGCAAGCCTTTGTACGCCACTTAACAACCTTGCTCCCAACTGCACTGTCCATGCTATTGATCTGTAGGTTTTCATGGGTCTTACTGCCCTAGTATATAACCATATGATCATAGGGTCATTTTGGGTTTTAACCCCCAATTTTTTTCCACACATGTGCTCGCATCTTCCGATTGCTATTGTTGCTTTCTGTGTGACTTTTTCGATAAGGGGATTCCATGTAAGTTTTTGGTAAAAAATGACTAGGTATTTTACCTCACTGTGTGGCCGCCCCAAAACTCCCTAACGAAGAAAACCTCGTTTAAAAATAAAATTAAAAAAAAAATCTAATAAAATGACCAAAGTCGCTGACAAAATCTGAAAATCACATGCACAACCACCTTTCCAACACTGATTGGGTTGCAGCCAGCTACAGTGGAGACGGGCTGGGTTAAATTTAAGTAAAATTGGGCGCCACGAGGTTTACCCCAGTCAGTGTCAATTAAAACTTGTAAATAAATTTAATAAAGTAATTACCAATCAAAAAAAAACCTCGAATTTGTGGTAAATTCTAATAAAAAAAGGAGGCTGTGACAAAAAAAAAAATTACTGAATTTGCTAAAACACCTAAGTTTATTATAAAAATTCGATAAAGCAGTGTTACACTGTATATTGAAAATATCGAAGAAAAAAATAATAATGTTCAAATATGTTAACGGCTATCATAAGCTAAAGAAAAGTATTTACACAAGTACCGCTTAAGATTAAGCAGTGTATCACATACACCCTGTATATTGAAAATATCAGAATAAAAATAAAATGTTCAAATATGTTAACAGCTATCATAAGCTAAAGAAAAGTATTTACACAAGTACCGCTTAAGATAAAGCAGTGTATCACATACACCCTGTATATTGAAAATATCAGAATAAAAATAAAATGTTCAAATATGTTAACAGCTATCATAAGCTAAAGAAAAGTATTTACACAAGTACCGCTTAAGATAACAAAAACTTATAAATATCTCAATATTTCAAAATAATACGCTAATTTACTACACCCTGTATATATATATATATTCGGGCCCCGTCCCGGGATATAGCTATACCATGGGCTCACACAGGTGGTGGTTAAATATAAATATTCGCATTTAATATTCTATAAAAATAATCATTTACAGTGCCTTTGATTAAGGTTTTAAATACCTGGCTCAGTATAAATAAATTAGCAGCCAGAACCGAATATTTCAAAAAATGCAATAACGTTGAAATTAGTGTTTACATGTATATCGACAAAATTATGTGAAATTATATTTAAATTAATTTACTAGTATTTGGCTCACCCAGTATATTATTATTCCAATCGGTGGCTCAAAATAAAACAAATATAAATAATAATTAAATAAAACCTGCGTCTCCTATCTGATGATAGCCTCCCTGCAACCGACTGACCCAGGGGTTGATTCAAAAATTTTCTCCACACTCTACCAGTAATCACCAGGAAAATGGTTCTTTAGATGGTGAAGCAGGGTTCATAAACTAGGCCAAACTTCAGCCTTCCATGAAAACTTCGAGCCTCCAGAAAACTTCAGCCCTCTAGGAAAATTTCGGCCGTCCAGAAAAACTTTAGCCCTCCGGTAAAACCCTAAATAATTCATGAAAATCAACATTTTGCCCAAAAATACCAGACGAAAAGGATAAAGCCACACTTACATGAATCATTTAAACAACACTTAACATTGTATAAAAGAAAGTTACCTTTTCACAAAGGGTTTTTCATCCCAGTAAATCGTCGGAAATTCGTCAAATCCAGCACTTTTCTCCACAACTTATATATATCTTCTTGAACGACAGGTTCCTACGTCTTATCAGAGTGGAGAGATTCACTAAATCAAAGAAACACCAATGAAAATTTACGCCTTAAGGGTAGTAACACGTGGTACTTACGATATTAGAAAATAATCCCAAAAAGGAGTGATTTCCACCACAATACTGAGCAACCAAATAAACTACGCTGCACAACAACTGGGAAACCACTGATAAAACAACAAAAGGATTTATCCCGTAATGGATGATCAATGATCAAATCGTCCTTATGTTATCGCTTCCAATACCGAAAAGAAAATGACTACCCCGTTTCTCAGGATATCACAAAAACTACCCGTGAGAAGCTTCAGAAACTTCTTGAGAGATGTCGCTTGACTTTCTACAAGAAAAATTACTACTTAGCTTCATAATGTACAATAACACCCTGTAGGGCTCTCAAAGGTAAGTACCTATCAGTTGAGAATCTTAAATTAAACAAATAATATCTGGCAAACGATATAAATTTGTAAAAGCCACCACATGAAAGATTACTACGCTACCAATACAACTGGGAGTAAATCAAAGATACAATCGAAAGTAGTATAACAACTACCAGACAATAGATGGCGATACCTCGTATCGACTAAAATAAATAATTCAACGACAAACCATCATCAAAATTCTTCACACATTGAATTTGTCACAATTATAATAGAAATTATGCAATTTATTATTAATTAAACAGTACCAGGTCAGAATTATAAGTAGGGCGAATCGTAACGTAAGTCGCATATACACCATACGATTCCGTGCACGCAGGAATAGAATATAGGTCAACAGCTGATTCGGCGAGAAATAAACAACTATATACGAACGTTTGAAGACTCCAATGTGTTGTTATATTATTTACAAGATATTAAATATCGCAAAAATCATAAAGATGACAATATTTTACCCTGTGACGAACGACAAAGGTAGGTGATACTAATATTTTATAGTAAATAGTTTGGTAAAATCATAAATTTGCAGGAATAACCTAATGTTTAGAGATGAAGATTTTATGGACACAAATAAATTGTTAGTAGATAGCTAGACTTCGACATGTAACAACAAATATACATCTCAAATATACGAACTTCAACCCCGAAATTACAATTAGCACGACAGTACCAGTACCAAAGAAAATACCAGCTTGATAAGAAAAAGGTTAGTAGTCACCTAATAAATACCTATCTGGACAAATACATAACCATTTCTGAGGCTAAAATCTTACATACTAACGCGTATAATAACTATGTACCTGAGATCTACAAACATAACTCATTATTTTCTTTTACAGGTACCAAGAAATCACGGAAATGGTGAAGAACCACCCCTGAACCAACCCTTCGAATAATTCATTAGAATAATATATTACAATTTATAAACTTGATACTTCTAAATAGAATCGTTTACCAAAAATCAAGAGCAAATTATATACCAAAAATTACCTTATACCTAGCGTCAAAAATAACTGTTACAGACTCCCCCCTTGCTTGAAGAAAATTTACTCAGGTAAATTTTCCACAGCGCTAGCTGATTTTAAATCTTTTACGTTCCATACGCCCTTGGATACTCCTTTGCTATCTTGCAACTCGTATGTCCATGGGGAAACACGTTTTTTAATAGAATAAGGACCTACATATTTTGGTGCTAGCTTGCTAGTGTAGAATTTTGCAGCGTCAGATTTGACATAATTTCTTTTCCATACCAGCTGATTAGGAAGAAACTCTTCATTCCTTCTTCTCAAATTGTAAGTCCGCTCATTCTTTTTCGCCGCTAAATCTAGACGTTTTCGCACTTCCTTAAACAGTTTCCCGAATCCTTCTTGACGAATATCTTGGTCTGCCTCTTCTATTACATTTTCGAGTTCTCTTTTCTTTTCAAAATCTTCTCCATTAAGTATCATATGTCTTCCGAAATTTACGTAGAAAGGGGTTTGTTTGATAGATTCATGCTTCGCCGTTCTGGTGGCACATGCTACTTTTGCCAAATTAGTGTCCCAGGAGCGATGGTTGTCAGACACGTACATTGATATCATGGTTTTGATAGACCTATTGTATCTCTCGGTAGGGTTAGCCTGCGGATGGTAGTATGCATTGTATCTTAACTTCACTTTGTAGTCTTCGGCAAGTTTCCGTAGTTGCTTTGATCTATACTGAGGTCCATTATCGCATAACAACAATCTTGGAACTCCAAATACCAAAAACACTTCCTCCTCGATTTTTCGTACTACCATACCTGCAGAGGCAGATCTTAGTGGAAAAACCAAAGAAAACTTGCTAAAATAATCTGTTACAACGAGAATGTATTGGTTACCTCTAGTAGATCTTGGAAGTGGTCCCATTAGATCTGTAGATATCATTTCCCAAGGTTTATAGACTAGGGGTTGCGCTGTCATTAATCCTCTTGGTCTCTTCTGGTCCAACTTATGGGAGGCACACACAGTGCACTTTCTAACATAATCAGACACATCGTACCTCAGCTTGGGCCAGTAATATTTTTCTGCTACTCTATTATATGTCTTGTAGGAACCCATATGACCAGAGGTGGGTGGATCATGTGCCGCGGAGATGATATCTTTTCTCCTATCTTTTGGAATTACTTCTTTCCAACGATCTGACGAGTCTCCTAGTTCCCTATAACTTGGTCGAATAAACTTAAATAGCCGATCGTTACAAATACGCCAATTAGAGAATTTTAGTGGTTGTTCTGTGACCTTCTTTACCAAATCTTGATACCATTTGTCCTTTGAAGAAATAACCTGAGTTTCAACGGAATCTAGGACAGGAACTGATCGTGAAAGTGCATCGGGTACCACGTGCTCTTTTCCTTTCCGATGGACGATTTTGAAGTCATATTGCTGTAGTCTTACAGCCCACCTCGCAAGTCGTCCAGTTGGGTCTTTTAAATTTTGCAGCCAAACTAGCGAATAGTGATCAGTTATCACAGTAAACGGAACTCCTTCGATGTATGGCCTCAGTTTCTCTAAAGCAAACAGGACAGCAAGGCATTCTCTTTCCGTTGTGGAAAAGTTACGTTCCTGTTTCGTCAAAGATCGACTGAGGTAGCATACTACTCTGTCGCCATCTGGATGCGGTTGCGTAAGCACGGCGGC
This sequence comes from Stenurella melanura, assembly GCA_963583905.1. Classification (NCBI taxonomy): domain Eukaryota; kingdom Metazoa; phylum Arthropoda; class Insecta; order Coleoptera; family Cerambycidae; genus Stenurella; species Stenurella melanura. Next base: position 60,547,167 of record OY757317.1, on the reverse strand, counting down.
TATCCCGAATGCTGACGCATCGGTCTGTACTTCAAAGGGTAAATTGTAGTCGGGACAGTTTAATACTGGAGCTGTTATCAAACACTCTTTAATTTTCTGAAATGACTCTTCGCACTCCTGAGTCCAATCAAATTTTCTGGATTTCTTAAGAAGAGCAGCGATAGGGGATATCATGGAGGCAAATTCAGGGATGAATCGCCGATACCATGAAAACGTACCAACTATCCTTCGGACTTCTTTCACTGTCTTGGGAGCTGGTAATTGTAGCATTGCCTTTACCTTGTCGGGGTCTACGTGAAGTCCATTTCTGTCAACTACATAACCTAAATACTTCATTTCCGGGCGACAGAACTGACACTTCTCAATGCTAACCGTTAGCTTCGCCTCGCGTAACCTCTTGAACACCTCCTCTAAAATAGCTAGATGTTGCTCAAAAGTTTGGGTAACTATCACCACATCATCTAGGTAGACGAAAACATGAGGTTCAAGGTCGGCTCCTAAAACACGATCGATGAGACGTTGCCAGGTTGCAGGAGAGTTGTGAAGGCCGAAAGGCATACGCTTGAACTGGAATAACCCCCTTCCTGGCACTGTAAATGCGGTGTAGGGCCTAGATGACTCTGCAACCGGTACTTGCCAGTAAGCTGATTTAATGTCCAACGAAGAGAGATAATGGGCATTTTTCAGTTTATCAAGTGTGTGGGAAACATAAGGAATTGGGTAGCTATCGCGCTCGGTGACGGCATTCAATTTTCTGTAATCTACACAGAAACGATAACTATCATCCTTCTTCTTGACTAACAGAACAGGTGAAGACCATGGGCTATTTGACCTCTCCACAATATCTTTACTAAGCATCTCATCCAATTCTTTGTCGATGTGCGCTTGGATCACTGGCGATACAGGATAATATCGTTGTTTTATAGGTGCTGATTTCGTTACAATCACGTGCTCAGCCAAGTCGGTACAACCTAACTTTTCTCCCATCATAGAAATATTTCTGTCTATCAAAGCCTTTAGTCGGGATACCTGTAACGGTGTCAGTACAGTCTGCCCTCTCAGATGGTCAACCTCATTTATTGACCCACAAGTCGGCTGGTCTGAAAAATACCACTCGTTGTGTCGTAAGTCCGGAGCAATTCCCATGCTTTTCCAAAAGTTCGCTCCCAATATCAAAGTGTGGAATAAATCAGGAACTACCAAAACCTTTATCAATTTGATGCGGTCCCTTACACGAAAAGGAATCTCGCATTCACCAATACTCTGCACGCTCTGACCATTTGCTACCGTACATTTTACAGTTTTGCTGGAATCCAAATTAAGTCCCAAATCCTTCAAAATTTTCCAGCCTCCACTGCCTAAAATAGTCGAAGATGCACCAGAGTCGAGCAGTCCCAATAATGGTTTTCCCAACACACTTACTTTGAGGTAAGGTCTTTCGTCGTTTTGCGCATGGTCTAAAATAAAATTCAAGATAGGTTGGAAGTTGGTCGGGTGCTTGCATTCGACGTCCCTAGTTCGACCATTTAAGAACGTCGGGGCCCGTTTCCCTTCTTCGAACACATCGGACAGGTTCTGACAGTTTAACCTTCTTTCTTGCACTTGAAACATACCAGCTTTCTAGTAGCACAACCAACAGCTCTATGACCAGGCTGGTTACATTTGTAACACACGATTTCTTTTGGAGGGTTTCTAGAAGACGTTTCACTAACATCCATGGCTTGAATCCCTTCAGTAACATCAACGAATGCTAGATCTTTTTCAATTGCATGTCCACGACGAGATGTTGGTTCCGTGTAACTATTAATAATGTCTCTTCGAGCTTCTAACCGCCTGCATGCAGTGCGAAGTTCAGCTACCGTCTTGGGCACTGGGTCTGAAAGCCGATCTTGATAAAATGGATGCAAGTTCTTCATGATGATAGAGAGTTTCGCTTTTTCTGAAACCGGACACCTCAGTCTGCTGAAGTAGCCAGACATGACCGCCAAATATATTCCAATTGTTTCAGTGGGGTGCTGTGTTCTCTTCTGTAGCTCTTCAAATAAAACATCATTGTGGTTCGCTGACAAATACTCTCCTCGAAACTCTTCAATTAGTTCCTCCCATGTATGAACTCTAATTCGACAGTCCTTGTAGAACTGGTAGGCTTTTTCTGAAAATAAATCTATACCAGATTCCAATAAACTTTCCTTGGAGACATTTCTAGCTAATCGGAGTTCTTCTACCCGTTCGAAAAAAGCATTAACCGATATACCCTTATTATCACCTGAGAATTTCTTTAAATCCCATTTGTGAGGCAAAATAGTCTTACCCAGAGTTCCAGACGAATTTCTTGGTCCGTGTTGCGTAGCTTCTGCAATAGCTGATGATCCAGAGGCATTGTGTATACCTTCTTGAAAAGCATTTACTTCCAACTGGCATTCTAAAAGACTCAAACTTGCAGGTACCATTTTACTCTTCTCAAAATGTTCTGCTTTTTCATTGAATTTTTCCATAAGTGAGAGTGCCAACGCCAACAACTCTGATTTTTTCTTTAACATTTCCTCTTTTTCTCCAGTTTCCATATTATCCAAACGTCCCAACACATGACTAAGTTTCGTTTGAATCTTCATTGCTTCATTACTATTTCGATCATTATCGAAGGTCTTTAGAATTTCCACCAGGCTATCCAAGATTTTCTTCACGGCCTCTTGATCTTGTTCGAAGCTGTAAGGATACTTAGGATACCTCAAACTATCCCCAGACTTTTCCATTTGTATTGCCAATGCTAGCCTATGTCGCATTTCATCGCAATTACCTATACCTATTCCGCGAATTGTTAATTCGTAAACAAGTTCTTCCTTGTCCAGGCGATTTATATACATTTTTCGAGACATTGTGCTTACAATAATTTAACTTTACTACTAATAGGAATAATGTATCAATCTTAAACTACCATATATATTCATCCAAAATATTTCTCCAATAGTTGTCAATAAGAAATAAGCATCAAACTTATCAGTACTTAACTTAAAATAAAACAAAATATTTAGATATTTGTAGATCTCAATAAAAAAAATATATCTCAGCCCAAAAACACTTCAGTATAGTAATATAGAAATAATAAACTTATAAAAGTTTACAGATAGTACCAATATGCAAATTAAAACACAACAGAATTTATTAAAGTCTAAGTGACAAAAAAAATTTTGAAAGTCAAGACCCAATAGAAAATTTTCCTCTTTTTTCCTTTCTCCTTATTTTTTCTTTTTAACAAGCCCCACATTGGGCGCCAAACTGTGGCCGCCCCAAAACTCCCTAACGAAGAAAACCTCGTTTAAAAATAAAATTAAAAAAAAAAATCTAATAAAATGACCAAAGTCGCTGACAAAATCTGAAAATCACATGCACAACCACCTTTCCAACACTGATTGGGTTGCAGCCAGCTACAGTGGAGACGGGCTGGGTTAAATTTAAGTAAAATTGGGCGCCACGAGGTTTACCCCAGTCAGTGTCAATTAAAACTTGTAAATAAATTTAATAAAGTAATTACCAATCAAAAAAAAAACTCGAATTTGTGGTAAATTCTAATAAAAAAACTGAGGCTGTGACAAAAAAAAAAATTACTGAATTTGCTAAAACACCTAAGTTTATTATAAAAAATCGATAAAGCAGTGTTACACTGTATATTGAAAATATCGAAGAAAAAAATAATAATAATGTTCAAATATGTTAACGGCTATCATAAGCTAAAGAAAAGTATTTACACAAGTACCGCTTAAGATTAAGCAGTGTATCACATACACCCTGTATATTGAAAATATCAGAATAAAAATAAAATGTTCAAATATGTTAACAGCTATCATAAGCTAAAGAAAAGTATTTACACAAGTACCGCTTAAGATAAAGCAGTGTATCACATACACCCTGTATATTGAAAATATCAGAATAAAAATAAAATGTTCAAATATGTTAACAGCTATCATAAGCTAAAGAAAAGTATTTACACAAGATAACAAAAACTTATAAATATCTCAATATTTCAAAATAATACGCTAATTTACTACACCCTGTATATATATATATATTCGGGCCCCGTCCCGGGATATAGCTATACCATGGGCTCACACAGGTGGTGGTTAAATATAAATATTCGCATTTAATATTCTATAAAAATAATCATTTACAGTGCCTTTGATTAAGGTTTTAAATACCTGGCTCAGTATAAATAAATTAGCAGCCAGAACCGAATATTTCAAAAAATGCAATGACGTTGAAATTAGTGTTTACATGTATATCGACAAAATTATGTGAAATTATATTTAAATTAATTTACTAGTATTTGGCTCACCCAGTATATTATTATTCCAATCGGTGGCTCAAAATAAAACAAATATAAATAATAATTAAATAAAACCTGCGTCTCCTATCTGATGATAGCCTCCCTGCAACCGACTGACCCAGGGGTTGATTCAAAAATTTTCTCCACACTCTACCAGTAATCACCAGGAAAATGGTTCTTTAGATGGTGAAGCAGGGTTCATAAACTAGGCCAAACTTCAGCCTTCCATGAAAACTTCGAGCCTCCAGAAAACTTCAGCCCTCTAGGAAAATTTCGGCCGTCCAGAAAAACTTTAGCCCTCCGGTAAAACCCTTTTCACAACACTTAACATTGTATAAAAGAAAGTTACCTTTTCACAAAGGGTTTTTCATCCCAGTAAATCGTCGGAAATTCGTCAAATCCAGCACTTTTCTCCACAACTTATATATATCTTCTTGAACGACAGGTTCCTACGTCTTATCAGAGTGGAGAGATTCACTAAATCAAAGAAACACCAATGAAAATTTACGCCTTAAGGGTAGTAACACGTGGTCCTTACGATATTAGAACATAATCCCAAAAAGGATTGATTTCCACCACAATACTGAGCAACCAAATAAACTACGCTGCACAACAACTGGGAAACCACTGATAAAACAACAAAAGGATTTATCCCGTAATGGATGATCAATGATCAAATCGTCCTTATGTTATCGCTTCCAATACCGAAAAGAAAATGACTACCCCGTTTCTCAGGATATCACAAAAACTACCCGTGAGAAGCTTCAGAAACTTCTTGAGAGATGTCGCTTGACTTTCTACAAGAAAAATTACTACTTAGCTTCTTAATGTACAATAACACCCTGTAGGGCTCTCAAAGGTAAGTACCTATCAGTTGAGAATCTTAAATTAAACAAATAATATCTGGCAAACGATATAAATTTGTAAAAGCCACCACATGAAAGATTACTACGCTACCAATACAACTGGGAGTAAATCAAAGATACAATCGAAAGTAGTATAACAACTACCAGACAATAGATGGCGATACCTCGTATCGACTAAAATAAATAATTCAACGACAAACCATCATCAAAATTCTTCACACATTGAATTTGTCACAATTATAATAGAAATTATGCAATTTATTATTAATTAAACAGTACCAGGTCAGAATTATAAGTAGGGCGAATCGTAACGTAAGTCGCATATACACCATACGATTCCGTGCACGCAGGAATAGAATATAGGTCAACAGCTGATTCGGCGAGAAATAAACAACTATATACGAACGTTTGAAGACTCCAATGTGTTGTTATATTATTTACAAGATATTAAATATCGCAAAAATCATAAAGATGACAATATTTTACCCTGTGACGAACGACAAAGGTAGGTGATACTAATATTTTATAGTAAATAGTTTGGTAAAATCATAAATTTGCAGGAATAACCTAATGTTTAGAGATGAAGATTTTATGGACACAAATAAATTGTTAGTAGATAGCTAGACTTCGACATGTAACAACAAATATACATCTCAAATATACGAACTTCAACCCCGAAATTACAATTAGCACGACAGTACCAGTACCAAAGAAAATACCAGCTTGATAAGAAAAAGGTTAGTAGTCACCTAATAAATACCTATCTGGACAAATACATAACCATTTCTGAGGCTAAAATCTTACATACTAACGCGTATAATAACTATGTACCTGAGATCTACAAACATAACTCATTATTTTCTTTTACAGGTACCAAGAAATCACGGAAATGGTGAAGAACCACCCCTGAACCAACCCTTCGAATAATTCATTAGAATAATATATTACAATTTATAAACTTGATACTTCTAAATAGAATCGTTTACCAAAAATCAAGAGCAAATTATATACCAAAAATTACCTTATACCTAGCGTCAAAAATAACTGTTACAACTGGCAAATCGAATTTCCACACCATTGAGCGCTAGGGGCTTTAGGTCTTCCAAAATTCTTATTTGTGTAAAAGTGACGACTGTGGTTTTGTGGGGATTTATGGAGAGTCCTTCCTCATTACACCACCTGTCGACAATACTTAGAGCTCTTCGTGAACGCTTTGATGTGTTCGCAAATCGCCCCCTGACAACTATTACTATATCGTCAGTATTCCTAGGCAGTAAAAGCCTTCCGCAGATATTTTTCGGAGGAGGTTGTCAACAAGACTTGCCCACAGTAGTGCAGATAGTCTCCTTGGAGACAACCCGTACTCACCTTTGCCTCAATGGTAGCCCCGCAAAGTTAAAATACATCGCAATATTTTAATATTAGAAATTCACTGTTGCCCTATGGACCATTACTTATGGACCACCCAGTATATAGCCATTTTTAACAAATCACTTCGTATTTCTGCGACCTCAAAACGTAAGAAAACTGGTCTTATTACAATTTTCGATCAATTGCAGTACTTACCTCTCTTTTAGGGATGGGGTAGTTAATATACAAGGTTAATATATTGAAAAAAAGTACAGCAAGCTTACGTAGATAAACCTGTCATCGTTTTTTAAACAATATTCCTAAACTGCAAAACATGATAAAATTATATGGACATATTTATTCCATTTAAAAGAATTTTAGTCATAAGTTAATAAATAGTATCCCTTATTATAATTCACTTTCTGTAAAGCCTCGTTTTTGTTCAGTTTAAAGTCTAAATGGAAAACAAAAACAAACATTAATCATTTTTATTCATTAAGGGGAGATATTTTAAGTACAATTTAATAATCAAATATCATTAATCATTTAAGGCGAATTGCTGTTGAAAAATTATTTAATTTTGTTGTGGCCACCGTACACCAAGTGGAAAAGGTACAGATAATAAAGAAAAATAATAGCAAAAAATGAGGCATCATTATTCTTGGGATGAAACAGATTAAAAGTATAATACACACAGAAAGTTTTATATTCGATTCACTTAGATGACATTTTACATTTTTATAGACGCAAAAAACTACCCGTGTAAACTTTTCAGTATGATGTACCTAGAGGGTGGTTGAAATTTATGCTTGTGAAAAAAACTTTATTTTGTCTCACCCCCAGAGTTCGAAATTTCAAAAAAACCACTGCCTAAGGAATCACTATTTCCACATCCAGATTTTCCATCCAAGTTTCTTTAAAGAAAACATCTTGACTATATTTTTTGTACTCTAATATGTGGAAATAATTGGTCATAGAATTTTAATAATACTTGAGACAGATGTCATAAAAAAATATAATCTAATTGTAGATATCACTGTAGACTGTTTCAAATTTCAAGTGAATATCTCAATTTTATTTTATCAGCCACTTTAATAACGAGGTGGGGGTGATTGGGGGATGGAAATTATAAGAAAATTTGAGGTCTTGGCTTCTAGTATACAGGGTGATTCACGTAGGCCATTCATTAGAAGTTTTTCAACTTGTAGTTGGATTAGAAACTTGAAATTTGGTATGCTGCCATAATCGATCTTGCCCGTTCTATCTAAAATATTTTCAGTCCTCCAACTATACAGTGTGTGCCAAGAATTTCGTCAACATTGTTCTTGTTCGTTAATAATAATTTGTTGGTGTTGTGTGTAATTAAATAAGAATCCATATTTTTCTTTAAAAATTATTACAACTGTCTTTTGTTTCCATGGCATACTTGATGAAGTAAGGAATCTCTCGGCAAGATAAGGTATTTCTTGATTTTTATTGAATAACTCGATATGGGGTGAAGTTAGGTATAGGGAATGCTTAAGTAACTCACCCTAAAATTCAATTTTGTTTCGAATGGTGTGAAAAAAAATAGTAGGTGCCATTTGAAAAAATTGACTTTTTGACAATTTTTGATTGCGACATTTGAAAATCGACTGCGCCCATATGGTACAAAATGGGACTACCGATGGGACATCAAAAATTAGCCTGGACTTCCAGCTAACTGCTTCACAAATTTGGTTTTATAATTTTGAAAGGTTTGCGAGATACAAATTTGTTCGTAAAACACTACAGCGGCAATTTTTTTCAAAAAATTGGACATATGTCAAAAATTGTAATAGATAAGTTAACATAACTTAGGTTCTCTAAACTCAGAATTAGATGACCAATCGAAACATGTAAAGAAAAATATAGGTTTCCATTTAAAATAAGAAAGTTGGTACCAATTTTTGGCACACCCTGTATAGTTGGAAGACTAAAAATATTTTAGATAGAACGGGCATGATCAATTATGGCTGCATACCAAATTTCAAGTTTCTAATCCAACTGCAAGTTGAAAAACTTCTAATGAATGGCCTACGTGAATCACCCTGTATATACCATATATCTGTACTCTTGCCAGTTTGCTTTATTCATGTTCTCTTCTTTACCTCTACTTACCCCCAGCCATTCAACTGAATTATCTCGAAATATAACCTAGTCCCATGTGTCGTTATTATATATACGTGTACCAAAATTCATGTGAATATTTCAATTCTATTTTATCAGCCCCTTTAATAATGGAGTGCGAGTGGTGGGGGAGTTGAAAAATATTATAAATAAATCTGAGGCCTTGGCTTCTAGTATATAGCCAAATTTCAAGTGTCTGTAGTCTTACCAGCTTGCTTTACTTATTTTCTAATATTTACCCCTATTTAACCCCCAACCTTTCAACGGAATCATCACAAAATATAATCTAGTTCCAGGTGTCGTTATAATATTGTTACGAGTTTCCACCCTTTTAGGAAACACCCTGTGGGTTCTAAATAATTTTAACAAGGGGTAAACCACTAACACTTTATTTAATAATTTACTGATTACACAAACTAACTTTTACAATATTTACACTTCGAATTTATAACCTCACTTTCGCTATTAACTTCACTTTTGTAAAACTTCTTCTCCTGCGCCGGTAATCGCGCCTTATATACTCTGAAGTTGCCTCTAGATCCATCCAGAACCCAATCAATAATCTTATCCGACCACACTCTAGAAAACTCTTTCTCTTTCTACAAAGTTTCCAGTCACTATTAGGCAGGCATAGGCGTATCAATCTCCAGTTTCAAGGGGGTGTAATACATAACAATATATAGGTATACCAAATTTGAAGTGAATATCCCAATTTTGTTTTATCAATGCCTTTAATTTTGGACTGGGGGTGGTCTGTGGGGGATGTAAATATTATAAAAAAATCTGAGGCCTTGACTCCTAGCATAAAAACTAAATCCCAAAATTTTGTACTCTTATCAGCTTGCTTTTCTCATTTTCTCCTATTTACCCCTATTTACCCCCAACCCTTCAGCGGATAAGTTCATAAAACAATCAAGTTTCAGATCTTGTTATAGTACATACGTGTATAAAATTTCAAGTCAATATCTTAAACCGTTTCAGAAGTATCGTACAAAGAAAGTTACAGACCGACTGAGAACATTTTTTTTTTCGCTCAAATTTAAAATCTCGACGTTTTGTGACATTCTAAACCTATTTCAAAAAACAAAAAAATGATTTTTTTTTTACGATTCCAATCAACTACGTCGATGTTGAAGTAATTATCTTCAAATTCTAGCAAAATGGGTTGATATTAAAACGTGCCCCCGAGACTATGAAGATTCCCGTGTATTTATTATGGGTAAAATACGTTCTTCTATGACGCTGGAACAATTTAAAATTGCTTTTTAGCGGAGTCATGCTACAGTTTATGAGGGACGGACTCATACACATTTATAAAAATGTTTTTACTTTATATTTAGGTATCTCATGTACAAGATTGATGCAATCATATCTTGTCAATATCATGATGCTAAAACTTGGTAAAATGTACCCAATACAACACTTAGGACACCAAAACTATTTATTTGGGATGACACAATAATAAAAGTTAATAAGTTAGAGTTATAAATACCATTGATTACAACCACGACTTATAGTGTATCCGTCTCTCGATTACGCAGGAATGCTACCGTTTTCATATTTTCCACGCATGCAAATTTGCACGATTTGCCTATAAAAGGGCTGATTGTTCAGTTTATTCCACGGAACATTACACTCAGGCTTCATTTTCAATAAATCTAAGTTAAATGTTGGCTATAGTTCACTTTACGTACGTCTAAGATAGCTTATTTTCTTACGTAATATGTTTAACAAAATTAGTTACCACCTAATTCAGGTGTAAATGAACACATATACCGGGTGTAACAGGATCATGGTATACCCCCCTTTTCTCTTTTAGTTTTGAAGATAATTAATTGAAATTTAGGATATACTACATACATAATAAGTGGCACTTTTTCACATACAATTGATTTTTTTCACTTCCGGTTTCGCCGGTTTCGATTTTTAAATGGAATACCCTATATATTATTGCATTTTTGAATTCTGCATAATTTTCTGAATCCAACGATGCTAAATAAGCGACATTTCAAACATCGATTTATTTAGAATATAATTTTTAGTTTTCCATTTAAGTGTGCCATGACGGTTCCGATTTATTCTAAATGACCAGTGTAATGCTACAAAAATAGAAATCCCGTTAAACACACTAAATTACGTGATTTATGAGCAAATAAAATTCACCAAAGTCAATTTTTTCAAATGGAACCATATCGGTACCGTGGTACCATTTCTTAGTACCATTAATGAGGAATGTATTCGTATGTCGTATTAAAATGTGCGATAAATACAAACAAAATTACAGCTAACAGAAAATAAGGAAAGTACAATTTTGTTCCAATTAAATGTTAAGGTGGCTTTGAAAACAATGAAATATTTACCTTGTCAAACATTTGTTGGTTTAACGGTGTTTTCATTGTGTCTTTAAAAATTGTTTAAAACTCTTGTTAATTGTGTTCAAAATGCCGCAAATTTATACAAGAGTTGAAAAAGTGGACATGTTAATTATTTATGGGGAAAGTAAAAAAAGTGGAATTGCAGCTATGGGTCTTAATGGCCGACGATATCCTGATGGGCAATGTCCAACGAAAAATTATTTCAAACGTGTTGAGAGCCAATTCCGAAGAGAGCCCAACAATGATCCCGAAGAAAACTTCACTATTGACGAAGGAATGGAAATTAATGTTTTGGCTCGAATGGAAGTTGATAAGACTGTTTCTTAAGGCAAGTTGGGTTAGAATTGAACATCAGTCACCAAACAGTAAGCCGAATTTCGCACAAATACCACTATAAATCTTTTAAATATCAATTGCACCAGCATTTGTAAGAAACTGATTACGAACGTAGACTGGAATATTGCAATTGGATTTTATATAAAAACGTGCAGCCAAACAATGTTTTTTTTTGGACTGATTTTATTTTCGAACGAGTCAAGGTTTACAAATTTGGGATTATTTAACCGACAAAATTCAAAATATTGGTCACAAGAAAATCAAAATTTATTACGGGAGGGTAACTTTCAAGTGCGGTTCGGTTTCAATGTTTGGCTTGGAATAATCGGTAGTAGAATCATCGGTCCAATATTATTTGAAGGACCGTTGACTGGTGCCAGATACTTGAGATTCCTGGAAAATGAGATTGAGGACATATTAGATGAGTTACCTTTAGATTTAGGACAGGGAATGTATTTCCAACAAGATGGCGCTCCTCCCCGTAATTGAAGGATAGTAATTGATTACCTCCAACGGAAGTTCGGAGAAAACATAATTTCGACGAATGGTCCTATGAGGTGGCCTCCAAGATCACCTGATTTCACACCTTGAATTCTTTGTTTGGACTCATTTAAAAAATATTGTCTATGCAACCGCCTTTACAACCCGTGAAGACCTGGAGCTACGAGTAGGACGAGTAATTAATAGCATAATGGCCGAGCAATTGGCGAACGTTCTTCAAGAAACAGCTATGCGAGTTCAGAAGTGCATTGACGTTAATGGAAAGCATTTTGAACAACTGTTGTAATATTTTGTGTTAATTTTTTGTATTCCTAAACCACTTTATGTGTAACAAGGTAATTAGAATAATTTCTTTTAGCTGTAATTTTGTTTGTATTTATCGCACATTTTAATACGACGTATGAATAAATTCCTTATTAATAGTACTAATAAATGGTACCACGGTACCGATATGGTTGCATTTGAAAAAAATGCGTTTTGGCCAAAAAAATAATTTTGGTGAATTTTATTTGCTCATAAATCACGTAATTTAGTGTTTTTAACAGGATTTCGATTTTTGTAGCATTACACGGGTCATTTAGAATAAATCGGAACCGTCATGGCACACTTAAATGGAAAACTAAACATAATATTATAAAAAAAATTGATGTCTGATATGTCACCTATTTGGCATCGTTGGATTCAGAAAATTACGCAGAATTATATATACTTTAAAATATACTAATTTGTCGTTATTCTTGGTGTTTCCCCGAATCTTTGCAACGTTATTTGTAGAACTCGTATCTCAGCAAGCGCTTTAATAAACGTATTTCTTTTGTTGAATTGCATCGTGCGAGTGGAGATCGCGCTTCCCACTGTGCGGTCTGTTTCACAACACAGATGACTACTTGTAGGTACACATCAAATTAGAGTAGCATTTAATCCGTGGTAAATATGGGAAAAGGGGTTCCACTCGTTTAGCGTTTTAAGCTTTGCCGCTTCAAAAAAGTACCACGACAAAATTAGGTTACTTTGTATCGATCGTCATGTAATGTTCTCGAAAGACTGAATCCGCGGCCAGCCTCCTGTCGTTCATCGTTCGTTGCGAATAACCAGTCATTTTAGCATTAAGAGGACGTTTGCCCTCTTCACACGACGAGCGTTAGAAAATAGCTAATTTCTACTAAAATAGATGAGATAGAAAGTTCAAACAGAATATATTCTAAAGAGGAAAGATCCCCTCCACAGGCCTTGTGTGACACATTTTTAATAGTTTGCATTTATTGGTTCTTATATATGCTGAAAATTAAGGAAAAGAGGGATTATGGCTGATTTTGTATGCTTCAAACACATATTTAATTATAAAGTAAGTTAATTTTGCCACACGACGGGCCTTGTATAATTAAAAAATATATATCTTTTGCCAAAAAAATATATTTTGTAAATTTATGTACAAACGTATAACCTTGTCGCTAAAAAATATGAGATATTCTGTTGTTGTTAAGTGGTAACGCCGTTGACATAGTGTAGGTCAAATGCCCTCTTAAATAACACAACGATACGTTACCTACAAATATCTCGAGAAAATAACGCTTTGGGAATAACGATCAATCTCTAGACAGCAGCATGTTGAAAACGGTGTGATTGTTTACAATTGAGAGGCTTCAGTTATGTTTATCAAACTGAAGACATTCTTCCAAACGCGTCTGAGTACGCTCCTTATAAATTGCTGTAGAAAAAAATCATTAAATATAACTTCCGCAAACTAGCCAAAGCGGTAGCTCGTAAAACCAGGATAAATACTTTCTCAAGTTTCATCCTCTCATAGCATCCCAAACTGTCGACTTTGTCCCAGAACTACATTTTCGAAGAAATATATTGTATATTATTAATGTAAATAGGCCCTAGGTGTTACGATAAATAAATAATAAAGGATACTCCACCATAATGCATTATAAAATTATTAATGGGGCGTATTATATCATTCGTATTATCCTCTTCGTGTACACCTACGATATTACATCCCTTAGGATGTATAAAGCAAGGGTTCGGACTTAATATTACATTACGTTGGGTAGGAATATAATATATACATCAGCGAAACCGGGACAAAATATGTTCTACCCTTGTAAAAGTTCTCATTCACCACGCGTCTTAGCTTTCTGTTAGTCATCGTTATATTCATTCTCTTTTAAATATAATTCATGCTAACGTTATATGTATTTCGTATCTTACATTGCACGTTGTTAAATTTGTAAATTGAACGTACGTTCAATCCATATTGTAATAAATAAATGTAATTGTCTCAATTACTACTTATACTGATCGGGAGAGGATTAAGATCTACTGCCGATGATGCAAACGTGGTTAGCGAAGCTCGCGTCGATTGTTATTATTCAAATGTTGCTTTCGAGTGTTTTTGTGTTTATGGAGACGTGAATATATTTTCTGTTTAAAAAATGGACAGAAATCAGAAAAACCGATTTGTGTTCATTATTGGCTATTTGAAGTAGCCAATAAATAATTTTACCCAACACAGGCATAGAATATGGCTATTACTACGGTGATTTTAGATATATAATGTGATGTATTATACAGTTTCAACCACCGCCAAGTCACATGAGCGATCTTCTTAGACGTAGCTAAGGCCTTCGACAGGGTTTTTCATGAAGGTCTCCTAGCGAAGATGTTGTCGATGGGATACTCTGTCGGCATCGTCAAGCTTGTGAGATCCTACCTTCACCGGAGGTAACTCCGTGTGAAGATTGCCGACAAGCTCGAACTACAGGCCCATGGAAGCAGGCGTACCGCAGGAATCGGTACTTTCTCCCCACCTGTTCACCATCTACACCTCCGACATGCCAAGAACCGCAAGGACCTCTTTGGCGCTCTACGTAGATGACACAGCCATAATCGCAAGTTCATGGAGTGCAAGACTTGTCACCCGCAACGTCCAGGAAGCAGCATCCCCTCTGGAAGAGTGGTGCAACAAGTGGAAAGTCTAAATCAACACGGAGAAGAGCAAGGAAGTCAGGAAGCCAACTCCCATAGGACACGTCTCCTTGAATGGCGAGAACATCCAATGGCACGATACCGTCAAGTACTTTGGCGTTATCATGGATCGAAGCCTGACGTGGAGACAGAACACGGAAGCTATAATATAGAAAGCGAGGACCAGGAAGACTCTACTTTACCCTGTAAGTAGACAGAGCCAACTCAACCTGAGGAACAAGCTCACGCTTATCAGGGCCCTAATTGCACCTATTCTGACTTACGCCTGCCTTAAGCAGCCATCCACCTGAAGAGGATACAAGCTGTGGAAAACGTCACACTTAGGCGCGCCGTGGATGCACCATGGCGTGGCAGAAACGCCGACATCTTCAGAGACCTGGAATACACCCTGTTAACTGAAGTCATCTGGGACAGAGCGAAGAATTTATACGCCCGTGCGGCAGAGCATGGGAATCCGCTGGTCAGACAGGCAACTGACTACGACCTCAACGACGCTCCGAGGCACAAGAGGCCGAAGCCCCAGATCCTGGATAATAGGTAAGTATAACTTAACCGTTTTTCTGTTTCAGCCCGACCTTCAAGCCACGCTGCAAGAAGACAATGGCCAAAAGCATCCAAATCACCCAATCCCAGGGGTACCAAGCAAACAACCTGCTCGGTACCCTTACCCTAGCCCGTGCCGGCCTCTGACGCTAAAATAAGCGTCTTTGGCCAAACACAATCCTTGAGTTATACAGTTCACACTTCCTTCCGACGAAATCGTAGCACATGATGCCAATTGGCACCCTGGGCTTCTGACTAGTCAACACCCCCCAAACCCCTCCAAACTCTGATAGAGCTTGGCAGCAGCCGTTCTTTCTCACGACAGACTAAAGACGCTCCCAGGAGCCAACATGCCAGCGAAGAAAGGAGATAAAGATAGCAGAACGCTAGAAGAAATGACCCAGCTGGCAGGGTCCAACAGCCAGGGCCAGGGGAGGGTCTGCTGACATCGCCTACACCTTCCGCATTAGCGCGGAGGATAGGCAAAAAAGCAGGCCCACCCCTTACGAGGCCGGTCCTGGTCTACAGGGGAGGGCAAAGAGCTCAAGCTCGGCGCCTAATCATCCGAGACCGTCATCTTTAGTCAAGAAAATTGGAGGCTAGTAAGCGAATATTCAAAAGTCACTAGTGAGTGAATATAAAAAATTAATTATCAAGCACTACATTCATTTTAAGAGTAGCACTAATCATTTATGCTAATAATTAAGGATTGACGCTCAAGAAGTGGAAAATACATTTAATTAGGAAGATTGAAGAAAATAAGGTAGAAAATTGGTTAGAAACATTGGAAATATAGAAACTTCATTTGTTTGCTTCTTTTATAATTTCTTTCGGGACTTACAAATTTTCTATGTTTCACAACAAATGATTATTTTCCATTCCCTTACCGTCCCAATGTCTATGGTTTTTATAAACATAAAAATTAATTTGTCAAATGAAATGTCAAATATTTAAAAATATTCAAATAAAATGTCATTAAAAGGATGTGTTGGATAACAGTATTTTATTATATGAGCGATTATGATAGCCATTATTCAAGCAGATGATGTTTGAGCCCACGAGCTGTAAGCGAGTGGCACAAATCTGAGTGAACAACGGTCATAATCGCGAATGTGATACTATGCTTTATCTACACCTATTAAACAAATAAATTAGACTGAAATTTTGTAGCATTAATCGATAGAGAAGCGGCTAATCTTAGCTTCACGTACCTTTTCAGATTTTCTGTCAGGTTAACGACATGTTACGAACATAGTGATTTTAATGATTTCAAGTTAATTTTGTTATTCTGTGGAAAAAACCGCACCCCCCTTTTCTTTGTCTGCGACGCTAATGCTGCCTGCGGCGCTAATAATTATTAACAATTAGATATAGAATAAAAACCTACTAACCTAACCTAAACAAATCACACGAAAGAATGAATTTATTTTAAGCAGAATAAAAACCTACTAACCTAACCTAACCTAACCTAACCTAAAGAAATCATAGGAAAGAATTTGTGAAAAATAAATTAATCGTCAAAAAATTAAAGAAAAAAAAATCGAGCGGGCATATGAGTTTGAACCCGGGACCTTTCGCACCGTAAGCGAGAATCAAAATCAAATCAAATCAAAAACATATTTATTAAAAATTAAGAACAATCTGTCCCACCCGAACACCCATGTCCGAAGCCAGCCGAACATCTGCAGCGAGAAATGCCACAGTACTTGTAAAGCTGGACGGAATGAGGTTAGGTAGGATTACAAAAAATTATTAAAAATACCAACTCCTTTTACAAAAAGTAAATTAAAAGGTAAGTAAAATTAAGGTTTATCTAACTATGTAAATTTAAAACAATTTGTAAATAAATAAGTAGTGTAAAGTTATAAAGTATTAATAAAATTGGTTTTACGGGAAAATCATTAACCAAAAAACCCGTTTCAGGAAATTCAACAAGAGAGAGGTATGGCTATATCAAACCACTTCAGAATTAATCAAAAATATAATTAGGAAGAACAAAATTTTGATAAAGGACAAAAATTACAAAAAGAAACGAAGAGAGGGATAGGAGGGAATGAAGATTGAAAATTGTTTCAGATGGCAATTAAAGAAAAAGAAAAGCTTTGGCTACAGCTGTTGCCAAAAGATGGGCAACGCTTGGTATGGTAATTTGTGTTTAATGCGAAATGGTGCATTATGCTCTCTGATCTGTGCGATGTTGTTTGTAAGCGGCCTATCACTAAGCTTGAATTGATAAAATTTCTGTGATGCAGTTTTGATGTAGTCCACTAGTGGTGTTATGTCGTTGCAACGCTCATGTAAATCTCTGATGGAGGTGTATCTAGAAGAATTTGAGATGAGGCATAAACATTTGTTCTCTAAAACAGTAAGTTTCTTCATTGTAGTGGCCGATGAATATTACCAATGAGCTACCTGTATGGCTGTCGACGAATCCTAGGGCAAGGAATAAATAGTGAGACAAATGATATCACGCTTCTTTATTTGTCCGCCGCAGCAGCACTAATGCGTCCCGGCTCGATGCTACAAGATTTGTTCTCTCCGTACCGCCTTTAAAGTATGCGAAGCTATAATTAGCCGCTTCTAATCGATACATACTCGCAAGGAGTGTAAAACGTAAACAATGTGGCGAAACACTTGGTTGTCACTGTCATCGAATGGATTGTCAGCTGCAGCAAGAGTTGATCGCAGTCCATTTAAAATGTCATTGGATCAGTGAAACAGTGATTTTTGAATTTGTATTTGTGATTGGCCGGATGCAGAGAATTTATAAATCGATAATTCACTATAGTGAATCATAGGTACGGATTTTCACCAAAAAAAAAATGCTAATAATTTTCATGAAATTAATATTTACACACTAGTACAATAAATGATTATTAAGTTCTTGCAGCGCGTGACTTTTGGAAAAGTTAAGATTTTCTAATAAACTGACAGAACTGACAAACAAAATTCATTTTATTTTAAAATCATTATTACTTCAACATCCACGTAGTGAAGTGAAAGTATAATAATCGTAAAAAAAATTCTAAATATTTCATTTTCTGAAATATGCTTAGAATGTCATAAAACGTCGAGATTTTAAAAAGCGAAAAACAAATTTCTGGCTCCATGTCTGTCGGTCGGTCGGTCGATCTGTCTGTAAATTTTTCTTCGTACACGTTTTCTCAGCCACGGATATTGACTTGAAATTTGGTACATATTTGTTCCATGACGAGATCTGGAACTAGATTATATTTTGCACTAATTCCGGTGAAGGGTTGGGAGTTAAATAGGGTTAAATAATTGAAACTAAGTAAATCAAGCTGGTAAGAGTACAGTAACTTGGGATTTTGTACATACAGGGTGTTGCATCATGAGAGGGACATAGCTTAACAGAAGGTAGAGAACATCAGTGGTAATCAGAACCTCCTATAGAAATTTCTCATTGGACCTTCATTACGAAGTTACAGGGTGTTTTGTTATTTTTGGCAAAAACTACTTTTTGTCATTACTTTGACAGGGAATGGAATAATAGATTCATATTTGGTACAGCTAATACAGTAATGATCCTTCAGAAGTACATGTACAACAGATGAAAAAATCCAGATTTGGAGTCATTAAAATTTAGATTCCTTCGTTACCTCTAAAAAACATGACCCTGTTTATATTTTGTTGGAATTTCTTTACGATATTCGAAAAGAACACAAAAAAAATAGCAAAATGGCATAGTTCACTTTTTTGTTACACCTTTGTGGTTATTTAAATATACAAGAATATGAATTTCAGAACGGTATTAAATGAAAGTCACGTGAAACAAATAATTTGGTAACTAAAATTTGCAAAAATTTTATTGAATGAGTGAGTCCTAATTCCGGTACGTTTTACAGATCAATTTTAGTAAAAAATGTAGCCCTAATAGGTAATCGGTATAAGGTAACACAATATTTAATCAATCGTAGTAGGCATAATCAAAGTGACAGATAATAATAAGAAATCTCCTAAGCAGTTGAATAAATAATTATTTGTAATTTAATGTGTCAATAATCCGCATTTAGTATGTGACATTTGCGATTACTTTTTTTATTGGGCTACTTAAAAAATGATATAGCGTCGAAATTGATAGTAGGCAACAATGGGCTTGTTCGATTTTTTTTTTATTTCATAAATCGAAAGTGCAAGTGTAAAATAATGGATCTGCAAAAAATCAGGATCTTATTCGCACGTTTAGTATCTTAAAAACTATTACAAATCTCCATCTCGCGAAAACGGGGCGTGGCCAGGCGTTACATCACTATACGCATAATCTCGGCGATCTCAATAAACTTGATACTCCTTAGTAGTTATAATTATAAGTGTTTTCGAGGTATTGTTTGTTTTGCTTACTTCTTGACAGTAGGGGAGTACGATTTAGTGAAATGTCAAAAAATTACAATTTTCTCTCGCTCCTGTCGGGACGAATTTTTGATTTTGACCCTGCAATTTACGATTAGGATTCATCGCCGACCTTCTCCTTTCCGTAGAGACATAGAACGAACTTCCACTCGACGTATTTATTTAGTTACCAGCGTTTGGAAATTCTATGTTTTTCGACTTTTCAGGTTAAATTTGAAAGATCCCAGAAAGCCACTTTTCTTACGTCACTTGCGTATAGTGACGTCACAAATGAGCGCTCGGTTTTTTGTAACTATTACAAATTTCAACTCCTTATATCTCGAGAACGGAAAAAGTTAATAACACGAAATTTTAAGTGCATAATGAGAATATCGAGTACTATATGAAAAAGTATAAAAACCATATTAAAAGAATATCATGGAACAAGCCCATTAACCGAGCTCATCGTTACAACCTGCGACAAAATACGGAATAATCCGGCAATAATACGTCGAACAATTAATTGGTGACCTAGCTAAACGTGCAAGGAAATGCACAGAAGTTGAGGGAGGCCACTTTGAAAATTTACGTTAGTGTAAATTGTATTTTATTTTTAAACATATTCAGTTACTGACTGGTTGTTTATTGTTAACGGTACGGAAATTATTTTATTAATTTCGGGGTTTGAGTTTGTTCTGCTTTCCAATTTTTTCCGATTTTCTTGATTAAAGTAACTTGTTGCTTAGGCCTAAAGAGCTTTATTATCTGTCACTCTGAATAAGCCTACTATGATTGATTAAATATTTTGTTAATATATACCCGATTACTAATTAGGGCTACATTTTTTTTTACTAAAATTGATCTTTAAAACGTCCCGGAATGAGAAACCACTCACGCTCAATAAAATTTTTGCAAATTTTAGTCGCAAAATTATTTGTTTCACGTGACTTTCATGTAATACCGTTCTGAAATTAATATTCTAGTACATTTAACACCGTATTTAAATAACCACAAAGGTGTAACAAAAAAGTGAACTAGGCCACTTTGATTATTTTTTTGTGTTCTTTTCGAATATCGTACAGAAATTCAAAAAAAATATATACAGGGTCATGTTTTTTAGAGGTAAAGAAGAAACCTAAATTTTAGTGACTTTGGACCTAGAATTTTTTTCATGTCTCACATGTACCTGTGAAGGATCGTTACTGCATTACCTCTACCAAATATGAATCCATTATTCCATTCCCTGTCAAAGTAATGACAAAAGGTACTTTCTACCAAAAATGACAAAACACCCTGTAACTTGGTAGTGAAGGCCCAATGAGAAATTTCTGTGGGAGGTTCTGATTATCACTGATCTTTACCTGATAAGCTATGTCCTTCTCATGATGCAACACCCTGTATACTAGAAGCCAAAACATCAGATTTCTTAACAATATTTTCAACCTCTCTATTATTAAAAGGCTTAATTAATTGAAATAGTCGCTTGAAATTAGGTGCATGTATGTATTATAATGACATCTGGAACTAGATTATATTTTGAGATGATTCCGTTGAAGAGTTGGGGGTTAAATAGGAGCAAATAGGGGAAATACGTAAAGCAAGGTAGTGAGAGTACAGAAACTTGGGATTTGATGTATGTACTAGAAGCCAAGGCTTCAGATTTTTTTATAATATTTTTCAACCCCCTCACCACATCCACTTTATTATTAAAAGGCTTAGTTAAATAACATTGAGATATTCACTGAAAATTTGATACACTTATGTTATAACGACATCTGAAACTAGATTATATTTTGAGATGGGAGTTAAATAGTAGTAAATAAGGGGAAATACGTAAAGCAAGGTGGTAAGAGTACAGAAATTTGAGATTTGGTGTACGTACTAGATGTCAAGGATCTTTTTATAATATCTTTCAACCCTCTCACCACTCTCCACTCTATTATTAAAAGGCTTAATTAAATGAAATTGAGATATTCACTTGAAATTTGGTACACGTATGTGTTGTAATGGCATTTGATTGAGATGATTCCGTAGGAGTGGTGGGAGGTTTGAAAATAATAAAAATATGTAAAGCAAGCCAATAAGAGTCCAGAAACTTCTTTATTTAACTTGCTTTTTATGTTACTTAGTATGTTTGGATCAAATCGGATCCTGGAGGGTAGTGTTCGATAGTGAATTCGGCGGGAGAGATTATTAATCAATTATTAATGAATTATGCAGCGCCCAAGTATAGATTTGACAGCGCCCTAACTTGGATCCGGCAACGCCCGGATATGAATTCGGTACGTCCTAATATGGATTCGGAAACGCTCGGAAATTACCTTGGTATTAGGCAACGCCCGGACATTCTGGAGGCTTCGCTGGCATTCAGCAGCATTCGCCCTTTTATTAAAATTCTATGAATAATTATTTCCACATACTAGTGTGCAAACATAGTCAAGAGACTTGGATGTAAAATCTGGATGTGGAAGTAGTGATTCCTCAGGCAGCGATTTTTATATTAGTAACTTTAACACTGAGGATTCAGAATCAATCCTAACTGAACGGACTATACAGAATATCATTTCTAATTAAAAGCATCAGCACTTTTATGTGCTGCACAGGTCCTGTTTTATTAAATAATTTGGACGTAAGTAACATTACGTAAATGCTTTAGATTTTAATTGTAAAAACGTACAAGTGAAATGTGAATAAATGAACACCTGGTAACATAATCACATTCTATAAAAAGTATGTTAAGTTCTTTATTCATTAATTTCTTTTGTTCTGAGATGCAATTCAATATTCACACTGGCAATGTGAATACAAAATTACTTCCAGCTACATTCTAGATAATTTTAAAGACCACTTCTAACATCTTCCGATTTTCCAGCCAACTACGGTAGTAATTATTTATTAGACTGTAGCGCTCGATTTTCCATTTTATGTTTCTATTTCCGTTTTGCGAGTTCTTAAAGCGTTTGTAGTTAAAGAACGTATTCATTTCTCAACGAAAATATTTCTCTACACGAAAAAATATATATGATATATGATATATTATATGATACATATATAATATTATTATACACTTTTACAAATAATATACATTATATAGTGTTCCATTTGTAATTTTTTGACAAAATCTATGCTGTTCAAGTAACAAAATTCATGGTTAAGAGTAGGTATGCCTCGACAAGCTGCTAAAATTTGCAACAGGGGAGGTGAAAGGGAAACTCCAGTGGGCGGTCCTTTAAAAACGATAAAATATTATTTTATGTGTTTATAGTACTATGTAGTAGTAAATAGAAATGAGTGACCGCGATTCCACTTACGTATAAGATCGAAATTAGTTCATGATTGTATATAAATTCTACCTGCCAAAGCTCAAAGGTTATGCCGACACCCGACACATCTATCCTATCATTCTAACCTAAATGCGTTTTTAACATATTATTTCTTCAATAAATACAGTATTTATAATTTAGACGGCTAGGTATTATGCTTCCCTAGAATTTTAATTTGTAATATGGAGTATACGAGTATATCTATATTTTTGCATAATGGAAAAGATATTCAATAATTAATTAGTAATCTGCATTAATTAATAATAATCGTCAATAAGGAAATAATAATATTAAATAAAAAGGATAAGAGTTGATGAGGTCCGATAAAAATTATAAACAAAAATTAGTGGT
This sequence comes from Stenurella melanura, assembly GCA_963583905.1. Taxonomy (NCBI): domain Eukaryota; kingdom Metazoa; phylum Arthropoda; class Insecta; order Coleoptera; family Cerambycidae; genus Stenurella; species Stenurella melanura. The sequence goes on along the minus strand of OY757317.1, from coordinate 60,523,712 downwards.
ATGCAATATTGCAGCTACGGCCACACGTTTCAGAGTTATTGCATAAATAATATCGTTATATTGTTAAAAGCAAGACCAACAAAGATAGGAAAGCACAGTATATTGTAGGTACTCTATTTTTTACCTTCGTACCTCATGTGCCATATATGAAGAGCAATAACTCCGAAATACGTGTTCGTAGCTGCAGTCTTGTTTGCTATTATAGTACTAATTCTTGTTTATAACTAAATGGAAAACTTAACATTTTAATGTTGTTTAGTTTTCGTATGTGTAAAGCTTTAGCTGTCACATCATTCAACAAATCAAAATTTAAACTCTTTCATCCTCAGGGGATTCCTCAGGACTTCTTGAATTTTTATTTTGTAGTCTCCCCCAAATAATGGTAGTTTACCAATAAAAAAAAAATTAGCAACCATTGTTAAAATCAAAAATATACACCACGCAAGTTGTTTTATCCAATAAGTGTTATGCGTATAGTATTAGTTATTTATTGGTCTAATTTGTTTATACGCGATATTCTTAGAAACTGTTAAACAGAGAAAAAGTTTCAAATAAAAAAGGTGTCTCCATCTTTATTTCTTCTCAGCATAGACTTAAAGGGTTTTCCGTTCGTTAACGGATCCTTGCAAATACTCACATTTTATCGACATGGTTTTTGAAAAAAAAACGTATTTTTTACAATTGTTAAAATTTGACCTTCATATTACCACAGTTCATTAATAAATATGTAGTGATGACACAGTAAAATTGAGATCCATTCATGTTTTCGTTTTTTGAATTATGGCAAGTTAAACAAAAAAAGATTTTAATTATTATTGTTATACATCCAATAGACGCCGAGAATAAGAGAAATGATTCGCAGAAAGTCAGTGATAAGTAATTATTTATAAGCATTAAACTATTCAACGGATCATTATGAAATTCACTAGTTGTCTATCGAGAGGTAAACCACCGTCGGCACTCGTTCTCCGAATTTTAGGCAGGCTGTCGGCAGCCATGGCAGTGGCGGTCATATAATTGAAAGCTCCGCAAGTGCGGCTGGTTGGAGTTACGCAGGCGCCGCAGGCAAGGCAGTCTCGGCAGTTCGTGTAATTTCTACAAGTGGTTGACCTCTCAGGTACTGTTTTGATAGTATATAGTATAAAATAAGAATTTCTTTACAACCCTAACCTGAAATTTGCAGACGTAAATGTAGCAAGCAAATGCCAATTTTTCAAAGTCAGTAACAAGTAAATATATCGAGAATAAATAAAGATTAAGGATAGAGGCAACCTTTTATTTGAAATTTTACTTTCTAGGAGTAGTAGTTCTCGATTTGACCAAGGAACTAGTGTTATATACTTAGCACATATCACATATTAGCACATATTATATAAAATAACTTGCCTGGTGTACACTTAGTTTTACGAATTATTATTCATATTTTCTTAAAAAATATATGGATGGGGAGAACTTACAAATTTGCTTTTATAGTAGACAAAAGTTTAGTGATAGATGTTTTAAACTAAACCCCGCATCAAAATATCATTAATAACTTTAGACATAGTAGGTTATTTCTCAAAAATATGGATATCTCTGGTTTTACTGGTTAGATTTTAAAAATCCAAAGCATCAATTATTTGTATCAATGAATTTTAATAGTGCATTTTTTTTAAATACGAATGTCAGAGCGATTCTAAAAATTTGCAAAATTTTGAAAGTAAAAAAGATGGCTAAAATTTGTGTTCAAAAATGTTTTCTCTACAAATTTTGAAAGCAGAGATAAAAACCTGCAACTTGAGTCTTAGAACGTCTACATTGGTGCGCGATCTCAACAAGAAAATATTTTCAACATCGGTCCACATCACCTTCTGGACAATACTTTTAGCTCTGATTTGTTAAATTTTCAAGTTGCTTTTTTCTGGAAAATATTTTCGGGTTTAAAGGAGTAAGTTGGTTTCTCTGTTTCTTTTTACATTTTGAGCCTAGATTTCATTATTTTGCCAAATCGATAGATAACTTTACTGCCGACAGTTTTTATCCCAAACATTTCTTTCTATTTTTCCCAGAAATAAAAGTTATTATGAAAAAAATCCTGTTACTTGGTCTAATGCAACAAACTGATGCGTGTGACTTGATGAGAAAATGGGAAAATGTGCGCTTTACTTTTGTGTTTCTAACTCCTTTCATTGCAATTCGCATCGCCCCTTATAATTCTATATTCATGTGTTTACGACAAGAATACATCTTTAAAATTTAGTATCAATTGTATTGTCCAATAAATGTTTTCAAATATACCAGCATACCACCATTTTATAAAGAAGAATTGAAACACAATTACACATTATTGTTAGTGCATGGGTGGCTACATATAATTAGTTACTATATTGTTATAATTCCGTACTTGTAGTATAATCAAAGAGTAGAGTACCTGTTAAGTATAATAGTAAATTAATGGAATTTGGTATTTTATTGGGCGTCCCGTGTTATTAGAAATGATTTGGTTTAATTTCTTATTTCGTTCCCTCGTTATATTTTCTCATTCATAAAATAATTCAGGGTGAAGGGCGGAGCTTAAACAATAATAAATCCAGAGGGAGCTCGTATCAGTGTAACATTTGTTGCAAAATGTGCCTTTGCACGGTTCCGTGCTATACATGTTTTTGCAAAAAGTATTATGTTTTTTGGAAAAATAAAAATAGTACGATACACAGAAAACATGAATGAAGGTTTGTATCGAGTCCTTTTTCTCATATTTTGATTCTAAATATTTAAAAAAAAAAAATCAGCAATTTGCTGCTAATTAAAACAAATCTTATTAATTAATACCATTTTTTCTCAAAATATTAAAAAGATACAAACCTAGATTGATATGTTTTCTTCTATTTTTCGCCTGTACAAATTTCGTAACAGCAATGGTCTAATTATAATTTGTCGCGGACGGGGCGGCGTTTGAGAGTAATTTATTTCTGATTTTTAGACGGCATACCCACTCTTAACAAATGTATTCTATTCTATTCTAATAACACAATAAATCATTATTTTTCAAGAGTTTTATTTAAATTTTGCATTTTTTTCAATGGTTTTCTTTAGCTTGAAATGTTGTATCTATACAGAATAGAATAGAATAAATTTATTCGCCATAAATCTTATTACATAAACAATATTGGTTTTGTCAAGTTAAAAACAGGAGAAATACAAAGCAAAAAGTTAATTTAAAAGTGTGGAATACAATATGGAATACAATGGAATACATTAAGAATAAATGTGTATAAAACAAACGAAATTGTAAAAAAAATATACAATAAACGGAAAAACATAAGCACAAACTAACAAATACATGTACTTATTAGATACGTGTCATACACAACAAAATATATATACATACATATATAATGTTGTTTCTTAGGTTTTCACGGGTGTTAAATGAAGTGTTGGTGTGCTTCCGGGTGTTTTCCCGTGTAGTTGGTAGGCTCCTGTGGGAGCCACGCTTGTCTGAACGACGTTTCGGCGGAATCTCATCTGCCATCCTCAGGTTCTCGCTGGAAGCTGCCTATTGCTGCTGCTGCTGCCGCTACTGCTGCTGCTGCTGCTGCCGGTGCTACTGCTGCTCCTCGTTGCTCGAACTGAACTGAGTTCAGTTCATATTGTGTACTTCCCGCGCACTTCTAGTGGAGTAACTGTGAATATTATTATTTGTTTTAAATTTTAAAAATATGAATTCCCGTGACAGTCATTGTTTTTTCTGTTTTAAATGTATGTCTACATGACTGTCTATAGCTTAAATCAAATAATATTCTAATGATTCTCTTTTGAATTACAAAAACTATATTTGCCTCAGTCGATTGACCCCATATACTAATATTATAACTAATGACTTAGTACATTAAGGAATAGTAACATGTCGTTAATGCATTAATATTTAATTCGTGTTTTAAGTTTAAAATGGCAAATGTTGTTTTTGCTAACCTGGAACAGATAGCGTCAATTTGAGGGATAAAATTCAACGTAGCATTTATCACAGGACCTAAGAATGTTGTTTTCAGACGTATTCTATTTTGGGACTATTATTAGATGCAATATTTGTAAAACATAAGAATACAGTTTTTTTCATATTAATAAATTAATGAATTTTTGTAACACCAGTTTTCAGATTGTTTAATGACTACAGCATTTCTGTTTTCTATTGTGTCGCTGTGAATTATTACAGATGTGTCATCCGCATACATAAATACCCCACCTTCTGTTATGTAATCTGACAAGTCGTTAATGAAAATAAGAAATAAAAGTGGGCCAATAACGGAACCCTGAGCTACCCCGATTTCCATATTAACAGTATCAGACGTTTGTAAATTCGTTGAAACTAAGATTTTCCGATTTTCTAGATAAGAACTTAACCATTTCAGAATATTTCCATTTATTCCTAGTGATTGTAACTTTAACTCCAAATATTTTGAGTTAAATGCGGCAGTTAGATCAAAAAACCAGACTAGCTACTCTTTTACCTTTATCAAGGTAGTGATAGATTTTCTGAACAAATTTTAGAGTTGCTAGTTCTGTGGATTTATTATCTCTGTAACCAAATTTACTATCAGTAAATATATTATTAGATTCTAAGTATAAGTGTATTCTGTGTGCAATTGCTTTTTGAGGGAGTTTGGATGGCTTGGTAAAGTTATGGGTCTATGATTTTCCATCAATTGCGGATCTTCCTTCTTAAGTAAGGGAATTACTTTACCTAACTTTAATATATCAGGCGACTGTCCAAAATGTATTAATAAATTAATAAGTTGTGCAAGAGTATCTCTGCTATAACGTATATACTGAATTTCAATAGTCAAATACGTATCTCGTCAACACCCGTTGAATTTTTATTTTTTATATTATTTATTATAATAATAATTTCGTCTCCTGTCACAGGTTGAAGGGAAATTGTTGAATTAAGAGTTCTTCTGGATATTGTACAACTATTTGATATTTTAACTCTAAAATGATTACCCAATTTATCACTTGTGGAAAAATAGCAAATATTTCACATATTTTTTTATCGTCGTTTATTATTTCATTAGTTACTTTTATACCAGTTGTCATTTTCTCTTCGTGTCTCCCTAATCTGTTATTAACAATTTGCCATAAGATTTTATTTTTATTATTTGAATTTTCAATTATGTTTGTGTTTATTTCTTTTCTTATTTTGGATATATTTGTAATAACTGTTGCTCCCCAAAAAGATATTTGCCCTCAAGGTAAAACACAACCTAAAAAAGCAGTTCCTATTAATGCATTTGTTATAATTTCTAAATGATTTCCTTAGTTCAGGACAACCAGAATCTTTAGCAATATGATAGAGATGGTTTAAGTCGTTTAGTTCTTTTCTTATTCTAGAATCGTTTTGAGGTTTGCTATTTTTTTTAACTGAAATTTTTTGCTTTTTGCAACTCATATCCAAACACCACTGAAAGTGTGCCAAAATTACAGAAGTAGTTAATGCTATCATGTTCCTCAGTAAATAGGTCAAATTCGTTATGAAATAGATTAGCGAAATAAAACATATATTGTATGTATTGGTTAAGCAGTGACGTCATTTATGAATGCGCTTTAATGCGCTTTATAGCGTCCTCTGAGACCGCTTCAAATACGTATTCGGGATTGAAGTGGGGATAAACTTCACTTCTGTTACTGTTTCTTTCTGAATTTGAGGTTATTTGCTTGTGTATTTTGGCAGTGTACAAATAAAAACGGAACAAGGGCTAGTCGAAATTATAATAAAGGCTTATTAATCACAGTCGACTCAGAGACTGCTCAAATGCTGTTATTTGAATAACGTACATATTATTGGAGTAACGTCTTCAGTGCCATTTAACAGATGATGCAATAATAATAAGTTGCTCTCGGTTTGACCATTCATTAAACTAAGATAAAGGTTTAGAGAATCTCCATTTCAATACACTATCCAAGGGCCAAAGACTTAAAAACAAAACGAAAAAAACAATGGCGACAAGGTCGAAGATGTCAAATCAAAGCGCATTTTCTGCGGAATTCATTTTCGTGACGTCATCGTACAATGCGCTTGTAAGCGCACCATTAATACGCTCAATAAAAAAAACAGCTTAAATGACCGTGATTGGATAAAACATTGTATAGCATTCGTATTTTAGTCGCGTTTTATCCACTCAAGAAAATTCAAATAATTTACACTCTCGAAATTCGTTCTCGAGTTTAAATTTTCTTGCGTGGATAAAACGCCATCTAAAACGCGTATACAATAAATTGCTATTATTTAATTAATAAAGACAAAATTAACGGTCTACCCTCATGATAAATATTAATATATATTTTGAATTGGCGCAAACATGCGCAAACTTTTCAATGCCCAAAATGTTCCAGAACACCTCACAATTATTGCAAAATATTAATTTGGCAGTTCCAGTCACATTTTGTAAATAGCTATAGTAGCACTGGTTTGTTTTCTTGAATCTTGTCGTAAAGTTATTGTTTGATTTGAAAATATTAATATTAAAATATTTTCCATTTAATATTAGTACAATTTTAAAATCAAATTATTGGTTAATTACAAGCGTTACACCAAATTATACTATTATGAAATATAATATTTCGTACAGCCATTAAATTTTGTACTGCTTTACTAAAATATATGTATATGTATCTGCTTTTCTTGAAGAGCTTATTTTCTTTGGAGTTTCTTGGTTATATAATATTACAGTTTTAAAAGGAATGGTTTCTTGTGAACTAGATCCTGTTCCAGTCATCATAAAGGCCGCTGTATTCAAAGCAACCCTTCTTTGAACACGGAATAGTACACCTAACATAATAAACTTTGTTAAGTAAACTACTTTTCAAAAATATTCTTTGTGTAAATTTATAAGTTACAGGGTGGAACTGGAACTTTCCCAGTTATTACAATTAATTAGTTGTATTAATCCACATAATTACACATTCAACAAAATACCAATAGTATGTAAATAATATTTATTTGGGCTTAGGAAATACGCCACCTGGCGAGTACAAATGTTTTATGGGAGTGTGACAATGACATGGTTATATGGATGAATGCATAGGAAAGAGAGGGTAAATGGTGATTTTGTGGAAAGTATAAAGTATTATAGACCAGTGCAAATAATTTTTGGAAAAATAACAGCATGAGAATTGTTGGAAAAGGAAGGAAATATAGCGCAACCAACGGGAAAAATAAATTAAAGTCGATCCGAGTTACGAGGGTGAAATGGGGTGAACTATTAGGGGTGGAAAATGGCTTTTCACGATTTCCAGCGAAACTAGACCTTCTATCGGAAAAAGTTGAATACGAAAGTTGTAGGTAATGAAAAAGTGTATATCTCTTGTATGAACCATTTTTTCACATAACCTAAAATTTTCCGAGAAAAATCGAAAAAACCGGTATTCTCGTTTTTGATTTTTATCTCCCACAAAAAATGTTTTCTTTCACAAACTTTGGTGGAAATTTACCTTTCTATGTCCCAAACGCGCTGTAATTTTTTTGAATCAAAATATTTATTTTTACATTCTACTGTGATTTTAAACCAAAAAGAGACCTCATTTTCACCCGAAAATGCCCATGTGCTTGCTGGAAACAGTTTAAAAAAACCAATGGTCTCTATTTTCGTTGAAACTTCTACTTTTAGATAGTGTAAAAAAAAATAAACATTACTGTGGGAAAATGTGCCAGGAAATACGAGAAACTGAAAAAAACTAGATTTTAAAAAGTTATTTTTCAATCATTGTTTAAAATTTTTCATTATTTATTAAAATTCACAGTTGAAATCCTTGAAAAATGTAAGATGTAATGTTACATTAATACATTAAGTAATTAGAAATCGTTGAAGTATGGCAAAGAAAGTTGATTAATTAGATTAATTAGATTTAAGTAACATTTATGGAATAGAAAATCTTATAATAAAGAAATGTATTTATACAGTATTTACATTTAAATTTACATAAAAATTTATACCTAAGATTCTAAACTATACAAATTAAATATTCATGAAAATTATTGCTATCATTTTTACAATATTTTTATTTACATTTATCACACTAATTAGAAATACAATCAATTATCCATTAGTCTTTGCTTCTTTGATGGCAGTTCTTCATCATCAGATTCGATAAAACTTTCGGATTCTGGCGAATCTTTGAAATCTTCAATACCGCCATCGTCTTCAAATCCAATATATTGCCTAATATTTATCGGTTCATCGTCTATGATTTCTTCTGAATCACTTACTTTCTCGTAGATTTCTTTTTCAGTATTAGAGCATTTTTCAGATCCATGGCAGTTTGAACATAAATGTGTGCATTTCAAACCGTGCTTTCGACAGCCGCATCTTTGACTGTATTGAAGATTTCAAAGATCCAAGTTTTATCGAATCTGATGATGAAGAACTGCCATCAAAAAGGCAAATACTAATGGACAATTGATTGTATTTCTAAGTAATGTGATAAATGTAAATAAGATTATTGTAATAATGATAGCAATAATTTTCATGAATATTTAATTTGTATACTTTAAAAGCTTAGGTACTTATATATTTTTATGTAAATTTAAATGTAAATGCTGTAATAATACATTTTTTTATTATAAGATTTTCTATTCCATAAATGTCACTTGAATCTAATTATTCAACTTTTTTATATTAAAGAATGTGGTAGTAATTACTTTTTTCTGGCTGAAACCATTTCAAACCTAATATTTAATACTAATTTACTATTTTCGCATGTATTTTGCAAACCCCATACTTCAACGATTTCTAATTACTTAATTTATCAATGTAACATTATATCTTATATTTTTCAATGATTTCAACTGTGAATTTTTATAAATAATAACAAATTTTAAACAATAATTGAAATATAACTTTTTAAAATCTAGTTTTTTCAGTTTTTTGCATTTCCTGGCAAATTTTCCCAGAGTAATGTTTATTTTTTTACACCATCTAAAAGTAGACGTTTCAACGAAAATAAAGACCCCTGTTTTTTTTTTGAAAAAACTGTTTCCAGCACATAGGTATTTTCGGGTGAAAATGAGGTCTCTTTTTTGGTTTAATATCATAATAAAATGTAAAAATAAATATTTTGATTCAAAAAAATTACAGCCTGTTTGGGACATAAAAAGGTAAGTTTCCACCAAATTTCGTGAAAAACAATTTTTTTTTGTGGGGGATAAAAATCGGAAACGAAAAAACCGGTTCTTTCGATTTTTCTCGGAAAATTTTAGGTTATGTGAAAAAATAGTTCTTACAAAAGTTATAGGCCTTTTCATTACCTACAACTTTTACATCGATAGAAGGTCTAGTTTCGCTGGAAATCGTAAAAAACCATTTTCCACCCCTAAAAGTTCACCCCATTTCACCCTCGTAACTCGGATCAACTTTAATTTATTTTGCCCATTGAGTGCGTTATATTTCCTTCATTTTCCAACAGTTTTCATGCTGTTAATAATTTTTATGATTTTTTGCCTTTTTAAAAGGTATCTGCACTGGCCTATTATGGTAATGTAAATAGACAAATAATACAGAAAATGGTAAAAAACTAAATTTTTCTTAAAAAGGCACAATTTATGTTTTTAACATATTTTTAATTAATAAGTATAATTTTCGTCATTGGAGAATCATCTGATTCAACGTAATGTTGATCAATCGCTGCTTCGTTTTCTGAAAATAAAAATCGAATTGTTATTAAAATAAATATTGGTTATATAATCAACATTAATAATAAAAAAAGCTACCGTATTCTGTAGCTAATTCATAAACAGTCGTCATGACTATTTTTTATAAATATGTACTATAAATAGGTAGGTATAATATTACCACATTGACAAAGTTTCGGATTAATTTTTCAATCCTTTGAAACAACGCCCATAGCTTCTACTATTTTTCAGGTTTTCTAACAACATAATAGAGCTCATTTAGTTTGTAGAATTGTGTCCACCTAAAAGTTGCAAACTACTCACCGTGTACCGTCCAGATTGGCTCCTCCATATTGTATCGTCTGTAGACCGCCTTAAGCCCTGTTGTAAACTAATAGCTTTAACATTATTTCAAATATTTTATATAATAAATGAAATACCTCATTAATGTATACAAAGTACAATTTACATTTATTAATTTTTTCTCTCATCGTTCTTTAAAATGCACAATTTTTGTGATCATTTGCATATTATAATATTCATATTTATCTTTAAGCTCTTCAAATGAATAAAACATGCAAAAACGTCGAGATGTTTTAAGTGGATCAATTTTTTATTATACTTAAAATTTATCTTCGTTAATATCACCGAACAGTTCATAAAACAAATCTATAATCTGAAATAAAAATGTTTGCTGTACGATTTGATGCCCTTAAACAATCGACGCGACGCTTCAATTGTCGAATTTGCAATTGTTTTTTAGGCGTTATTATAAACATTTTAATTTGAAACTTTACTTGGTGGTTTAGCTCTACAATATTCCAAAAGCCGGTAACACCCAAAAGTTTGTTGCATGTAAACTGACAGTCAGTCTTATAGGCCGATTCAGAAAGGTATCGAGGTACTCTGTTGAAAATTAGTGTTCCTTATCAGCATTTCCTTGTAGTGGGGATTATTTAAAAGTCTCCTTCTTATACAAATCATATATACCAGGCATTTTTGAAATATTTTCAAGTGAGGAAATATAAGAATTTCGGAAGAATTGCCTACTTGCTCTACGGGAGTGACTCCATGTAAAAGCCGAAAGAAAAAAGTTATAAATTATGTCCTACCTCAACCACCTGAAATTGGTGTCATTTTGTCGAATTTATTATCCACGTAATCCAAATCAAGCGCCTGCTCGATCGGTTAACTCTTTGTTTATTTAGTCAACATATTATGCGATGAGAAATTATTTTTTTTTCTTCATTTTTTTAGAGATTTTTGAAAAATGAGGTTAGAATGCACATTAAGACTCCAAAATTTGGATACATGGTTTTGAGAGGTTTGGCAGCGAGAACTTTCAAGTGCCTTACCCATAACTCTCTTCCGTGCCCAGGGAGGGGGGTATTAGGGCAAATAGGGGTTTGACACAGTTTATTTGCCCTAATAGTTCTCCCGCCCCCAGGCATGGTGGAGGGTTATGGGTAAGGTAGTTGAAAATTTTCGTTGCCCAACCTCTCAACAACATGTATCGAAATTTTGGAGTCTTAATGTGAATTTTAACCTTATTTTTCAAATTTTTAAAAAATCTTTAGGACATAATTTCTAACTTTTTTCTTTCGGCTTTTATATGAAATCACTCATGTATAGCAAGCAGACAATTTTATCGAAATACTTTTATTTCCGGACTTGAAGGTATTTCACAAATGCCTTTCAGTTGGGATTTGTATAAAAAGCAGACTTTTAAATAATCCCCACTATTTTTTTCAAGTTATCATCAGTTGTCTAAAAATGGTCTTAGCATAATGACCAAAATGTTTTGAGCAAATCTAGTTTTCTTCACAGTTTCGTCGTGCACAGTTTGTTTCTCTCGTTATATTGCGGTACGAGTTATACAATCAGAGCTATTTAAAACATTCTTTTGTTTAAACAAAAGCTTTCCACCACACGAATTTAACCCAAAACTTTTAACTTCATTTCTTTAACAAGTTTCTGCAATAAAAATGTAAGGCAATTCCTTTTAAGGCAGTTTAGACCCTTAGTTTTATTCCACCACTAAATCAATCATCATTTTGTTATGATTAAGTCAATCAGTTTTTGATTGTCAAAGTACGACAACCAGTTCTGTTGAAGTTTTATTTGTTTTTCTAATGTTAAAATAAATTTTTTCAATTTTTATTATAGTTTTCACCACAGAAAAATATCTTACATATAATTGATGCCTATTTTGGAACTGGTGTGCTAGTTAATGGAATTTGAGAATACAATCAGAATTTATGTTGGGACGATTATCAGGACCATTTCTCTGCCACATGTCAATAATACTAAAGGCTTTGTATGCATGTGTTACCAATTGTATGGCGTGTGACTCTAAAAAAGGTGCTGGTAGGTCAACCGTTCATACAGAAGAAGTTGTTAATGACGTTCGTTAGCGAATAGAACAAGAACCTGTAAAACATTTGAAACCTTTCACTCATGGCATTCGACTTTCTCATGGAACATGCGGAACGAGTTAAAAGAAAGATTTGAACATGCGTCCATATAAGACGCGATCATATCAATCTCTTTTGCCGACAAACCACCCCACTATGGTTTCTGAGCCCAAATTATATTATGGAAAAATTAAGTGGTGGAACTATTTCCTGTGATAGTTAATAACAAAAAGACATAAAAGGGGTATTTAAGGTAAAAAATTTAATAACAAACGCTTGTTTGGCAAAATTTTATTGATTTACGTAACAAAAATATTGTATATTATATATCGTTTTCCAATTCTAATAAATCTAATTGGTCAACAGGCAATATATCTTGTAGGACGTTCTCTACATCATCCTCGACATCATCGACCTCTCTGCTCTCTTTAGATTGTGAAGTTTCAGGTTTCGGTTCCAGCAGCATACTGATTACTTCAAAAGGAAGTTGCAGTGTATGGTGATGTTTTATGCGTTTTTGTAAACTAATACTTGAAATGATAGGATCTGATGTATTCATAGCTCTGTTGAAAATGTCTTCCATATTATTTTGCCTACTAGTTTACTAGGCCCTTCTCTCCAAAATACCCTACTGGTAATACAGTATTTTCAATTATCTGTTTACTGTGTGCTAGAACTTGCCCAGTTGCAGGCATTGGGTACCAGGAATATTTCGTCATGTCTAGTCTGGCTGTTGCGTAGCAATATTCTTCCAATTTTGATGCATCGATTTGGTAGTTACAGAGCAGGCAAATTAAAATGACTGAAATTTTTAATGAGGTCTTCGTCAACATCGGTAATTTCAGAAAATTTTTTATTGTCATTGAATGCTGGACGAGCAGTCTTACCATCGTTTGTACTACCATCTTGTATAAATTTTTTCCATTTGGCAACAATTTCTTTATTTTTCTGGCCTCGGACTTGCCATTCACGTATATCATATCGATAGGAGATGTGGAGAATACACTCAAAAAGTCGAATCCAACAATGTAATGGATTTATTCCAAACTGCAAAGTATTTGGTTTTGGATCCAATACGTTTGTCGTTTTGAAATCCTCAATTCGCAAAAAATCACGGGGTGTGGCACCACATATCGGACAAGCTTGACTTAACTTTGTTCCGGTCAGAGTATTCAATATTTTGCCGTCAATTAAGGTCATGAAAAGATTAAGCTTTATATTAATTGCTCTGTCATTCGGTAAAGAAATGTTCAGTTCCTTAAGATTCTCAATTTGCAGATAGATAGTTTGCTTGTCTTTTAATATATGCTCCGCTGACTCTTTGACGTACTCCAATTTAAGAGGCCTCAAAATCTCACAAATTGCGAAGTTCAATTATTCCACAAAATAGTTTCGTGTGACTGCAAGCGAAGAGGCATTACCGTAGTTACAAACAAAGATGCATCAGAATGTGTACCAGAAGTAGTGAATTTTTGTTTATATGTTGAATGACCTGAACTTACATCGAAGCCGTAATTGAAAATTATTTCAGCATTAATTTCCATGTACTGTATAATTGGCTTTTCTTGCAAAAGTACTATTCTTTTTGTCGTATATTCCAGTAAATTGCTTAACGGTACATCTGCCACAATATCGGGAATTTTTATCCCAGTTGGCCTACATTTTTGTTTAGCCTTCCAAACTTCTTTGTAATAAACAGCAAATTATATTGCCCTAGTTATGTAAAACGGCGGATATAACAGACGCGCAGGTAGAGAACCTTGTCCAGTGCGCTGTTTACTATCGACATTTGGGTACAAAAAGGTTATTTCTGGAAATTGGAAAATGGGATTTTGGCCAAGAAATCCATTCTCAGAAACCATAGTCCATCCAAGGCGTCTTGCGTATTGCCAGTAGTTTGCCAATAATTTAATGAATGATCTGCGAAACTTGACATTTTTTTCTGATGAAGCGAGGTTTCATCTTTCTCGAGGTACGCCAATAATACTCAAAATATGTGGATGTGGAGCACTGATAATTATCTATTTAAATCTAACTATTTTGGAAACGACTGGAATTATTAAGTGAAAATTTATACTAATAGTCTTGTTATGTTTCTACTTAGGTAGTCTTATAGTTTTTTAAATATACGTACTAAGAAAAAAAGTTATGGCCAAAAATAATAAATATTTCCCCGTCTCTTTCTAGGAAATGGCCACCTTAATGGCGTTATGGTTGCACATTCTTCAATAATTTTTTGTTACAGTACTTGAAAATTAGGTAGAGAAGTTCTGAAAATCCTATTTTTCAAGTAAGGGATAACAAACTGGTCCATAATGGTCGAACAAGACGACCTTGGAAAATACTTCAACTTCTGTATATAAACTAATGAACAGGTTATCAGAAAGTTCATCAAAAGTTCATGATCGTGTATTCATTGAAGAAATATAGATAAAATGTTTCTGTACCTTTCAGCATTCATGGCGAAAAAAAGGACTCAATTATCCTCCTGCGAGAAACTGTCATTCAAACATCAACTTATTGAGGATGTAATGGAGAATCAACATAAATATGCGGATTATAATTAGTATAATTTTTAAATTTAAAGCGCTTTAAAATTGTTTGTCATAGAAACTTCGTTGAGCATTTAAATTAAATGTAATTACGTCTTCTATAACTTTTATTTAGAGTTTTATACCCGGAAGTTTCATTTAGTAGTTGCAAAATTGATTAGGAAAACATTTTTTTTCAAACTTTAACTTTTACAATATCAATACTACAAAAAAAATGAAAGATAAAATGATTTTCTACACCTTTAGTTCTCCTAAATTTCCGATAAAACGAACAGGAACGGAGATTCAACGCCATTCGCGTTTTCCAAGATGGCGACAAGGAAAGCCAGCAGGAACAGTCTCGCCGTTTTGGTTTTAGACTCTACCCATGCCCCCCTTCCACCTTTGGCAAAAATCTCGATTCGTGCATTTCTTCAAAAACTTTTTTTGTCTAAATTCATTAGACTAATATTTGCAGATGATGTCAATGTGGGACATAACCTGAAAAACTTGACATAATCAGTACAAAAGAACTACATAAGCTAAGACAGCAGTTTTTATATCCATGACCATTGACGAACATATTACGGGACAAACATTATTTTGGTAATATGTGAGAATAGTAGTTTGTGCAACAAGAGTGGATAATCCACTCGAGTTGTACAGTATACTTTTTCTACGACCAGTTTAAGAAAAAAACTATAACATTTTAAAAGATTTAAAACATTAACACATACACTGAAAATTACATTGACAGCTTACGCGTTAACTTGAATTTTTAAGAAATACTAGTTGGCTATGTACTTAATATACGAGTTGTGACTCTGACAGCTTACGCACTAACTTGAATTTTTTAAAACAAATAGTTGGCTATGTCCTTAATACACGAACTGCGATTGGTTGGTTTCATATCCATCCTAGATAGGATATGAAATATATCCGTTCAGATAACTGGAATTGCCTATTTATCCATTCTATAAACTGTACAGAAAATAGCAAATATACATAAGGTAGTAGAAAAAATAGTATTCTATCCATTTTTAGTATTTTGAATGTTGTTAAATATAATTGTAGTAATAATTGAAAATCACGGAGCGTTTGAATTGTGTACAAACTGTACTTTGAATTATAACGCCTAGTTCAATATCCCGTATAAGGGGAATGTAGCCACATGCTACACTTCATCTGCAATTCGTACTAGGGAACGCTGAATATTTACGTAATTCAATTCTCACACCCTCGACATAGAATATATGTTAGTAACGAGACCTGTTTTCATACAGGCATGACGATTTGTAATTAACAGATTTCCCTCATAGAACCCTTAACAAGGCGCGGTGGTCAAGTCAATCTGAAATTATAATTTAAATATAAACAAGATGATTCAATTTGGCAACTAGTTCTTGTTAGGAACACTTAATTTCGGCATCTCCGTCCGTCCGCCTGTCCGTCTGTCTGTATGTCACAGCCCTCCCACTCTATCATTTGTATGTCTATTGAGATGAAATTTGATATTCAGATGTAAATTGATGACCCAAAAACAGAAATGGAAAGATTTGGAAAAAACACTTCTTGGATCCATACAGTGAAAAGTGAATCCAAAAATTGACACTTACTTCAGCGTTAAATTTCTAAAGTATGGCTGCAAAAGTGCTGAAAATTCTTAAATGTATCTTTTAGTATATAAATTCAGTGAGAATTAAAACGGACGTTGTACCAAAAATCGAAAATTTTATTTTTTAAATCATTGTTTTTAGCGAACGAGTTTTGTTAAGGTGAAATAGCTCTTAATACGTAGGTATACCGGGTGCCCACGAAACCAGGTACACGACTATTTTTTCTTTATTTTTCAAGGTAAGAATTTGGTATAAGGACACATTTTTAGGTATAACCAGACTCAAAAAGACACTTTCAGTTTAACCAGAAATACTATTATATTTTTTATTTTAAATAGCATCCCATATATTTCATCTTATCTGATAGATATTTGAATTATCTTTACAGTGTTTTTTTCAAAGTCAAAATCAAATCTGAAATGACCCTAAAAATGTAATTATTTAGCCGTAATGAAAATCATGTTTAGGTTTATAATGCCTAGTAAAAACCCACACTATTTAATCGACAGGTATTTTTTCACACAAAATTCACTTTCTTTAAACTTTTACATTTCTCGGTAGAGCTGTAAATTAGCTTTCCAACGCAATTTTCAAATTTTAAATCGATCTATAAATGCAAGAGAAACTACAGTTTGAAGTTGGAGATGACACAATAAGGATTTACCATTTTTGTCAGTAATTAACAACAGGCATAGTACATTAGAAGGTCATTTTTTATTCGATTTTGATTTTGAAAAAAACATTGAAAGGGTAATTCAAACCTGTATCAGATAAGATCAAAAACTATATAGAAAGCCATTTAAAATTAAAAAAGTTAGCAGTGCTTCCGGTAAAACAGGAAGTGAATTTTTGGGTCCGGTTATGTCAAAAAATTTATTTTTGTGTCAAATATTCTATACCCTTGCTTCAAATATTTATCTTAAAAAAAAGTGGAGGTGTACCCTAATTTCTTGACCGTCCGGTATAGCAAAAAATTGAAGAGAATGTTAGTGAGTAATAGACCTTATGATGTGCGTCCTCCACAGGCTCTTGGCCGGTATTATTTTCGAGTGTTGAAATCCTCCAACAATTTTTCAAATATTATTTTGTTGAAATCTGCTAATGTGATATAATAGTATTGAAACTAATATAAAAGTATTGAAAAGTATAAGACGTTAATTGTATATATATATATATATATATATATATATATATATATATATATATATATATATATATATATATATATATATATATATATATATATATACGTATGCACAGTACGTTGTCATATCCAAAGTAGGTACTAGCTACACGCTGTCACCTCATATATAACGCTGCTACATCCGATTTCGGAGGTGACAGCGTTTTGCCTTGTTTTCAACTTTATAAGCTTATAGATGCCATCAGAAACCTATACTCAAATTTTTGTGTGGAGGTCAAAAAGTTACGTCTACACCCGCAAATTAAATTTTTAGTTCCACTATATATCAGTGGCGCTGCTATCGACTTCATTTGTATAATAGTTAGTGCGTTGATACATCCGTCTATATATAGTAATTTTAGTATGATGTATTATACGCTATTACATCCAAATATTGGCAACATCGCGAACGCCAGAATGGCCATTTATTAAGTGTTTTTAAAAAATGTATCGGGTTTACAGGATTACAGTATGCTGAGTTGGGCGCTGCTTAGAATATTTAAAAATGTGTGGGTCATCAGTTATCACGTAAAATTCTCTTCCGCTTCCAAATGCTGACGCGTTCTAACCTTTTTGAGGCAGATAAGTTGCTGTTTTTTTATCGGTAGACTGTATAAATCTGAATAAGTACCTAGCCTGGCGAATACAAATATCTTCTGTTTATTTTGTTAGTCGAGAAAATTTTTAAAAAACAGGTTTTTGAAAACACAAAAAATATTCGGATAAAGCTGTAAACATAAAGTTATTTGTCGATTTGTTTAAATCCAATTTCAGAATAATTAAATTTAACCTCAAAACTAACAAACGTCAAAGGAACTAACTTACTCCTTTAAACCCAAAATATTATAATCGTATTCTTAAGAAGATTACGAAAAAATGAAAATCAGGAAAGTCGGTATAATTTCTGCGATCGAACACGAATGTAGAGGTTCTTAAAGTAAAAATGTAGGTTTATGACATATGAGAATTATAATCGCCATGTAGTTAGCCCTATCATTACAGAGAAAAACTGATAACTTTTTTCCATTGTCTACTGTATAATGGTGGGAATTCTTTCTATTTTCAAAATATTTTTATATTGAAATAGGTTAAGAATATAATGAAACGTGGAAATTTTAGAATCTATTCTATTGTGGTGGTAAAATAATAAAAAACAAATTTTCAAAACAAATTTCTTTCTTGAAATATATTTAGATATTATTTAAAAAAAAATGTTCACAATTTTTTTATTTTCTAAAATTTATTTTTTGAAATGTTTAGAATGTCATGAAACGTGGAAATTTTAAACTTGAGTAATACAATTTTTTACCCATCATCCATTTTGTACAAAATATTTAAAACATTTTTTTAAAATAGGTTAGAATGTCACAAAACGTAAAAATTTTAAATTTGGGCAAACATTTTTTTCCATCACCCATTTTATAAAAAATTTTGAAAATTTCAAAATTTTTTTCTTATATAAAATTTTCAACAAATTTTTTTTTTCAAAAAAATTATTATTTTTTTTAATAGGTTTAGAATGCCATGAAATGTGGAAATTTTAAATTTGAACAAAGAAAATAAAAATTCCATATATTTTAGCTAAGTATAAAATTTTTTAAAAAAATGTTGGTAAAAAAATTTTCAATTTTTTTTTTCTGAAATAGGTTTAGAATGTCATGAAACGTGGAAATTTATAATTTTAGCAAAAAAAATTTTTTCATTATTTATTCCCTTTAGATGGTCCAGTGAAAGTATAACCATTTCTTCGCTGACAGTAGCGTCAGCTACCTACCAAATTTGACTGTTCTCAGTCAAGTTGTTTTGTAGTTAATGCACCAACAGACAGACAGACTGACGGGATTGAAAAACCTATATTTTCGTAATGTACATGATCTGAAACGTTAAAATCCGGAAAAATCTCGGAGGGTGATTTTTTTTCGAATACAATACTTCCGTTCGGTATGCGAGGGAAGTAAAAAATGTATTAAAATAATTATTTATTCATGAAAATAACGATTCGTGTAAACAATTTTTTTACCAAAAATGTTCTGCTATGAGCAGTTTATTGTCGTTTTTTTTTAATTTTTAGAAGCGGTGCTCCTTAATTAAAAAAAATAAAGACTTAAGAATGCAACGTTCAGTGGCGTTCACTATTGAAACGTATTTCTATTTCTTACGTATTATTCATTCAGTTATTGCCACTGAGGAAGAGATATTGGTTGTTTATTTTATTATTCCCTGAAATATAAATTGTTAACACAAAAAATCGTAAAAGTGAATTGAAAACATTAATTTTTTCTACAAGCTGCATATGTTACTCATGTTGATACAAAATTATCTATGAAAATAAAAAGATGTAACTTATTGTTGTGCAATAAATATCGGCTAGTAAGGACTTAATGGATTTCCCACAATAATACATTTATTTGACTTAAACTTACCGGAAAGATATTTAATCTTTATTGTAATTCCATAATATTGACGTTACTTTTATGAAGCCTAACCTCTTGATCATGAAAATAAATAGTATATTATTCAACGAGCATATAATGATGGCTACTATTCACGATGGTAAAGTTTAAGACACGAGCCGCAGGCGAGTGTCGTAAATCACCAGAGTGAATAATAGACATTATATGCGAGTAGAATACTATGCTTTGTCCACGACTATTAAATATTTAATATTTATTTAATTCATCTTTATTTCATTTCTCCTATTTAGGAAAGATTCATATGTCATAATATATATATTTCGGGCAACAAGTTTAATGTGGCGATTTCTGCAGTTTCCTTTATATCTGGCGGTGTCAAAGAAATCTCGTTTTCACTGTCAGTATCCATTTATTTAATTTTATTACTCTTTTTGAGTACCTAATGTGTAAAATTATTATAAATAACGTTGGCGTTGAAATGACATAAATTTTGACGTTTCAAATCAAAATTACGCTTTGACACATTGTCATGGCTTACTAATAAAATAATACAGTTTCTAGGCACAGCTAAATGGTTTCAAAAACAATGTTGGGGATTGCCGTGCGTTGCTAATAGATGATGCTTTGAAAACAAATTACTCATGTAGTTTTTGAGTGTTCATTAAAGTACCTTTTCGGCATGTACCATTGAGTGCTTCCTAGAAACCTTAAAGAGACAACACTTGTCTTTTGGTTGCTGCAATTTTGACATTTTGAATTTTTAGCAAATGTCAATTCTTATAAACAACTGACTGTCCTCATTATTCACTGCAATCAGTGAATAATGAAATCATTATTCACTGTAGGGAATAATGGATAGCATTATCATTGAGGAAACACGTACATAATGAGTACATTATTTAATAGTCGTGGACAAAAGTTATTATTACATACTCGCGCTTCATAATGAGATGTCATTGAAAGCTCGAAAAACGTCCAAAATATCAGATAACCAACAAATGCTATGCATGCGATGTTAGAGAGATCTTTGATTCAATTTACTGTAGTATGTTTTATCTATGTTTTATTTAAATGTTATGTTGAACTTGAACTAAAAACAAATATAAAAAGGCATTGGCTCAAATAACGTTTTATTTTCGCGATCATGTTAAACGAAAGAACCCACCACCTCCTTGCTTTTAAATATTGCTTCTTTAAATATTTTCTGAATACCAATACCAATACATTGAAAACTATATTCTTTAAAGCTATCTCGACGAAGAGGACATTGTTTTTGGCATTTTTTCAAATATCAACAATTGATTGTAATAAAGTTAAGAAAACAATTATGTAGATAGTTTAAATTTAGTTAATTTATTAAGAAAGTTTTAATATTTAAGTTGAAATTATATCCAGGGAGTTGTATTATTCGATGGACAAAATATTTTTAAATGTTTTTCGAAAAATAAGAAAAAAGATCCTATAACAGATTTAGAAGCGCTTCACTTCGGAGATCTAGTGATAAAATTAATTTTTATTCTCTTCAGTATTACGGTTTAAAGATAATTAAATTAAATTCGATATAAAAAACACTTTTTGGACTTCCCACCAAATATTTTTATTACCATTCGAAATAATCTACAGGATGATATTTTTTTGGGAAACAGGACCCCTTTGGCCTGCGAACTTTTTTTACGTCGATACTAACTGTCCTTTCACAAAAAGACTTTTCTTTTTATCATTTAACTTTTTGGCCTGTTGCATTTTTTTGACATCTCGTGCTCCTTGGGCGATATTTGGCAAAATACACCTTGGCTAAATTCTTACTATGGTCAATATAGTTATTTTTAGCTGAAATTGTATTATTTAAAATTCTAATAGTAAAACTCATTATTTTGAAAAAACTAAGGTTTTGGAGAATCTTGGAAATTATTACTTAAAGTAATAAGAATATCCCATAGGTACTCCTATAAGCGTTTTATTTGCCGAATTCGAATAAATTATCTTTAAAAATGTGAAGGATAAATAAGAATATCAGAGAGAAACTCTCAGACTTATGTTATGTCCATTTCTTTCTTATCTATGATCATAGAATAATCTGTAAAATTTTTCCTATCGAATATTTTAACTTCATTTAATGGTATTGACGACGTTTTCACAAGCTTGCTAAGTACTGTCACAGTCAACAACATTTTTAAATCATATTAACAATTTACAGAGCAATACATTTAAAACAGGTAAATAAGCTATTAATAAAATTAGTTTTATTGGCACAGATACAAAACAATATATTAAATCGACACACAGATCAGCATTAATTCACAACACATCGAAACTTCTTTCATAACAACGAATTAAATATAATTAAGCATATATACGGCTTTTACCACTTTTTATTAAATATAATAACTTGAAAGCTAAGAAGCATGGAAGAAAACTTTAGAATTAGTATTTTATCATTACCATTTACCATTTAATGCTAAAATATAAAAATCGGTAAAGGTATTTACACAGAACTTCCCTCGTTATTTGCGCATGAGGTCGCTCTAAAAATTTTTCAATTACGAAATGACATTGGGAATAATAATCGGAATATAGTTATTGCTATTGTTACAAAGAAAACCTGGTAACTTTTGGTCAAGAAAATATACAGAGTTCTCATTCAACAGCAAAAGTTCAATACTAAATAGCAGGTGCCACATATGGCAGGCTTGCGCAAATACCTTTACAAATGTCCGCCATGACTGAATTATTTCTTGGGATGACCACCCTGTACATTTTTCAATAAAAGTATGATAGGTGCATATGCCAGATATTATTGCCATCTGTCACATTTTCAATCCAACATTCACGTAATGGAGTATAGTGTGTGGTTAAGAAATTTCATTTTTTTTTAAATTTTTCAAAAGATGTTGGTAAAATAATTTTCAAAATTTTTTCTTCTGAAATAGGTTTAAAATATCAAACGTAGAAATTTTAAATTTGAGCAAAAAGGAAAGTTTCCTTCTATTCTATAGTAGTGCTAAAAAAAAGTTTAAAAATTAAAAATTACGTATTTTTTAAAATAGGTTTAGAATGCTAAGAAACGTGAAAATTTTAAATTTGAGCAAATAAAAAAAAATTCGATCTATTTTGGTGGTAAAAATTTTTTGAAAAATGTTGGTGAAAAGAATTTTTTTTTCTGAAATACCTAGGTTTAGAATGTCATTTAAATTTGAGCATTCTAGTGTTAAATTTTTTTCCAAACTGGTAACAAAATGTTGCAAATTTTTTTTTCCGAAATTGGTTTGGAATATTATGAAACGTGGAAATTTTAAATTTGAGCAAAAAAATTTTTTTCGTCTGTTCTATAGTAGTGATACATAAATGGATTAAAAATGTTTTAAAATTTTTTACAAAATTCTTCAAAAACGTTTTTAAATTTGTTTGAATAGTTTTAGAATGTCATGGAAACGTGGATAGTTAAAATCTGAACAAAGAAAAAAAAATGTATCTTAGTGGTAAATAGATTTAGAACACTATGAAACGTGGAAATTTGAAATGTGAAGAAATAAAAAAAAATCCATCTATTTTAGTGGTAAACAAATGTTCAAAAATGGTAAAAAAATTTTCAAAATATTTTTTTTTCTGAATCAGGCTTAGAATGCCATGAAACGTGGAAATTTTAAATTCGAAGAAAGAAAAAAAAAATTATTTCATTTTAGTAGTAAAAATTTTTTCAAAAATATTGGTTAAAAAAATTTTCAAATTTTTTTTTCCTAAAATAGGTTAAGCGTGTCATGAAACGTAGAAATTTTAAATTTGAGCAAAAAAAATTTTTTTCATCTTGGTAAAAATTTTTTCAAAAATGTTTGAAAAAAATTTTCAAATTTTTTTTTTCTGAAACAGGTTTAGCGCGTCATGAAACGTGGACATTTTAAATTTGAGCAAAAAAAAATTTGTTTCATTATTTATTCCGTTTAGATGGTCCACCCTGTATATTTTCCAGTGAAATTTCTACCATGTCTTCGCTGACAGTAGCGTCAACTACCTACTAAGTTTGACTGCTCTCCGTTAAGTAGTTTTTTAGTAAATGCACCAACAGACAGACAGACAGACAGACTTACGGAATTGAAAAACCCATATTTTCGTAATCTACGTGTTCTGAAACGTCAGAATCCGAAAAAATCTCGGAGGGTGATTTTTTCTCGAATACAATACTTCCCTTCGGTATGCGAGGGAAGTAAAAACACGAAATAATATATAAAGTGCATATAATCTATATTCATTTCAATAAATGTGAAATGTGTTCTAAATATTGAAAATAACTAACATCGTGAAGGTGAATCATTCAAAGTAAACTCTAGATATTCGGTATCATTTCCGCGCTATTTTTATGGAATTTAACTGGGAGACCGTAATAAAATTTTACCTAGGGACTTGTATAGTCTGTTTAATAATAAGAAATACTTGGAACACTGAGTCCTTTTTTAAACTGAAAGCAAAGTACGTATTACGCACGTTTCTTAAAGAAATCTTGAGCCGCACTTTGGTTTCAATGAAAGTGAAATTTTCACTAAGTGAAAAATGTTTGTTAATGACATAAGATTTTATTTTCAAAATAAATGTAAATATATTATTGTATGCACATAAATAATCTGTTAAATATTCAATATCTCATTGAACATGTTAAATGCCCAAATGATAAAGAATTATAGAAAAATTACAAATGCATTATGATCCTTAATTTGATGTGAGGCAGAACACTTGTAATTAGGAGCCACATTTTATTAAGTTTTTTGATGAAGCACAAAAAAAAACGACTTGCAAAATATCGAAACTAATTAATATACAGTTTATCTTTCAGGTTTCAACCAACTTCACATATATTAGGTGATATGTCAATTTTATTTTCAAAAACTATTAAGACACTTCTAAAAAGCTTATTTGGAAACCAAAATATGACTCATATGCGTCCAAATAGTTTAAAATAATTTATTTTGGTTTCACATCTTTGATTGAAAACAAAAATCCGCTGCCCAAGGAATCATTACTTTTTCATCCAAATTTTCTATCCAAGTTTATTTAAATGAAAACATATCGATATTATATTTACACTCTAGTGAGTGGAAATAATTTCTCACAGAATTGAAAAAATATAATTGAACTCGTCTACTCCGAGGTAATAATGAAGGTAGTCCAAAACTTTTTGAGAACAGGTTATGCGGAGTGACAAACGTTATAAAAAAAATTGAGGCCTGGCTTCTAACACATACACCCAATTCTAAGTTTCTGAGCTCTTTACTTATTTTTACCTCAATCCTTCAACAGAATCATCTCAAAATGTAATCTAGTTCCAAATGTTGTTATACATGTACCATGTTTTAATTATGTTTTTCACTCTCACTCCATTATTAAAGATATTAACAAAATAAAATTAATATGTTGACTTAATATTTGGTATGCGTATACTGATAATTAATCGAATAAATATGAGATCACGTTTTTGAGAACTGCAAAATTTTAGAATAAAAAATTATGAAAAAATTTCCTCATACAAAAAATGCCGCACTTTAATGGTACCTAAAGTATTATTTACATAGTAGGCATATTTTTCAAGAAATAATGATTCGAGTACATAAACTTTTTGCCAAAAATGTACTGCTATGAGTAGTTTATTTTCGAGTTTTTTCAATTTTTTTTGAAGCGGTGCTCCATAACTAAAAAAATTAAGACTTACGACACAATGTTTAGCGAATGTTCACTTTCGAAATTTGTATTTCTATTTCTTACATATTATTCGTTCAGATACTGCCACTGTGTACAAGTAAATTGAAATCATTAACTTTTACTATAAGTTGCATAATATGTTACTTATCTACGGAAATACAGAAGAAGTTTTATGTAAATATATAGGGTGTCTCCCTTAAAACTCCTGCTGCTATTTTATTGATAACTAAAAGAGATATTTGAATTATGTACATAGCTATGACCAGAATATGTAAGTAACTTCAGTTTTTAATAATAACGATCTCGCTACAAATTAAAGCATACACATGCATGGCATAATCTGAACAATTTTCGAAAAATCAGCGGTTTTCGAGATATTTCAACTTAAATATTAAAATTTTCTTAATAAGACTCGCCATAACATTTTTTAAATAAACTGATTTAAAATTTTGTGAATAACTGCTAAAAATAATATTTTCTCAAATTTTACATGAAAATATATAGGTTCCTCAACAAATAATAATGCACCTATCTAAAACTTATTTTAAAAAAGTTATGGCATTTTTCTTACTCAAAAAAATTATATGAAATGTAAATATCTGTAAAATCAGTGTCTTCTCGTAAATTGTTCATATTACAAAAGTTGCTTAGAGTAGGTATATTTTTCCCCACATGCACCTCTTTTCAAGGTTCCTGATGGTTCCTTCAGGTTCCTCATTTTGATGCAAAAAATACTCTAACGTTTGATTCACTAATGAAGATTTCGATCTCAAATATTAGGGCAATAGACGTGTAAAACAGGTTTGTATAACATTCGAGCTACTTTTTCTTATTAAAAATAAGTAGTAGTAGACTGACAAAAAGTAATACATAATGACTGAAAGAATTTTAAAAATATGCGTTTTTTAAGGTGGATGCGAAATTTGTTAAACATTTTAACATTTTCCGATTTCGCTAAATTATTTCGACATAAGATTATTAACCAAACATTCAAAAGACTTAATCCAAATTCTTATTATGCGTGATGTTTATGAGTATATTAAATATATGCTAGGAATATACCATATTTATAGACTGTTTATAGCACCTTCTGTGCTAGAGATAGTTTTCAGACAATATAGTTTTCAATGTATTGGTATTGAGAAAATATTTAAAGAGACAAAATTTAACAGAAAGGAGGGTAGATAAGGCATTATTTTTTTGTTTATCATGATCGTGAAAATAAAAAGTGTTAAGCATTACGAATAGATCAAATTTATATAAAAAATACTACAGTAAGTTTCATTAAAGATGTCTAGAACAGAGCATATTTGTTGGTTTTCTGACATTTAGGATGTTTTTCGAGTTTTAAATTACATTTATTTATAAAGCGCAAGTATGTTTTATATACATTTTTATCGAAACAGATCTCCGGTTTCTTTTCGTATTTCACCAAAAAGATGTAATACACTATATAGATACCAGGCTTTATAAAAATTACGTCAATATTATGGAAATACAATAAATATTAAATATTTTTCGGTCAGGATTCTGTCAAATAAATGTAAATTATATAATTTTATGTACTGAACGTAATATTTTGGGAAACCCATGAAGTACTTACTAGCCGACATTTATTGCACAGATGGATTTATTATCGAAAATCCCTTAAGCTCCTACCAGCTGAAATGTTTCTAAATAATTTAGTAGCCATAACACAGAACAATGCATTATATATTTGTAAATACAGGGAGTTGTATTATTCGATTGAAGAAATATTTTTAATTCTTTGGCGAAAAATAAACAAAAAGATTCCATTATATAGGATTAGAAATGCATCATTTCGGAGATCTACAGTGATAAAATTAATTTTTATACTCTTCAGTTTTACAGAGTTTTAAAGATAAAATATTTAAATTCCGTATAAAATAATCGGTAAAGGTATTTACACAGAACTTCCCTCTTTATGTATACCGGGCGGCCACTCTAAAAAATTATTAACTGCGAAACCACATATGAGAATAATAATCGGAAGATATTATTACAAAGAAAACTTGGTAACTTTTGGTCAAAAAAATATACAGAGTGGTCATCCGATAGCAAAAATTCAATGTTAAATAAAAGGTGCCAAATATGGAAGGCTTGCGTAAATATCTTTACAACATGGTTCAATTATTTTTTAGGATGACCATCCTGTTATAACAGGTGTCTTCCTTGTCAAGAGCGTTAACTATATGTCAAATATTATTGCCATCTGTCATATTTTCGGTTCCATATCCACGTAGTGGAGTGGAAGTATAGTGGGAAGATGCAAATGAATGTTTCAAATAAAAATTGTAGATAATTAAGTTATCTATTGACCCGTTTAAATCTCAATTGGGCACAATTTTACCTCCTTATCCACGTAGTGAAGTGAAATTAAAGTAATCGTAAAAAATAATTCAATTTTTTTTTCCTTGCAAAAATCAGTTTTTGTTCAGAAAGTAGTTATTTTGTAAATATTATTGTTTTTTTTTTAAATCGCCTCGTCTACTAATTAAATAAAACCACTTTGAATTTCGTGTTGATAAGTTGAGTAGTTTAATTATTATAAATAATGATTTCGCGTGCCACTCTTCTCCGCGTTTATTGGAGAAATAGCAATAAACAATTCAGGTAGTTCAATAGATAACTTTATTGTCTACAATTGTTATCCGAAACATTTTATTGTATCTTTTCAAGCAAAAAGATTATCGCGAAGAGACCTGTCTTTTGCCAAAATTTTATTGGCTGCAGAAAAATAAACAGAAGAGATTATTATTCGTAAATGTTGGTACATTTTTCGTGGAGTAAAATTAATCAAAACCTTAATTAATTAGCTAATCAAAACTTTTTTTTGTTTTCAACTAGGTTATGTAATGAAATAAAAGAAAGTTTTCCAGAATAGGGTAGCCGCTTTGTCCTATGAATCCCTAAATAATGAGCCAATTTATGTACCTGACGCCAATTTTAAATTTCATCTCAATAAATATAAAAAATATCGATTCAATGTGTAGGACAAAATGAGAGATGAGGAAATTATATAGAAAAAATGTTTTATGTATTTCCTGTAGATATCATGGTACCATTAATTTGTCGTTACTATATAATGTAAAATTGGTTATGACTGGTGAATTAAATTCGATAGATTGAAATCGACGAACTCGTACTGGAATTTACACCACACTGGACTACACTGAAAGGCAAAGAAATCGGAATAGATATTTTGAATAGTTAAATGGAATATTGTTATTTCAACAATTTACGGTGAAGAAATATGAAGAGATGGAATAATGTTCCATATACCGTTCACTGCGTTAAAAAACGATAAATAAATATGCACGCCTCCTCAGGTTCATTTGCAATCATTATTGTTCAAATTTCAATTAGGACCTGGCTTAATTGTTGTACAGTTAATATGTATAATAAAAGAATATGTATAATTAGTCACATAAAATATATTGATTTGAAAAATATTAAAAT
Source organism: Stenurella melanura (assembly GCA_963583905.1). Taxonomy (NCBI): domain Eukaryota; kingdom Metazoa; phylum Arthropoda; class Insecta; order Coleoptera; family Cerambycidae; genus Stenurella; species Stenurella melanura. The sequence goes on along the minus strand of OY757317.1, from coordinate 60,494,746 downwards.
TAAAGTTAATTTAAAAAATCTTTAAGAGGACTAACTACTGTAATTTTAGATTTCTAGTGTTGAACAGAGTACAAGATATTTATTTAAAGAGATTACATTTTTTTTATATACACATTGCGTTTTAATATTTCTAACAGTAATAATGTATATGAAAACAAATATTGAGGTAAATATTCCTAAAAAAAGTTTTGCAGCAAGAACAATTATTGACAACGCAAGTAAAAAGCCTGCTAATACAGCGAAACCCAATTCAAACTATCAAGAGGGAAAGAATGTGGACAGAATTAAGGTAAACAATAAAAATAAAGAGAAGGCAATAGCTAAAAGATATGTTTTAGGATTGGTTAAACAATAGTGATTTTGGCAATTTGTCAGTACTAGAGCCGCAACAATTAAAAGATGAGAATGAAGTAAACTGTTGGTGACAAGTCGTTTACAGTGTTACAACCCGTAAAGGTTGAAAGTAATATAAACATCAACTGTTATTCAATAGGTACTAGTCCCGACGCAGACGTAGATTTTTGAAAAACTACACAATTTGATCGGCTGCCTTCGGAGCAAATGTACTAATTTATATTTGTTTTAAAGATATATTTTTTGAAAGTTACATATCTATTAGTTGTTTATTATTTATTCGAATATATTATTTATTAATTCACATTATGTAATTAACAAGTTCTTAAAGTAAAAGTATTTTTTGAAAATTTTGATGTTTAGATTATCCTTAATATGAAAAAGAATGATAAAATTTATTTATTTATAAAATATTAAGTTGTATAAATAAGTTTTTAAATTTATTTAAATCAGAGGTTTTAACCATCTGTTTCTTAAATACGTTTTGATAGTGGAGATAAGTCTTTACAAATAATACTGAGGGAGATGGAATGTATCTTTCTCTTGGCTTGTTTAGCAGTATTTGTGGATGACAGTCGAATTTAGAGTTAAACTTTACTCTAAATTAGTAGGTACAACATTAAAGTTTTTTTATGTCTAAGATCATATTATAAATATCAAAATTTTAGACAAATACCTTTATCATTATCATTGATAAGCCAAAAATATTTTTGTATTGATTGATTGATTGATTGATTGATTGATTTGTCAGCGTAAGATGGGCATTGCTGCCGATTCCGGGCATCCATGGAAGTTCGTTCCAACACGCAGCTTGGTCGTCCGTCGAACACGCCCAATGGACGGCCATACCACGTGTCAGAACCAAATCTCGAATGTTTTATATACCGCCGAACCGGCTGCATACGCCTGGTTGGACAGTGGATATGCTTGTTGTCAGCAGCGAGTGCCGCATGGGGTGGGAATACAGGATGGGAGCTGTAGGTGTTTGTGAGATGCTTTTTTTAAGTTTCCATGCATCTATTAAGTTTCCATCTGTCATCATCGACTGGGGTGTACAGGTGTTTGCGAAATGCTTCTTTTCAATTTCCATGCTTCTTTTAAGTTTCCTGTATGTAAAAATTAAAAATAACATGGTATAAAGGTAAAAAGTGGTAAAATCGTAAAAAAGTAGGTAACTGAACGACTGTATCTCAATCAATCTTTATCACCATTTTAACGGAATTACGTCAGCTTTCCTTTTTGTGAACGAATGCCTATACCTAAATCCACTCAGAGAAAAGTTATACACAAACATTAAAAGAAAAAGAAAGAATCGAAAATTTTCGATTTTTAAATAGTTTTTTTGACTTATTTTGTTTAAAAAAATTGTTGACTTAGGAAATTTGATTGTCTACAAAGAACCGAATTATGTGTATATACTAAAAATGTATAGCTTTTGAGTGATAGTTAAAAAAACTACAAAGTACACAAATTACTCCGTTCTCAAAAATTTAAGCCTAAGTTTAATAGCACTTTATGGATTTATCATTTTTTGTGTACAATTGAACATATGAAGCAATAAAATATCTTCAACGAATTAGTTCCTTATTTAGTTATATAGTCAAGAGCCTAGAGTGAAGAAAATGTAATTGACAATAAATGAATTATGTGTAACCAGACCCTGTGTTTCTGTTATCATTTTATTTATTTAAAGAACACGATTTCTAAATTGTAGTTCCATTTGTCACAAATATGTCATTGAGTGTATGTACTACATCAGCTCATGAGCTGGTACCTGTTGGTAATATACTTGAAAATGGTGGTAATGTATTTGAAAAATAAAATACATTTATTTCGTATTTAAGCATTTTGCTTTAAAATCAGTTGTTAAACAATAAATAAGGCAAATGTAATTTAATTTGATGTCTTACCAAAAGTCAAGTAAAAATGAGAGAAGAGTTGTACCTCTGTTTTTTTTATTTTAATCGGAAAAAGACTAATACGATTCAAATGTATTGATCCCTCACTTTTGCTGCGAATATCTCAGAAATGGAGGAGCGAAAAAAATTATGTGTATTATGTCTATTCTAACTCATTCGTCGATTTGAATAATGTACTTTGAACAGTTTTGAAGTTCTGCTAAGGTATATTGAAAAATGCCCTACTTTTTAAGGAAACTTTGACCATGCCAGTTTTAAATACATATCTTGAAAAATATGCCTACTATGTAAGTAATATTTTAGATACCGATAAACATACATTTTTTGTACCATGAAATTTTTGTATATTTTTTTTTTATTTTGCAATTATTCTCAAAAACGTAACCTCATATTTATTCACTTATTTATCAATGTATTTAATTTTTTTTGATAAAATAATTAATTATATAAAACTAAAGCATTTTCAAAAAAATCGGTAAAGGTGTTTGCACAAAACTTCCCTCCTTATTTGTGCATCTCGGTCACTCTAAAAAATTAATAATTCCGAAATGACATTGAAAATAACAATCGGAATATAGTTATCACTATTATTACAAAGAAAACCTGATAAATTTTGGTAAAAAAATATACAGATTGCTCATCCAACAATAAAAGTTCAATACTAAATGACAGGTGCCAAATATGGAAAGATTGCGTAAATACCTTTACAAATGTCCACCATGACTGAATTATTTCTTGCGATGACTACCCTGTACATTTTTCAATAAAAGTTTAACAGGTGCACATTCCAAATATTATTGCCATCTGTCACATTTTCAATTCCTCATTGACGTGGAGTGCACGTATAGTGGTGATTAAAACATTTTTTAAAATTTTTCAAGTGTTGGTAATGTTTTCAAATTTTTTTGCTTCTGAAATATGTTTAGAATGTCATGAAACGTGGAAATTTTAAATTTGTGCAAAAATAATTTTTTTTCCATCTATTTTGGTGGTAAAATATTTTTCCAAGATGGTAAAAAAATGTTGCAATTTTTTTCCAAAATAGGTTTGGAATGTCATGAAACGTGGAAATTTTAATTTTGAGCAAAAACAAATTTTTCATCTATTCTATAGTAGTGAGTAGATTAAAACATTTTTCAAAAATATTTTTAAATTTGTTTTTGTTGAAATAGGTTTAGAATGTCATGGAAACGTGGAAATTTTAAATTTGATCAAAGAAAAAAAATTTGCCATCTATTTTTGTAGTAAAATTTTTTCAAAAATTGTGAAAGAATTTTCTAAATTTTTTTTTCTTAAATAGGTTTAGAACGCTATGAAACGTGAAAATTTTAAATTTCGAAAAAAAGAAAAACAAATTTCCCTCTATTTTAGTGGTAAAAAAATTTTCAAAAATGTTGGTAAAAATTTTTTTTTTTAAATTTTAAAAAATGTTGGAAATTTTAACTTTGAAAGAACATTTTTTTTCATTTTAGTGGTAAAAATGTTTTCAAGTGTTGGTGAAAAAAATTTTCAAAATATTATTTTCTGAAATAGATTTAGTTTCTCATGAAACGTGGAAATTTTAAATTTCAGCAAAACCAATTTTGTTTCATTATTTACTCCCTTTAGTCGGTCCACCCTGTATATTTTGAAGTGAAATTTTAACCATTTCTTCGCTGACAGTAGAGCGTCATTTACCTACCACTACTCTCCGTCAAGTAGTTTTTTAGTTAATGCACCAACAGACAGACAGACAGACTGACGGAATTGAAAAACCTATATTTTCGTAATCTACGTGTTCTGAAACGTCAAAATCCGAAAAAGTCTCGGAGGGTGATTTTTTCTCGAATACAATACTTCCCTTCGGTGTGCGAGGGAGGTAAAAAAGAATTGGTATATATCAAATATTAATTTAGTTATCAAGCGCAATAGATAATATTATTGCAAGCTTGTAAGCTTGCAATAATAAGTATTACCTATTGCTATAATTTAATTAATATCAACGGTGACATCCTCTCTCAAAATGTGCACATTATTATCGTATTCATTTATTCATTGGTACGTAGACAAAAGTATTGTTCTTACAAAATATCATGAACTTAAAACCCATGGGGACACGTCATAGTCAAAACATTACTTTCTTAAAATTTACAATAGAGCATATTGATTCAACGATATATATGTACATTTTATCACTGTGGATAATGACAGGACGTTCCTATTTCCAGAGATATGGCAACGTTGTTAGATGTAATAACGAACTATCAGTATCTTCACATATATATATTTAGGATGTGGGAACGTATCTTCAGTATCCTACAAAAATGAGCAAACAAAAAATAAGAAATCATTTCCCCTCTCTTGAAATCTGGATTCTGGAGATTCCCCTCAGCATATATAGATCAAATTAATAGCGGTAAATAAATGGAATGACTCGGATATGGGGACGCCTCTTCTATATGACGGAGGTGACAACTTAACTAGTATCAATATATATATATATATATATATATATATATATATATATACCTATAAATAGCACGCAATGGAGCCCGGAGACGGATGGGCCGCTTCTGAGCCCGGCACTTGTAAGGAGTTTAGGCGTGTATACTTTTCTTTTAGCGCTTTAAAATCATTGAAAACCTATAGAGGGGAAAGCAGAGGGGTAAAGATTTGCATACAGTATTGTCGGTAGAAACATTTATTACCTTGTGAAACCCAAGAATGTATCTTTAAAACGTTAAGAAGCCTACTTGTATAAAAATATATAACGCCGAGTCGCTGTGAAGCCCAGCGATGTTGTCACGTCCACTCATAGCAACACGCTTCGACGGTATACTGCTATCTATTTTTAGATTCAAGGTTAAGTTCTAAATAATATGTAAATATTCTACAATAGTGGTTTCTTGATTTTCGGGCTTCTCATAGTAGTGTTTGTGCCACATATTATCACGAGATCTGAAAATGGACTGCTTTTTGAACAGATCCGGTGAAGGGTTGGGGGTAAATAGGGGTAATTAGGGGGAAATAAGTAAAGCAAGCTGGTAAGAGTACAGAAAATTGAAATTCGGTGTAGGTACTAGAAGCCAAGGCCTCAAATTTTTTTATATTTTCCATCCTACCAACAACGCGCCACTCCATTATTAAAAGGGCTGATAAAATAAAATTGAGATATTCACTTTAAACTTGGTATACGTATAAATTATAATGACATTTGGAACTAGATTATATTTTGTGGTTATTCAGTTGAAGGGTTGGGGGTTAATTAGGGGTAAATAGGGGAAAATAAGTAAAGCAAGCTGGTGACAGTCCAGAAACTTGATATTAGGTATATGTACTAGAAGTCAAGGCCTCAAATTTTTTAATAATATCTTTCAATCCCCCACTCCTACTCCACTATTAAAGGGGTTGATAGAATAAAATTGAGATATTCATTTGAAATTTGGTACACGTATGTATTATAATGACGTCTGGAAGTAGATTATATTTTGAGATGATTCCCTTGAAGGGGGGGGGGGTTAAATAGGGAAAAATAAGTAAAGCAATCTGGTAAGAGTACAGAAACTTGAAATTAGGTGTATGTACTAGAAGCCAAGGCCTCAAATTTTTTTGTAATATTTTTCAACCCCCCACCACTCCTACTTCATTATTAAAAGGGCTGATAAAATAAAATTGATATATTTACTTGAAATTTGGTACACGTATGTATTATAACATCTGGGGTTGGGGTTTGGTAGGGCTATATAGGGGAAAATAAGTAAAGCTAGCTAGTAAGAGTACAGAAATTTGGGATTTGGGTTGATAAAATGAAACTGAGATTTTCACTTGAAATTTGGTACACGTGTGTATCATAACGACATTTGAAACTAGATTATATTTTGACATTATTTCGTTGAAGGAGTGGGGTGGGGGTAAGTAGAGGTAAGTGAGGAAAAAATAACTAAAGCAAACCGATAAGAATACAGAAACTTGGATTTGCTGTATATACTAGAAACCAAGGCCTCAGATTTCTTTCTAATATTGTTCACCCCCCCCCCCCACCACCACCACCTCCACTCCATTATTAAAGGGATTGATAGCATAAAATTGAGATATTCACTTTAAAGTTAGTACATGTATGTAATGTAATGACTTCTGAGCTTTAATTATTTTCCACTATTTACTTCTATTTAACCCCCAACCCTTCAACGGAATCATCTCAAAATATAATCTAGTTCCAGATATCGTTATAATATATACGTCTACCAAATTTCAAGTGAATATCTCAATTTTATTTTGTCAATCCCTTTAACAATGGAGTGGGGGTGGTGGGGGGTTGAAACATATTATAAATAATCTGAGAACTTGGCTTCTAGTACATGCACCGAGTTTCAAGTTTCTGTATACTTACCGGGTTGCCTTACTTACTTTCCCATATTTACCCCTATTTAACCCCCAACCCTTCAGCGGAATCATCTCAAAATATAATCGAGTTCCAGATGTTATAATACATACGTCTACCAAATTTCAAATCAATATCTCCATTTTATTTTATCAACCACTTTAATAATGGAGTAGGGGTAGTGGGGGATTGAAAAATATTGTAAAAAAGTCTAAGGTGTTGGCTTCTAGTACACACATCGACTTACCAACTTGCTTTACTTATATTCCCCTATTTACCCCTAAATAACCCCCAACCCTTCAATGGAATCATCTCAAAATATAATTTAGTTCCAGATGTGGTTATGATACATACGTGTACCAAATTCCAAGTGAATATCTCAATTTTATTCTATCACCCCCTTTAATAATGGAGTAGAGGTGGTGGGCGGTTGAAAAAATTATAAACAAATTTGAAGCTTTGGCTTCTAGTACATACACCGAATTTCAGAATACTGTACTCTTACCAACTGACTTCACTTATTTTCCTCTATTTACCCCTATTTAACCCCCAGCCCTTCAACGAAATCATCTCAAAATATAATCTAGTTTCAGACGTCATTATAATACATACGTTTACCAAATTTCGAGTGAATATCTCAATTTTATTTTACCAACCCTTTCAATATTGGAGTAGGGCGTGGTGGAAGGTTGAAAAATATTATATAAAATCTGAGGCCTTGGCTTCTAGTGCGTACACCGAATTTCAAGTTTCTGTACTCTTACCAGCTGTGTTTACATGTTTCCCCCGATTTATCCCCCCCCCTTCACCATATATCTTCAAAAGACAATCCAGTTCCAGATATCGTTATAATATATACGTGTACAAAATTTCAGGTCAATATCTTAAACCGTTCCGGAGAAAACGCGCGGACAAAAAAGTTACAGACAGACAGAAAATACCTTTTTCGCTCAAATTTAAAATCTCGATGTTTCATGACATTCTAAACCTATTTCAAGAAAAAATAAATAAAATATTTTTACGATTACTATTCTTCCAATCCACTACGTGAATGTGGAAGTAAAATACATTATTAGGTAATTATTGGTAATTTTTTATTTTTTCTATGCCAGTATTAAAGAGTTTTTTAGATAAAAGTAAAATGAAAATTAAAAAGAGTGGTATTAGGGGAAACTGGACTTCGGAACAGAAAACAATTATAAGGACTGCTTTTCCCTTTTAACATTATTTGTGCTTTTCTCTTAATTTAGCAGTTTTCAGAGAAATGTTCATTAAGCAAAAATATGTGCATGTCAATAATCCTAACCCCATTGATAAATAAAATTTCTACGTAACATAACAGGTTAAAAAGTAAATCTTAATATAGTATGTACAACGTATACAGGGTGTCCATGGATGTGTTTGGCTAGATACGAAAAAGTGTAAGCCTTTATAGAAAATTTTGCTTGCAAGAAAATAAACTTGACATTTATTTAAGTTTTTTTGCTGGCCCTTAAAATATACAAAAACGTAAAATTTTGTCTACATATCTATTTGTCACTTTTCTCAAAAGTTATAAGCATTTGCTTTAATTTAAACCGTGACTCAAAATCCAAAATTTAAGTTAAAAATTTAAAGTTTAAAAGTAACGAGTATTAAGAGCACATTATATTTTACTCTCACAGTCAAAACATTTTAAATAGAAACCCAATGTAAGAATAGCCCTTTATTTATTTATATTTTTATTGAAGTGTTATTGTTCTTTCCAAGTTTTTAAACATTTTCTTGTTTGTTTAAAGTTTTTTCTTTAAATTAGGATTTGATATTTAGTTTAAATATGTTTGTATTTGCCACATCAAATTGGGTTTTTCAAGAATTACGTATGAATTTTAGAATTTTAGATTTTCCAATAATTTGATCTTAAAATAAATAATTTAAATATTATTTTGTATTATTTATAGATAAGTCACTACATAAGTAGGCTATTAATATTTTATTCTATGGGGAATTCAGACCAATATTTTTGTCTTTTAAATTTTCATTACACTTCATTTTCGAAAAAAAACTAAATAACCTTTGCTCTGCACATCTGTAAAATTTATTGCGAAATACTGAAAGTATATTAATATCGCAAACAATTAAATGCCAAGCGAAAAGTATACTATGCTCGTTGTAAAGCCCGACCTCATATTCATGAAAATATATTTTTCGCACGTTGTCGAGCTTAGCAGTGTTGTCAAGTATAGGGCCAGGTAACGGTACGTTTAAATGAACTGATTTTAGTGTATAAATATTATACACAAAAGCGCCCTCTACAGTGAGATACTTCAAACTTTTTGTATAAGTGAATGCATAAATAGTACCTTGTGAAACCCACCGAGAAATTTTGGCGGGGGTGTGTGGAGTACAAAGGGTATTGAATGGTTGTTATATACACGGGCCTCGTTGTGAAGCCCACAGCCGGGCTTTATAACGTCTCCTCGGGCTTCAAAACGTTTTAAAGATATATTGTACGGGCCTGTATAAGAGCGTTTATATGTCTATATATATATATATATATATATATATATAGCGATGTTTGCTGTCAGTGAACTTGAGCTGCTGTATCAATATTTCCTGAACATGACATTAGGAGCTGTAGCTTGCTATAGCCCGGACTAATACTTGAAAGTTTTCACCAATCTCAGCATGTGCTCTAACTATAACCAAAGCCAGCGTGATATCGACATCTTTAATAAATAGATCTAGTCTAAAATTAAATAAAAAAATAAATAAATAAAAATAAAATGTAAGCAAATTCAACTCTCTGTTCTCTCTCATATTTATATTATTTTGGTGTGTATTTCTTTATTGAAATGTATGTTAGTAAATTTAAGTCATTTCTGTATGATGTATGTGTTGTTTCCCATCTTGTAAATGGTGTTGCACTATTAGATGGTGTATTAATAAAATAAATAAATAAATTTAACTCCAAATATATTCAAAGAATAAAATCATGAAAAATTGTATTAGTTCCTTTTGCCAATAACACATTGGATACTCCAAACTCCAAACATACATACATACATACAGAACACCATACTCCATGATTACATTTTCCAGGCCGAATTTTTACTTATGCGCCACAGATAAGCGTTTCATTATAATATCGACGAATTTGCAAATTTGTTTACGATTAAATATTCTAAACTGGATATTGTCTATAATTATTTATTTGTGGCATATTCAGATTTTCTTACTTTTTTTTGGGTATTTTGCCACTGAAAAATATTTCAAAATTTTTAATGAAAAAACCTCTGCACCAAACGGATCAGACAGAGGTTGGTTCTTGAAACTTAATTGTTTCAAAAAGTCTCACACCTAAAAATATATAAACTAGAACAAAGTTATAAACACAAAAATGAAAGCTATAGGCAGTTAACGTTTCGGAAGAAAATCTACTTCCGTTCTCAAAAACTGTTTGGCGTCAACCATGACAGTTCGTCGTTTATCTATTTCAATAGTCACGTGAGACATTAAATTATATTTATCTTATTTTTACTTCGTCTCTAAGGATGGGCAACCAACTGGTACAAAAATCTATTGAATAAATTGAAACGCATCTATCCTCGTTTAATAAAATAATCGCGATTTCTTTTAGTTCCGTTGCTCTCTTTTTCCAAAATTTTCGCAGAGTTCCACTGAATCCTGTGATTATTATCCCACGCGTGTTCACAAATTTTGGATTTTTCAAATTCTTCCCATCTAGCATAATTTCTATGTTCACCAAGCTTTACGTTGAAAGGTCTAGATGATTCACCTACGTAATGTTTTCCGCACTCACACACAAACACTATAAATAAATTTTTTTGAATTTTGAACAATATTTATAGGTTTGGTTTTTGATAAAACCGATCTTAGCGTGGAGCCCGTTTGAAAAACAATTCGTACGGAAAACCTATTTCCAATTTTTCATAATTTATCCGATAAATCATGTATATATGGAATTACTGCCATTGACCTAAATACCTCAGGTTGTGATAGTATATTATCTCTCCTACTCAGCAACTGACTATCAACAAAACTCTTGGGATATTGATTATTTAATAAGACAGTTTTTATAAATTGCTTTTCGTTCCTTAATATTGCATCATTTGAAGAAATAATTTTGGCTCTGTCATACAAACACTTAACAACACCTGTCTTAACACTAGTATGTTGATTTGAATTGAAATTTAAGTATCTGTTTGTGTGTGCTTGTTTTCTATACACACTGGTTTGGTATGTGTTATCTAATTTTTTAATTAAAATATCTAAGAAAAGTAATTCATTATTATTTTCTATCTATATTGTAAATTTAATTGAAGGTTATTTTTTATTCATCTAATTTAAAAAATCCCTTAAATATTATTTACTATAAGGCCATATAGCAAAAATGTCATCTACATATCTCCACCATACAATGGGTTTATTAGCTATATTACTGATATTACTTTCCTCAATATTTTTCATGAAAATGTTACTTAATATTGAAGATAATGAAGAACCCATCGCCATACGAAAGTCTTGTTGATAGAAACCATTATTTAATTGAAAGTATGTTGTTTTAATGAAAGTGTAAGTAATTCCATAATAGTTTCAATGCTTAACATAGTTCTATTCGCCAAATTCTCATCTTGTTGCAATTTGTTTTTAATTATTAATAATGTTTTATCTACAGGAACATTTGTAAATAGGCTTACTACATCAAAGCTGACCATTAGAAGATTATTGTTAAAATGATTTTCTGACAGCTTCTCAAAAAATGTTTGCTATTTTTAATATAAGACTCGGAGGAACCTGATAATGGATTCAGGATTTCTAATAAATATTTTGTGAATTTGCTACATGGAGAATTAATTAAACTCACAATTGGTCTTAAGGGAATGTCATGTTTATGAATTTTTGACAGACCCTAGAAATGAGGATGTTGCCATCTTAGCAACTTGCCAGTTTTTAATGACTTACGCACGGCGTGATAAAAATGAAGTACTGCAATATGTTGCATATTACATTGCAATGCGCAGAGTTGCTTTTTATGAAAAGTGAGAGGCAGTTAATTGAAAATATATTTTGTTGAATATTGGAGATTTGAAGAGACAAGTTGAATATCATAAGATACTTCGGTCCATTACTTCAATTAATGTCAGGATGATTTCAGTGAATATTCTTTCTATTATGAACAGAAACCTTAAGGAACTCGTAATCAAATTCGTTATCGTACTTCAGTCTCAATTCCATTTATCAGAATCCTATTATTCCTTCTCAAACTTTAAGAACAAAATAGTTATGAAGTTCTTCTATTTTACAATCAGTAATTGTAAGTATAATAAATAATGTAAGTAAATAAACTTTTCTCAATGTTGTGAAATGTTTCCTTTTTGCAAAATCGAAAAGTTTTTAATTATCTTGGTATCTACCAATTGTATAGCGCTTTGCTGTACATTATATTTTCATCATTTTCAGTTAAATGTATTATTTTTTATCCATAAAAAGAAACGACGCAATCATATTTTAAATGTTTACTTTTGTATAATATGTAAATTAGTTTAAAATACTCGCTTCTCGTATTAAATTTTTTTCTATATTTATCCTAAAAGCAATTTACCAAACATAAAGCTGAGTTAGCTAACTCAAAAAGGAGCAAATTGTCTACTGACGTATTTATTTATCCGGCTTCTTGTAAAATCGGGTTGTAGTATGTAAATTTCCCGAGGCGTTAAATTATTCAGAGCAATTTCCAATATTTCCACCAAAAAAGGCTTTTAAGAAATGTATATATACATTGGCTATAACGCTTCAAGAAAAAACTGCCTTTATTGTTAGATGAATGTATTGTGGAATATTGTTCTGATATATGGCTTTGAAATTTTATAGTCTATGTAGTCTAATATGGCGTAGAGACGACAATATATAACAAGCAGCATTAAGAATTGTTATTACGAAACAAAGGGAATAGTATCCGAATGTTATTATATCGAAACATCTATTTGCTTATAAGTGGAGTAAAACTAAAATTTCTGAGAAACTGTTTTACTATAGCAATTTTTTTGCTGGAACTTGTTGAGAACATTTCAAGAAGACATCTTAGGGACGTCATTTAGAAACAATTGATGATAAATTGGACTATAATGCACATATTCCAACGAAACTTTAGAAGAATATACCCCTTGTGGAGTCAAACCATCAAACCAAGTTTAAAATTAAAATGTTTACAATAACTCTTAAAAACAATTGTAAAATCGAAAATCGAATCGTCGATTGTTTTCGCATGAAGTCGTACATAAAAAATTTGTATTTCAAATTATAGTTGTTTTTATGTTTGTTTGTGGTGGTATAAACAAAATAAGTTTTAAATTTTCTAAAACTAATTTTATTCAATTCTTCTATTTTCTTTTTATTGAATAAATGAATTTTACTATCAATATTTTGGCCAAAAATAAAATTATTGGTATATACCGGGTGTAACAGGATCATGGTATAACCCCCTTTTCTCCTTTAGTTTTGAAGATAATTACTTGAAATTCAGGATATACTACATACATAATAAACGGCACTTTTTGACATACAATTGATTTTTTTTTTTCAGTTCCGGTTTCGCCGTAAGTGACATTAACTTTCGATTTTTAAATACAACACCCTATATATTAGTAGAAGTGGAGGCACTTTTGAAGGTCACCACTAATGAGTTTTTATTAATCACCGGAAGATAATTATCTATGAATAATGTGTCATGACGCATGTCTTTGTGACTTATCACCTCATTATTAGGTTAATTTCCTACATATTTTAACAAAAAAATAATGCTAAATAGTGGGAAGTAAAAAAGTTTTTATGTCCTTAAGAAAAGTATAAAATCAGTGCAGTTTTAGAGTCATGTACAGTATTCTATAAATCTTTTAAAATACAACTACATAATGTCTCTACCATAAACACGCAAGCAGAATACGAAGAAGTGTAAACCTTATACAAAAGCATCCGATAGTGATTACAGACGTACAACTTTAACAGCCGGTTTTACAATCGCAAGTTAACTTTCATGTTAGTTGACTTTTACTTGCAGGTTAACTATAACTTTACCGACACATGCGTTTTTCAATGTAAAGTTAAGTGATGATTTGTAAACGAGAGGTTGTGAGTAAAATTTATAATGTTGGTACTGGAAAAATGGGTAATATACATAAAATGTATTAATTTTAGTCCAAAGTCACATCACCTGCTATCAAATATAAATGTCAGAAGCAATTTATGAGTTAGTGATTTATTACTAAGTAAGTAGGTAAGTATTTTCAGGCAAAATATCAAAAATTATTTCGTGACAGTTATTTTATAGGTTATAAATTGCCAGTAAACTGCCAACTTCTAGTTAACCCACACCTCATCTGCTAGTAAAGTTAACTACTAGATAACTACCACATCTAAAATGACCAGATATTGTAAAACCCAATTTCTATAATAACCTGAAAGTTAACTCTGACTGGAAGTTAACTAGCGATTGTAAAACCGGCTGTAAGTCAACAGCCTGTATAATCATGTTCCGAAGAATTGGACGATGGTTTTGAGATGCCTGAAAAAATTTGGCAAATGATGGCTGGTGCGAGAGAAGATCCTGTGAGAGAAAAAAAATCCGAACCGTGTTTAGAGTCCCAGGAGCAGAAACGATTATTTCAAGAGATGCGATTTCATTTAAACAAAAGTGCAAGTAAAACTGTATTAATTGGGTTTGACCCCTTTTCACATTTTAGTCCAAGTTTAAGAATTGTCAAGCGTATATTAGATATAGGTGTTAAATTTAATGTTCAAACTTTTACAGATTTTATTAGTGTTCTACCTAATATTTTAAATAACATGAAACTATAACTATGGTATACTCTAACAAATCAAATGTATTTTGTCTGTTATTATCAAAAGCCTGTAGCTTCATGTTATTTAAAATATTAGGTAGAACACTAATAAAATCTGTAAAAGTTTGAACATTAAATTTAACACCTATATCTAATATACGCTTGACAATTCTTAAACTCGGACTAAAATGTGAAAAGGGGTCAAATCCAATTAATACAGTTTTACTTGCACTTTTGTTTAAATGAAATCGCATCTCTTGAAATAATCGTTTCTGCTCCTGGGACTCTAAACACGGTTCGGATTTTTTTTCTCTCACAGGATCTTCTCTCGCACCAGCCATCATTTGCCAAATTTTTTCAGGAATCTCAAAACCATCATCCAATTCTTCGGAACATGATTGAACAGGCTGTTGACGTAAAGTTGTACGTCTGTAATCACTATCGGATGCTTTTGTATAAGGTTTACACTTTTTCGTACTCTGCTTGCGAGTTTTTGGTAGAGAAATTATGTAGTTGTATTTTAAAAGATTTATAGAATACTGTACATGACTCTAAAACTGCACTGATTTTATACTTTTCTTAAGGACATTAAAACTTTTTTACTTCCCACTATGTAGCATAATTTTTTTGTTAAAATATGTAGGAAATTAACCTAATAATGAGGTGATAAGACACAAAGACATGCGTCATGACACATTATTCATAGATAATTATCTTCCGGTGATTAATAAAAACTCATCACTAGTGGTGACCTTCAAAAGTGCCTCCACTTCTACTTATATTATTGCATTTTTGAATTCTGCATAATTTTCTGAATCCAACGATGCCAGATAAGTGAAATTTCAAACATCAATTGTTTTATAATATAATTTTTAGGTTTCCATTTAAATTTGTTATGGCAGTTCCGATTTATTCTAAATGACCCATGCAATGCTACAAAAATAGAAATCCCGTTAAAAACACTAAATTGCGTGATTTATGAGCAAACCAAATTCACCAAAATTGTTATTGGGGCAAACCTCAATATTTTCAAATGGGATCATATCGGTACCGTGGTACCATTTATTAGTACTATTAATAATGAATTCATTCATATGTCGTATTAAAATGTGCGATACATACAAACAAAATTAAAATTACAAGAAAATACTATTTTACTCTAATTAACTTGTTAGAGATAAGGTGGTTTTGGAATACAAAAAATTAACACAAAATATTACAACAGTTGTTCAAAATGCTGTCCATTAACGTCAATGCACTTCTGAATTCGGATAGCTGTTTATCGAAGAACGTGCGCCAATTGCTGGGCCGTTATGCTATTAATTGCTCGTCTTACTCGTAGCTCCAGGTCTTCACGGGTTGTAACGGCGGTTGCATAGACAATGTTTTTTAAATGACCCCAAACAAAGAAATCAAGGGGCGTTAAACCAGGTGATCTTGGAGGGCACCTCACAGGACCATTCGTCGAAGTTACGTTTTCTCCGAATCTCCGTTGAAGGTAATCAATTACTATCCTTGAATTATGGGGAGGAGCGTCATCTTGTTGGAAATACATTCCCTGTCCTAAATCTAAAGGTAACTCATCCAAAATGTCCTCAATCTCATTTTCCGGGAATCTCACGTATCTGGCACCAGTTAGAGGTCCTTCAAATATTATTGGACCAATGATTCTACTACCGATTATTCCAAGCCAAACATTGAAACCGAACCGCACTTGAAAGTTACCCTCCCATAATAAATTTTTATTTTCTTGTGACCAATATTTTGTATTTTGTCGGTTAAATAATCCCAAATTTGTAGACCTTGACTCGTCCGAAAACAAAATCAGTCAAAAAATGATTGTTTGGCTGCACGTTATTATACAAAATCCAATTACAATATTCCATCCTACGTTCGTAATCACTTTCGTACAAATGCTGGTGCAATTGGTATTTAAAAGAGTTAGAGTGGTATTTGTGCAAAATTCGGCTTACTGTTTGATGACTGATGTTCAATTCAAACCCAACTTGCCTTAAAGAAACAGTCTTATCAACTTCTATTCGGGCCAAAACATTAATTTCCGTTCCTTCGTCAATAATGAAGTTTCCTTCAGGATCATTGTTGGGTTTCCTCATAAATAATTAACATGCCCACTTTTCCATCTCTTGTATAAATTTGCGGCATTTTAAACACAATTAACAAGAATTTTAAACAGTTTTTAAAGACACAATAAAAACACCGTTAAACCAACAAATGTTTGACAAGCTAAATATTTCATTGTTTTCAAAGCCACCTTAGTTACTTCTTAACATTTAATTAGAACAAAATTGTATTTTCTTATTTTCTTTTAGCTGTAATTTTGTTTGTATTTATCGCACATTTTAAAACTACATATGAATAAATTCCTTATTAACAGTACTAGTAAATGGTACCACGGTACCGATATGGTTCCATTTGAAAAAATTGGGTATAACAATTTTGGTGAATTTTATTTGCTCATAAATCACATAATTTAGTGTTTTTAACGGGATTTCGATTTTTGTAGCAATACACGGGTCATTTAGAATAAATCGGAACCGTCATGGCACACTTAAATGGAAAACTAAAAATTATATTATATAAAAACTGATGTTTGAAATGTCACTTATTTGGCACGTTGAATTTAGAAAATTATGCAAAATTCAAAAACGCAATAATATGTGGGGTGTTCAATTTAAAAATCGAAAGTTAGTGTCATTTCCGGCGAAACCGGAAGTAAAAAAAATCAATTGTATGTCAAAAAGTGTCGCTTCTTATTTATGTAGTATATCCTTAATTTCAATCAATTATCTTCAAAACTAAAGGAGAAAAGGGGGGGGTATACCATGATCCTGTTACACCCGGTATATTAAAAGTACATAAAAGACGAACTATTTAAAAAAATTAGTAATATACTCCAATTGGGACCCTAGATTTGTCATTTTTTTGCAATATGGCAATTTATAAACAAGCTAAGAGACATAACGAATTGAACATTTTTTCGGTTTAAAAAATGTTTAAATTTGTTTTTGTTTATACCACCACAAATAACATAAAAACAATTATAATCTGAAATGCAAATTTTTGGCGTACGACTTGATGTCCCTAAACAATCGATTCGATTTTCGAGTTTGAAATTGGTTATTAGGATTATAATTAGGAGTTATTGGCTTGGTGGTTTAACACAAGGGGTATATTCTTCTAAAGTTTCAATTGATAAAGTTACCAATTGTTTCAAAGTGGCCTCCCTAAAATGTATTTATAATTTACGACTTGGTACACAATGGGTATATTCTTCTAAAGTTTCAATTGTTAAAGTTATCAATTGTTTCAAAGTGGCCTTCCTAAAATGTATTTATGTTTTACGACTTGGCACATTGTTGGGTATTTTGCCACTGAAAAATATTTAAAAATGTTTAATGAAAAAACCTCTACGCCATTCATTACAAATTTTTAAATATTTTTCACTGGAAAAATACCCAACAAAAAGTAAGAAAATCTGAATATGCCACAAATAAACAATTATAGACAATATTTGGCACATTGACCAAAAAGTTTCGGACAAATCTAGTTCTTTGCAATTTCATTGTGAATAATTTATCTCTTTATTGCGATACTGCTTATAGAACCAGAGATATTTAAGAAAAACTGCGAAAAAACAGGATTCTAAACATTCTTTTGTTTAAACAAGCTTTCCACCACACGGATTTAATCCAAAACTTTTTACTACACTTCTAGAAATGTTTTATTTTGATGAAATCTGTAATTCTGTTTCATGAAAATGTTTAGCCTTTGAATCGTTTTTAGTCCTTATTCTGGAGCTCATCAAAAAGGCACAAAGCCACTCATACGATGGTCCATGCACAAACCAAGACAATTACCAAGTTTTTTTGACATTCTTTGACATCGACTCAATGAAAAAACAGATTTTCTCCTATGTGTTACCTAGCTAGTAATATAGCCTATATACTCTATACATGTTTAAAATTGAATTATTTTTTGTTTGCTTATACTTGTAATGAAACATATTCTTTATAGGATTTTGCAAACAGCGGAAAGAAAAACTATCTATGAGGACTAAAAGAAAAACTGTATGTAAAAATATTAATGAAATCTTTGCATTCTTTCGGTAACCTGACTTCTGGTTATGCTAGCAAGTTAAAATTATGAAATATGAAACCATAAAATTATTAAGTAGTTGATAATCTTTAAAGATATGATTCTTTTACCATACCAAAGAGAAACAGAAGTAAACCGGTGAGAAATGATATTAATATAAATGAAGTTGTCGCTGCCGTTAACGAAAATCCACAAACCTAAATATTCAGTGCTAGGACAAATATTTCTTCGACTTCGATCAGAAGAATCCTCAGACAAAAATTATCATGCTTATAAGATGATTTTAATACAACAACTTCGCCAAGGAGATTATGAACGGCGACTTCATTTTATAGCACGAATGTCCGTACTGAGTGAAATATTTCCTTCATAAAATTTATTGGAGCAATGAGGCGTTATTCAACAGGCTCAATATGCACTATTGGAGTTATAGGAATCCTAGATAGAAACGAGAAAGAAATTTTCAGGTAAAATATAAAGTCAATGTGTGGATAGGTATGCTTAGTGCCACATTTTTTGAAAATAATTTAAATTCCGAAAATTACCTAGATTTTTACGAAATGACTTACCTAATTATTTAGAAGAAATTCCCTTGCAAGTTAGAAGAAGTATCTGGTTTCATGAATATGGTGCCCTCCACATAATGCCTGTATTGTTTCTAATTATTTAAACGCCATTTTTGTAAACCAGTGGATAGGCAATACCGGACCTGTGCGATATCCAGCTAGATTACCAGATTTAAATCCGCTGGATTTCTTTTTGTGGAGTTGCCTTAAGAGATTTGTTTATAACACTCAACCTCAGAACATTGAGGGTTTAAAAAATAGAATAAGAAATGGATGTAATTCTGTTCGACGGAATACTTTATTACTTACAGTGAATGGTGAATTAATAAAATGATTTAACTACTGCATTCATGTTAAGTAATGGCCAACATTTTGAACAATATTTTCAATACACTTTTAATTCTCTCTTTGCCTGATACATTTTTTTAAGAGAACATTAATGTTTATTGCAAAATCGACATTATTTTATTTTTAGTATTTTTGTTAACATAATTAAGAATTATTTTGTTTGTTTTTTTTTAAATAATTTTGCACAATATTCTTAATTTTTAATAAAAATAAGTCTACCAGCTTATAATTTTTTAAAGTGTTTTTATTAAAGTTTTCATGGCTAACATAGAAAATGTGAAATATTACTAATAAGAAAGCCATGGTTGATTTGTTAAATCTGAACAACTTAACAGTCGAAGGCATAAAACAAAATGAAGAAAAGTAAGGAAGTTCATGAAACTGAATCATGATTATACATTTTGTTATTTAAATATCTGTAGAGCCACTAGAAGAGCAACCTTTACTAACCAGCAACCTTACTAATGTAAGAAATGTGTATTACATGAAAACATGCACTTATTAGTAGTGGGTTCATCAAGTGATATCACAAAAGAGAAAACAAAAAAATTGTTTCCTTTTATTTGTTGTTGCTGTTTGGTTACTTTAAATATTGTTTATTATATGCCTTTTACAAATAAAGCTTAAAATTATTATTTACATTATTTTCAAATTTATTTTAAGATAATTCAGTTTGGAGGCAAAAAGAGAGTTTTTAATTTTTTTCTCTAAAACGAAAGAAAATATCCAATAAGACGTAATAACATAAATTGAAGCTAATTAAAACCTTTATAAGAAAGCATTAACACAGTTCATGTACAGGGTGAGGCAAAACAATATTCAAGGAAATTTAGTTTTATATCGTAATTTTTTCAATTTTTTTTAAATCACTCTGTATGCACATTTAAAGACCTTAAAAATATCTACAATTTGATGTACCGAACATGGTCGTAGCTTAAAAAATAAGGAAGTTGCGAGTTTGGGGAGTTTTAAATGGCGAACCCTGTATATTAATGCTCGGTCGGCAGCTTTGAGTTTTTTATGTGAGGTATAAATACGGAGAGAACTATAGGAGAAGGTGAGACGCGCTGTATAATACTAATAATTTTAATTATTTAAACCATGAATCTGCAAAAGTTGCTTTTATTCCATACATGAACTATTTGTTTTTAAAATTAAACCGACTGTATTGTGTGCCTCGTTTTTACTGCTCGAAAATAACCGAGTTAAATTGAATTGAATTTAATTGCAAGCAATATTAAAAATTCAATTTACTACCCTTGCACATGAACCTTCATTGTTGATTTTACTTCCAGGCTGTTCAAACTCAGACTTAACCCGGACAAGGACGTGTTTGCTGATGATATTTTATTTGAATCTACAAGAGGCTTGATTACTTTTGATCCTGGGATAGCATACAGTGGAACTTTAGAAGGTGAGTTAATATTTTATATTATCGTATTAGTGTGGTATTCTTTTATAGAAAGCAATAATGATGATAAATATTTAACTGACATTGTCTCCTTAATGTGGGATCGCAATATCTTGTTGATCGATAAATCAACCATATTGGTCGATGGTATGAACTGTAATCGTGTTAGCAAGTTTAATAACAATATTGTCACAGATTTCCATCCCTTGGGAAACCCCCCTTAATTCGTGGGTTCGAAAATTATAACAAGAGATGGTCACTAATAGTTTATTGAATAACTTAACTTAAACTTAACCTCGCAATACGTTTATTATCTACGACACACATTTACTAACTAACATAACTTTAAGGTGGCCATTTCCAAGAAAGAGACATACGATAGAGAAATGTTAATTATTTTTTACCATAACTTTTTTTCTTATATTGTATTAAAAAAAATTATAAGACTACCTAAGTAGGACCATGACAAGACTATTACTATGAATCTTCACTCAATAATTTCAGTCGTTTCCAAAATAGTTAGATTTAAAACTACGAAATAGAAAGATTAATATAAACTTTAAATTTGCAAACCGCTGAAATTATTGACTGAAAATTCATAGTAATTGCCTTATGGTTCTACTTAGGCAGTCTTATAGTTTTTTTAAATATTTGTATTAGGAAAAAGAAGTTATGACCAAAAATAATAAATATTTCCCTATCGTCTGTCTCTTTCTTGGAAACGATCAACTTAAACAAAGCATATTATTTGATACTTTCACTCTACTGTTTACTTTGAGTCACTTCGGATTTATCTCAACTCCAACTAAATAAAACTGTGTTCCCCGGTGTGAATCCGTCGCCTTATATACTCCACAAAAAAAGAACTCAATCCGCTTGCTGATCGATTCACATGCAATCCCCTGACAGTTATAATCGGCACGTCTTATATAAGTGTGACATTATTGGTGGTGACAACCTTTTCAGGGATATATTCATAATATATTTGTGGTACCGGTATATCCGTCTTATTAAATCCTCTTATTTATATTAAAGTCCTGGCGGAGTTTAGCTAAAGCTATCCCACCACTCAACCACGTACACGTCATTAACACAACAACCATTCCCTGCGATATTGCCATCTACCGCAGCTGAGTCTCGAACTCAGAATAGATAACAGCGACTAGACATGTTGTGCCACCCAACAGCGGTCTAGCTCACTGCTACCATCTTAGTAACACATTGGAAACGCCACTAAACATCCATACCCTGGCCAGGATTCGAACCCATCATCATGACAAATTTATTCTTTCTTTTAGTACAAGATATTAACTCTCCGGATCGAGATCCGGAGCCAGCCGCACAACCACGTCGCGCAGCGCCGTGGTGTTAGTACGGCTGGCCGGATCGCGACCGGTTCGGCTCAATAAAACTTATTCTAGGACAAGGCTCCTGCCGGCTGTGGCGGCTTAAAATTGTCTTTAAAATTACATGTATTAAAACTTAATTCTAAGGCACTGAATTTAAAAACACAATCTATGTTTTGATGAGCACTATTTTTAATTTTGTTGCTAAGATGGGGATGAACTCAGTGGAAAGACCCCATTCCAAGCAGTTTACCCCAATAGTCTACTCGCCGTTGGGAAGTTTTGGTTGTTTGAAGAGGAAAATTGCGTTTAAAATAGTTGGAATTTTTATAAGGTTTATTGGTATAAATTGAACAAATTGAACAAAAACGGACAGAATAACAAAAATTACAAAAATACAAACATATGACAAACAAGAAGAAGAAAAGAGATAGGATACAGAATAAAAAAGCATGGTGGTGAAAAGTGTATGATAGATAGAAGTTGTGGTAGAGAGGTTGCCGAAAGATAGGCAACGCCTGGAATGGTAATGGGTGTTTAATTTGGAAAGGGGCATTATGCATTCTGATTTGGGTAATGCTGCGTGTTAGCGGACTGTCACCCAGTCGAAAAGCATAGAATTTTTGAGATGTGTGGATTCGAACCCGCTACACCGTTGATCACAAGCCAAACGACTTAGCATTGCGCCACTATCGCATTGATTGCACATGAGCTAGTGTAGATAACTGACCACTCTGTTGTACAGCCGGCCCCCACATAACTAACATATTTTTTTACCACGCCACATGTTCTGCACTTGCTTGATTGACAAATGTGCCAGCGTAAGGTAGGTATTGCTGCCACTTTCGGACATCCAATCTGGATGTTTTCATATACCCTCCGGCTGCATAAGCTGGATTGGGGACATGTTTGTTGTCAGCAGCGAGAGTCATATGACGCATGGAGTAGGAATATAGGATGGGAAGTGTAGGTGTTTGTGAGATGCTTCTTTTAAGTTTCCATACTTATTTTTAACTTTCCATCTATCATCATCTCCTTATTTATTTTTCTTCTGAGTCTTCTGTTTCTTTTGTTTCTGAAACTAGCAGAGTGTGCCTTCTCCTGCCTGCTTTTATTTATTAATCGTTCCAAAGGTAAATCGCCTTTTACAGTGGGAGTGCAACGAAGAGCCCCGAGGGAATATTTGGGACACCTTGAATACCGACCCGCCAAGGTAAAGCAAAATAAAAAAGAGATCTAGAAGATTTGGGACGCTCTGTATATCAAGCAGACCCCAACTCCTTTGACCTGAGAGGCATTTTTGTATTCGTAAATAAACCCAATCCCCCTGACAAGGTTTAACAAACTAATAAACAGAACTTTTCTTTTCGTCCTTGTGCATATGTTGGCAGCTTCCCTCTTTGTTCTGTAGGATTCCCAGACAACTTGCACTCGTTGCCCCACCCTTCTTAAAAACCAGCCCGTTGCCCTTCACTGAAACGATCACTTTATTGCGCACAGCTTAGATTATATTGACAGATATTTGTATCCCTTTTTCAAGTTGTCTATATACGCTTTCAGGTGATGCCACATTCAACCTATATATCTTAATCATATATCAACTACACGAAATAGCCAGACTCATGCTAATTTATATCAATCAATGTATAATTGTCCACCCTTTCATTCAACACAATTTCGCACGATTCATCACAGTTTTAACCGAGTTTGTTTGAGGTTTTATGGGAGCTATATAGGCGTGCCTGCCTCCGGCGCCATCCGAAACCGAACTCACGACAAATATTCTGTGACGTCACTTGAGATAAAATTGAATAATATTTCTCTTGTGTATTTGTCGGAATATTTTCGTGAGTAAACGTATCTTTATGTTATTTTGAATTTTGTGTTTGTTTTGGAGAGTTTAGACTTTTTTCTTATAAACAATTGTCAGACGAATATTTAAAAATATCTGCTTTGACATCATTTCGCTCGTTTTGTTGTAACAACTGGCTATCGCCTTATTGAGCACTCCCTGTTGATTATCCTAACTTACGATCAACAAACTGTTTCAGAATAATCATCTAATATAGGTACAATTCAAATGTATTGACCCCTCACTTTAACCGCGATTGTCTCAGAAACGGAGATGCAGAAAAAATTATGTGTTTATTATGAGTCTATTCTAAATCAATCACTGAAATTTGAATAATGTACATTGGACACTTTTGAAATTCTGCTAAGTTATACTGAAAATTGTCCAACTTTTTAAGGAAATGTTGACCATGCCAGTTTTAAAACCTTTATATCTTGGAAAATATGCATACCATGTAAATAATATTTTAGACACCGATAAGCACGGCATTTTTTGTACGAGTAAATTTTTTCATAATTTGTTATTTTCAAATTTTGGAGTTATTGTCAATAACGTGACGTCATGCTAATTTGGTTATTTATCAATGTATTTAAAACATTTTTGATAAGATAGTTAATTGTATAAAATGTAAGCATTTTAAGAAAAAAGAATTGGTATAAGTATATCAAATATTAATTTAGTTATCAAGCGTAACGGATAATATCATTGCAAGTTTGCAATAATATTATCTATTATGCTTGATAACTAAATTAATATTTGATATATACCAATATTTTTTTCTGAAAATACTTGCATTTTGTAAAATTAACAATTTTAACAAAAACGTTTTAAATACATTGATAAATAACCGAATAAACATGACGTCACGTTTTTGAGAAAAACTGAAAAATTTGAAAATAAAAAATTATGAAAACATTTCCTCGTACAAAAAATGCCGTGCTTTATCGACGTCTAAAATATGATTTACATACTGTGCATATTTTCCAAGATATAATGGATTTAAAGCTGGTATGGTCAAAATTTCCTTAAAAAGTAGGACATTTTTCAATATAACCTAGCAGAGCTTCAAAAATGTTCAATGTACATTATTCAGATTTCAGTGATTCATTAGAATAGACTCATAATGAACACATATTTTTTTCAGTTCTATCTACTCCTCCGTTTCTGAGATATTTGCGGTTAAAGTGAGGGGTCAATACAATTGAATCGTATATTAGTGCTATTTGGTGTTTAGCTCTTGGTCACGCGTTGTTATTATTAAACTTCCCGCTTCCTCCTTTACACCCGAGTCTCTCAACTATGCATCAGCATTACACATAGTACGCCTATTTTCCTCTTTTAGGGGCTAATTGCAATTTTCTTCTTGAAGTCTTCATCAGTTTCTTCGGTTCCGTTATCCATTTCGACACATTTTTCGACACTTGTTATGTTTCTCATAGGTCCATACTTCGTATTACAGATTGATCATTGATCACCGAACGATTTCACGATATTTAGCTCTTGTCTTAATTAAGCTTCATTCTCAGCAAATAATTTCAGGTTATCCATATGGAAGAAGCGGATTACTCCATTGTTACCACTTATTTCGAGGCTAACTCTCTGAGTGTTCAGTTGGTTTGATAGTGGAATGAGAGCCAAGCAAAACAGTAAATGTCCCGTTCAATACATAGAATTATTTTTCATGAGAGATTTCATAAGATTATTCGCAGCACGTAAGATTTATGTCGACCGAATAATTTTATTGTTATTGTTATTATCATTATATTGAATGGTCATTTTATTAAAAATATGATAAAATTCATTAACTATGTTGTATATTAACATTGTACTTATTTTTATCTAAATTTAAGTAATTAAAAGTATTGTAGATAGTCGTAATAGATGGCCAAATAAATTCCACATTGGAAGCAGTTTGTTCGGTCGATAGGACGATTAGAAAGTTTTGAAAGCTCTTAGGCCACAACGGCCTAATTGTTTCGATGTTGTTAGTTCTGTTTCAAGGTTGAAATTTACTAGAATCATAATTGTTTTGCTCTGTACTATGTACAATTATTACGTTCTCCAGGAAACTTCAGCATAAGGGTTAATTATAACTTTAGCAAAGGTAACATGAAATTAGGAAGTTGTAGTGCTATTTTAGTTTTGATATACGAGAGGAACTATTATAAATTACTTCGAATAATTTTGTTATTGGTGTGTGTATAGTCGTGAAATCTAATGACTCACAGGCGTAGAGGTTATTATCCAGTAATATACTGGATAATTAGGTGTTTTTACAAATCTTGTTTGACTACTATTAAAAATACTTGAATTTTGATAATCAGTCAAATAATACCCATTTTAATATTGAATTGAAAATTTACCGACAAAAACGCTAATCATTTCACTGTGCACTCTTGACGTCATCAGCTGCATTGTCAGAAATCTAATTATCAGTAAACAAACATTATTGTGTGTTATAAACACGTGTTATTTTGCAAAGTCTTACGCCAGTTTATAATGAAAACTAATAGTGTTTTGTGCCAAGATGCAAGAATACCTCCAAAAACGTACCATCTAGAAGAATTTTAGTGACAGTTCCAAAACAATTTTACAATTTCCAGAAGTAGCTTTTACAAAATAAATCCTCTATTAGACATTACTTATTTAATCACATGTGAAACGTAAATGAAGCGAATCCAATTTTCTGTATACCACTATTTAAATGCGATTTATGCCACTCGTAAATGCAATGACGTCACCGCCAATCATAGCGTGTTTTGCATACTCGTCCAATTATTAAAACTTTGTTTTATTTATTTGTTAAAATTTTAATTTGATGGACGATAGAATACTATTTAAATATCAAGAAGTGCTTTAATAATTCACTTTAATGTCAAAGAAGCAAATTTGCACATAGTGACAACACCGAATTGTATTATTTTGTAGCTTCCTCGCCTCCTTGGACGCTATGTAGAAGTAAAGATATACATGTAGCAGGAAGTTTCCGAAACAAAAGTTACCAAAACAAGAGATTTGCCGCAACTAACATTTAGACACTATCAAATGACTGATTCCATATAACTCATATACATCAGTTTATTTCCCAGATAATCCTTGCAAGTTAGAGCGAAAATAGCCAGGAGAAAATAGTCTTAAAAAATATATTAAAAAAAAAAAACAACTTTTGAAAACAACGCTTTTATGAACGTACTACTTAAAAAGAAAAAAATATTTCCGTTCTGATTTATAAAAACTTTAAAAAAATGTATATAGATTATTAAAACTGAAAGCACAAATGAATAAATAAAACACACTACTATGTCTTCTACCACTGTGTATTTATAAAAATTGCGAGTTGTGTTTCAACTTACAAAGTCATTGTCAGTCAGTCACTGCTTGACGGTGACTTTGTAAATCGAAACTGCAGTCGCAATTTTTATAAATACATGGTGGTAAAAAACATAGTAGTGTGTTTTATTTATTTATTTGTGCAAAATAATTAACTAACCACAGAGTAACGGCTCCTTCAGTCATTTTTTTTTTAAACTAAAAGCGTTGAGCGCGAAAAGATGCTGTAGAAGCTGTTTCAATAATCCTTGGGTAATTTGATCGTTATTATACTCTTCGACTTCGCAAATACAAAACAGAGAGTATATTGCATTCGATCGCCACATCTCAAAAACCGATAATATTACTCGGATAGAAAAAAATTCATACCACTGTGTTGGTGATCGAATTCTGAACAACATTCAAAATGTCCGTCCGCCCTTCACGTTTCTGTAAGCACGATAACTTAAAGAACAAAAAGTCCGATTCTGTTGAAATTTAGACAGCAAGTTAGTGTTAGCTAGATGAAGAACCCTATTATTTTGAACAAAATTTATCAATAAGTAAAAAGTTGTTACTTAACTATTTCTATTTTAAAAAAATGGGTTTTGCAATATAATGTCAAAAACTTATTAAATTATTTACAAAAAAAAATTGCGCAGAGTATCCTATATAATGTGCAACAATTATATAAAAAGTGCAGTAAATCAACGAAGAGTATAATGGTTCGCTTCATGTGTTATATATACACATTTATTATATGTTGAGCATTCATTATCTCGGGTATTTTGTATACATACGGTGTGACCCATTTCAAATCTGAACACCCACATCAAAGCCGTATTTATTAATCGATTTTGACCGTTTTATTAAAGGGTACAACACCAAAAACTGTACTTTTAGACAAAACCACATATTTAATTTTTAATAATCATGGCCTAGGTACGGCAATTGCTAAAATTTGAGAGAAATCGTATTAGCGATTTTTTTTTTATGTAACATCTGAATATATCCTCAGCACCCTTCAAAATTTGGTGGAAGTATGTGGAAATATGCGGAAGTTTGGTGGAAGTATGTGGAAGTTTGGTGGATGTAGGTGGAAATATGTGGAAGTACGTGGAAGTTTGGTGGAAATAGGTGGAAGTTTTTTTAAAAGTGGAGGTAGGTGTACACGATTTTTGCCGGCGGTTTACCCCTCGGTTACCGTTAGCTAGAGGAAGAACCCTATTATTTTTTAACAAAATCTATCCATCAATAAAAAAGTTATTAATTTTATAAATTAAAAAAAATTAATTATTATTTTCTTCTATGCACACGGCTTCAAAAATAACGATGTTATGTGCAAAATAATGAGTGCTTTGTAATTTTATTAAATACAAAATTTAAGACTTTCCTGCTGTCATTGGCCATAGAATGGAAATTCAAAAAATATATACCATTTTTCATCAATATTATTACCAACATGCTCCAATTTGACAGCTTCAATTCAAGTCAGTTCAAAAGTTTTGACGAAATTGTATCTCGACTGATAAAGTGTCGAGCGCCATTTTTAGAACATCGTACAGAAATAAAGAAAAAATTAAATGTAATTTCATAATCTTATTTTTTGTACCATACCACTTTTTCCATAAATGTAAGACTTTTGAGTTATTTACGAAAAGCAGTCTCAAGCTACCAATATTTTAAATCAAAAATCGTAATCTTCAAATCATTATAACTTGGAAAATATAAATTTTGATGAAAAATTGTAAACCACCTTTTTCTCTTACAATATGGCTCTATATAAGATTCGGTGGTTATTATTTTTTTTGCTCACCCCTTAAGAGGAGGTGGGAACCACTCTCAAGTAAAAGCAGCCATATTTAATGGGTAAACTTTTTTGTACTCCGTATTTGAAACTCAATGCAAAAAAAATCATGAAATTTCATTCTTTATAACTGGGTTCCGAAGTAAAAACCTATGCACATGACGACACTGTATACAATATAAATACAGTTTTCAATGACACAGGTTCCGTATCAAAACATCTTATCAGAGGCAGACATCACGCATATTTTTTAACTAAACTGAATGATAAAATTTTGGAATATCTTTCCTAATAGTCCTAATTCCAGCTTAAGAGGGCGCCAGTCTAGAATAAAGTAAATTTAAATTATGCGGGGCCGTCGAGAGAAAATCGGGGCCCAGGGGGGTAGTAACATACGACTTCCAGCAATCTTCGACATAATTTGCGAAAAGCGGGGGATGGCATTCCTAATAATAAACTATTTATCTCAATACAAATTTCGAAAAGTGGGTGGGTGGTGATATGCTTTAGAATTGAATATTTATCTCAGTCGAAATTCTGAAAGTACTATTCCTTATAAGCAGAAACGCTTAAAGAAATTGCAGATATAGCACCCCATATTACTTATTTAATAAAGAAAAATTTTTACTGTGGGATTTGCCCTTTGGCTTTAAAAATTGCTGTTATCAATCCGATTTTCAAAAGCGGCGATAAAACGGATGTTCCTAATTATAGGCCTATCTCAGTTATATCAAACATTGTAAAGATATTAGAAAAACTTATCAAGAATCGAATAAATAGTTAAAAAAATTCAAATTAATATCAGAACGTCAATTTGGTTTTCAACAGAACAAATCTACGCAAAACGCAATTGAACGTTTAACTTCAGAGATATATAGGTACATAGATAAAGGAACTCCTTGTATGTGCATATTTCATGATCTTGCCAAAGCTTTTGATACTGTGAGTCACGCACAGCTATTGGAAGCATTGAGTGATATTGGGTTTCGCGGTCCTAGTATAAAGCTATTTAAAAGTTACTTGACAGACAGAAAGCAATTTGTGAAAGTAGGTAATGCAAATAGTGAACATAGCATTGTTCAATTTAGCGTACCACAAGGTACCGTGTTAGGTCCGCTATTATTCAAAATATATTTGAATAATCTATTGACAATAAAATTCATTGGAACGGTCATAAGTTTTGCTGACGATACTGCCATTTTATACAGTAACCAGACGTGGGAAAATTTGAAATTGCAAGCAGAATTTGACTTACAAAAAATAAAAGATTGGTTTGGTCATAAATTATTAACTATAAATTTTAGTAAAACTAAATTTTTACAGGTTTGCATGTTACAAAAATACGCTACCCAAATTTTCCTCACTCACAATTAATCCTTCAACTAAAATCGAAGGTGCAAAGACAGTGAAATATCTAGGTATTACTATAGATCGACATCTAAGGTGGGTCCAACATATCATTAATGTGTGCAATACCCTAAGAAGCCTAATATATAGAATTAAGTGTCTAAAAAATATACTAGATTCGTCGACTCTAAAAACAATATATTATGCATTGATTGACTCTCGGCTAAAGTACGGTATTATTGCGTGGGGAGGTGCTGTAAAAGAGCACCTGAAAAAATTAGAAATAATTCAAAAGATATTTAAAAAAATAATACTTAGTAAACCGAATACTTATCCCTCAGATGACCTATTCATAGATGCTAAAATTCTAGATTTAAGACAATTATATTTCTACACAATGAACTTCCCGAAAAAATTAGAAATCTAACGAATTATCATTTATTTAAAAAACATTCCAAAGCTTTCATCTTGAATTCAAATAGAACAAGAATCCATGACTTAATTGCAATGAAAAATAAATAATACAATAAAATCATGAATCGTTACCACTAATATTCTTTTAAATTCAAAGTATCCGATGAATATACATATATGGGTATATTTAATGTGCATATATATACACATGTAGTATATTTAGTTTAGTACAATATATTTTGGGCTTATATATATATTCAACGTCGAACTTATACTACCATACTTGTTATTATATTAGTTTTGAGATTATATCTGCTCCACCTAGATTTATTTTAGTATTAAAATTTTATTTTAATATCATCTAAATTTATAATAATAATAATAATAATAATTTATTAACCATGTTGATACAAATAATAGTATATATGGCAAGTCAACAATAATTAGTGTATAACATAATGATAATAATAATAGCAATAATATAAATTCACCACTAAAAAACGATACAATTCAGTATATACGGCGGCAAATGGCAATACATGGTAGAGATAATATAATGGTAAAATTTGATGATAAGAATAACAAACAAATAAATAAAAATTAAGTAAAATATAACTAACAATGTGACAAATATAAGACAAACAACATTCATTTATTCAATTTTACTCTTATTTTGAAGAAAACCGTTGGCAAATGGTCAAAAAAGTATAAAACTAATGTAAGACAAAACTAATATAATACATATGACGGACAACATTCAAATAAGTTGATTATATAAAACAAAATTAAAAATCACTCTGTAAATATTCTGTAACTGAATAAAAGGAAGATTTTAATAATAAACATTTCACTTCTTTTTTAAACAGATGAATGACATTTATTCGCTTTATGTGCAACGGTAATTTATTAAATAATTTTATAGGCATTACTTTTAGACTTTTTGCTAAACTGGATAAGGTATGAGGTGGAATATTTAGTGAGTAGTTTTCCCGAAGATTATGACCACTACTAACACAAGTATCATGTCTACTATTAAAATGAATTAAATTATTTTTTATGTGCAATACAGAATGTAAAATGAATAGTGACGGAGCCGTCAAAATTCCTAGCTCCCTAAAAAGATTCCTACATGAATATTGCGGTGGTTTGAAAGACATTGTACGAATAATTTTTTTTTGAAGAATAAATACTTCATTAAAACGAGCGCAATTTCCCCAACATATTATGCAATAACTTAACTGAGACTGAATATGTGCAAAATAATACATTTTCAAGATGTGAATGTTGACGGAAGATCGTAACTGCCAAATAACAAAGCACTGGGTCGATAATTTTTTATTTACATGATCAATGTGATTACCCCAATTCAATAGGGGATCTATGTAAACGCCGAGAAATTTAACATTATTACTTTGAGTTATAGAACGATTGTCATGTTTAACAAGTAAGCTATAATCAGTTGCCCTAGTTGAGAACAATAATAAGTCTGTTTTTAAATGATTGATGAATGAATGATTATCTTAGTAATAAATTAGTTATTTTATAATAGGTAGGTTTTGTTCCAGTAGGTTAATATAGTTATTTACATTATTGTTATTATATTATATTTATCAATAAATAAATAAATTACACCACGGACAGCCCTAGGCTTTGTGGTCTTCGTTTATTTGTGAATGAAAATTAATACTCATAACAAAATTGTAAATTGTAATACCTTAAGCAAATAAACATTATTATTATTATTATTAATATTATTATTATTATTACATATTTATCTCAGTTAAAATTTTAAAGAACTAGGGGAATACTTTACCGAACAATCTCATATTTACCTCATTATAAACAATATAAGTCATTCGAACTCGTTGTTATTTACATCACACTAATCATTTAAAAGTATACATCTCTAATTTCGCCTAATGCAAACGCTTCTGTAACTTCGGGTGGAACCCGAGCCCACTCAAAAACCTCCGGGCCCGGGGGAAACACCCCCGATCCCCCCTCTCCACGGGCCTGAAATTATATAATATTACGAATTTTTAAAGGTGTCCATTACATAGAAAGAATAATCGTGACGTAGGTATTGGTAATTCTAAGGGCACGTTCGCAAAATGACTGGTAACTTTCACAAGATAAGTAATTTACGAGAGAGGGCGGCAAAAGAACAGTAAGAAGAGAAAATAGAATATATTTAAAGACGTTGATAATAAATTCTGATAAGCGGACCCTACGGTAACTTTGTTATCAGAAAATGAAATATAAAAGAAAAATCGGAAAGTTTAGCATTTAGCATTTAGCATATATACAAACTTGAAAATGCGGGCGATTTATTTAATACACTATCTACACAAAAAATTATCTGTAAATGCAAATCAAAGAATGGTCCAGATAAAATAAAAAATTAAATCGGCATGACTTTTAGAGAAAGGGCAAGGTGGATTTATGATTTAAAAATAGTTTGATGTGGCTGTTTTCGTGATACTAGGTTTAGTAATGTTATAGTCTATTCCAATAGATCAGATAGAATACTATAAAAATCCGCTGGTATATCGTTTTATAGGTTTTGGGGCAGAGAGTTTCAAATATTCTATAGGGTGGGGCAATAGTACGTTGGACCTCGATATCTTGAGTTCTACGATAGCTAGAAATTTTTTAAAAAATTGCAAGTAAACTAAATAAAAAAAAGTCTATAACTGGAAATTATTTTCGAACATATAGGGCAAGCCAAGACGAAATTACAGGAGCAAGTGCCTTTTTTTAAATGGAATGCTATGTATATCAGTACATCTTTCTAGGCTTTATTCGTTCCTATATTAGCATTGAATATTTCCCAACCACTTGGATGTAATGAATTTTTTTGTTGAAATAATGCAATCTGCAGATGGATATTAAAAAATTCACCACAGTCACAATTATGGGTTTTAAGAAAAACTTATGAAATACCAGTTACGAGACATCTAATAAATGTTTTTGAATCATTTTTATTTTCGGAAACTGTACAGAGTGGCCAAAAAATATTTTGCAATTATTAAGAACTTTTTAAATTGAATTTTATGAATTTTTTCAAATGGAACACCCTGTATATTTTTCAACGATGTGTTGTAGAAATGAAAAACGAACATTTTTTGTAAGTACTTCCTTATGACTAATTCCAACCAATTTCGTCTTATTGAGCAATAATTACAAAATTCAAAAGTAAACTTAAAAAAAGAGGTTTCTTCAAATAACTCTATAGAAAAAATTATAATAAATGTTCCACATGTTGCTCATTTTTATTGACACACATTTCTATACGCTTTTGAAATGAGGTTCTCACTGTTCCTAAAACTGCCGGTGTGATAGATCTAAAGGCAGTTAGTTATTATTCTTTCCTTCATATTTTGTACTCTTGTTGGTGTGTCTCTATAAACAATTTCCTTCTCGTATCCCCATAAAAAGAAACGTCGAGATTTTAAATTTGAGCAAAATAGAAATTTCTGTCTGTCTGTAACAATTTTTTTTGCGCACGTTTTTTCTGGAACGGTTTAAGACATTGACGTATGTATTATAACGAAATCTGGAACTGGATTGTATTTGGAACTTATAGGATGAAAGGTTGGGAGGTAATTGGGGTAAATAGGGAAAACTTATTAAAGCAAACTGGTAAGAGTACAGAAATTTGGAATTAGGTACACGTATGTATTATAACTGAAACTGTATTATATTTTGAGATA
This sequence comes from Stenurella melanura, assembly GCA_963583905.1. Taxonomy (NCBI): domain Eukaryota; kingdom Metazoa; phylum Arthropoda; class Insecta; order Coleoptera; family Cerambycidae; genus Stenurella; species Stenurella melanura. The sequence continues at coordinate 60,460,043 of OY757317.1, read as the reverse complement.
ACTGCTTTGAAGGAGAGTGGGGGGGGGGTAGTAGAGGTAAATAAAGAAAAATAAGTAAAGCAAGCTGGTAAGAGTAGAGAAACTTAGGATTTAGTGTATATAGTAGAAGCCAAGGCCTCAGATCTCTTTCTAATATTTTTCAAGCCACTGCCACCTCCACTCCATTATTAAAGGGGCTGTTACAATAAAAAAAAATAAAAAAATGAAATGAAAATATGAAAAAAAAAATGAAAGTTAGTATGAAACAAAAGTTTAAAAAAATGAGTGAAAATTTTCGCAGTATGATTAATTTTGTAATTAATAAAATTGTTTAAAATAATTAATTAAATTAAAAAAATTTAAATCGACTAATTTGGTCAACAAAAAGGGCAAAACTTGTAACAAAAACTTATTTTTGAGTGCGCCAACTCAATGGCCCTCATCCACGAATCGGCCCACTGCTCGACTAGCTCCAGCTGGGGTGGGTTTCCTTGAGTTTTGAGGTTGGTGGTCAGGCTCACACACAGTACATGACAGAAAACACGATTTAGAAAAATATAAATTTAATTCGGTAATCTTGGACTACAGAAAAATCACTATTACCTAGTATTATATAAAGCGGTCACTTAGAATACAAATAATAAGGTAATAAATAATTACTAATAATAATGTGTTAGATATGCACGGGCGGTACATAAAAAAAATAAGTATATATATATTATTATATATGCCTACAAAAATAATTATGGTACGACTATTATACCTACATACATATGTACACAAATTTAAGGAAAAGGAAGAAAATAACTTATCTGTATCCAGCGGTGGTAGCGTAGACAAGGATAAATAACAATTGCAGATTACGTAAGATCCGTTGGAGGCTATACTATTGTGGTTGATGGTCTGGTGGTACGAGGGGGACAGCTGCAATTTATCCACTGGAAGACGAACACCTTCCTGATCTCTGCAACTGCAACTGCAACGTCTAGTCTCCGGAATAGAACGGATTCTTCCGGGGGAAGAAAGAGTATCACCAAACCCAAGTGTAGTGAATATTACGGGGTAGATAAGCCAATAATGTTAACAAAAACCTAACATAAGAACCCTGTAAAGGAGGAAAAATATCCCAATGATAAAAAAGCAAATAAAACAGTTACATCACTTACGCATCGATTGCGGTTCCTCTGCACATCGTTAGTTGGTGCTTTATTGGTTCCAGAGATGGACATATACTACTGTAAGGGAGAAGAGCTCAAATAAGAAACACGAAAGGGGAAGTAAAAAAAGACGTGAACTTACCGGGGTGGGTTTTAAGCAACAAATCCGACACTGTCGATAGTTGGGCTCGTACACACAAAACAAAATAGAAATCACAACAACGAGACCCAACGGGTACTCCAAGGAAAAATCCCAAAATAAGGTTAAGAGACACAACGTCAATCCTTGAGAGCAACCAGCTTAAAACTAACTCCCCAAAATGGCTCTCCGGAAATTGAGACTTTCAAAGGAACCTTCTAGAGCAACGAAAAATTGGATAGATATATCTATTACTCTCAGTCGAGTATGCGTGGTCGGGTAACTAGATTGAACATCGAATGGGCGGACGGATTTCTATGCCTCACTTCAAGCGAATTTACCATTTACTTCCAACTGACGAGTACGTTTAAGGCTTCCTGCCGGTATTATTGGCGTGCATATTGATCCGCAATAAATACTTCGATGTACGTATTTTTATATGATCGATAACAATCAATTTAATTGGAGAAATAATTTCTATTGACATTTTTCCCCATAACAGGGCTGATAAAATAGAATTGAGACATTCACTTGAAAGTTTTCCTAACTTTCGAATGTATTGTAATGACATCTGACTAAGGTAATTCCGTTATTAGGATGGGGGTGGGAGTTTATGAACAGGGGAAAATAAATAGAGCGAGCTAATAAAACTTCATTTTTGATGTATACGCTAGAATCCAACGCACAGTGGGGGAGAAGAACGGAAAATCTGGCAAAGAATCTGAAGTCTAATGATCCAAGAACAGGTTAAGGTTTATAGAAAAATTATTTAAAAAAATCATTTCTCAAAAAGAAGTGGGTTATAGGGGATGGAGAAATTACGAAATTTTATGTTTTTATGTATTCTGTAATTTATTTATTTATTTATTTACTCAAAATATCTACATGATAAACTCCCAAATAATATTAAAACAATATAATGCCATATTGTATAGAGACAAAAGATTGACAATGTGTAATACAAAATAACACACGTATATATAAATTAAAGACTAAAGACAAAAAGTAAAAACAAACTAAGCTAAATTATTACTAACAGAGATATAATTTAAAAATTTTGTAGATGAACAAAAGTAAACATCAATATTTGCTGGTAAATTATTAATAGCCGATATGACTTTTGCAACAGGACAATGACTATTGTAGTTTGAATAAAAATTATTAGCATAGCACAAATAATTATTTCTCGTATTAAATCTAGGAACTCTAAAATTAAATAACTGCAAAATTTCTGAGGAATCTATTTTATTATTGATAATATTAAAACCAAATTTTTGTACCATTTTAAGACGCCTTTCCTTAAGAGATGTAATACACATCAACTGAAGTCTTTCTTCATATGAATAATTAGTTTTATCAATATGCATCTTAAATAAAATGAAATTTACTGTTTTCTTTTGCACACTTTCGATTCTATCAATGTCAGATTGATAGTATGGTTCCCAGATAATACAGCAATAGTCTAATATTGTTCTAACAAGTGAATTAAATATATTTAAGATACAGTGAAATCCCTGCATTGTCGTTTAATAAAACCACACAGACGGTTTGCTCGCTTTAAAACATTCTCAATATGTAAGTGATCTTAACCCCCCCACCACTCTGAGAATTTTTTTTATATTTATAGAGTAATCAAACAGAATATTACTTTTCTTCTTAGAAAATGTAATTATTTTACATTTGTTTATATTGATTTCAAGACAATTTTTTAAATTCCAATCACAAAAGCTGTCAATATCACACTGCAACTTTTCAGCATCACTTATGGTATTAACAACTGCAAACAACTTCAAATCATCAGCGAAAAGTAGAATTTTCACAAAATTAAAATTGTATTGCACGTCATTAATAAAAAGTGAAAATAAGATCGGAGAAAGATGACCTTCTTGTGGAACTCCGGAAGTCACATTGATATTTCTTGATTTATTTTGCCCTATTTTTACAATTTGAGTTCTTTCAATTAGGTATGGTTTTATCCACTGCAGTAAAGTACTATTAATACCATATGATGCGAGTTTTCGAAGAAGTATATTTTGATTGACACGACCAAAGGCCTTTTTTATATCAGTATAAATTGCATCAACTTGGGAGGCATTCTTAAATGCTTCATGTATGAATGATGTGTATAGGAAAAGATTTGTCTGCGTACTACGACCTCTTTAAAAACCGTGCTGATAGGACATGATGACATTTTTATATGAATTAAAAATATTATCAGCTACTATGGAGTCCAGTACTTTCGGTATAACAGAACACGATGAAACACATCGGTACAAAATCGTAACTTGTAGAACCCATCCTTGAAGGCGATAAAATAAATAAACATTCGAATATAATAGTTATTATATACTTGTTAAAAACCATTTCATGCTAGAAATAATTCCAATTTTTAAAAGTGATCATTGGCATACATTTCAAACGTAATGTATTTATATCATAAATAAAGAACACACCCATTAAAGAAAACCTTTGATCGCACTTAGAACGAAACTAAATGTTTCATTATTACTAAGGATGTAATAGAACAATTAAAATTTTACATTGGCGACTTTAAATTGGTATTTACAGAAGGGTTACTATTTATCACAAAATTATAGGAAATGTAATATACACCTGAACTTGAGGCCTCCATAGCAAAGTAGTAGAATTTTAGTATAATAACAAACAAATAAACGAGGACAAAGATGTCCTAATAAAACTTTATAGTTAACAACGGACTTGCACTATCTGCAATACTCGGTTTTGACAGATGTGGGCGATGAGTTGAGTCGTGTGACGGCGAAGTTCGATTTATTTTATTATCTGTAGATGTGTTGGATATGCATAACTCAAAAGTGCAATCGTGTTAACTCTGTTACATGTATTGATTTTTCGCCACATGTTTAGCTTTATTGTCCCACTGTGCAACGCCTCAAATTTTTCTATGACATCTGCCCTAAATATTATTAAAGTTCTATGACCGATAATTTGCACATACTAGAGTGCAAATATAGTCAAGATGTTTCCTTTAAAGTGACTTGGATGGAAAATGTGGATGTCGACGTAGTGATTCGTTAGGCAGCGGATTTTTTATTTGCAATTTGAGAAACTATGTCATTATTTTTGATAATTCTCTAACATTTATGAGCAGTAGAATTATGTAGCTGATAAATTAAAAATTCACACATTTCGCAATCCATGCAATCATCGGGACACTGGAAATGATAACACCATGCATAAAACATAAAGTTTTTTAACTTTTTCCGGACTCGGCTTAGCCTCGTCCGGAAATAGCACGATCCACTACACCGCTGTATTTCCACCTTAAATGAAAACTGGTGACTTAACCCCCTGTGATATATGCAACCCATGTTACATTTGCGTATGTCAGCCGTTTCATATACGCAGTCTCACTCAACCGCGACACCGCTGTATTTCCACCTTAAATGAAACCTGGTAACTTGACCCCTGTGATATATGCAATGGTATTACATTTGCATATATCAGCCGTTGCATATGATAGTCTCAGTCGACCGCCACACATTACCTTAAAATAAAGAGATATTATTATTGTCACTCAATTTGTACAACAGACAACCTATATCAGTTAGTTGCAATTCTAACACATCATTTATTTGCAAGCAGGCACCTATTTGTAGCAAGCTCTACACTTTTGTGTTGTACCGTCAGCATCGCTGTACAACTTTTAGGTAATCTCCCGACACGGTAGGTAATGTAATAGGCAAGCGCAGCAGCCTGATCGATAGTAGCGCGGCCTATTCGGCAGCCGTGTAAAAATTTTGGCTTGAATAATATAAAGTCATATATTTTCAGTCTGTGACGTTAGACGTGGATGTTATGTAATAAATTTAAGTAAAGGCAGGTCAAATTTTAATTCGCGACTAATTGATTAATCAGTAAACATTCACAAATTCAATCGCAAAACAAATCATCTGCCAAGGATATCTTCGAACAAAAATAATTTAGTGTCATTTTAAGTGTTGGCCAGTTTATTAGCATTTTCTAGCTCGAGCAGTGTATGTGTAGTTGAGCGTACAAATATCGGATGCGCAGTGGATTCATAAGAAATAAAATCGATTACAACAAATCTCAAGAGTTTTCTCTCTAGTGTGCCGCGACACCGCTGCCTTTTGTCCTTGAACAAAAACTGGTAACTCTACCCCATATACGAAAACATAAACATTTCCAATGTTAACATAAACATTTCCAATGTTAAAATCCTTTTTTCCTCCTCTTTTCTCTTTTAATTGCCTTGAGATGTAAAATTAGACAACTGTTTGTAAAACAAAAATCATTGTTATTATTAGTTCTTTTTTTAGCAAGCTCTCTCTAATGTTTATAATTGTTTTTATTGCGGCAGGCCGCCAGGATGCGGGAGGTTTAGTAGTTCTTTTTGTCTCCATGTGTGCATGTTGATCAAATAAACTAACCAGATTATCGGCAAGAAATGATACTTTATTGTCAATAATATTATTTATATCAAACATAAAATGGTAAAATTGAATTTTTTGTCATCACGGTATGTATCCCAAGTACCTAGCCAATGTTTTATATTTTTAGTAAGGTATTCCCAGGCAGCAACACAACTGCAATTTTCAATCATTTATAAATTAAAAATCATAAATACAATGAGATGACAAATTAATATTTAATAAGACAGGTTTGATGCCCTTAGATCTAAATCAAATGCTGCCAAAGTTATAAGGGTTAAAAGTGTAGGTTTACTTCAAGAAATCAACATGAATAATACATTTAACCTTTGTTTGCTGACGTCAAGGGTCTTGAATACTTTTGCGGACCTTCTTGACTGATTTGCACCATTTGATCAGTGGAAATTGCTATATTATGTATCCCCAAGTGGTGCTTAACTCTATGATGAATTTTAGACCCTTTCTTATCTAAATGTTTATATATGCGACCTCCTTGCATTACGTAATTTTTGTAGGTCCGTCAACAAAAATTGTATTGTGTGGAACAATCCATGTATATTTTCTAGATTTCTATTAAATTATTCACATCGGCGCCTCCATCATATTTTTAAATCGAGCGGATGAGGTTGTTCTGATGGAAACAAAGCAACCACGAGTTTTATAGACAGTAAAGAAGTGCACTCTGATTCTATCTGATATTGCAAAGCAAAAGAAAATTACTCCGTCTTTTATAGTGAAGCTTTATGTTTTATGATTACTATTTTTGTATGATTTTGAAAATGCTTATCTATGTAATATAATTTAATGGTTTGGATGAATGCAAATTTTCATTTAAAATCATTTTAAATTGGCCATTATAGAGGTTTTTGATTTGCTTCGTCTTTGTTTTTTATTTAATCATATTATAAGTACAAAATGTTTATTATCTTTTAATATAATCTTGTATATGTATATGTCTAAAATCAAAATAATAATTTCTGAAATATGTAAATAGTATAATCGAGTTCACAATTCTTACAATTCTTTCTATGACATCAATTAACGAATTAAACAAAATCAAATGATATTATCGATAA